>OZ012739.1:78873685-79473685 GCA_963859935.3 Lathyrus sativus | reverse complement strand
CAAGTCAATTTGAAGCGGGCGCATCAAAATCAAGAGCAGCGCAGTACGGGCGCCCGATTAGGGTTTTTGACTGTCGAAAAGTCAACTGTCGTTTGACTTTTGTGTTAAAAGGAATTTCAATGAGGGAATTGTGTTTCATAGAGCTCATATGGCCTAATGAAGTCTACTCAAGAAATTGCAAAGTCACCGGAGGTCCAGAACGCCCGCAGTCGACCCGGTAGCCACCGATCGATAGCGCCGGCGACGAAAAATCGACTTTTTAAATTTAAGGATTTAGACTTCAAGATGCAAAGCAAAAATGTTCCATATGTCAATATGAGACTACTCATAAATTTGGAGGGTCATTTGATCAAGGATGGAGGTGTAATCGTAAAAATCGGGAATTAGGGTTTCGAAAGGGGCGAAACCCTAACTTCCTAACCACACACCCGATTGAGGTGGTTCAAAGCTCATTTGAAAGCTCTTGACAAGCTCTACAAAAGTGTCCTAGTGGTCCATAGTCAGAAAAGGCTTGGTTTTTGAGTTAGAGAAGAAAACATTACAAGAGGGGGAAAAAACTTAGAATTTTTCTAAGTGTTTTACACTAAAGAACCCTAAAATCAGCCAACTTCAAGGGGATTTTTCACCTAGTTTCAAATGGAATCAAGACTTCTGGCCAACATGAAAGTTTTAGTACTATGTGAGGGCTTTCTAAAAAGTACAAGTACATCTCAAGGGGATTTATGAGCTGAGAGATACATGTGTTCAAAGTTGGCAATTTGTCACTTTTGTCCCACATTGATGAATTTTGCAAAAGCACCTCTATCACTCAAGTGGATCAATTTCAATGTTCTAAACTCCTTCTATCTGATATATTAATCATCTCAAGCAGGTTGAATCAAAGAAATAGCAAGGATATAGCATGGAATCAAGAATTGGAAGTTCATTGCCTAAGTTGAAAAGATTGACTTTTCCAAGCATGAGGTGTAAAGGGATTTCTGCTCCAGCCACTCTACCAAGCCTCTAGGCTGTGTTTTCTCTGTAACATCATCATTCTAACTTGCCAATTGAGTTAAGGGAACAGCTAGAGATCAGAAAAGCAAAGCAAGTTGTCATTTGGAAGAAAAAATCTAAGATTTCTTCATGGTGAAGCAAAGTCACCTAGCAAGCTCCTCACTCATTTTTTCTATAAGTAGGGACTTCAAACTCCTCATTTAGGACATCAACATCATTCTAAAACCCTGCAAAAACCAAGCATCTCATCACACCTCTCTCTCATTCACATTTTGCAAAAATCACTAAAGTAGCAAAATTGCCCAAAAATCAGCATTTGCAACTTTGCTACCATATTGAGTTCTACACATTCCAGCTCTCAAACTATCATCCACACATCCTATAAATCACATATAAGAAGTGTACAAGCACTTAAACCACCCAAAAATTCAAAGAATCAAAAAGTCAACTGTCCATGGAACTTACTTTGACCAAAGTTCATAAAAACCTCCAAATCTTGATCCAAACACTTTCTTGAGGTTTTGATTGTTTGAACACCTCAAATATACCATATATCAAGTGTCCAAACCTTCATCCTTCATCAAAAGTTCACCAATCTCATTTTGGCATCTCATTTGGATTGTTTCTTAAAGTTCAAGTAAAGCACCAATACAAAGAGCTTGGATTTCTTCACCTCTGGTTTTCTCAGCATTCTTGGGTTGCTTAACTGACCTTCAACAGGTATGTGTCTAATTCTCATCACCTCTTGCCCCATTCATTATGTATTGACATTATTAAGCATTGAAACACACTTTGAAACCATGAGCAAATAGTGATTCTTGTGATTATTAGGCATAAGGTTAATGTTTGATTTGCTGCAAGTAATAGTCTTTAGGGATGGTTCATGTAAAACCTGATCATGATGGGTTTGGATTTAATTGAATTATTGACAAGACAGCATAATAGCATTGCCAAAACTGCTGTCAAAATGGTAAGGTTCAAAACTGTTTGTGTGAATGTTGTCATGTTGTACATCCTTGAATTAGGTTGCTTGGTTTGCCTATATTTTCATATCCTGTTTGTTATGTATGATCAAAGAATTATGGTGTGGTTTGAAGGTATGATTGGCTACCTAAAATTCTGTTTGAAAGTTTGGCTATGATCTTAAATGCTAAAATCCTGTTTTTTTGAGCTATAGCAGTCAGGATGGGAATCTGTTTGTGGGGGGGAAGATTCATAAGCTAGCATTTTGGTTAAACTGATATAGGTTTGAGAAAGATGTTTGACCATGTTAAGTGCCTTGGTTTCTGTCATGATTGGTGATGTTGGATTACATGCTACATTGCCACAATGAAGTTAATTAAATCCTGCTTGTAGGTTTGTTCATGACAGTAGGAAATTTATGTGCTCTCATGGTACTCTCCTGCTATGTTCATGTATTCTCATCACAGTTGGATTACATGCTAAGCTTATATGTTCTCATCATTGTTTTGAACACAACAACACCACTTGACATGAACACTAGAAAAGTCACATACTGTTACATCTGCTTGCATTTTTGCTGTTTTATGTAACATCTGATTTGATTATGTGAACATCAATGATCATGCTATGAATGACAAACTTCATTCAAGACCTCACATGAAAACAACCAGACTGGCAGTTTGAATCCAAAGGGTTTTGTTCAAGATCATATTCATTGTTTTCATAAGCATACCAAACCACTCACACACCAATTTCTGCATAACTGTCCTCTTCACTAATCTATCACTTTGTACACACCACAATGGACATTTCAAACATGTGTGTATGCTTATCTTGTTGATTTGTGGCTTTGCTTTAAGTTTCACATGTTGACATGAACACATGAACACACAAAAGCACTTACTTGGTCATTTTTAGCATAGAGCATAGTACATTCATTTTCATCATTCTAACATGTCTTAATGATCATTTGAAACATGTGTGTGCACTCATCTTGCTGATTTAGGCATTGCATCAATATTCCACTCATTGACACCAAATGACACAAAAGAACACATAAACACCAAAAAACCAATTTTGCACCAAATCTTGTTTTTTCTCAAACTCACTCCACATACACCTTATATGGTTCATGTATAATGTGTTGGAACCTTAATTTGATGAAAAAAAGCCAAGAATCAAAATTCACATACTCATGTGCATACTTGTTTGAATAACTTGCATATGCATGGTCAATTCTCATGACAGGTGAATTCTTTGGAACTTTAATGATTGAATCATCTCATTATCATGTATTTGTGCTGTACAGATGGTTAGCTTGCTTGAATTAATTCTGAAACTTCATCTATGCATCATCATGCACCATTTTGCAAAAGGCCTCATTCTCACACACCAACTTGGAAATGTTTGTTTATACTTGGTATTTTATTGTTGCTACAGCTTTATGTGAACATATATGACATGTCTAGATGAGCCAAAGCATTAAAAATGACTTGTACAAAGAATCACCCCACATCATGCTTCACACACACATAATACACACCATTTGCAAATTGAATGCTATGTTCTCATATGTGTGTTCCAGTTTGAATGTTTTCATTTGCACACACTTAATATGACATGATTAAGATGTTAGAATGATTGGAACAAATCAAAACACCCAAAATCCAAAAGTCACCTTGTTATGCATTGTTATGTTTATGTGATTTTGCAACTTACATACAACAGTCATATTCATACATGCCTTGGCCTCAATCTTATTTGCTATCTGTCATATATCATATATGTGATGTGTATGTGTCCTTACTTGACCTTTAGCATGTGTATACCAAAGTGTTCATTTCAATTTGCAAGCTTAAAATCATGATTTTGTACCCTATCGGGTTTTGCAGAGGAAATTGAATTTCAAAAAACTACCAATGCCATCTTCTTCCTCACATTTTTCTACCCCAAAAGCATATAAAGTTTGTCAAAAAACTCAAAAAATTAAAGAAGTTATGGGCATTTTGCAATTCTTGAAAATCATGTGTTTTGCCCAGCCATAATTCAAGACATACATCATATATTTATCCTTGTGCTTTGGTTAATGGAAGTATGGCCGCCCCAGCGGTAGAAGCTTGCGCGTGTATTGTTCTTGGCATGGGTTCGATCCTTGGTGATAACCCTTGTTGCCATTTTTTTTCATTTTGTACATGAAACTTCAAAAATCATAACTCTCTCATTTTTTATCGTTTTTTACCCGTTCTTTTTTCATTGTGCTTGTTTTAATGTGTACTTTCATACCATGTAATTATTTCCCATGTTTGATTATTTTTTTCACCATGTTTGATTACGCGCAATCCGCGCACTGACAGTACTAACCCTAATCGGTTGCAGATGAAAATTAAAAGGGTTCCACTTGTGTTTCCTCAGGAAATTTGATTGTTATCATGTCTATACATGTTTGTCAACATGTTAGAATTTTTACCTTGAATTATTATCATGGTTATCTCCCCTGTTTGTTAACTTTGCTCCAGGTGCGAACTGTCGTCACAGTTCCCGTATTAAGTCAGTGGCTTTAATTATCATCATTGTTTTTGGTGCTCTCATCTTTATTTTTTTTCATTGGTTGTCACCATGAATATTCTTATATATGTTTGTATTTTATTTTATCCCCAAGCGACGAAGCTCGTTAGCTTTCGTCCAGTTGCCGATGATACTGTCCCTCCAAAGGAAGGTCTGTCCACTTGACTGTCAATGTCTTGGACCAAAATCTAAAACATACCCTTGACTTTGTTAAGTCACTTTAACCCTAATTCAGGAGCCTTTAGACTTTGCTTGAAGTCTAAGAAACCCACCCATACTAGGAGAGTTCTTCAAACTAGAACCCTAGGAAAGAGTTCGTCAACTCTGTGTAAGAATCATCGTCATGACTTCTTACTTCCCCTTCAACTTAGAGTAGGGAGTTTTGTCAAACTCCACACAAACATTGTCATGTTTGTTCCCCTTGAACCTTGATCATCATCAAGTGTTCTTCCCCCTTGTGAGGTGAACTACGATTGCTCTGATTCTATCCTAGTCAGGATACGTAGGCAAAAAGCGCGACGCCTTTGCGAGCAAACTTAGAAAACCACTTAGGCCTTTATTTTGTTTTATCCCAATTCCCAATTAAACCATAATGCATGTTTCACACCTTAGCAAGTAAATGAACAAAAGGTTCCTGTAGAGTACTACAGATATTTAGGGTGCTAATACCTTCCCAAGATATAACCAACCCCCGAATCCCCGAATCTCTAAAGCGTTGTTGTCACATCGCGCAAAAGGTTCTTTCTTTCTTTAGACCTTTGGATAAATTAAAGACCGGTTGTAAAAAAAATACGGTTCAAGTTAATTAATAGCTTGATATCAAATTTTCACCGCAACAATCACCAAGTACCCAGACTCGGGACATCCAGAGCATTATCTTTTGCTTCAATCGTGACATCTTCAACAAAGTGCGTGTCGAGGAAGTCAATCCCTCCCACCACCCGAAGTCCAATCCGTATTGGCAACTACCAAAAGTCCACCGCGCTGGCGTCTCCACCTGCATTTCCAATCACCTGTCTGCAATCATATGCATCATACGCATCACATTCGACCTCATAAGCAGCTTACATTGTATGCATACCAATCATATCATACTTCCCTAGCTCTTGCATCTCCGCGCGTCAGCATTTGCATTTACACTTCCACTTGTATGGAATATCGTTTATCATCCAGCATTCATATATGCAAGTCAAGGTCCAGGATCAATCTTGAATATTTCCAATACCGTCATCAGCCCAGTCAGGGGCATCTTCCGCAAAGGTCGTGGATTTCTCCCACGAATATCAAGAGCTTCAAAGCAATCATCAGCCCAGTCAGGGGAAATCTTCTGCAATTGTGGGTTTCTCCTACGAAATCCAGAGATATTCGAAGCAAGATTCAGCCTAGTCAGGGGCATTCTTTTCAATACCATGGGTATTTCCCATGACGTATTTCAACCTCGTAGTTGATCAGATCTTCAAGTTAATATACATCCCAGCCAGGGGCATACCATTCAAGACCGTGGGCGTTCTCCACAAAATTGTTCAACCTTTTGTTGGGCAAATCCAAGAAGTTTAATGCAAGATCCAGCCCGAGCAGGGGCATCTTCAGCAAAACCGTGAACGTACCTCATGAAGTTGTTCAACCTTTTGTTGAGCAAGACAAGACAAAATTCCAAGACAAACTCATCCCAGTCAGGGGCATCCTCTTCAGAATTCATGGGCGTAACCATGAAATCATTTCAGCAAAACTATGATCTCCAAACAAAGACGGTGGGCGTACCCCGTTGACTCATTTCAATTCAATCTTCCTCTTGGGGGTTCCCCAATGAGTTGTACCCAGCAAGCGTGAGTGTTGTCAATTTCCTTACTATCATCCTTTTGATGATAGTCGAACTTCGTCGGTTCAACCTAGCCTGCATCCTTTTGGGTGTTGGTAAACTTCAGATCTGTGTTGTCCTATCATCTTTTTGGTGATAGCGACCAGTTTGCGTGAGTCTCGCTTCGTCATCCTTTTGGTGAGGGGTCTATTGTAGTCATTAACGATAGATTGTGCGATAGTTTGTTTGTGTTTCGCTCCGTCATCCTTTTAGTGAGGGGTCTATCATAGTCATTAACGATAGATTGTGCGATAATTTGTTTGTGTTTCGCTTCGTCATCCTTTTGGTGATGGGTCAATCATAGTCATTAATGATAGATTATGCGATAGTTTGTTTGTGTTTCGCTCCGTCATCCTTTTGGTGGTGGGTCTGGCATTTCGTCGATGTCAGATTGTGCGATTGTGTTTGTCCTATCATCCTTTTGGTGGTAGTGGCTTGTGTGAATTTTGCTCCATCATCCTTTTGGTGGTGGGTCTGGCATTTCGTCGATGTCAGATTGTGCGATTGTGTTTGCCCTATCATCCTTTTGGTGGTAGTGGCCGGTGTGAGTTTCGCTCCGTCATCCTTTTAGTGGTGGGTCTGTCATTTCGTCAATGTCAGATTGTGCGATTGTGTTTGTCCTATCATCCTTTTGGTGGTAGTGGCCGGTGTGAGTTTCGCTCCGTCATCCTTTTGGTGGTGGGTCTGTCATTTCGTCAATGTCAGATTGTGCGATTGTGTTTGCCCTATCATCCTTTTGGTGGTAGTGGCCGGTGTGAGTTTTGCTCCGTCATCCTTTTGGTAAGGGGTCTATCGTAGTCATTAACGATAGATTGTGCGATATTTTGTTTGTGTTTCGCTCCGTCATCCTTTTGGTGGGGGGTCTATCGTAGTCATTAACGATAGATTGTGCGATATTTTGTTTGTGTTTCGCTCCGTCATCCTTTTGGTGAGGGGTCTATCGTAGTCATTAACGATAGATTGTGCGATATTTTGTTTGTGTTTCGCTCCGTCATTCTTTTGGTGGGGGGTCTATCGTAGTCATTAATGATAGATTGTGCGATAGTTTGTTTGTGTTTCACTCCATCATCCTGTTGGTGGGGGGTCTGTCATGGTCATTAATGTCAGATTGTGCGTTCGTGCTTTGCTCTACCATCCTTTTGGTGGTGGTAGCCATTCCATCATCCTTTTGATGATGACGACTTTTTGCCTATTATTCACAGTTTACTCAAGTTGGTTTACATTTTCCAGCATTTTAATTCTCTGGCATCTTTTTTTTTCTTCTTTCGGACAAATTCAGGGTCTTCTTTATATCTAATCGGCTTCTACCTCAGAAAAACGAACGCTGTAGCAGTTTATTTCCCTAGGTTTAAGCCTATTAGATAGGGGCATCTGTCATACCCTAAAATTGTCCTACCCCTTTTTCAAATATTTTTGCATTGATTCTTAATTTTGTATACTTTTTATAGTATCATGTCAGTTAGGTACGTGCCCACCCGTAATTGAGCATTTTTTCAAATTTATTCTTATTTTGACCAATAAGAGTGTGACACGTGGCCTAAAGTCTTTTTTGTGAATATTATTACTTTTCTTAATTTCTTAAACTTTTTATTTTAAAATATTAATATGAGTAGTATTTTTGTATTAATTTAGATTATTTATGTTAATAATAATAATAGTTTTTAATTTTTTTTTTTTGGTTTATATAATGTGAATGTTAGTCTTTTAATAATGTTTAATTAATATTAGCATTATAGTAATTAGTACTTTTTGTTAGAATATTAGTTTTTAGAATTAATAATTAATTTATTGGTTATGTTATTATATTGAGTTAATTAAGAAAAGAAAAATTAAAAAAAAAAGAGAAACAAATTGGTGGCCCATTGATCAGTGGCCCGTTAGGTTTGGAGTTGGCTGCATTTAAATAGAGAGGAAATTCAGAGTAAAGAGGAAACCCTAATTTCGGAACACTGTTCATCTTCCTTCGTGAAAAAACGGCCGCCCCTTTTTGAAAGAAAACCTAAATCAATTCGACTATCCTGCAACCAAATCGATCACCCCTTCTCCTTCTATCCAAATCACCGCCACCCTCTTAAACCCTAGCCGCCGCCGTTTCTGTTTCCTTCATCATCACACGACATAACCCTTATTGTCCGCCACCGGAAAAACCTTTCTTTTCTACTTTTGGCTGAACAAAATCCCTTTTCCCCTCACACACAACTCGTCTAACAGTAACAGGACAACAATCGATTACGGCGATGACATCACCATCCTCGTGATGCAGCGGTCAGCAACAACTCGGTGGTAGCTAGTGTTTTCACTCCTCATTATCAGAAACTCCGAGCAGCATCTCGGTTCACAACGACAAGACGCAACAAGAAGTCAAGTTCGTCTCGGTTGGTTTTCAAATCCATGCTTATGCTTTTTCTTCTTAGAATCTTAGCGGGCAGTATGTATTCGTGATGTTTGATGCACTGTATGGTTTATTTCAGTTAGATACTCTTTGCATTTCTTGTGTTTGCTATAAACCGCTTGATAATGAGTAATGTAAGTTTAATGTGTGTTGAGCTGCCTGCATCTAGTTTCAACGTATTTACTGGTAATATTGAATGTCCGTGCGAAATTTTGTATAGGAACTTATTTTGTAAACATATAAAAACCCGGTTTTGTGTTAGCGGTTTGATTTTGAGTTGTGCGTGATGTCAACTATATATCTTAATTTGAAGTTTGGTTGGTGTTGTTTTCGATTGATTCTTGTTTAATCTGATTGCAAAAAAGGCAATGACCCTGAATCACATATAATTGACAAGTCTCATAAATCAAAGAGGAAGGGTGATAACAACAAATCTAAGCAGTAGCAGTTATTGGCAATAGCAGTTCAAGTAATGGTAACAATTTTGTTTTTTTTTTAAATCCCATGTCACTGTTTTATTTTGTTTCTGATTTGGTCTGACTGTTAATGGCGTCGCGTGTTTTATGCTTGTATCGGCATCATGTTTCATCAATTTTGTATCTGCTGTGAAAATCAATGTTACGGATGGTGGACACATTCTGTTGTTGTTTCTCTTCATATCAGTTCCAGGAACTATCGTATGGTTCTGATATTCATCATGAGGCGTTTTTTAAAAAAAAAGAAGAATTTCATTTACCAAGGAGAGCCAATTCAAAGTTTGTATTTAAGTAATTATTCTGGTGTTAAGAGGGAACAGATGAACGAATTGTTTCATGTTTACTTTAAGTTTATTATTATTATTATTTATTTATTTATTTTGGTTAAAATAAAATGGCCAAGTGCTCATTCCTGCTGCTTGGTGGTGATGTATGTTTTAGAAAAAGCCAGTTAGCAATTTTGTGATTTAATTAGTTAGCAATTTTATGAATTAGTATTCTGTATATATGTCATTTTGGTTTTACTAAGAACTTTGTATTTTGTGTAGATGGTTTAATAAAGGTTCCATATTATCGTTTCAAGTTCTCCTATTACATAAATAACTTTGCACTTTTGTGTTGTTTCTATTTTATACTTTATTGTATGTTTATTTGATTACTTTTATTCAGTAATTGTCGCACAACATTGAGTTCTTTTTAACGGTATTATTCTAGCTTGCATTTTTATCCGCGGTCCGACGAAATTCATGTCGATTATGCCGTAATCTTTCAACACAACAATTTCGTATATTTTGATAGATTACGTATGACATTGTCACCTTGTTGTTATCACACATAAATCAATGTTAGACATATTTCATTTTTTATTTCAAGTTCATTAGTTCTTGTTAAATTTTCCTTTTTAATTAAGTTTTCATTAGTTAAGTTTTTATATAAAAAAAAACTTGAGTAATCACTTTCAAAACATAACTATTTTTCTAATCCTATTTCAAAATATTTTTCAATACCAAAATTATTTTTAAACCAAATTACGAAAAAATTAAACTCTTGAGGTCTAGCACTTCTTGAGTTTTCGAATGAATATTATTGAGGTGTACACCTTAAATAATGTATTGTTCAACTTTTCGCTCTTTAAACATTCTCCTATTTGGACAAAGAAATATCATAAGAATCCAGCAATTCTGTGCGATATTTTCGTTGTTCATCCAAACATTTCCCGAATTGAAAAAAAGTGTTGTTAGGATCTAGCATCCAAATGACACCCCGATTTAATTGGTTGTGAGGCCGACGTCTCATTTACTAAATAATCGTTATTTTCAAATTCAATCTCGTATTCTCACCTCTCGTGCCGTAAACTCTTTTTATACCTCATTCACTTCAAATTATTTTCAAAACAGCTCCTCGATTCAAACTTCAAAAGGAGGAAGTTCTTGGAATCTAGCATTCCTTGAATCTCCAAATAAATAATTCTCGAGGCACGCCCTTGATTTATTATTTACTCAACCTTTCGACTTTTTTTCAAAACTCGATCGTTTTTCAATGTTCTCCTAAGTCGAAAGCTCGTACGCATTCGCAACCATCAACATTTCGCACACACTTCACAATTCCTCGTGGTTTCGATATTAGGGGCACCCTTAGGGACTAATATCGTTTCTCACTATCCTAACCCTTGACACGTCGTCAAGTCGGTTCTATCTTCTAATCAATTCCTCGACTAGTCGTCAAACCTTTTTTTTCAAACCAACTTTGTTTTGCCTCACATTCTGTTTTCGATTCAATCTTTCTACAAACATTTTTTTTAAACTTACGAAAGAGAGATATTCTTAGAATCTAGCATTCTTTGAATATTCGGATGAGTAACTCTCGAGGCGCGCCCTTGAGTTGTTATTAGTTTATTCTTTCGATTTCAAAACATCCAACTCTTTATCTTCAACCTATTCAGTCAATTTCCGAAAGAACTGAGTTCTTGGAATCTCGCATTCCTTGAATTCTTGAGTGACAAGCTCTTGAGGCACGCCCTTGGGTTGCTTTTCAGTCACTCTTTCGTCTCTTTCTCAAACTTCCAACCCATTCAACCTCATCTTTTCGTGGTTGTTACCACGAACTACGAACGCTCTGATTCTTTATTCATTCTTGAATATAAGATACGTAGGCACAAGATTGCGATGATCTTGGCGAGCACAATTCCCTCCATATTCCATTCCCCCATCCTTTCCCGTAGTCGAACTACGACGCTCTGATTTCTCATTCTCGTCCGAATGAGCATACGTAGGCACAAGGGCTCCAATCCTTGGCGAGCACCCTATCCTCTAACCATCCATCTCTCCTTTGTATCTTTAACCTTTTAACCTACCAATCCTACCTTTAACAATGAGAAGAAAACAAATAAACCTAAACAAAACTCCCCACATTTACCTTAAGAGGTTCCCGTCGAGTACGATGGACGTGAAGGGTGCTAATACCTTCCCCTCACGTAACCGACTCCCGAACCCGGAACTTGGGTGCGACAGCTCTGTTCCTATCCTTTCGTTTTTAAGAGGTTTTCTCGATATTTTCCTCTCCCGTTTATTCGGGATAAATAAAGTTCGGTGGCGACTCTATCGAACCGCATTTCCACGCCTTTCGCGCGAGGGTCGTTTTCGAGGTGCGACACCTACCATTGGAAGTTGAGATTCCTTCTTTGAGAGTTTTGCTCGATGTCAAACTTGATGAGGCAGAGTGGATAAAGAATAGACTGAATCAACTCAGTTTGATGGATGAGAAGAGACTTGCATCTATCGCATATGGTCGGTTATATCAAAGCCAGATGAAGAAAGCTTTTGACAAGAAGGTGCGCCCTCGAAGCTTTCAGACGGGCGATCTTGTGCTGAAGAAGATTCTCCCACCATAATCAGATCACATGGGCAAATGGACTCCCAACTATGAAGGTCCGTATATCGTTCGAAAGGTCTTCTCTAGAGGAGCCTTATTGTTGTCCACCATGGATGGCGAGGATTTTACATCCCCTGTAAACTCGGACAGTTAAAAAATACTTTGCTTAAAGAGACCCACTGGACAGAAAAAAGAAAGTCCAGGCAAAAATGGGGCATCCCGACGAACCAAGAAAAGAAAAGGGTTCGGGAAAAAATTAGGGATAAGAATTGAAAAGATGTACACCCGCGAAGTCAAAAACCTGAAAGGGCGACTTCGGCAAAAAAGGGTATCCCGGTGAATTGAAAACCCGAGAGGGCGATTCAGGCAAAAATTAGGGATTGAAAAAGCAAATGACTGCGGTCTGAGTTTGATACTGCATCGTTCAGTGGTTTGGGAGCACCTGAGGGTTGATTGTCCAAGTCAATTTCTTCCGAGGATGGAGTATCGGGAAAGCGTCGGAGTCAGGTGAGTCATAGGAGGATCAGCTCATGGTGTTTGTCGGCACCACGTTACCGACATGTATAGAAATTCCTTTGTACCTCTGTACATATTTGTATTTGTTTTGTAACTTCCTCCTTCCAGGAGTTGCATCCACTGTAAAAAATTTGCCTATTTACATGCCCGTTATCAATAAACGCATACTATTCAGTACTTGATGTTTGTTTCTTGTTTTAACTTTTACTGTTTTGTTTGTGGAAAACGCCGATGTTTTTGGTAAACTTGCACGTGCATAAACTTGCGAGCCTCGTCCAATAATTGTTAAAACTTTGAATTAACTGAACAATTGTCACTGCTATTGACCAAGATAGCTCCTTTTGTGTAGAATTGTCTTGTTTCGTTCATATTTTGCAGGGTCGTTACCTTCGAAGCAAACACCCAAGGGATCGTGTTTCCCCAGCCAGAGTCCTTTAACGTAGGAGCAGACTCTAGGTGATCTTATTCCTCCCCAGCAGATGGAAGTCGCATTGTATCCCCAGAAGAGTTGGATGTGAGGTAGCAAGCGGTCAGGCAGTGATGTGCATTCCCAGCAGTTGGTCGTGTGCACCTTTAATCCCCAGTGAAGTCCTCACAGAGTACAACCAAGTTGTCGGTGGTTTGTAAGGATCATCCCCGTGCAGGATTGTTCTTTATGTTCTCTAGCAGGTTATCTATCCTCCAATAGGCTGTTCATCCTCTACAGAGTTCGTACCTCCGGTTTTTTCTGAGCTATCCCCCAGCAAGATTGTTTCTTCCCCCAGCGGAAGTTTGGTTTCGTTCCTCCGACATTTATTTTTCCAGAACGCCCCTTTGTATTTGCATCGTGTATAACATCTACCCAAACGCGTAGCATTTCCATTCCGTATGGAGCATTACGCCATTTTCAAACATGTGCATTTTGAAACATAAGTCAGGTGGGTTACCTCTTTGTTTTCAGGTGTTATTCCCTGCAGGTGATTTGAATTCTTGTTCAGGATGGTTTTCGGATATTCAAATTCTCGACATGAGATATGTGATGATAATGTTCATCCTATCATGTGTGATTTTATCAGAGTTCCTTGGTTAAGTTTCCCTTCTCCCCCAGCGAAGTTTTCCTCAGATTGTTGTTACGTCAGCATTAAAAGATTTCATGGATTAGACCTTTGAAGTCATTACCTGTCGTCAAAGTAAGTGTCTGGCAGTTGACGTCAGAATTTCCCTAGTAGAGTTTTCCTCAGATTGCTGTTACGTCAGCATTAAAAGACTTCATGATTAGACTTTAGATTTGTTGCCCATTTTTTTTCAAGATATATGTATGGCAGTTGACGAATTTTCCCCGCAGATTTTCTCGTTCAAGTCTTCGGATGCCTGACCCGCACTTTTATTTAACGCGATACTCGTTTCTTCGAAAATGGAAGATCCAGGATAGTACATGGATGACGCGCTTTACATAGTGCAAATACCCGTGTTGACGGAGATGTTACCCGTGTTGACGGAGATGTTACCCGTGTTGACGGAGTTGTTACCCGTGTTGACGGAGTTGTTACCCGTGTTGACGTAGTTGTTACCCGTGTTGGCGGAGATGTTACCCGTGTTGGCGGAGATGTTACCCGTGTTGACGGAGATGTTACCTGTGTTGACGGAGTTGTTACCCGTGTTGACGGAGATGTTACCCGTGTTGACGGAGATGTTACTCGTGTTGACGGAGATGTTACCCATGTTGACGGAGTTATTACCCGTGTTGACGGAGTTGTTACCCGTGTTGACGGAGATGTTACTCGTGTTGACGGAGTTGTTACCCGTGTTGACGGAGTTGGTCCCGTGGAGTTGTTCATTCAAGTCTTCGGATTCCAGATTAGAACTTTTATTTAGTGCTTCGCCCGTTTCTGCGGGAATGGAAGGTCAAGGATAATACATTGACGATTCGCGCTTTACATAGTGCTTGCCCCGTTTTTTCGGAGATGGAAATCAAGGATGGTATTTTGATACGGTCTTGTGGCTCGGTGCCCGCTTATTGTAGCGTGTATTTGAGGATTGATTGTTGTTGATCTAGTATGTGGATTCAACGCCACACAGGTGGTTGATGTTGAAATTAGGTTCTGTATCAGATGATTGATCAGTTTGTTGCCGTTACAACCAGATTCAATTTTCTGGACATTTCTCCCCCAAGCAGTTTATGCAGTTTATTTCTTCGGTTAGCAAATTTTTGGGTTCTTTGGTATTCAACCGTCTTTTACCGTGATTGGCTGAAAGTCGTTCGCTTTTCATCCAGTCAAGTCCAAGTCGCTTGAATAAGGGCAGCTGTTGCACCCCGAAATTTGCCTAACCTTTTTCTTACTTGGTTTATGTTTCATTGCATTAGCATATCATTGGTCTAGCATTTTCATAGCATAGCATTATTCATTTAGCAGGGAATGAAGTGTGGTTTATATCAGGAGGAGCCTACCTAGAGGTCTTATTCAAGCTTGAGAGGTCACCAAAGCCATCAGTGGGTTGTAAAGCCTTGATCATGGATAGGATATGTGGATAGAGCTCATTGGAGGCCTTGAGGGTCATGGTGGAGCTCAGTCAAGTCATTATGCCAAGAGTGAAGAGCCACAGTTGAGGGTGTTACAATTAGAGTTCATCTGAGTAACCTTGAGTCCACTGTGCAATTGAAGAGGATCAAAAACTATTTCTAATTCATGGTGTTCATGGAATGTTATGTTGAGGCATTTGAGATGTTATTCCAAGATCAATTCAAGAAGAATTCAAACTGTGAGGAGTTGCTAAAGTAGGGTTCTCAGGGTAAAATCCCCTATTTAGTGCTTGGATTCAAGACCACTTATCTCAAGATACAAGTTTCATATCAACTTTTGGCCAACATGGAACTTGTAGAGAATGTTCTTAGCTTTAATTTTAGTACTAGAAGTCCTCCATTGGATTTATAGAACTCAAGTTATGATTCAGACAAGTTACAGGTCATCAGATGAATGTGAAATTTGTCTGCAAAAGTTAACCAACTTCCAAGGAACTTTTGACCTAGAAGGGTGTTTCTCCTCAACTTTTGGCCAACATGAAAGTTGTAGGTCTTGATCTTGGCTTTCCAAATTGTACTAGAAGTCTTTCATATGACGTGTAGAACTCAGGTTATGAGTTTTACAAGTCAGGGGTATTTTGGGAAAGTAAGATTATAGGTCATTTTGGATTATGGGTCATTTTCACTATCTTGTGAGCCTCAAATGAAGTTCTGTCCAACACAAAACTTGTTCAAAATGGGATTTTAAGGTCAACCATGTATCCATAAGGCATTGGTTTGGCTTAGGGCAAGACTTGGTTCATGGAAGCTTGACAAAGGGGAAATTAAAAGGCATTTAAGTTGAAAAATTCAAATTTAATCATAAGAGGTCAAGAAAATGCATATGAGTACTCATTTTGACTAGAAAAACCATTTGGAACACTTTGGCATTACTAGAAAATCCATTTGAGGCATAATTCATGGCTCTTTACTTTGTTGCTTCATGGTGAAGTTACATCACAAAGATCCACCCTAGGATGCAAACAAGGCCTCAATCTGGTTCTTTCATTCTCCACAGTCCACAAGCAAGGCAAATGAAGCTTCTTGGAGAAGGAATCACCCCAAAACCGTGTATTCCATTGTTGAGTTTTAGAAGAAAATTGAAAACCTGGATATCCTGAATTGGGCCTCCAATGGGCCTCAAAATCACTCAAATCCATTCTATTTAAGTTCAGAAAGAGATTCAGATCAGTTTTGGTGGTTATTTTGCGCAAGAACCAGAGATTGCAGTTAGAATTTTCAAGCTTCAACTGAAAATCGTGTTTCCATTTCAAGAGCGTTTCAGAGCAAATATTGGATTCTATCATCTTCAGCATTCATCAAGGAACGGATCTGCACAAGATTGAAGCAAGAATCACAGTGTAACTGCTCCAATTTCAAGCTACAACTCAGGTTGGTAACTTTCACGATTGCTCTAGTTCTAGGTTGATTTGAACTGTGGTTAAGGCTTAGGAAGAAGTGTAGATGGACTTAGGTTCATAATTGTGGAGTTTAGAGACAATTAAGTCATGATCAGTTTTCTGTTTGACTTTGAATCAACCTAATCTTGAGGTGTTAGCATGATTGGAATAACTTAAGTTGATCTCTGAAGCATGAGGAAGAGATCTGTGGCTTTAATTGTGATATTGGTGATGATCAAGATCTTGGTGATTTTTCTATTATCGATCGTGTTTTAAAATCCAGTGAGAATTAAGAGAAAAGGATGATGGATTTGGATTCAAGATGAAAAATGGAGAAGATCCATATAAGGTTCAACGTGATTTGATGACCTGTAAGTGACGCCTCACCGGGGAAGACGGTGGCTCAGCCATCGGACCACTGCCCTGAAAGTTTCCCTCCTGAACCAGTTTGAATGTAGGCGATGGACCATGACCCTTGGATGAGTGGAAATATTTGACTTAGTCTCCCAATCGTGCGTTTGTGATTTAATCTGAGACTTGACTTTTGACTCCCCAAAACGCTGTCGTTCCATTTATGTGCTGGCACGTGCTGATCCATCAGATGGATTGACTTAGTCACAGATCCAACGCTTCTATCTTTTTTCTGTTTCTTTTATTTTGTTTATTCATTTTGCATTTATTTTAATTGCATTTTCTTGTTTAATTCATAATAAATTGAATAATCATCAGAAAAATATAATAAAAATATGTGGATGCTCATCATTTAATTTCTGATTTTTTGGCATTCTTGGATTTTATTTTGATGCAATTTCCAATTTATTTGCCATTTTTCCATTTTATTGATTTCATTTAATTTGCAATTTTATGCTTGTTATTTGTTGATTTTGGTACTCCTTTTTGGTATAGAATTTAATCTTGATTCTTTGTCGGTTTGTTATAGACATGTTAAGGAGCTTGTGTGATTTTTAGGGTAATTTTTAGATGATTTTAAGTTCTGTTTTGAACTAGACGTTTAGGGGCTTCCCCATTTGACATCCATTTGGACACATTAGGGTTTAGGATTTCTTTAGTGATCTTCCCTTTAGATTCAGTCCCTGACTTTTCTACCATAGGTCCCTACCCTCTTAGGATCCCTTAGAAAATTCTCTAGAATGTTAGGACTTGATTTCATATTTTTCTTAGAATTAACAATTGGACTAGTTTTATGATGCTTCTAACATGACCTTTCCTTTAGAATGACCTCAATGGTAACCCATAGCATGAGATAAATTTCCCATTCCTTTTGGATAGTGCTTTATACTTGTTAGAGCTTCTGTATGCTTAATTGTAAGGCTTGGTTTTGGTGTTTTGGTTTCCTATGAGTAGCTTTCTTTGAGCTTGTAAGATTATGGTGTTGTAGAGCCTTAGAAGTTGTTCTCTTCTTTCACAAACATGGTTTGCTTTGTGTGCATTCCATTCCCATCCTATGATTTAAGGTCCCTATGTGGAAGCCTCATCCCTCCTTTGGAAGGATGTGTGGCATATCACAAAAGGTAGAACCTTTGAGGATGCCTATCTCAGATGTATGGTTGAGTGCCATGATGGATTCCCTTGGTTTCCATCATGCTTCCCATCATCATGCAATCCCCTTGATGTTGATTCTCATCTCTCTTGGTGGATTAGTTGAAGCTTGAAGATGAAGTCTTCTCTTGAAAATAGCTTGGGCATGGAGATCAAAATACAGACTGTTGGATTATTTTTCTATTAGAAGGCTGCCTTGCTGTTGAGATGCTGGCTTGTTGTTTTGTTTGTTGTGTTTGCTGATTGTTGTATCTGTTTGTCTGGTGTGTTGCATTAGACTAGGCTTTCATGTAGTTGATTTAGGCCTAGATGCATTAAAAGGGGTGAGCTTTCCTCCCCTTGCTTGTTTGCATTAGAGGTTGAGTCTGTCTTCCTTTGCTTGTCTGTTACTGTTTGGATTTGCTTGCTGGCTTAAGGTTGAGTTTGCCTCCCTTGCCTGTGTTTTGTGTTGCCTTTGGCTTGTTTGCTCTAGAAGTTGAGTTTGTCTCTTTCTGCTTGTATTGCTGCATTGCATGCATTTTATTTACAGTTATTTCCTTCAGTTTATTTCTTTTGTTGTTGCTTTCCTTTGCCATGTTCCCCTAGGAACTCTAGCTTCTCTTGTTCAAGAGAAGTTATGACATACATTAGGGTCCTAGCCATGCATGATAACATTAGTTAGCTCCCTCCTAACCTCAATCATAGGATCAACTTTGCATGACAACTTTAGGATTGGATTAGTTCCCCTTTAGTGCGTCTTTTCCCTTCTCATCTTCAAACAAATCAAAATACAGTAATAAAGGTTAATTGATGTCGTACGCTACGAGCCTTAAGCTACTTGAGAAAGGGTTGTTGGAGAGTTTATTTTCAACAACTTGGATGTTTATTATGGCACCCTTTGGGTGACATGCGACGCATTCACTCTCAGGTCATAGTCTCTAGTGCGATATTAGTTGCAAACATCCATAAAAAACACTTCTTCTGTAAAAGACTTCAGAAAACAAAGATCAAACATCTTTTTGTCCTCTGGGACCTTTAATCCTTGGAAACTATTTTCATAAGGAGAGTTTCGTTAACTCTCGGTTCTACCGCAAATGGTAAACGCCTAAGTCTCCATCGAGCGAGCTGCATACACCAACTGCTAGAACCGTCTGTTAACCCTACTCGGATAGAAGAGACAAACCTGTGTCTCTTGTCAGCCCGAACTACGTTTGCTCTGATCTTTCACACCGTGTGAAAGTATGTAGGCACGAGATGCGATATCTCGGCGAGCAACCTTCCCCCCGTTTCACCCGTAGTTAGGCGAACTACGTTGACTCTGATTTCTCGTTCCAGACGGGAATAGAACTGCTATGTTCTGCCGAGTCATTTTCTTTTCTTTTCAGACCATCCTTTTAGCGTAGATAGTAAAACCAACCCATCAGATAAACACAACAATCATGGATCCCATCGAGTATGATGGACGTGAGGGGTGCTAATACCTTCCCCTTGTGTAACTGACTCCCGAATCCAGACATGGTTGCGATGACCTTGTCTTATACCTTTTCGTCAAGTTTTTCCGATCGTTTCCTTTCCCGTTCTGAGGGATAAATAGCGAAAGGTGGCGACTCTTCTGTTTTGCCGGCACCTTATGTTCGCGGTAGCGACACCTTGCCCTGATTTACTTGAGTTGCTGCATTCAGTAGTGTTTCCTTTCTAAAATCTCTCTTTGGAACGCATATTTGATTTAGCTTATACATCTTGGTGTTCTAGGGATTAAGTGATGATGGAAGAAATCTGATTGGAGTCCTTTTTATAGACGTGTTACTTACATTGTCTAAAGTTTAATATTATTTAAGTATTGATTAAATCTTATCAGTACTTGTCGCAACTGCGAAAAAAACCAGGCGGAAAAACAGAAGAGTCACCACCGAACGTTATTTATCCTAACGCATGGAAAGGAAACGATCGAAGAAAACCTGAAGAATGGGAAAAGACAATGTCATCGTAACCAAATCTCGGGTTCGGGAGTCGGTTACGCAAGGGGAAGGTATGAACACTCCTCACGTCCGTTGTACTCAACGGGATCCACACTTGTTGTCTAATCAAAGGGTGAGTTATCTAAAAGCTACTGCTAAGCGAAAACGAGAACGAAGAAAAAAAGAAAAAGACTCGGTAGGACATCACTACTCTATGCCTACGTATTCCCTCGTGTAATGGGAAAGTCAGAGTCAACGTAGTTCAGAAAACTATGGGTGATGGGGGAAGGTTGCTCGCCAAGACATCCTCGTCTTGTGCCTACGTGTCCTCATCTAGTATGAGAAATCAGAGCAAATGTAGTTCGGGTAACTACGAAACCACAGGTTGGTTAAGTGTTTTTTATGAGCGATGTTAAGTTCCCATTCCAGTAGTTAAGGTCGACGCCTGTTTGTGATAGAACAGAAAAGTAACGTACTCTTTCTGAAAATGAGTTTGACACACAAATCCCGAAGGATAAAAAGGTTTTAGTTTTGTTTGTGAATTTTAGTGAAGTGAATTAGTTTGCTTTGTGATTCACATTGCACTAAAGACTATGACATAGGAGCGAATGCGTCGAATATCGTCTACGGGGCGTACACTAAACACTCTAGACAAGCAAGGAGAAACCCCCCACTCATCATTTCCCATATGCTCAAGGCTCGTGGCGCATAACGTTTATCTTCTCTATTAAGTGTGTTAGCATTGTTTTGAGATGAGAAGAGAGAAAGACGCACGAAATGTCTAAGGGAAACTCGGCCCTAACGTTGTCATGAAAAGTGGCCCTAAGGTTGGGATGCAAAAGGAAATTTTATCCTAATCTTAGCATGCAAAAGATGGACCTAAGGTTGAGGTTAAACGGGACTAGCCTACTTGTTATCATGCATGGATTGCACTCCTAATGTCTATCCTAAGGGAGCATGAAAAAGCAAAGCGAAAAGCAAGAAAACAAGGCAAAAACAACAACTACAACAGTGCCTCCTGCATAAAACAATAATCAAATCCAGCGAGGCAGCACAACAATATTTAACAGTTATTAATTCAGCACAAAAGTAGGTGTAAAATGCAAGAAGCAAGCAAGCATAGCATAAACAACATGTAAATTTAGAATAACACAGCTATAGAAAGCAGGGAAGCAAACATGTTTCAATGCAATCAACATGAGCAAGCATCAATCATGAACAAATATCATGCAAGGATGGACATGCATCAACAATCAAACACAAATGCTCAACAATATTACATCATCAAGAATAATCAAGAACAACATGTTTTTCATCAATCAAATAATTAAACGATCATGTGACAAACAGAATCAGAAGCAAAAAACACATGCATCACAAGTCGAGCAAGATAATCATTAATAATTAATCATTAACATGATACAAATAAGCAAAGCATGTGATCATCACATCAAGCAAGCATCATGAACATGTTAAGCATTCAAACAAAAACCGAAAGTCACACGTCGAAGAATCACAATAAAAAAATCAAGCATGATGAAACAGGTCAAAGACAGTCCAGGAAAATGCATCATATCAATCCATGAAGGTTAGAGGTGGAAAGGAATCAGAACATACTTGAAAACAACCCAAAATCACATTCTGGTCTATCACATACTGCGAAAAAGGCCGACAAATTGACAGAAGAGTCGCCACCGAACATTATTTATCCCAAAGGGAGGGAAAGGAAACGATCGAAGAAAACATGACGAAAAGGGAAAAGACAAGGTCATCGCAACCAAATCTTGGGTTCGGGAGTCGGTTACGCAAGGGGAAGGTATGAGCACCCCTCACGTCTGTTGTACTCAACGAGATCCATGCTTATTGTCTAATCTATGGGTGAAAACTATCTAAAGCTACTGCTAAACAGGGGTGAACGGAAAGAACAGATACTCGATAAAACATCTCTGCCCTATGCCTACGTATTCCCTCGTGCAATGGGAAAGTCAGAGTCAACGTAGTTCGGGAAACTACGGGGAGGAGGGAAGGTTGCTCGCCAAGACATCTCCGTCTTGTGCCTACGTATCCTTATCTGGTATGAGAAATCAGAGCAAACGTAGTTTAGGCTGACACGACCACTGGTTGGTTCAAGAGTTTTACTGAGTAGGGCTAAATATCCATTTTAGCAGTTAGGGACGATGCTTGTTTGCGGTAGAACAAAAAAATTAACACACTCTTTCTGAAAATGATTTGCAAACAATCCCGAAGGATAAAAAGGTTTGATTTTATTTATTTGTGTTTTTTAAGAGAAGAAGTGAATTGATTTAGATTTGAAACTCATGTTGCACTAAAGACTATGACTTGAGAGCGAATGCGTCACATATCGCCCAAAGGGCATACGCTAAACACTCTAGACAATGTGAGAGGAGGCCCCCCTCTTATCATTTCTCATGTACTTAAGGCTCGTAGCGTACAATATTCGTTATCCTTTATTAGGTGTCTTAAGAAGTTCTGAGATGAGAAGAGAAGACACAAGACTCTAAAGGGAACTGATTAACCCTAATGTTAGAATGCAATGATGGTCCTAAAGTTGGGATTGAAAAGGGATACTACCTAATGTTATAATGCAAAATATTGAAATCCTAATGTCTCTTCTACTCCTGTCTTAAACAGAGGGACTAGGAATCCTAAGGGATCATGGCAAAAGAGCATAAGTAAACACCAAACATAATCAATCACAGTTGAAAATGAAATGAAAGACTTAAACAAGTCTTGAAAGATGAAGAGAGATATAAGATGCAAACACAAATGTAAATATGAAACAATGCAACAAACACAAGTCACAAATATGGAAGACTTAAACAAGTCCAAAGAAAATGAGATGAAATGGGAGAAGCAAGCTCCTACAACCAATTACCATCAATCATCAAGAGAGAAATGTGCTATCCTAAGAAGCACAAACAAAGAAAAGAGGGAGGAAATAATATGGGACAGCCACCACATCATGTTCAACTCAACCAAACACTTTCTTAAATATCAAATAAAACAATGCAACAAAACAGTGCAAAATGATCACCAATGTTCATGACAAACTCAAAGTGTAAACATTAACACCAAATCATTATGAACAAGTGTTAAACCAGCTAGGGCAGAAGTGAATCACAAATTTAATGATCCCAAATTCAAGCTCAAAACAAAAGGCAATCATAAGAAGGATCATGTACAAATGAAGAGCCAAAGTTCAAACGCAATCTCATACTTCAAACAAGTGGAGAGACATGCTCAAAAGATGACTTGTGACACAAGTTAAACACACCAATGACCTATAAACAAGCAAAAAAAAATCTCAATCATGCTAATAGGAGATAACAAGGCTTAAATAAGGCTCAAGGGATCACTCATGATCATATCCTAAAGACTTGGTCAAAACTAGTATGTGTAAACACCTTTTAAATGATTTGAATTTGTAAAACCCACCAAAAATAGGAAAAGAACTCAATAAATCTCAAATAAAATACTCAAGGTAAGATGAAATAATCACCAAACAGAATGCAAAATCTCAAGGCCAAATTCAACTCAAAGCACCGCCAACTAGGTCCAAGAAGGCATGGTCTTCCACTTTATCGAGTGTGTGTCGAGGGTCAACAAAAAGGCAATGGAAAACCAATGAAAAATGACCATAAATATCTCAAATAAACCCTAAAAAATATCTTAATCCATCACCTAAGTGGGAGAGAAATTTTGGTCCTAGGGGATTTAGAATGAAGGCAAATGATAAAATTCAACTCCAAGTGTGTACTATGAAACACATTTAATCTTAAATTCCATTAAAAATATTAAAATTAAAGGAAAAATAAAATAAAAATCTTGAAAATATAATTAACATCTCAAAATATCAGAAAACTATTTTTGTGGATTTTTTTGAAATAAGGAACTATTTTAAAATAATTAAAATAAAAACTAGTAAATAAAACAAAATAAAATAAAACCAAAACCAAGAGGGGTGTATTCAGTAAATATGGTTACACTAAATCCTTTTGTATGCACGCTGATGGGCCAAAATGGAGGGTGGGATTAGAAAAGGACCAAAGCCCAATGCCATCTGAAACCACCTCCTAAGTGAAACTCATTGTTTCACTAATACACATGGGATTCAACCCAAACACGTTGGCACAGTCAAACCAATGCGCACATGACACCACACTCAGTCAAAAAGTCCAACCTAGGCCACATCAGCTTAACCTGAAAATGAACTAGACGCTGGAACTAGGGCTCCAGTCGTCTTCTTCGGCCAGCTCACCGGAGCTCAGACATAAAACCACAATAAAAATGCTAAAATCTGGTACCAATTGAAAGCTCTAACCACAAGGAACATGAATTCACTCCTTATTTTTAAAAAAGGTTCTTAAAAGTATATGAAAACAAGCCACGAGTTTCATGATTCACATTCTGAAATCATTTCAAATAACCACGAAAACCAATCAAACATTGCCTACATTGTGTAGGACTTTAGATGCGCCCAGTATGCAACCTAATAGATGCCTAAAATGGAAGATTCAAGTTGAGAAAGTTTACCAAAAGGAGTGGTTTCGTTGACCCTTGAAACCTTAAGTAAACTTCTGTTTCAAGCATCCAAACTCTTCCTTGAACTTTGGTGATGATGATTTGAGCCAAAGGTTGAAGAGATATCTAGAGAGATGTGAGATTCGAAGATGAGAAAAATTTGTGAATTCTTGAGTGATTCTCTCTTCTCTCACGCAACAAGCTTCTTCTGATGATTAAGGTAACTTTTTAAACTTATATATGATGGATTTAAACATTCCATGCAGGCCCATGATGCTTCAATCATTTGATTTTAAGTTTTTGCCAAAAAAACATACTTCATGCGCACACACGGGTACAACATGCCATTCACTTCTCTTGGGTCAACAATTGTATATTTGGAGTGTGTAGAAATGAATAGGGAGGTTTGGTGAATTGAAAATGCCTTTGTACCAAGTTTTGATTCATGACTTTTTAAGGCATGGTATTTGAAAAAAGTGGTATGAAACATGGATCAATGTTGGTCCAAATGAAGTAATTAGCATCATGGTCATGTCATGGTATTGATGTGGTCTCAACAATTCAAAAATGAACTCCTTCTATGACTTGTAATGGAAGACATCTAAATCATATCCAAAAATCAAGTTTTCACTTTCAAAATGGATAAAAAGGTCATACAATCCATCAAACATCATGGAAATTGAGTTCATGGTAATTTTCAGGCCATTGGACACAAGTTTCATGTTGGACAAAATTGAATTAGAGGCCTTGAAGTTCATGAAATTGGTCATTGAAGAGAATGACCTATAATGATGTTTCCTAAAATACCCTTGCCTTGTGAAGACCATAACTTGAGATGCACACATGAGAATGAGGACTTTTTGGAAATCTAAGACCATGAAGAACAACTTTCATGTTCACTTGAAAGTGAGAAGAAGCTTGATTCCATGTGAAAAGTGCTTTGGAAGTGGGTTGACTTTGAGTACCTCAAAATTCTCTTCATCTGATGACACCAACTTGTTGACACCGTAACTTGAGATGTACAAAATCAATGGATGAGTTCTTGTACTCAAAATAAAGATTAAAGGATGATGAAAAAGTATCATGTTTGTTTGAAAATGAGATTAAACTTGCATCATAGGGAAAATTGTCCTTGAAGTTAGGCACCAAAGAATGCGATTTTACACTGAAATCAACTGAAACCCTAATTTAGTAACTCCTTGAACTCTTGAATCTCCTTGATTTGATCTCAAAATGACATCCTAGATGCTTCAAGATGAATTCTCATGTCTTCAATGGTCAAGAACCAAGTCTTGAGTCCTCTCAAGTCCACAATTGACTTTTGGTTGACCAGATGAAACCCTAATACCATATCCTTTGACTGAGGCTCTTGCAGATGAATTGAATGACCATACAAAATCCATAAAGACCTCTCAAGATACACACTGAGCTTTTGAAACATGATTTATCCAAACAGATTACCTCATGATTCTCTGGTGATCCTCAAGATAGGAGGTGACACCCATACACTAACCATCTTCTCTCAAGGAGCTTTGGAACCCACATCTTGATGGTAATGAACTTTTGATGGCTACCAATGATACCCTTGTTTGAGATTGAAAATGAAGCTCCCTTCTTGAATGGCAAACACAACACCTCTTGATCCCCTGTAAGAACCAATGCTATGCAAATGCAAATGTTAAAATGAAATGAAACATAAGCCAAGTTAGAAAGAAAAGGTTGGTCAAATTTTAGGGTACAACATAGTCCAGTGTTAATCGATTAACCATTTCCTAGTGCAAATTGGATAATCGATTAACCATTTAAAAAATTCATAAATTGGACTGGTTAATTGATTAACTAGTTTTGTACTGCAACTGGTTAATCGATTAACACTGCACCAGAAGCAGAAAAACAATAATTTAAAAGCACTTTCAACAATTAATTCAATGTGCAATCATCCCAATGATCATGTAATCAATTATGCATGAATTTAACACCAAAAATTAGTGATCAAATATCAATCAAACTTAATCAAGCATTGAGATCACAAATCACATAGATCAAAATCATCAAAATCAACCAAAATTGAAGATCTACATTGTGATTACCCAAATAAGCTCAAAACAGAACTAGATGTAGAATTAACCAACCTTCAAAGCTAAGATTTTCTTTGGTAAGTGTTGATCTACTGCAAATTGATATATCCAAGCTAAAAACTCAATAAATCTTCAAGATCCAAGAGCTTTCTTGTAAGAGAAGTGAAAAAAGTAAAAAAAAAGCCAAAATTGATCCAATAATCACTTATAAGCTTGCTTCCAAAATCAAATCCAAATCCAAACGAAAATCAAATGATGAATTGAAGATGATGGAGATGAATGAAGGAGGTTTAGCTCTAGAATTCAAGGATTCCAATGAAGAATCAATGAACTCAAGTGAAAGAGCTTTAGGAGTTTTGGAGTGTAGAAAAGTTGAGAGAATTTGACAACAATTCTCAAGAATGAATGTGAAATCTGAAATTATGAGGGTTATCCCTTGAGGTTTAGAGCCAATTCACTTAAATAGGCTCTTGGTTAAGAGTATAATTATGATTTGGAGTGAGGTTTTGAAAACTGGAATGGGATTAGGAATGGAAATTTGGATGGAAATTGGATTTGTTTTGAAAGTTAATCAAAATTTGAGTGATTCTAGATCCTTCTTCTGGTGTAAAAATCAATTCACAAGTGATCAAAATAGACCCCAAAAGTGGCAGCATTGAAAATGCACGTATCTGTGCAAATTTTACTTTGGTTAATTGATTAACTATTTGGTAGTGCAAATTGGTTAATCGGTTAACCACTCACAAACTTTTGAAAATGCGCCATTTAGAGGGAAACTTGCATATTCGCCCATTTTCACCTGTTCTGAGCCATGTTAAGCCTTTGAAACTTGCCCTTGAATATTGTAACTTTGAAAATATCTGAAATAACTTGTGACCTGTCACTTGTGCTGAAAATAACCTGCTGAATAAAATAAAATCGGCCACTCGATTGCTGGGAAAAATAAATGTCGAAACCTTTGACGCTCGCTGTTTGAACTCTTGCAATAAAAGAGAACCCTGGGCCATAGAAATACCTTGGTCCCATGTCTCGAGAACCAATGCCATGATATGCAAAATGCAAAATACAGAGAAACACAAGTCAATTGATCAAGAAACAATGAGGAAAATTTTGGGGTGCTACAGCTGCCCCTATTCAATTGACTTAAACATGAATGGGTGATAGCTACGACTTTCAACCATTCAAGGTGCACAGAAATTGAATACCAAAAAGAACCCGAAAATTTGCAAACTGCATGGATGAATAATAGTGAATACCAACCAAAAGTTGGGATGCTACTCGCAGAGGATAAAACTCCAAGAAGAATAGAGAATACCAACCAAAAGTTGGGATAAAAACACCAGATACCAACCAAGAGTTGGGATTACGGGAATGTCGACCAAAGGCGACCCTCTGGGGACAAAATCAAATCAAGATACCAACCAAAGACATAAAAAAGTGAAATCAACGGACTTACGACCTAAAGAGAAGATGACTCCGCCGAGGAAGAAGAGAAGCTTAAACAGACAACTCTGCGAAGAATAAACATCAACCAAAGATACAAACCAAAAGTTGAGATAAACACAAGCTACCAACCAAAAGTTGCAATAAAGGAAAAAACTTCCAAGAAACGGTGACTTAACTGAGGAGGGTACCAACCAAAAGTTAGAATGACCCACAAAATACCAACCAAAATTGGAATAAACCAAAGGCTACCAACCAAAAGTTGAAATCACCAAAAAAAACTACCAAACAAAAGTTGGAATAAAAGCAAAGGCTACCAACCAAAAGTTGGAATCACCAAACAAATCTAAATCCACCAACGAAGACTAACAACCAAAAGTTGGGATAACGACTTTGTAGGGGAGGATATTCAACCAAAAATTGGAAAACAAGGCTACTAACCAAAAGTTAGGATCGCCAAGACGCCAAACAAAGCTGACTCCACAAAAGAAAGGGTACTAACTAAAAGTTGGGATCATCAACATAGAAACAAAGACTACCAAGTAAAAGTTGGAATTGTCAACAAGGGAACAAAGACTACCAACCAAAAGTTGGGATCATCAACAAAGAAACAAAGACTACCAACCAAAAGTTGGAATCATCAACAAAGAAACGAAGACTGCCAACCAAAAGTTGGAATTGTCAACAAAGAAACGAAGACGACCAACCTAAAGTTGGGATCATTAACAAAGAAATGAAGACTACCAACCAAAAGTTGGGATTGTCAATAAAGAAAAGAAGACTACCAACCAAAAGTTGGGATCATCAACAAGGGATACAAACCAAAAGTTGGAATACAAAGCTACTAACCAAATGTTAGGATCGTCGGAACGCCGAACGAAGGCGAATTCACCAAAACAAAGACTACCAACCAAAAGTTGGGATACCGACTCTGCAGGGGAAACAATACCAACCAAGAGTTGGAATAACAAAGGATTACCAGTTGTTGCAACCCGAAGTTTGACCTCCCCTTTTTCCTTTTGCATAAGCATGTGCACTCGTATCGCCGGCCTACGCATTCACACTTTTCTCTATGATTTCTTGTTGTAAGAATATTCAGGTTTTCCAAGCCCGATTAATCACATCACCAAGACAAGCACAATATGAAAGTTTATATGCCTATTAATCAAAGTAAAAGGTCAAAAATCGGAATTGTGGCCACAACACCATTTTATAAGCAAAATATGCAAATTTTGCCTGTGGTAACCGGTTACCACTTTAGGGTAACTGGTTACCCTGTGCAAAAATGCAGTTTTTGCTGCATTTTTTGTGACAGCCACTTTCAATCTACATTTTGGGATCTAAATTGTTCTAGCATTGTGTGGAACATTCTAGACAAATCTAGACAATTCAAGACCTTTCTAAACACTTCAAGGCATTTGCTCCAATACATCAATTTTGATTAAGACCACTGTGTTGCTTCATTCCTAAGCATGTGAGCCCTTAGATTCAAGTTTGCATTGAGATGGTTACCGAGTTAACTACCTAACTAACTGAATTAACCTCCAACTCAATGAGTTAAGGCTAACTAACTCCAAGGCTAGTTCCAAGGCTACATCCAAAGCTCACTCCGAACCTAGCAACTCCGAAGAAAAATCATATATAAGCAAATCACCACCATTTCACAAAGGACCCTTAACCATATTTTGACCTTCAATTATTTTCCCAACTTCTATTCTTCACTCTTAATTCTCCCACATTCTCTCTGAATTTTCTACAACATTTTGACATTCATCTTCATCCTCTCCCTAAAACCCTCACAAAAGCTCAATTTGCACCATTAGAGTGTAACAATCTTCACATCGAAATTTTTATTCTCTTGAGCTAAACCTCATTCCACCATTTTCTTATTTTGGATTTCTGGATTTACAGTAGATTCTTTTCCAATTCAAGTAATCATCTCAAACTTCTTCGGTGCAAATCAGTATTCAGAGCATTTATCGCGTTTTCATTGATTTCGCTACAATTTGATCTCAAGCTTGGAACTCTCTGGTTTTATTTGCTTATTTCTCATTATATATCAATATCAATAATCACTAAGGCAATCCTCCAACTTGTAGGTTGGTAATTCGCACTTGCTTTACTGTTTTGATCACTTTTGCGCGTTTACGGTGTAGTTCAATTATTTTTCAGTGTTGGTTGATCGTGTGATTGTTTGATCTTTGATCTTCATTTTTAATGCTTTCAATTGATGTTTAATTTATGCCTAAGTGATTTTGAACTTCATTTTTTGTGTTCAAATGTTAATAATGGCATGTGGATGATTGGATAAGTGTTTTGGTTGCTGAAAGTCCATTATAATATCATTACATGACCATGATGCTCTTTACCTCTTTTGAGCCAACATAGAATCATGTGTCATGCCATTTTTCAAACTTTCATGCCTTAAGAAGTAATGGTACAAACTTGGTGTGAACTTATTTTTCAATCACTCAAATCACCAACATTCATTTTGGCACACCCTAATTATCCTAAAATGCTTACCAAAAGACCTACACAAGAGGCCATAACCCGTGTGTACATAAAATGGCATTTTTGGCAAGATTGGAAAATCAAGTGATATCAATCATTATGGCCCTGCATGGGATTCACTAGGCCTTCATATATAAACCATAATTGAACCCTAATTGCTCAGAGGAGAGGTTGCTGCGCAGAGAAAAGAGTTTCCATCAAAAATACATAAAACTTTCTCTTCTTCGAATTGGTGTTTTCCCTAAGTTTTCATTCTAACCATTGCTCAATTCACCACCACTGAGGATCAAGGAAGAGATTAGAAGCATCAGAGCAAAGCTTGCAAGGAGTTTGAAGAGCCAACGAAGCAGCTACATTAGGTAAACTTCTATGACTTGAAACTCTCATTTTAGCCTTGAATTTAGGATCATAACTGGTGCATCTGAAGCCCTACTCCATGTAGGCCATGTTTGGATCATTTTGGTGGCTGTTTGTTTGATTTCCAGTTTGTGCACAAAATCTTCGTGGCCTGATTTCTCCTAGTTCTAGGAGCCTTTTTAAAAAACTAGTGTCATTTTTTAGTTCCTCGTGAAAAATGCTTCAAAAACCATGTCAAGGGTTTCAATTTTTATGGTGGTTTTTGAGTTGCTCCGGTGAAGCTCGCCTGAGAAGATGACTGGAGCTAGGGCTCCGGCGTCTGAGGCTTGAGCTGAGGTGTCCTGGTGATTTGGTGTTGACCCTGAATGCGTGGAGTTTAAAATCTGATTTGTCACGCCACATGGATTAATGAAACAAAGCGTTTCATTAATCTGAGTGTGTTTTAGTCTTGGACCTTGCCCATTTGATATTCCCACCCCCAGATTTGAGGCCCATGCGCATGTTTTCAAAGAAATCAGTTCAAACCATTATTGCTTATACACCCCTCTCCTCATTTTAATATCTTTTTTATTTTCTTTTATTTGTGCTTTCATTTTAAATCTTTTTAAAATAGTTTTGTGCATTATAAAAATCCAAAAAATGTGTTTATGATATTTCAAGATGTTGAGTTATTTTTCCATATTTTTATTTTATTTTTCAATTATTTTTAGTATTTTTAATTGAATTAATCATTGAAGGTGTTTTATGGTTTATACCTTGTTTTGAACTTGGTCATTGACCATAATTAAAACACCCCTTTTGACCAATTTTCCTCTCATACTTAGGTGTTAGATTGAGGGTTAGTTTGAGGTCTTAATGATCATTTTTCAATTGTTTCTCATTGGTTTTTTATGGACCCTCGATGCATACTCGACAAGTTGAACATGTTGCCATCTTTGATTTAATTGGTGGTGCTTTGAATTGACTCTTGCTTTGAGATTTTGCACACTAATTTTAGATTGGTTCAATTTGATTTTGATGATTTATTTGGATTTTATTTGATCTCTTTTCTATTTTTGGCGAGTACTTCAAATTCAAGTTGTTTTCACTATGTGTATACATCCTTTTCTTGACCTAATTTTTGGGATATGATCTTGTGCGATCCCTTGAGCACCTCTTAAGCCTTGTTAGCTTTTGTTAACATGCTTGAGGTACTTCCTTGCATGTTTAGAGGTCAATTGTGTGTATACCTTATGCCACAAGTTTCATTTTGATCTTGTCTTTCCACTTGTTTGAAGTGTGAGATGTTTAGATGGACTTTGGTCCTGTAATTGAACTTGATCATTCTTGTGTTTGCCTTCCTTTTTGATCTTGAATTTGAGGTTTCTCACTTGATTTTCACTTCTGACCTTGATGGTTATGGACTTGTTCTTGATGCTTTGGTGATGTTTGCTTCATTTTGAGGTTGCTATGAACAAGTGAACTCCTTTTGCATTGTTTGGTTGCTTTGTTTTACTTGATCATGTGTAAGTGGATGGTTGGGATGTTCATGAGGTGGTGGCTGCCTCACTCTCTTTCCTCCCTCACTTCTTTGATTGTGCTTTTATGTTTAACACCTTTCACCTTTTGATGATTGATGGCATTTGATTGTAGGAGCTTACTTATCTCATTTCCTCTCATCTGGCTTGACTTGTTTATGCAAAGAAAAATTTGGATTTCCTTGAATGGTTAGTAAAATGCAAAGATGTAGTGTAAATGCGATTGGTTTTACAAAAATCAGAAGATCAATTGTGTCAAACCCTTATTTTATTCAATATTGGTAAAATTTACAACTTTGAGATACAATACAAGAAGTCTAAATTACATTAAGAGGCTAAATTCCATAGTCTAACTGATGACTTCAGACACGAGGCATCTTCAACTTCTTTAGGATTTCATTCTCCATTACTAACTTATCTACTATCCCTTTCTAGGCTCCAGAGGTTGGAGGGATATTGGAGTATTCATGATTGCTTTGAGTGGGCTTGATACTAGAGAAAAATAAATTCTCCTTTGTTGCTTCCCCATCAATTACACGTCGTTCGAGCCAATCTATCAATTCGTCTTTTTCTTGAACCTCTCGGATGAGCCTTGTTGCTTTGGAAGAAAGCGCATGATACTTTCCTTCCCAAGTGTGTCTCTTAAGTTATGCTCTTGCAAGTAGTTATTGATACTGCTCCATCTTCTCAATGGGGATGGCAGAGGATGATGACGCGATGACAATCTGCGCGTTCTTCTTCGGGAGATACGACATTTTCAAATCTTTCGCTCTAAAATGGACTCATTGAGTGAATGGTTCTAAAGCTACGAAATTTCTCTTTCGCAAGTCTGCTTTTGTCTTTTTCTGGATGTTCTCCCAAGCATCAATTGTGTTGTTTCTCGTATTTTCTACCACTTCAGCATTGAGATAAAAGAAACCGGATAAGAGCATATTGTTGGGTTTGTCTGTCATTGGAAAACCAAACTGTCGTCTAGCCAAGGCTGGATAGTAATTGATCCCTCCTTGTATTCCAATAAGTGGTATATTTGAGAAATTTCCGCATCGAGCAAAATAGGCTCCTCTATCGTAGGCGGGATTGTACCAATGAATATCAGCTTATGTTAAAGATATGATCCTTTGAGACCATCTCCATCCATTGGGATTCTCCTTGAAAGATTCGATTTTTGGCAAATGGTTGACGAACCATTTGTACAGTAGAGGTGCACAACAAAGGAAAGCTCTTTTCCTTGAAGTGTCCGATAATGGATTGAATGATAAACATCTCCTAACAAGGTAGACACAAGGTTGCCACTTAAAAATATGGTAATGGAAGGGAAATTGACGAATTCCTCTACCTCGGGAAACAACACTAGTCCATAGATTAACAAAGCTAATAATGCTTCAAATGCATCCATGTTCCCTTCTTTGGCAAGATAGGCAGCTTTCTTGACTAAGAAATCTGAATGGAAACCTGCTACTCCTTTTTTTGGTTGCATGATGTGTAGGTACAAAGTATGCCTAAGAGGCGGGGGGAGGGGGGGGGGTGAATTAGGTCTTTTAAACTTTTTTCGGTTTTTATACTTTCTTGAATTTTGCTGGTTAATGATCTTAGAAAGGAAAGCAGTAATGGTAGAAAGTAAGAAGATGACACGGTGATTTATAGTGGTTCCCTTCACAATCCGAAGGTACTCCACTCCCCTTTCCACACGAAAGAGAGTTTTCCCTATTGTTTTAGAAAGTACAACCTATCACACCATCAACCAGTGAGGCCTACAATCTAACAACAAAACAAACTAGTGTGCAAGAACAATCCTCTTGCAAACACTAACCCTTGTGTCCAACAATCCTGGATCACAAGTCACAACAGACTATTCTGTAATTCCTTTTATAATTTGAGAGTACAATAGTAATATCAATACAAAGATTGATCTTCTCCTTTAATCAGAATTCACAACTTAATCTCAATACAAGTGTTCAAACAAATGGATGTGAAAGGTTATGCAAGTATGAACACTTTTGAATGTATTTGAAATTATTTGAAAAGTAGTGAATATGATTTAATTATTGTTTTTGAAAATTGTTGGAGGTGTTTTTTCAAAAAGAAATTTTCAGAATTTATATTGGTAAAAACACCTATTCAAAAAGGTATAATTATGTGTATTTCAAAAGATGAAATGGTATAACAATTACACAACATTTGAATTTAAAACAAAGCAATTTTTCAGAAAACGTTCAGTGTTAATCGGTTAACCTATATGGTTAATCGGTTAACACTGGAACGTTAGGCCAGAAAATTGAAGTTTTGAAATGGTTAACCGGTTAACCTATATGGTTAATCGGTTAACACTGTTATTTTTCAGAAAAATACTTAATAAAACAATGTTATACCAATTCCAATTGTTTCAAAAACATGTTCATGCACTATGATCAAATGATAAATTATTTGAACACTTGTATATCAATTAAATTAGAAAATGTTGATATACCATAACTTGTGTCCAAGTCTTGAAAGATGATCGAGCAAATGTACATGAAGCTTGAATGTTGATCACTTCCATAATACTTTGATCTTGGTCTTTTGAAAGCTTTTGACTTTTTGCACAAATGAAATGAGCTTGAGTCTTGTTTTTGACGTCATCAAAACCTTGAGATGAAGCATGCTTCTACAATCTCCCCCTTTTTATTGATGACAACCAATTGAGTCTTGTGCAATACTTTGACGATTTTTGGTCCTTGTCTTGTTTCTCCCCCTATGTCCATGAACTCCCCCTTTCTAAAACAGAGGCTAAAAACAGAGGCAAAAATTCTGCACACATAGACATTAGAAAGCCAAAAGCTCTTCTCCCCCTTTGTCATCAGCAAAAAGGAAGGAGCTTTCAAAAAAAACTAGAAAATATCGACAATTATGAAAGCAATCAAAAGAATAATCAAGTAGGTAAGCAAAACATACTGAAATAAAATTAAACATGCAACAAAGTGCAACCAAAATAGAGTATGAGTACAACGCAAATGAAACAAAGTTAAGAGCATAAACTTAGAACTTAATGACTAGAAGGAAATAAAAGACAACAACATCAGCATATTCTCTAAATGTCCTCATCAGCCATATCCTCATCGTCTTCTCCCTCTTCTTCACTATCATCCGCTTCTTCAATCTCGTCTTCCACGACCCGGGTGGTTGAATGTTGAGGATTAAGGATGAGGTTGCGGAGAGAGGCAGTGGCTCGGGAGGTTTCGCGGTGCATATTCATGGATTCCCTATGTTGGTTCATAATGGTAGTATAGAGAAACCCATTGGTTAGACCTCCTTCGGGAATAGGATAGGCTTGATTGGCAGGACCGTCATCTGCATATCGGTATGTTCTGTTAGCTTCCTTGATGATACCCGTATTCTTAACAATGGTGATCTCGTTGATTTCATTTGCGGTAGGTTTCATCTTGGTGGATGGTTCTCTGTTGAGGTCCAATTCTGTCAATTCCAGAATCCTTGAAATCAACCGTGCATACGGAAGCCTTGTTATGCAGTGAAGTTGTTGCTGAAGATGGTACATCAAAATCCAGTTCACCCTAATTATGTTCTTGATTGCATACATAAGTTGCATCTCCAAGTCATTAATTTGGGAATGATTTGAATCCTTGGGTATCAGAACATAACAGATCACATAGTGCAGCATTCTATCGGAAACCGTCAGGTTTTTCGCATAACACATCATGCGGGCGGTCTGAGAGTTTGCTATGACCGTCTCTTTGGGGAACCAGCAGATTTGATAATAATACTCCATTTTGTCATAGTTTGCCCATAGTCCATCAACATGGTTGACACCCTTCCTTAAGAAACAACCTCTTGAATGTATTTTGAGGTGTCTAGCAATGGTGGACAGTTTCTCAGTAAACTCATTTTCTCTAACCACATAACTGATCATATGATTTTCATCAATATCCAGATATACAGCCAATTTATTCATAAAAGCTTTAACCAAGTCTGGATAAATGATACCAGAATCTGAAACAAACTTATCTATGTGCTGATACTCAAGCAGTGCAGGGAAATCAAATGAAGATGCTGGAAATGCTTTAAGATTCACATACTTTACCGACAGAAGTTGTCGGACATGAACCTTGAAATCCATTCGCCTATTCTTGGTAGTCTCCATGGGAATGCTGTCGTCTTCAGAGGCAGAAGCATATTCAGGAAGTTTTCCCTTGCCCTTGTGTGAGGATGCCATGGATGAAAGTTTGAGAGGTGTTGAGAGATTGGGGTTTGCTGAATTTTTAGGGTTTGAAGTTGTGAGGAGAGAGTGGTAAAGGTGTGGCAATATATATGAGAGAGATGAGAGTGGGGTTTTAAAGTTTTAGGGTTGGAAATCTAATATCCAATAATGAGTCAAGGAAGAGGAAGAGTTCCAAGGATATGAATTTGGACACTTAAGAGAATATTGACCACATAAAAATGCATTTAACATATACAATGTTTCAAAAATTCTAATTAATTTTCATTTCTGATTTTTAGAAATTTGAGCAGTGTTAATCGGTTAACCATATAGGTTAATCGGTTAACACATTAAAAAATTGAGTCAGAATTGAAAATTTAACAGTGTTAATCGGTTAACCACATAGGTTAATCGGTTAACACATGAGAATTTTGGAAAAATTGTGAAAAACAGAATGCAAACATAATTGAAAACATACATAATATCATGCATACATAAAATAGCAAAAGGTCAGATGTCACCTTCATCAAGAATCCCAAGTTCTCTCCAAATTTTTTAGAATAGTTCTTTCGCCAATGGTTTGGTAAAGATGTCGGCGAGTTGATTGTGCGTGTCAACGAAAGTAACATCCACATCTCCATTCAATACGTGATCTCGAAGGAAGTGATGTCGGATATCTATATGCTTTGTCCTTGAATGCATGACCAGATTCTTCGTGATGTTGATGGCACTTGTGTTATCACATCGAAGAGGAATGCAACCGAGATCTACACCGTAATCGAGGAGTTGTTGCTTGAGCCACAGAATTTGAGCACAACAACTTCCTGCTGCAATATATTCCGCTTCGGCTGTACTAAGAGCCACACATGCTTGCTTCTTGCAGGCCCATGACACTAGTGCATTCCCGAGAATGTGACACGTACCACTTGTGCTTTTTCTATCGGTCTTACATCCTGCATAGTCAGCGTCAGAGTAACCAACTAAAGAATAAGTACTACCTTTAGGATACCATAATCCGACGTTCATTATCCCTTTGAGATGCTTTATGATTCTCTTTACGGCTTTGAGATGCGATTCCTTCGGACTTGCTTGAAAGCGTGCAGACAAACAAACACTGAACATAATGTCAGGACGGCTTGCCGTCAAATATAGTAATGAACCGATCATACCTCGATATTTTGTAATATCAATTGGAGTACCGAATTCATCTTGATCAACGTACATTCCGGATCCCATAGGAGTGGACATCACCTTGCAACTATCCATATCGAATTTCTTCAATAATTCCTTGCAATATTTAGATTGGTTGAGGAAGATGCCATCCTTTGTTTGCTTGATTTGTAGTCTAAGAAAATAATTCAATTTTCCCATCATGGACATCTCGAATTCTCCTTGCATCATAAGTGAAAATTCTTCGCAAAGCTCTTTGTTTGTTGATCCGAAGATGATGTCGTCGACATAGACTTGAACCAATAAGGTGTTTCCTTTGATCTTCTTTATGGACAATGTCTTATCAACCTTTCCTTTTGTAAATCCCTTCTCACATAAGAAATTGCTAAGGCGGTCATACCATGCTCTTGGTGCTTGTTTTAGTCCGTAGAGTGCCTTTTTCAGTTTGTAAACATGTGAGGGATTCTTGAAGTCTTCAAAACCCGGAGGTTGTTTGACGTAGACTTCTTCATTGATGTAGCCATTCAGGAAAGCGCTTTTGACATCCATCTGGAACAACTGAAAATTCATAGAATAAGCGTAAGCAAGTAATAATCTAATCGCTTCTAACCTTGCTACCGGAGCGAACGTTTCATCAAAATCAATTCCTTCCTCCTGGTTTTAGCCTTGAGCGACCAATCTTGCTTTGTTACGAACTATGATCCCATTCTCGTCAAGTTTGTTCTTGAACACCCATCTTGTTCCTATGATGTGTTTATGATCTGGTCTTGGTACAAGACTCCAAACTTGATTCCTTTCGAATTGGTTGAGTTCTTCTTGCATTGCTACAATCCATTGGTTGTCGCCTAAAGCTTCATCAATCTTGGATGGTTCAATTTGAGACACAAAAGCCATGTTGAAACAAGCATCCTTCAGATTAAGTCGAGTTGCAACGCCTTGGCTAATATCACTAATAACTTTGTCTATTGGGTGATCTCTATGTGTTCTCCATTCTTTCGGAAGATCTTGATGTTCTTCAATGATTTGCGTGATATCTTTTTGGGGTATTTCTAGATTCTTTGAAATCTCCTCTTGTTGAGTAACTACTATGTCATCATCATCATCAACAATAATATTATCCTCTTTCGAGGGGTTAGTCTCATCAAAAGAAACATGAATGGATTCTTCAACAGTAAGAGTTCTCTTATTAAAAATTCTAAATGCTCTACTATAAAGAGAATAACCAAGAAATATACATTCGTCGGATTTCTCATCAAACTTACCGAGATTATCCTTATTGTTGTTGAGAATAAAGCATTTGCATCCGAATATGTGGAAGAATGCTATATTTGGTTTTCTACCCTTGAACAACTCATATGGAGTCTTTTTGAGAAGTGGTCGAATATTGACACGGTTGCTTACAAAGCATGTTGTACTAACTGCATCTGCCCAAAAGTATTTAGGAAGATTTGCGTTGCTAAGCATTGTCCTTGCAAGCTCCACCAGTGATCTATTCTTCCGTTCTATGACACCGTTTTGTTGAGGCGTCCTTGGTGCTGAAAAATTATGAGAAATTCCATGCTCTTCGCAAAAATCTTCAAAGTCTGAATTTTGGAATTCTCCACCGTGATCGCTTCTTATAGAGGCTATGGTGAGTGATTTCTCATTCTGAATTTTCTTCGCATACTTCTTGAATGCTTTGAAAGCATCATTTTTCTGCACTAAGAGCAATGTCCATGTCTATCAAGAGAAATCATCAACAATAACTAAAGCATAGAAGTTACCTCCGAAGTTTTTTGTTCTTGATGGACCAAAAAGATCCATATGCAACAATTGAAGTGGCCTTGATGTAGAAACCACTTGCTTGGATTTGAAAGTTGTCTTGGTCTGTTTTCCCTTTTGACATGCATCATATAATTTATCCTTGATGGGTCTTATCTTCGGGAGACCAACAACTAGATCATGCTTTATTAATTTGTTTAAATGCTCCATGTGAATGTGAGCAAATCTTTTGTGCCAAAGCCATGCCTCGTTGTTGTTCGCCAAGAGACATTTTACCTTCAAGGAAGAGTCATCAAAAGAGATCATAAAAATATTATTAAATCTTTTACCTTTTAGCAAGATGTCATGGGTGACTTCATGTTCTATCAGACATTCATCCTTTATGAAGTTGATTCGGAACCCTTTGTCACACAATTGACTTATGCTAAGAAGGTTGTGTTTAAGGCCTTCCACATAAAGAAATTCTCCAATGATTGTACATGGAGGTGCACCAATGGTTCCAACTCCAAGAATTTTTCCTTTATTATCATCACCGTAAGTAACGTATCCTTTGGCCTTTAATGATAGATTTGAAAATTTGTTTATGTCTCCCGTCATATGCTTAGAACAACCGCTATCAAGATACCATTGATTAGAAGTTGTCTTCAAGCATACCTACAACACAAAATCAAGTAGCGTTAGGTACCCAAATTGCTTTGTGTCCTTGATAGTTAGTACCTTTTTCAACCCACACATAATGCCCTTTAGCAACACCAATGTTGCGCGCATAGCAAGCATTAGGTGTATGTCCTTTGATTCCACAATAAAAACAAGTAGGTTGAAAATGACTTTTATATCTAGGAACATAATTCTTTTTCTTAATAATTATTTTCTTTTTATGACTTTGATGCTGAATTTTAGAAGTGCTGGCCTTTTCTTTCACACTTGTTCACTTGCTTTTACAAAAACGGTTTCATTTGTGCTTGGTTTGGAAAACTTAGAATATCCTAGTCCACTTTTATCATTAGGATATCTTTGATGCCTAAGAATTTCCTCCAAGCCAATTTGACCTTTTTCGTATCTTTCTAAAACTCGTTTAAGTTGAACAATTTGGAAAGATAAGGATTCACAATTTTTGCATACAAGACTTTGTTTTTCATCCACCAATTTTTGTTTTTTATTTTTAATATTTTTCATGAAAACAGTATTTTGTTCTTCTAAAAATGAAATTCTTTTCTTTTGGGATGAAATGCTTTTATACAAAGTCTTGCATTCCTTTAGAAGTTCATCTATGACTTCTTGTGCATCATTATCATAAATAGAAAAATCGTTACTAACCTCATCAATTTCTTCATCGGAATGATGTGACGCCATAAGAGCCATATTAGCCCATTCATCGCTTTCCGACTCCGATGACGAACTTATCTCGTTATCGTCCCATGCAACATAAGCCTTTTTGTTCTTGAAATCCTTTTTACCTTTGAATTTTCCTTTATTAGCGAGTTTCGGGCAATCCGGCTTTATATGACCTTGCTTCCCAAATTCGTAGCATGTGACTTCTTGATTTGATGTGGATGCATCCTTTTTCCTGAAATGTCTATTCTTTTTAGGAAACGAGGAATTTTTATTATTATTAAAAAACTTACTAAGCTTCTTTACTAGAAGCATGAAATTCTCATCTTCGGAAGATTCGTCGTCTTTGTCATCCTTTGTGTCAATCTTCAAGGCAATTCCTTTGGACCTTTTATCTTGACTTTTGTGTTTCTCGAGCCTTCCAAGTTCTAATTCATGCTCTTGAAGTTTGCCAAATAAAGATGCAGATGTCATCGTTGAGAGACTTTTCTTTTCCGAGATGGCGGTCACCTTTGGTTTCCATTCTCTTGTCAAAGATCTTAGGACTTTCAAGTTGAGATCATCATTGGTGAAGGTCTTCCCAAGAGCAATCAAATGATTTTTAGATGGACGAATCTCTTTTGTAAGGCAACAATAGATTCACCGGGCTGCATACAAAACATCTCATATTCTTGACTTAAAGTGTTGAGTCTTGATCTTTTTACTTCAGCGGTTCCTTCATGCGTTTCTACCAAGGTGTCCCAAATCTCTTTTGCCGATCTACACTGTGATACACAGAAGAATTCGTCCATACTGAGAGCACTTTGGAGTATGTTGATTGCTTTCTTCTCATCAAGAATCTTTTTCTTATCGTTTTCATCATACACGCTTTTCAACTTTGCGGTTCCAACGCCATTGACCACATTTACTGGATTGTGTGGTCCTTCTTTGATTGCTTCCCATATACCTTCTCCTTGGGCTTCAAGATGTTCCTTCATTCTGATTTTCCAGAAATCGAAATATTCTCCAGAAAATAAAGGTGGTTTATTACTACTTCCTCCGTCTTTAAAAACCGGGTTGGTATTAGCGGAAGCCATTAGGATCGATAGGAACAGGTTACCTTAACCTGCTCTGATGCCAATTGTAGGTACAAGGTATGCCTAAGAGGGGGGGGGGGGGTGAATTAGGTCTTTTAAACTTTTTCCGGTTTTTATACTTTCTTGAATTTTGCTGGTTAATGATCTTAGAAAGGAAAGCAGTAATGGCAGAAAGTAAGAAGATGACACGGTGATTTATAGTGGTTCCCTTCACAATCCGAAGGCACTCTACTCCCCTTTCCACACGAAAGAGAGTTTTCACTATTATTTTAGAAAGTACAACCTATCACACCATCAACCGGTGAGGCCTACAATCTAACAACAAATAAACTAGTGCGCAAGAACAATCCTCTTGCAAACACTAACCCTTGTGTCCAACAATCCTGGATCACAAGTCACAACAGACTATTATGTAATTCCTTTTATAATTTGAGAGTACAATAGTAATATCAATACAAAGATTGATCTTCTCCTTTAATCAGAATTCACTGTTAGAACACAGATTGGTTCTTAATAATATCTCTTTGTTTTGATGATAACTGTTAGGAAATTTTGTATTTAAGAATTATATACTCTAAAATTTGCTTGAGAGTTTTACTGCAGATTGAAATGATATTAACACTCCAGAAGCAAATCTGAATTGTATACAAGAAGTTATCTAGACTCTGAAGCGCCAGATGCACTCATTAGAAGATTCTGATTGCTGATTACAGAAGATCCTGAGCGTAGTCTCTAGAAGGATCTGAAGCAAGAAGCTGCAGAAGAATCTGAAGCAAAGCAGAAGCATCTGAAGCTAAGAAGAATATTGTATAAAGAGTTTCTCAAAGAATAGTTTCTACAGAAGTTTCTGAAAGTACTATAGCTGCCAAGTACTGAAGTTCTGTGTTAAATATGCTCTGATGATCAACACGCTAAAAGCACACATGCTGCAGAAGACTCTGATACAGCAAAGTTCTGAACATCATTAGAAGACTCTGACTCAATCAGATTCTGATGAACTTGCTGAAAACTGGAGAAGAAAAATTCAAAGATTATATCCGTTGGAGTAAATCAACGTCTCTTTCCTCATTTATGCTAGACACAAGAACACAGACAAAAAGGATTTTTCTGTGCTTTCTACTTCTAGGAAAGGTCACTTGATGTGAAGACAAAAAGGCTCAGACCTTTTTGGGACACTCTTCTCAACGTTCAGCTTCCTTGGATCAGCTGCTTATAAAAGAAAGACTCCACCAAAATCTTCAGTTAGACATTTTGCTGAAAAGAAATCAAAACATTCAAAGCTCTCATTCTTTCATATTCATTCTTAGAATTCTTTGTACTTAAACTTAAGAGAAAAATCATTGTTGTGATAAAAGCTTTTTAGAAGCATTCATACTCTTGTATTAAATTTACATTGATTGTAAAGGTTTTCCTTAAGAGGATTCAGTTGGAATCAGTAGCTCTTGAGAAGACTAAGAACAGTTGTTCTTAGGTGTTACTATTGTAATCTGTTTGATTAAATAGTGGATTAAGTCCTTGTTGAGAAAGGAAAATCACTCTAGGAAGGGTGGACTGGAGTAGTTAAGTTCAACGAACCAGGATAAAAATAATTGTGTTTTTATTTCTAAGTTTTAATCTTTCATACTTATTCAACCCCCCTTCTAAGTATTTTCTCACCTTCAGTTGGTATCAGAGCTCCGGTTCTGTGTGTGCTACCACATAACAGTGACAGTAAAGATCCAGAGAGAAATACTTTGATATATATTTATTTGTTACAATGGCTGATAATACTATATCCAACATTAACAATAAATATGAAGAAAGGGACAGGATCAACACCAAACCCCCTATGTTTGATGGGGAGAAATTTGATTACTGGAAAGACAGAATTGAGAGTTTTTTCCTAGGATATGATGTTGATCTATGGGATCTAGTCATAGATGGATATGTTCATCCCACATATGGGAATGGCAATAAGATAGACAGAAAATCTATGACAGATGCTCAGAAGAAAGATTTTAGAAATCATCACAAAGCCAGAACTATATTATTGAATGCAATTTCCCATACTGAGTATGAAAAGATTACAAACAGGGAAACTGCTTTTGATATGTTTGAATCTTTAAAAATGACTCATGAGGGAAACTCTCAAGTCAAGGAGACAAAAGCTCTGGCTCTGATCCAAAAGTATGAGGCCTTCAAGATGGAAGACTCTGAATCTGTTGAAGCCATGTTCTCCAGATTTCAGATCCTCATAGCTGGGCTAAAAGTTCTGGACAAGGGATACTCTACATCAGATCATGTAAAGAAAATCATCAGAAGTCTACCTACCAGATGGAGACCAATGGTGACTTCCTTGAAGATGGCTAAAGATCTGAACAAGATCTCATTAGAAGAACTCATCAGCTCACTGAGGAGACATGAAATTGAGCTTGAGGAAGATGAACCTCAGAAGAAAGAAAAAGGTAAATCTGTTGCCTTAAAATCTAACAAATCTGCTAAAGCTTTGCAGGTTATTGAAGAAAGCTCTGAAGAATCTTCTTCTGAAGAAGAATATGAATTATCCATGCTGTCCAGAAGGATCAACAAACTCTGGAAGCACAAGGGAAAGAAGTTCAACAACTTCAGAAGATCTGATAATAGAAAGGAATCTTCTGGGCACAGAAGATCTGGCAAGAAAGAAGTTGTGTGCTATGAGTGCAAAGAACCTGGGCATTACAAGAATGATTACCCCAAACTTCAAAAAGAAAAACCCAAGAAGAAGTTTAACAAAAAGAAGGTTCTGATGGCAACATGGGATGACTCATATGAATCTGAATCATCTTCTGAATCAGAAGAAGAATATGCTAATGTTGCACTGATGGCCAGCATAGACGATCAAGAGGAAGGAACCTCAGGATATGAATCAGATTCTGAATCTGACGATGGCGCTGAAGAGGTAATGGCTAAACTTACCAAAGAAGAACTTATAAAAGTTTTAACAGAAGTTCTTAAAAGTTATAACAATATCAAACTCAAATACAAGAAGCTGAAAAGCAATCTTGAATCTGAGATTGATCTTCTAAAGACAGAACTTGTTGAGCAAAAAGAAATTAATCTGAAAATCAAAAATGACTTTGAAATAACTCAACAAGAAGCTGAATCTGAGACTAAGTCATGTGAAAACATTTTAGAAAAATATGACTCTAGCTTTCAGAGATTCCTTACTAAGAGCATAGACAGAAGCAAGATGGCTTCTATGATCTATGGTGTTAGTGGAACAACAGAAGAGGTATTGGATATGAATCTTCATCTGGAAGTAATCCAAAATCTATTGACAAACTTTTCATCAAGAAGACACCTCTGTATTCTCAATTTAAATTTGGTCACTTAAATGACATTAAACACACAAGCTCTGAGAAGAGTACTTATGTGTTTAAACCCAAGGCAAGTCAGAATAAACATTATGTTGAAAAACAGAAGTTTAGACAAACCTACAAACCAACTAACCCCAAAGGACCCAAGAAGATCTGGGTACCTAAAAACAAAATAATTCCTGTTGCAGATGTTCTTAGCAGCAAGGTCAGGATGCCAATCATGGTACCTGGACTTTGGATGCTCACGACACATGACAGGAGAAAAGTCTATGTTCCAAAGCCTGGAACTTAGATCTGGAGGTGATGTGAAGTTTGGAGGGAACCAGAAGGGCAAGATCATTGGATCTGGCACTATTGGAAATGGTAAACTTCCCTCTATTACTAATGTTTTACTTGTTGAAGGGTTAAAGCATAACTTATTGTCCATAAGTCAATTAAGTGACAATGGTTATGATATTACCTTTAATAAAAAATGTTGTAAAGCTATTAGTCAAAAGGATGGCTCTATCCTATTTAGTGGTAAGAGGAAAAACAACATTTATAAAATAAATCTTTCAGAACTTAAAGTTCAAAATGTTAAATGCCTCTTGTCTGTTAATAAAGAGCAATGGGTCTGGCACAGAAGATTGGGCCATATTAATATGAGACGTATATCTCAGATTAATAAACTTAATCTTGTCAGAGGACTCCCAAATCTGAAGTTCACTTCAGATGCTCTTTGTGAAGCATGCCAAAAGGGGAAGTTTTCAAAAACATCTTTTAAATAAAAAAAATGTTATTTCTACTTCTAAACCACTAGAACTACTTCATATTGATCTGTTTGGACCAGTGAAAACTGCATCTATCAGAGGCAAGAAGTATGGATTAGTCATTGTTGATGACTATAGTAGATGGACATGGGTAAAGTTCTTAAAACACAAGGATGAGTCACATTCTGTGTTCTTTGACTTCTGCAAGCAAGTCCAGAATGAAAAGGATTTTAAAATTATAAAAGTCAGAAGTGATCATGGTGGTGAATTTGAAAATAAATATTTTGAAAAATATTTTTCTGAAAATGGCATTGCTCATGATTTTTCCTGTCCTAGAACTCCACAACAAAATGGGGTTGTAGAGAGGGAAAACAGAACTCTGCAAGAAATGGCCAGAACCATGATCAATGAGACAATTCTGGCAAAATACTTTTGGGCAGAAGCAATCAACACAGCTTGTTACATTCAGAACAGAGTGTCTGTTAGACCTCTTCTGAAGAAGACTCCTTATGAACTGTGGAAGAACAAAAAGCCCAACATTTCATATTTTCATCCTTTTGGATGTATCTGCTATATGTTGAATACTAAGGATAATTTGAACAAGTTTGATTCCAAAGCACAAAAGTGTTTCATGCTTGGATATTTTGAACGCTCTAAAGGCTACAGAGTATACAACACTGAGACACAGATTATGGAAGAATCCATTCATGTCAGATTTGATGATAAGCTTGGCTCTAAAAAGCCAAAGCAGTTTGATAACTCTGCAGATAGGGAAGTAGTCTTCATTAACTCTGAAGTTCCAGAAGCAGATAAAATTCAAGTGAAGGAACCAGAAGCAACTCCAGATGCTACTCCTTTAACTTCTCAGATGAATAATCTAAACATTTCTGAAGAATCAACTTTTAGAGGATCATCATCCAGAATTAAAGCTTCTCATCCAGAGGATGTTATTATTGGAAAGAAGGATGATTCCATCAGAACAAGATCCTTTCTAAGATCATCTGAAGCATCTCTATTTGGACTAGTGTCAGAAATTGAACCATCTTCTGTAGATGAAGCTCTGCAAGACAATGATTGGATTATTGCCATGCAAGAAGAGCTAAATCAATTCAGCAGAAATGATGTATGGGATCTAGTTCAAAGACCTCAAGGATTCAATATAATTGGTACAAAATGGGTTTTCAGAAATAAGCTAAATGAGAAAGGAGAAGTTGAAAGGAATAAGGCAAGGCTGGTTGCTCAAGGGTACAGTCAACAAGAAGGTATTGATTACACTGAGACATATGCTCTAGTGGCAAGGTTAGAATCTATACGCCTTCTTATTTCATTTGCTGCACAAAATAACATCACTCTGTATCAGATGGATGTTAAAAGTGCCTTTCTTAATGGTATTATAGAAGAAGAAGTTTATGTCCACCAACCTCCTAGTTTTGAATATGAAAAATTTCTAGATCATGTTTTCAAATTAAAGAAATCTCTATATGGTTTAAAATAAGCTCCCAGAGCTTGGTATGAGAGATTGAGCAATTTTCTTCTGGAGAAGAATTTTATCAGAGGCAAAGTGGATACAACACTCTTTTGTAAATCAATTAAGAAAGATCTTCTAATTTGCCAAATTTATGTAGATGACATTATTTTTGGATCAACAAATATTATGCTTGGAAAGGAGTTTGCTACATGTATGCAGGCAGAATTTGAAATGAGCATGATGGGAGAACTCAGATTCTTTCTAGGAATCCAAGTTAATCAAACTCCAGAGTGCACTTACATACATCAGACAAAATATGTTAAAGAACTTCTGAAGAAATTTAACATGTCTGATAGTAAGCTGGCAAAGACTCCAATGCATCCTACTAGCTCACTTGGCAAGGAAGAGGTAAGTAAGAAAGTAGACCAGAAGCTCTACAGAGGTATGATTGGCTCTCTTCTTTATCTTACTGCTTCTAGACCTGACATATTGTTCAGTGTTTTCCTGTGTACTAGATTCCAATCAGATCCTAGAGAATCACACTTGACAGCTGTCAAGAGGATTCTAAGGTATCTGAAAGGTACTTCTAATGTGGGTTTGTGTTACAGAAAATCTGATGATTTCAAATTAGTTGGATTCTGTGATGCTGACTACGCTGGAGACAGAGTGGAAAGAAAAAGCACTTCTGGAAGTTGTCAATTTCTAGGAAGAAATCTAATCTCCTGGTACAGCAAGAAGCAACCCATAATTGCACTTTCTACCATAGAGGCTGAATATATTGCTGCTGCTGGATGTAGCACGCAGATGCTCTGGATGAAGAGTTAACTAGAAGATTATCAAATTTTTGAAAGTAACATTTCTATCTTTTGTGATAATACTTCTTCTATATGTTTGTCCAAAAATCCCATCTTACATTCTAAGGCAAAACATATAGAAATTAAGCATCATTTCATCAGAGACTATGTTCAGAAGGGAATCATAAATTTAGCCTTTGTTGATACAGATCATCAATGGGCAGATATTTTTACAAAACCCCTTGTTGAAGATAGATTCAATTTTATTCTGAAAAATATTGGTATGGATTTTTGTCCAGAATGATATTTATCAGAAGCAAATTTTTACAGATGCAAAAATGCTTAATGCTCTGAAGTATTTCTTCTAATTGCTATTTTATTCTGATTATTATTTCTTTTGTGAATCTCTGAACTAACAATCTTTAGAAGATCTGAACGTTGGCTAACGTTTCATTTCTTAAGAGAATTCAGAACACATGCAAGCAAACACGTGTCACACCAAATCTGAAGAGGTGGCGTGTACATAACTGAAGAGACGTTTGAGGTGAAGTTTGAATAGTGAAAATCTTGATTTTCCCCCCAAATTGTCAGAAGCAGTTAATGTTTGTAATGATTATTATTCTTTTCATTTATTTCTTGTTAAAACGTGCATATTTCTGACTGTTGATTTGCCTAAGTGTTTTAGTATAAATACATGACTTGTATTCACTTTCACACTTTTCACACTCTCAGAAAAATTATATGCGTTTTCATCTTCTATTTGCTCTGCATAAAAACCCTAAACCTAAGCGTTTGACAAAGCATTCTTCAATGGCAACTTCATCATCAACAGCTGCTCAATTTCAATCTTCTATGGATGTTGTAACTTCAGAAAACATGGGTGTTGCTCCCTATTCTCCTCCCAAAAGAACTCTTCTAACCCCTATTGAAAAATTGGAAGTTCTATGTGAATCCATGGTTGAGTTTGACTCTCTTGCAGAAAATGGGTTTGAGTTTCGTCCCATCATTGGAGCTCAAGGATGGGTCAAATATTTTGATAGGCTCTTTGGACCAGTTTACCCCCTCCTTGTGAAAGAATTCTGGATCCATGCATCAGTTTACCCCAAGTTCATCTTGTCTTCTGTGCTGGGAAAAGAAATTATTATCACAGAAGATCTGATAAGAAAACTAATTGGTTATGAAGAAACAGACGGTGTTTCCCACTTGCCAGCTGGGCGTGTGGACATGGATGAGGTATATGAAGAAGTAATGACTGCTGGTCAAGCTTCTAACAAATTCAAGGATCTGAAGCCTGACTACAAGATCTAGGCCAAGATCTTCATGGGATGCATCCACCATAGGAAGTCAACTAATTCTCCAGACTATGTCAATAATGAACAGCTCTATTTCATGTATTGCCTTAGTCAGAGCACCAAGGTAGATCTTCCATACATTCTTTTTATGCATCTGTGGAACCATATAAATGCATCTAGAGAGTATGTGAAGGAGAAAGGACAGAAGATCAGAACTTGGATCCCCTTTGGAAGGTTTATCTCAGATCTTCTTATTGAGAATGGTTTGGTCACTGCTCTGTACGCTGCTAGAGTTACAGAGGAATTAGAATTTATAATGGGAAAGCCTCTGAATGCTAAAAGTCTTCAGAGACTCAAAATTGTTGATGAACTCACAACAGCTTCCAAGAAGCTGAATGTGTCTGAACTGAATAAGAGGGTTCCTGTAGATGACTTTCCTTTATTCTTTGCTGAAGAGCCCAGACATATAGTTGTTATGTATATTGATGAATGCAAGAAGGAAGGAAAACCTGTTCCTGCTAATGTGATTCAGCTAGCTAGACAACCACTACCAAATGCAGAAGAAGAAGAAGCACAACTAGTGGACTCTGCACCTGCTCAGAAGAAGGTTAAGATTGCTGAGAAGCCAAAGAAGCTCTTGAAGAGAAAAGAATCTGAAGAAGCTGCTTCTGTACCTGCCAAGAGGATCAAAATAAAAGGTACTAAATCTTCTGTATCTTCTGCAAATATTGTTATAAATGATTCTAATATTAAGTCTATGCCAAAACCACCTTCAACACAAACCACTTCTGTTACTGCTCCCAGTTCCATATCTCCACCACAACAAACACCTATTCCATCTCAAACAACAACACAAACAATTCCAACACCAACAGTTTCTGTACCAAAACCTTCTCAACCCAAAATCCTTATCAAACAATTTGTTCCACGAACACAACCCTCAGAACAACAACCATCAGAACAACAACCACAACCTTCTGAATAACAAATATCATCTGAACAACCAGAGAAACAACAAGAATCTCAACCAGAAAAAGCCTCTGAAAATCCACCATCAAATAATCCACCATCTGAACCCATTGCACCTGTTACTTCTGAACCTACAAAAGTAACTTCTGCTCCCATTTCATCAGAATCTATCTCCATTCCATCTGAGTCACCCATCTTAGAACAACCATCCAAACCATCTGACATTCCTTCAGAACAAACCAACTCTTCTGAACCTCACATCCCTGAGACCGATGTTCTTGATATCACACCTTTAAAAACTGTGTTTCAAGTATCTTCTACCTCCTGTACACCAACCACATCTTCTAACTCCTCAGAATAAGAACTCCACCCAGATTTTCTAATATCTCCATTTAAAAAATACTCTGAGGTAAACCAACCAGAACCCAACATACCTTCAAAAGATTCTATTCCAGATCCTATTCCCACACCTACACCTACACCATCATCTGAGATTTTGATTCCCAATCCAAACCCAAGCTCTTCTATATCTTGTGCCCAAGTATCCTCTCTGTTTCATAATTTGGCCTATGGTTTCAAACTAAAAGATTTTTATGACAGAGTTGAACCTTCTGATCCCATCAACCCTCTGAAACCAAAACTAACCATGACCCTTCCATCTGTGATTCTTGATTACATAAAATCTATGTCAGATGTAGAACCTTTAGCAACCATATCATGTTCTGCAAAATCTGATAAAGCTGTTGCTTCAGCTCTGACAATTACATGTGATAACACTATTGAATCTGATGAACCACCAAAATCTGCTTTCAAACCCTACTCAAATGCACCTTTTGATGTAGTTACCCCTCACAGAAGAGCAAAACCTCATTTGCTAAATGCTTTACTCAGATCAAAAGAAAAAGCTCATGAGATACCCTTCATTCCATATTATCCTCCTCCTCTGATCTCTATTCAGAAATCTCTTTTTCCACCAACTCCCCAACCTAAACCTGTAACTCTGGAAACCTTGTTACGTCCAAAGCCCAGACTTAATATTAATCATTTATTTCAAACATTTTTGCAAGAAATATAGATGTATTTAGGTACTGTTCAGAAGAAATGCTCAGCAACAATGGATGCCAAAGAATCTGACATCATCTGGAATGGATTCATAAACAGATTCAACTCTGTAGCTTCAAATCTGAAGAACGTCTGTTCTGATGATGCAAAGCTCAGATTTGCTGAGGCTGCAAGGACTCTATTCTGGACTGTCAACAAATCTGAGCCTCTGCTTCTTTTAGATGCTCCTCCACCATCAACAGAATCTAATGAAAATGCATCTGAAGAAAATCTGTTGGCTATGACTCTGGTAGACCCTCCTTCTGATTCCAATGCTCCAGAATCTACAAACCAAATGGAAATTGACTCTGTTCAGGCTACAGAACCTCATCATACTTCTTCATCTGAGATAAAGAAAGAACATCCAGATTTTGAAGATAAGATTGCTGCTCTGGAAGCTGGACAGTCAGAGATAAAATCCTGGATGGCAAAACAGGATAAGAAGTCTGAAGATATGACAGAATGGATGTTAAAGCAAGATGAAACGAATGAAACTATGGCTAAGTAGATGTCCAAGCAAGAGCAATCATCACTGTGATTACAGATCTATTAAAGATGCTTTTGTCCAAACACTCTTAGATTTTTTTTCTAATGTTTTTGCATCTGTTGTTTGCATCTGTACTTTATTGCTATATCTTCTGATGTTTGCCTTTGTACTCTTGATATAATCTTTTGAATGAATCAAAGTTTTCTCCATTATATCATCTAATTTACTGTTTCCTTTTATTTGTCCTTTTTTTTATTTAAAGTTTTTACTTTTTGCTTATGACAAAAAAGGGGGAGAAAATATAGATCTGAACTGTTTAATATAACTTCACCAGAATGAAACTTCAGACATGTCTATTTTATCTAACATTTAATCTGACTATTTCAGAACATTTGATAAGTACATTCTATAAAAGAAACTCTGAGTCTCTCAGATCATTTGTCTATTATCAAGCTCTGAATCTTAAATCTGCAAGACATTCTGACCTTCAAATGTTATAAGAACAAACAAAATCTAACTCTGAAGGTTACTCAAGACAAAAGGGAAGTTTCTATTCCTTATATGTATTTAACTCAGGGGGAGATTCATCATCTCAGGGGGAGTTATAATTCTAATATGTTCAGCTAAACAAAATTTCTGATACTTTTTGTCATCATCAAAAAGGGGGAGATTGTTAGAACACAGATTGGTTCTTAATAATATCTCTTTGTTTTGATGATAACTGTTAGGAAATTTTGTATTTAAGAATTATATACTCTGAAATTTGCTTGAGAGTTTTACTGCAGATTGAAATGATATTAACACTCCAAAAGCAAATCTGAATTGTATACAAGAAGTTATCTAGACTCTGAAGCGCCAGATGCACTCATTAGAAGATTCTGATTGCTGATTACAGAAGATCCTGAGCGTAGTCTCCAGAAGGATTTGAAGCAAGAAGCTGCAGAAGAATCTGAAGCAAAGCAGAAGCATCTGAAGCTAAGAAGAATATTGTATGAAGAGTTTCTCAAAGCATAGTTTCTACAGAAGTTTCTGAAAGTACTATAGCTGCCAAGTACTGAAGTTCTGTGTTAAATATGCTCTGATGATCAACACGCTAAAAGCACACATGCTGCAGAAGACTCTGATACATCAAAGTTTTGAACATCATTAGAAGACTCTGACTCAATCAGATTCTGATGAACTTGCTGAAAAATGGAGAAGAAAAATTCAAAGATTATATCCGTTGGAGTAAATCAACGTCTCTTTCCTCATTTATGCTAGACACAAGAACACAGACAAAAAGGATTTTTCTGTGCTTTCTACTTATAGGAAAGGTCACTTGATGTGAAGACAAAAAGGTTCAGACCTTTTTGGGACACTCTTCTCAACGTTCAGCTTCCTTGGATCAGCTGCTTATAAAAGGAAGACTCCACCAAATTATTCAGTTAGACATTTTGCTGAAAAGAAATCAAAACATTCAAAGCTCTCATTCTTTCATATTCATTCTTAGAATTCTTTGTACTTAAACTTAAGAGAAAAATCACTGTTGTGATAAAAGCTTTTTAGAAGCATTCATACTCTTGTATTAGATTTACATTGATTGTAAAGGTTTTTCTTAAGAGGATTCAGTTGGAATCAGTAGCTCTTGAGAAGACTAAGAATAGTTGTTCTTAGGTGTTACTATTGTAATCTGTTTTATTAAATAGTGGATTAAGTCCTTGTTGAGAAAGGGAAATCACTCTAGGAAGGGTGGACTGGAGTAGTTAAGTTCAACGAACCAGGATAAAAATAATTGTGTTTTTATTTCTAAGTTTTAATCTTTCATACTTATTCAACCCCCCTTCTAAGTATTTTCTCACCTTCATTCACAACTTAATCTCAATACAAGTGTTCAAACAAATGGATGTGAAAGGTTATGCAAGTATGAACACTTTTGAATGTATTTGAAATTATTCGAAAAGTAGTGAATATGATTTAATGATTGTTTTTGAAAATTGTTGGAGGTGTTTTTTCAAAAAGAAATTTTCAGAATTTATATTGGTAAAAACACCTATTCAAAAAGGTATAATTATGTGTATTTCAAAAGATGAAATGGTATAACAATTACACAACATTTTAATTTAAAACAAAGCAATTTTTTAGAAAACGTCCAGTGTTAATCAGTTAACCTATATGGTTAATCGGTTAACACTGGAACGTTAGGCCAGAAAATTGAAGTTTTGAAATGGTTAACCGGTTAACCTATACGGTTTATCGGTTAACACTGTTATTTTTCAGAAAAATACTTAATAAAACAATGTTATACCAATTCCCATTGTTTCAAAAACATGTTTATGCACTATGATCAAATGATAAATTATTTGAACACTTGTATATCAATTAAATTAGAGAATGTTGATATACCATAGCTTGTGTCCAAGTCTTGAAACATGATCGAGCAAATGTACATGAAGCTTGAATGTTGATCACTTCCATAATACTTTGATCTTGGTCTTTTGAATGCTTTTGACTTTTTACACAGATGAAATGAGCTTGAGTCTTGTTGTTGACGTCATCAAAACCTTGAGATGAAGCATGCTTCTACAAGATGAGCTTTAATTTATTATGCTTCGAGGTGAAGAGCGTATGCTATTTCTTTCGGCGAAGGTAAGTTTTCCAATCCGCTATATGGTTTCTGATCCTTTACAGGGGCTCCCACATGATAGGCATACTCTTCCAAAGTCGGCATCAACTGATAGTCAGGAAAAGTAAAGCAATGATACAATGGATCATAGAACTGAACCAAAGTTTTAAGGATCCCTTTTTCCATTTCCTATCTTGACTAGGCTCAAAATCTTTCCATATCTTTTTCCAAATTCTTCTGACACCATGGTTCCTAGCTTTCTCAACTCGGATGTATCAAGCTTCTTGAAAATGTAACTCTTGGTGTTTCTTGTTCCAATATCCATGATATATCTTGGATTTTTTGCATAAAGAGATCAATTGAGTTTTACAAAACTAGTCGCAATATGAAATGCTATGATGAGATGATGAGATGATGCACACACCACACAAGGCAAGTATTCATAAATACAATGCGTATGCACACACAAAGGCTCCCTAGGCTCAAGGTCAATGCATGAAGTCAAAGGTCTACCCATCCTCAAGGATTTGTACTATGAGTTATTTTGTACCTGCCGAACGGGTTTTATCAAAGTTCCCAGAGTCATAGTAAATCCTTCGGATATTGCAAACTAACGCAACTACTTATGTGAGTCAACAATATTCTCAAGATAAACTCGTCTGAGTATAGCATTGCTTGACAACTATTGAGGGACTACTCCCTAAAAATTTTCGCGCTACGTCCTAAAAAGGCCAAGTGGGGTAAAAGTGTCACTAAAAGTCATCAGCTTCGCAGACTCTCAGATTGAAACAATTAGTGAATACACGACTACTCATGCATTACTAACCATCTCAAGGAGGTCTCCGCTGAGTGTGATTACATCATATGTCAGACATATTGGGACTACTCCCAATAGTCCAACTATTGATCCTATCACAATCCTATCTCATGTGTCACTCAAATCCGGGTTAGGGATTATCTCACCACTCAAAGCACCCAATGTCCATAACACACAAACAGATATATTTACAAATATACATGTAAGAAAATATTTACAAATACAGCATACAAATAAACAAAGTAGGCTAAACCCTCAAGTTTAAGCAATTTCCCTAGTGAAGTCGCCATTTCTGTTGCGGTGAGAATCGTGATACCAAGCTATTGATTAACTTGAATCTTAATTCTTAAAATTCACAATCGGACTTTAATTTATCCAAATGAAAGATTAAATAAAGAAAGACCTTTTGCGCGATGTGACAACAACGCTAAGAGATCAGGGATCGGGGGTTGGTTATGCTTAGGGTAGGTATTTCACATCCTAAACATCTGTAGTACTCTACAAGAACCTTTTGTATGTTTGTATGCTATATTTGCTAAATGTTTGTTATGGCTTGGGATAGGGTATGAGTTTAGGTAAAGATCTAAGGATAGTTTCTAAAATTTTTCGCAAAGATATCGCATCCTCTGCCTACGTATCCTAACTAGGATAGAATCAGAGCAATCGTAGTTCACCTCACTGAGGATAGATGAACACTTGATTATGATCAAGGTTCAAAAAGGAACAAACATAACAATGCTTGTGTAGAGTTTTACAAAACTCTCTATTCTAAGTTATTCACTCGAAGGGATTTGACTTTGATAAAAGCCAAGAAGGGAGTAAGTAATCATCACCATGATTCCTACATGGAGTTGAAAAACTCTATCTTAAAGTTCTAATTGAAGAGTACTCCTAACCAGGGGTAGGTCTTCTAGACTTAAGGCAAAGTCTAATGGATATAGGTTCTAACTTAACTAAGTTAGGGTTCAAAGATGACTTAACAAAGTCAACGGGATGGTATTGAGCTATCTATGACCCAAGGGTCAATAGAGAGACTTTCCTTTGGAATAGGGAAAAGATGAGACAACTGGATGAGAACTAACAAGTTCTATAACTTGGGGAAATAACTTAACAAAGCATACACAAGCATTCATTCAAACATGATGAACATATAAAAGAGTATGGTTACCACCCAGAGCAAGATGCAAGTATGTGACAACATCAAGCAAAGATTGTAAACAAGTTAAATGGTTACAACCATTACTGCACAAAGATATTAGAATATCTAGAGAGGGAACATGGTAGAGGTTCTTACAAGACCACAAATAAGATAACATCAACCTTAAGGACATCTTAACAAAGATGAAAAGAAATGAGGTAACAACCATCAAGGCAAACCAAAGAATATGTAATCCAAACAAGTTTAAATGCAAGCAAGTAATAACTTGAGGCAAGCATATCATAGGATTTAAAAGAGGTTAAAATGTAACAACATGAGACCAACAATCATGCATAGATGACAATAAAGTGCAAGAAAGTATACAAACACGGTTACAACAATGCAAGTAAGAAGTTTCATGAAGAAAACATACAAGTTCAAGTTAACAACCACAAATGAAACAAATCCTATCATATTAGAGTTCTAACAAGACTTCTAAATGGGTGAGGGATCATAGGAAAAGTGTACTCAAGAGGTCACAACATCAAGAGATAGTATGGTTTTCAAACACAAAGTGCAAATGTAAATCAAATAGATTCTTACCAGCAAAGATTGAAATGCAAATAGGTTTTGGTTTAAGAAACATACTCAAACACACCAAGGAGTTAATAAACAAAGTTCACATCAAGTGCAAATCAAACTCATGAAATTGAATCAAAGAAGTTTTGAAAATGATTGAAGGGAAGGAGGTAAAAACCCTAAAATAAAGCAAGATTTTATCATGGCATAAAGTGTTTCTAGAATGCAAGTTCTTGAATTCTTTGATTATCATGTGAAAATAGACAAAATTAAGAGAAATTTGCAAAAAGAATCATTTAAAAATGATTAAAAAAAATGACAAAGTAATATTAGTTTGAAATTTGAATAAAAATCAAAGAAAATGGTAATAAAAAAGAAGGAAGTGTCTGCACCAAGGGTTGAACCCGTGTCTGGTGGTTTGTAGATCAAAACCTTTACCATATCAACCAGAGTGCGCATGTGAACACTTAATGGAAGAGAGAGACAAAATATCAAAATGTGAAGAAAATTAGAAGATGACAAAAAGATTTGTCCACACCAAGGATCGAACTCAGGACGACAGGGCTAGCAAGTACATGAAACGCAAGGAATAACCACTGGGGTGGCGATACATCCATTGTATCAAGCCACCCTAATAACATATAACCCTTCAAGTTATACATTCTGGGCCAAAACCTAAGGCAACCTCAAGGCAAGCAAAGTGTCAAAACGGTTCAACTCATTCTTAACTAAAACAACATCAATTTCAATGAAATTTGATTCTAACTCACTTGTTTTTTAATGAGGAACATGATGGTAGCATCCATTTTTTCAAAACAACACCCACAAATTAAAACACGACTGTAACTGCAAGTGAGGGTTTTGGAAATGCATTTTTGAAATCAAGGGTCAAAACAGATGCAATTAAGACCAATGAAAGATGTGCACATGTTCCAAATACATTGTTCATGGATTATGTCTAAATATATAGCTTAAATTCTCACTGAGTCAAAATATGACCATCATGTTGCAAGTCTTGAAGTAGCTTTTGAAAAACAGCTTTGTGTAACCAATGTTAAAACAAGATTCATGACAACACATGCTTATCAATCTAAACTGCATTATGTCATGAACTTCACACTCACATAGGTTGCACTAAAATTCAAAATAAATTGATAACACCAGAGGTTAGAAAACCTCAAAACAGAAATTGATAGCCAACTATAGAAATGTGCTCCAACAACATTCATGATGAATTCCAACAGCATTGCCTTTACAAAAGCAAAAAATACACCTATTGATCTAAACAACAACCTAACAAAGCTTGACAGTTTTTTTACAAAAAAACAAAGATAACCAATAAAGTCTCTCTTAAAACAGAAACAACAACAAGCTTTGTTATCACAAAGTTAATACATCCAACAACCAATTCATTACATACTTCATATGACAGTTGCTACTTCAATGATAACAAACACAAACAGGTTTTAGTATGAGAACCAAGTCTTAACAGCAATGAACACAATCTTAACATAAAAATGTCAATCATTAATGATCAAATGAACTACATGTTTCAACAACATTTATGATGAATTCTAACAATAGTGCCTTCACAAAGACAAAACACACATTTACATTCAAATTGATCTAGATAGCAGCTTACAAGCTAGTATGCCTAAACATGGTTAACAAAACTTTTAGCACAACATCTAAATAAAAACAACAACAATCTTTTGGACATAATAATGCCAACATCCATTCAAACATGCTTCAAATAAGAGTTGCTATTCTATGACAACAAACATGAGTTAACAAACTCAAACCAAAGATAGCTCTAACATAACCATTGCAACCTTAAACATGACAATGTTGATATATCTAACAGTCAACACATTACATACTTCAAATGAAAGGTCACAACCTCATGACAGCAGGTAAAACAAATCTTATCATTAAAACAAATTTCAACAAAACAAATGTAAACATCACATAACAATTCCAAGATCAATCATATTTTTACATGAGAGTTACAACTCATCAAGCAAACATAAATCAAATTCAGCATATGACCAATACTTCTAGCCAATTCATATCAATGAGAGGGTTTGAAATCACCTACCTCTTGTAGACCTCCAAAGTGAGCTAGCAGCAAGATATTACTCCTTTGGTGCCAGCTTTGAAGTTTCTTACCCTTGAAGCAATGAATGACAAATGATGACAGTCCTAGCAAATAATGTTCCAGTTGTTTTTCAAAGTCTTGGACAGTTGGTACAACATAAATGTAAGGTGTTCAAGGTGTCAAAGAGGTCCAAACTGTTCTAGGCAGTGAGTTTCTCCATTTTATGCAGAAAAGTCAAACTTTAGGGTGTGAGGTTGACTTTTGGTTTTGTGGTGTTTGGGCCAAACTAATGGTTGGAACACCTTCTAATGATGATTTTGAGATTGTGTGGATGATTTTTAGAGTGGTTAATTGGTTAGAGGGGATGCTGGTGTGAATTTTAAACAAGGCAGTTTTTAGGTGTTTTGGAACTTTTTGTTCACTTACAAGTAAAGCAAGGCAAGATGAGAGGGCTTGGTTTTCTCTTGGGTTTAGAGTGCTCTGGTGTGCGGAACATCATAGAAGAAGCCTCTATTTATAGGAAAAGTAAAAGTGAAGATAGATTTTGCATAAGTGGTTTGCAAATGGTAGTTTTGGTGAAGAATCTTAGTAAATCCAAATGTGGTTTTCCTCTGCAGATGATGCTTGTTTTCAAGGGTGTTTAGCCTCTAAAACCAGCTAATCTTTAGATGTAAGAAGTGACCAAAGAGGTAGCAAGAAAAGCCCCCCATGCTGCAGCCATAAATCATCTCTTTCTTAATGTACTTTTTGTACTTTTCTTCATTAAACAATGGTCCTTTGGATAAAACTTTGGGATTTTCTTGGATATTCTTCTGATCTAGTTCATTGCACACCCTTAGACATCACATCAAATGCTAACCCATGGTTAGAAATCATGTTTGTGTTGAGTTTTGACATGGTGCATTTCAAGTGTGACGAGCCAACTTGTCCCCTTCGAAACTCTCAACTCACAAATGCTATGGAGGAGTTCTTGTACTTTTTGAAAATCTCTCATTGTGCTGTACAACTTTCATATTTTAAGAATTTTCAAATTTCAAATGGAACTAGGTCAAATATCCTCTTGAAGTTGGCTGAAAACATGACTAAAAAGTGCTAAAAACATGGAATTTCACTAAGTGTTTTTCTCCTCTTGTGATGATTTTGACTGTAACTCCAAATCTATTCATTTTTTGCAAATGGACCACTGTGACAGTTTTGTAGGACTTTTCAAGACCTTTCCAACAAGATTTGAACCTCCTCATTTGGATGTGTGGTTAAAAAGTTATGGTCTTGTCCCTTTCAAAATCCTAATTCCCGACTTTTTCGATTACTCCTCAATCCTTGATCCAATGGTCACTAAACTTCATGACTAGATGTAATATGTTATTAGGAACATATTTTATTCCAACTTTGAGGTCAAATTCCTTTTGGTCAAAGAGTTGACTTTTCAGTCAAACGAACCGATCGATTGAAAAACCTCGAGTCGACTGTTGGTGTTCTGGGTCCTCAGATACTTTGAAACTTCTTGGATGGACTTCACCAAGTCATATAATATTTAGGGACCATGATTCCATCATTGGAATATCTTTTAAAGCAAAAGTCAAACTACAGTTGACTTTTCCTGTTCAAAAACCCTTATCGGGAGTCCTAGACTGCACTGTTCTTGATCTTTGGGTGACAACCTCAAATTGGATTCATACTTGATCAAATATAGTATTCTTGATGATGTAGAGACTTGTTTCATGGAGAATCAATCCAAGATATTGACTGATCAAGCCATCAAAACCCTGATTCTTGATTGTATGGTGTTGCACCCCAAAATTTTCCCAACATTTTCTCTACCTAGCTTATGTTGCATTTCATTCACATTAGCATTATCATTTGCATTTAATTGACATGTATGCAGGAGATCAAGAGGTATGATTACCAATCAAGAGCTATACAAGACTTTGAAGCTAGCTAAGAAGGTTATTCAAGTGTTCAAGGGTTGATATCCTTGTCAGAGAAGTTAAAAGAGCCTCAGAGAGAGTGGTTGAAACCAAGAGTGTGTGTCTCCTAACTTGAGAGTTGTGGAAAGCCATCAGATGATTCTGAAGCCATGAAGATGTACTTTAGGTCTTGAGAGAGCTCATGAGAAGTGTTGAAGATCACTTTGAGGCCTAGACAGGTCATTGTGCAAGATTAAGAAGCCTCAGCCATGAGTGGTGCAATTAGGGTTTGACTGGGTCAACCCTAAGTCAACTGAGGATTTGAAGAAGGTTGAGACTTATTCCAAGAGCCATGTGATCATAGATTGATACATTGAGATGTTATAAGGATGATTCCAAGGTTAACTCATCATGATTGAAGAGTTTGAGAAGTTTCAGGCTAGGGTTTCTAAGGCTTGACAGTGTAAAATCCCCCTGGCTTGACCCCTGACTTCAAGACTATTTAACTCAATATATGATTGTCATCTCATCTTGATCCTAACATGATTGTTGTAGGGAATGATCTTAGCTTTAATTTGAGTACTAGAAGTCCTTGATAGGATTTATAGAACTCAAGTTATGAGCCAGACAAGTTACAAGTCATCTGAGGCATGTGAATTTGGAGCTTGAAAGTTACCCAACATGCATGGCACTTTTTCCCTAGAAGGATGATTCCTATGAACTTTTGGTCAACATGAATGTTGTTCCTTATTCTATTAGCTTTCCATAGAGTACTAGAAGTCCATGATTGGATTTGTAGAACTCAAGTTATGGCTTTGACAAGTCAAGGGTATTTTGGGTATTTGGACATTACAGGTCATTTTGAATTATAGGTCAAGTTCACTATCTTGCAAGCTTCAAATGGGGTTTTGTTCAACATGAAAGTTGCTCAAAATGATGTTTTTAGCTTAGCCAAGTATCAATAGTCCATTGATATGGATTGAAACAAGCATTGGTTGAAGAAATTTCACAAAAGGACCATTTTAATGAATTAAAATGGAAAAATTCAAAACAATTGGTAATGGGATGTTTTCAACCCAAATTTGTGCTCATTTTGATTGGAATTGATATTCTAAATACTTTGGCATCATTACATTTTTGAATTGAGGTTCATAACATGGTCATTTGGAGGATTACTTCATGATGAAGTAACATTTCAAATGCATCCCTTTAGTTGAAATCAAGGAAGGAAAACCATCCAATTATACTCCACAACTGTCAAGCAAGTGAATTAGAGTGAGTTGAAGGCAAAAGCAAGCCAAAATCATGCAAACCATAATTGAATTTTTGGAGGAAAATTGAAAATGGGAAATCACAAATTGGGCTTTGTTTGGGCCTCCAAAGGTGTCAAATAGAATATAAATTAAATTTAGATCATTCTTAGAAGTTTCTAGTGGCAAATTCTATTGAGAATCAGTTGGAGCAAGTGTGTGAAGAAGCTTGAAACTTGGTTTTCGAATTTTGAGATTGAGAGAGTTTCAGAAGGAATTGAACTTCAAGAATTGTTCACCATCATCCATTGAAGGGGTCTGCACCTTTTGGAAGCACGTGGAGCTCTAGAAGTCACCAGATTCGAAGCTTTGTGTCAGGTTTTTCATCTCAAATTTGCTCTTAATTTATGTGCATTTAAGACCTTAGTTACATGTGGTTAAGTTAGAATTGAACCATAGATGGATTTTGGATGAAAAAACTGAAGTTTAGAGACAACTTAGGAACGAACACGTTTTCTTGTTGGTGATGAATCTCTCTATTCTTGGAGTTATAGCATGAATAATTGTGATATTTGGAACCCTTGCGAAAAATCCTTCGAAATTGGTTCAAGAATCGTGCAAAACCGTTGAGTATTGAGGGAGATACGTGCTTGGAAGCATTGCCGGAAAACTCACGGTTTCCGTCCGCCACCACCGCCCGTGTTGCTGCATTTTTTTTTCCTATTTGGAAGTTCAAATGGAGAAGAAATAAGACGGCCGTCCGATCGCGTGAAAATAGAAGACTAAGTCCATGCATCTAACCGCCTACCATGCGCCACGTATGCGCTTGCCACATCATTTAAGTGGAGTTCTGAACGGGCTTAAGACCAATGCTAGGCGCACCCCACCTTTGCTGGCCCATTCCAGATTTGCCTTGGACTGTTACTGATTGCACCACCCTTCAATTTCACATTAATTTCCATTTCTTTTTATTTTTCTGTTCTAATGCTGTTTGACATTAAGTGATTAAAAATAGTAAACAGTTTCATAAAATCATGGAAAAATACTTTCTAGCTAGTTTGAGATGTGTAGAATTTTATCATATTTTTTATTTTGATTTTCCATTTCTTTTTCAATTAATTTCGTATTTTCTCTTTTAATGTGTTTTTAATGGTTGAAAATTGATATACTTGATTTGTTGATTTTTGTATGGGCTCATATTTTAGAACTTAGTTCTAATGTTTTGTATTCTAGCTGTAAACTAATTGATTGTTTTGTGTAATTTTTCTCAGATTTTTTTAGAGCCTTTAAATGTAGTTTTGAATTAAATCTTTGTGACCCTCCTCACTTGGTGATTCATTTGCATACCTCACATTGTTCTCTCTGTTTGAACCCTTTCCCTTTGGATTTTTACCCCATCCTTTTGGCTGTTGATTATGTACATATTAAGGTGCTTCCATGATTTTTGTGGTAATTTTTAGATAGCTTTTGGTGCTGTTTTAGAATTAGATCATTAGACCTCCCATTTTAGGGTTCTTTTGTGACACCTTGTGGTTTAAGAATTGTTTAGAGACTTTCCTATTAGGTTTGGCCCCTGGCCTTTCTACTATATATACCTAACATACTTAGGTTCCCCTAGAAAGTTTCCTAGGATTTTAGAATTAGTTTTAGTATTTTAGATTTAATTAATACTTAGGCTAGTCTTAACATGTTCATAACATAGCCTTTCCTTTTGATTGATTGCATGGATGACTTTTAGCATGAGATAATTTCCCTATTTCTCTTGGATGTTGCTTTATACATGTTATAGCTTCTTTTTTCTTGATCATAATGATTGATTTAGAGTTTTAGTTTCCCTTTGATAGCTTTCTTATAGCTTGTTCTGATTAGGGATTAGGAAGAGCCTTAGTTGTTTCTTTCTTTCTTCAAATAAACATGGATAACTTTGTTTGCTTTCCATCCCATCCCATGATTCAAAGTCCTCATGTGAAAGCCCATCTCTCCTTTGGAGGGATGTATGGCATATCATAATGAGTAGAACTTTTGATGATGCCTTTCATGGATGTATGGTTGAGTGTCATGATGGATTCCTTTGGTTTCCATCATGCTTCCCATCATCATGTACTCATCTCGTTGATTCTCTTCATCCTTGTTAAAGTAGCTTGTTAAAGCTTGAAGATGGATCATTCATTTCCTTCTCTTGAAGATGGCTTGAGCTTGAAGATTGGTTTACAGACTGTAGGTTTACTTTGTTGTCAGAAGATTGCCTTGCTTGTTATCTTGTTTGCTGTTTTCCTTGATTGATTTACTGTATTGATGTGACTTTTTTGGTATGTTGCATTAGATTAGGTTTCCATATAGATGATTCTAAGCCTAAGAGCATCTTAAAGGGTTGAGGTGATCCCCCCTTGCTTGTTTGCATAAGAGGTTGAGTTGAGCTCCCTCTGCTTGTCTGTTATTGATTGGCTTTGCTTGATTGCCGAGAGGTCGAGTGGGTCTCCCTCTGCTTGTATTGCTGCATAGCATGTGCATCTCTACTGTTTATCTGTTTACTGTTTAGATGATGTTATATCTGTTTCTGTATCCCGTTGACATGATCCCCTAGGAATCTCACTTCCTTTGATAAGGAAGTGATGATTAGAACTGTAGGCTGAAACCTATGCATGAAAACATTTAGGAGTTTCCTGTTTCAAACTTCGATCATAGGATGAATCCTTGACATGACAACTGTTAGGACTTGATAGTCTCCCCTTAGTTGAGCCTGTTCTCTCTTCTCATCTTCAAACAGATCAAAAATACAGTAATAAAGGTTAACTGATGTCGTGCATTACGAGCCTTAAGTTACTTAGGAAATGATTGTTGAAGGGTCACTCTTCAACAGTCAGGATGTTTAGTATGGTACCCTTAGGGTGACATGCGACGCATTCACTCCTAAGTCATAGTCTCTAGTGCGATGTTAGTTGCAGACAACCATAAAAAACACTTCTTCCGTAAAAGACAGAAAACAAACTTCAAACCTTTTTGCCCTGTGGGCCCGTAATTCAAAGGAAGCTTTTCTGAAGAAAAAAGTGTCGTTAACTCTCAGTTCTACCGCAAATAGTAACGCCTAAGTCTCCAAGGGTCGAGCTGCATACACCAAACTGCTGGAACTGTCTGTTAACCCTACTCAAAAAACAGATGAACCTGAATTCCCGTAACCCGTATTATCCCAAACTACGTAAGCTCTGATCTCTCACATCTGTTGGGAGTATGTAGGCATAATACTGACGTATTGGCGAGCCACCTTCCCCCATCCCCCGTAGCTAGCCGAACTACGTTGACTCTGATTTCTCATTCTCTGATGAGAATACGTAGGCATAAAGTGCGACGCTTTGCAGAGTCATTTTCTTTTCTTTTCAGACCAGCCTCGATAGGTAGATAGTAAATAAACTCGTCAGATAAACACAACAAGCGTGGATCCCATCGAGTACGATGGACGTGAGGGGTGTTAATACCTTCCCTTGCATAACCGACTCCCGAATCCAGACAATGGTTGTGATGACCTTGTCTTATACCTTTTTCGTCAGGTTTTTCCGATCGTTTCCTTTCCCGTTCTGAGGGATAAATAACGAAATGTGGCGACTCTTCTGTTTTGCCGACACCTTATTTTCGCGGTAGCGACAGCTGGGACCATAATTCGCCTGTATATTGATAAAGATCAAACTTGAAAGAGGTTAAGGTTATATAAACATATGATGATGCTCCTAGAATGATGATGGAATCTAGGGGTCAAAATTTGGGGTACAATACTGAGGTCACCATCGGAGGAGGATTTACCGCCGTTGTATTGATCTCAGATACCACTGTAGTCTGCTTGCCCATTTTTTCTTTTATCACTTGAAGGACTTCCGTAATATGGATAACATCACCGCATAACCCCTCGAGTTCGATGTCAATTTGATTGATTCTTTGATCTTGATCAGCCATTCTTCTCTGAGCGCTGGCTCTGGTATTGTATCGGTGGGTATTCACCGTGATTCTCTGACAGCAACAGAGCACAGGATGAGCCAGAGAACCAATGCAATGCAGGATGCGGATGCAAGTGCAAGCCATACATTCAAGGAAAAAAAAGATTTGTTTACGAACAAAAATTGTTAGTACCATGGTTCTATGGTTCTAGGATTGGCTAAATTTTGGTAAAACATGATTCTGCATTGATGTTAAGCCAGATATCACAACATCTTCATCTGCTATTATGACAGTACTGCTGTCATGTGTTTAAACAGGATGTCATTACCAATGTCATGACATCACTGCCTAGATGCAGAAGGAGCTAGCAGGAGCTGATGACATAACTGTTGTCATGGATGTCATTACCAATGTCAAGACATCGCTGTCTGGTGCAGCAGGAGCTGATGACAGAACTGTTGTCATGGATGTCATACTGAATGTCATGACATCAATGTCTGGTACAGCAGGGGATGCTATATTATATCTCTTGACAGAAGTGTTTTGGTCTTGTTGGATATTCCTCATCAGTATATACAGGCCAAAGTGATTCATTAGGAACAAAGTGCAGATTTAATTGGTGTTCATAAAAAGGATCTTGGAGACTTTTTAGGAAACTATAATATGCTTGTTTCTACTATTGTGAAGAAGATTCTGCAGAAGTGCTCAGCAGGAGGAGTCTGGTCAGCTAAGAGTAAGTGAAGTTGAATGTCATAACTGAATGTTATGACATTGGTTGTATGACATCAGGCGTGCAGGGTTTGTTTTTCTGTTATGATACCTGATATATCTCAGGCTAAATTTCAGGAAACCTGTTATGGCTTCTTAGTTATCTCAGGCGAGATTCTAGTCAGGGCTGGACATAACATGAAACTGTTGTGACCTAATTTGACAGCACCTTGAATTATGGAAAGTGGTTTAACCAAGTTTAACCTAAAGTTTGTTACTTGTGACCAGCCCAAGCTTAGTCTGCATTGCTATAAAAGGAGGATCATAAATGGAAGAAATCAAGCACTCACATCAAGAACAACTTGTGTGTAAAATAAAGGTCTAGGGTTTGAGAGTCCCTTGTGTTTGTAAGTCACCTTTTGTATCTTTTGATACATTGCAGTAGACATATTTGCGAGTGAAAAGGTTTGCTCTTCACGTGTGTCTAGGAGTCTTAGGATTCCTTGTGTGCCAAGCAATTGTATGCTGTATAATTGCTTTGGTTATTGTGTATGAACTATTGTGTTCATTGTGTCACTCAAAGCTTTTAAGCAAGAGTGTGTCTCACTTGATCAAAGTTGTGAAGCAAAATCATGGTGTGGTTTTGGAGTATATCTTCATAATTGTTTTGTAATTATGTATTAATATCACTGTGGTGTGATTGAGGGGGAGTGATTGGGTATACTAAAGTCTAGAGTGTCTCTAGGCAGAAATTGCATTGGGTAGAGATTAAGTGAGGAGTTGTAAACGGGGGAGTTTAGCTCTAAATTAATTCTGCTAATAGTGGATTTCCTTCCTGGCTTGGTAGCCCCCAGATGTAGGTGAGGTTGCATCGAACTGGGTAAATAATTTACTGTGTTATTTATCTTTCAGCATTTACAATACTGCACAATTTAAATGTTTAGATAAATAGTTTGTCAGTATGCAGATGTCACAACAGAGGTCATAACGTTAATCATGACATCGTTAATTCTTAAAGGAATTTAAATTAGTCATGGTCTGTCCTCATCCTTGTTGAGCAGAGATCAATGTTCTTGGGACATATGAGATCTGCATACCAGAATTTTAAAAATAATGGATCAACACGTAACAATGCAATGCTTATCACTAACAAATGAAAGCTTAACCAAATTCTGATTAACAAATGGAGTCTCACAAGCATAAAGTTTTCATTAACGAATAAAACTTTTAAAAATTTTTTACAAAATAAAGGTTGCACATTCCCAAAAACTAGGGGTACAAAAGGAAATTAAAAGGCCAAGATCTTCTAACAAGATGATCCTTCTCCTTCTTGCAGCCTTGTCCTTCTCTAGTCTTGATGAAGCAGCTCCCAGAGTTCTTCATTTTCTCATTCGACTTTGATTAAAGTGAACCTCAACTCTCTTTTAGACAAAAGTTCTTCTAGGACTGGAGAAATGTCATAAGAGCGGGTGTAGAACATCTTCAGCGCTATCTCTTTTGACCAAAGCAGATATGCCTTTGAAGCGAGACAACTCGAGTTTTCCACGACAATCACTCCTTGTAAGTTGGGATGACGCCAGGAAAATCTGACTCGTGCTTCGAAATCTGGGTTACTACCTCAGTTGGATATCCTAACTGGCGACGGGCCAGAATAGGGTTGTAGCTGATACATCCCTTGGTGCCGATCAGAGGTACATTTGGGAAATCCCCACAGCTATGTATTTCTACTATTCCTTCGTAAGCAAGATCATACCAGTTGATGTCATAGTGAGAGAGTGAAACCAACTTTCTAACCCATGCATCACTGTCTTCTAGGTTCCATAGAGAGAACATCCTAGGAAAATACGAAATAAACCACTTGCTTAAGAGCGTCGTGAAACAAGCAAATTGTCTGAGATCATACACCCTTCACCGATGAATCGTGTAATAGGTATCAACCAATAAAGTAGGAGCAGGATTTCTGACAATGAATAACTTGATGGCCTATATAAGCTGATGAACTCAGGGCTACTTGGAAACAAATTTAAGCCATAAATTAAGAAAACCAGTATAGCTTCAAAGGATCCCATATCTCCATGATCATAATGAAACTCAGCCTTTTCCATAAATGGTCTTGCTTCCATTCCAGTAAACCCACATCTAATATCCAAATGGGTTGGAAGGTCAGTGGGTTCTAAGTGTAGAGCCTCAGCAATAACTCTCTTGTTTGGTATTTTCTCTCTTCCATAGTGAGGTGTAAAAGTCATGGGAATCTTCAAATGGGCATAGTATTCTTCCAAAGTCAGCAGCAACTGAAAGTCCAGAAATGTGAAGCAATGGTAAAGAGGATCATAAAACTTTATGAGAGCTAGCAACATTTCCTCATTTACTTGTGTGTCCAGTCAAGATAACAGGTCTCCGTACTTGGTGACGAAAGCTGCAGAGTTCCTCACTAGGCCTCTTAAGATCCTTAAGTTACCCAACCTCAGGCTTAGAAGTGTGAACTTGTTTCTTTGATCCATTACTATGTCTACAAAAAAAGCTTTTGAATTCCTTGAATGGTTAGCAAGATGCAAAATGCAATGCAAAAATGCTAGATTCAACTGGTTTTACAAAAATTAGAAGATAAATTGAAGCAAAACCCCAATTTCATTTATATTGGGAAAGTTACGACTTTTGAAATACAACATAAGAAATGTGAGGTTACATCAAAGGAGAAGACTAGTCCTTATGGTCAAGAAATCTGACAAGAGTTCTATCCGCGTGTCCTCTTCAGTCTTTTCAGCACAGTGTTCTCCATCACCAATTTATCTGTTATTCCTTTCCAGGCGCCAGAAGTTGGTGGGATATTTGAATACTCATGAGTACTTTGCGTAGGCTTGATGCTAGAGAAAAATAAATTCTCTTTCGTCACATATTCACCAATCAAGCGACGTTTGAACCACTCGATCAACTTATCCTTGTCTTTTAGCTCTCTCTTTAATTCCATCATCTCAGAATGAAGAGTACGGTACTTGTCCTCCCTAGTGTCCCTTTCAAGCTTGGTTCTCTCAAGGATCTCTTGTTATTCTTCCATATTTCCAATAGGGATGGCGGAGGATGATGCGATGATAATCTACGTATTCTTTTCAGGAAGATAAAGCATCTTGAGATCACGGGCTCTAGATTGATCCCACTGAGTGAATTGCTCAAAGGCTACACAATTCCTTTTCCCAAGGTCAACTTTAGCTTTCTTTTAGATGTTTTTTAAGGCATCAATCATACTGTTCCTTGAACTCTCCTCTGCTTTGGCGTTAAGGTAGAAGAAACCAGACAATAGGATGTTGCTAGGTTTATCCTTCATTGGGAATCCAAATTGACATCTGGCCAAAGCGGGATTGTAGTTGATTCCCCCTTGTACTCCCATGAGTGGTACATTAGGAAAAGAACCACAACTGTCAATGTAGACCCCTCGATCATAGGCTACACCGTACCAGTGAATATCTGCTTGAGTTAGAGACATAATCCTTTAAGACCATCTCTAACAATTTGGATTTCCTTAAAAGTGTCAGTCCTTGGTAAATGATTGACAAACCATTTGTACAACAAGGGTGCACAACAGATAATAGTTCATCCTCCATGAAGAGTCCTATGATGAATGGAATGATAAACATCACCTAGCAAAGTGGGTACCAAATTACCATTCAAGAACACGGTGATAGCAGTTGAAAAATTGACAAAATCTTCTATCTCAGAGAACAACACCAACCCATATATCAATAGATCCATAACCTCTTCAAATGCGTTCATACTACCCTCCCTGGCAAGGTAAGTAGCTTTCTCCAATAAGTAATCAGAATGAAAACCTTTAACTCCATTCTTTGAAGCATAATTGGCTTTGATCTCAGATACTTCTAGATGAAGTGCATTAGCAATCTCTTTCGGAGAGGGTAACTTCTCCAAACCGCTGAACAGTTTCTTATCTATCACAGGGATTCCAATGAAGTAAGAGTATTCTTCCGGTGTCGGAATGAATTGGTAATCTGGGAAGGTGAAGCAGTGGTATAACAGATCATAGAACTGAACCAAAGTGCTAAGAACCCCTTCTTCCATTCTAGTTTTCACAATACTCACGAGTTTCCCGTATGCTTTCCCAAAATCATCGGATACCAACATTCCTAGTTCTCTCAACTTCGTTGTATCACACTTCTTGAAGTTATATTCCTTAGTGTTTCTTTTCCCAAAATCCATGATGTCTAGGGTTTTGCAAAAAGAAGACAATTGAGTTTCACAAAACCAATGCAACAAGATGAGATGCCATGATGATATGATGACATAATGCACACATAACACATATATAAGCATACACAATGCACAAATGCATATGATAACAAGCAAGGGTCCTAGGTTCGGGGCTATGAGCATGAAGCCAGGGTATACCCTCCCAAAGGACATGTACTAAGGTGTTCATTGTACCTGCATAACGGGTTCTATCAAGAGTTTCCAAAGTCATAGATAAATCCTTCGGATATTATCAACCAACATGACTACTCACATGGGTCAAAAATATTCTCGGGATAAACTATTCTGAGTATAGTATCGCGTAACAACTATTTCGGGACTACTCTCTCATAGTCACTGCACTACGTCCTAAGAAGGCCAAGTGGAGTAAGTGGATAACTAAAGTTCCTCAGTTTCACGGACTCTCAAGTTCAAACAACTAATGAAACGTATGACTACTCATACACTATTAATCATCTTAAGGAGGTCTCAACTGAGCGTGGTTACATCATATGTCAAACATATTAGAACTACTCCCAACAGTCAACTATTGATCATACCACATGCTAACATATGTGTATGCTCAAGTCCGGGTTAGGACTTATCTCACCACTCAAGATATCACCCAAATGATCTAATGCAAATATACAGTTATATATTCACAAATATACATGTATAGGAAAACATACAGAGATATAGCATACAAGCACACAAAGTGGGCTAAACCCTCAATCTTTTTTCCCCAATGAAGTCGCCATTTCTGTTTTGGTGAGAATCAGATATCAAGCTATTGATTAACTTGAATCATAATTCATTGAAATTCACAGTCGAGCTTTGATTTATCCAAAGGAAAGGTTAAAGAAAGAAAAACCTTTTTGCGTAATATGACAACAACGTTAGAGTTTCGGGGATCAGGGGTTGGTTATGCCTAGGGTAGTTCTCACATCCTAAACATCTGTAGTACTCTACAAGAACCTTTTGTGTATATGTATGATAAGTTATCTAAGTTTATTGTTTGCCAAGGTCATGGGATCAAGGTTAATGTAAAGATCTAAGGATGGTTCTAAGTTTGCTCACAAAGATATCGCATCTTATGCCTACGTATCCTTACTAGGATAGAATCAGAGCAACCGTAGTTCTCCTCACTAAGATTGAGGAATACTTGACTATGGTCAAGACTCCAAGGGGAACAAATATAACAATGTTTGTATAGAGTTTGACAAAACTCTCTAGATCTAAGTTTAACACTCAAAGAGATTGACTTTGACAAAAGCCAAAAGGGGAGTAGGTCTTTAGACTTAAAGCAAATTATAATGGATATAGGTTCTAACTTAACTAAGTTAAAGGACCTAATGAATTAAACAAGTCAAGGGAAGGGGTAATGAGCTATCTATGACAGTGAAGTCAATAGAGAGACTTTCCTTTGGAATAAGGGATAACAAGGCAACTGGATGAGAGCTAACAAGCTGCATCACTTGGGGAAACTTAACAAAGCCTAAACACACATACACATTCATTCAAACATGATAAAGATATAAAGTCATGGTAACAATCTAGAAAGATAAGGGTAAGCATGTGACAACAATAAGCAAAGATGATAACAAGGCAACTTTGATGAGAACTGACAAGTTCCATCACTGGGGAAACAAACTTGAATGACATGATGACAATCAATCATGGATAGGCAAGAAAAGTAACAACAGTTCAAGCATGGATTCAAACTTCACAAAGGGAAAGATAGAACAAATTCATGGTAATAACCAAGAAAGATACAACCCTAAACATGTTATGGTCCTAACAAGACACATAAACAAGTAAGATGTGGGTGAAGGATCATGGATAAGCAAGAAACGTAACAGTTCAAGCATGGATTCAAACTTCACAAAGGGAAAGATAGACAAGATTCATGGTAACTTTCAAAGCAAGAAGAAACCTTAAACATGCTATGGTTCTAACAAGACACATAAACAAGTAAGATGTGGGTGAAGGGTCATGTTCATAAGGTTACAAATCAAGAAACATATCATGGTTCACAAAGAAAGATAAACAAGATTCATGGTAACTTTCAAGGCAATAAACAAACCTAAACATGTTATGGTTCTAACAAGACACAAAAACAAGTAAGATAGGGGTGAAGGGTAATGTTCATGAGGTTACAACATCAAGAAACATATCATAGTTCACAAAGAAGTTTCAAGGTATACTTTCCACATTCATGCATTCACAAAGGAAAGTATAATCATGGTAAAGCAAAGAGCCAAGTGTTTTAAATCATATAAACATGTTAGACATTCAACAATGATTCATACAAGAACAATCTTACAAGAAAAAACAAGTACTAAGTCAAGAAAGTTCATGAAATCCAAAGAAAACCCTAAAAAGGATCATGTCATTCAAGTGGACCAAAGTGTTTCAAAAATAATAATTTTGGAATTCTTTCTTCACACATTGAAACTAGAAATATTAAGGAGCATAGTGAAAAAATAGTGGCATCAAATGATAAAAATCAAAGAAGTTATGCACATTTGAAAACTAGGCACGAAACTAGGCAACTAGGGCAAAAAGCAAGGCAAGGCAAGACAAATTTGCAAGAAGGATCATAACTCACTCAAAACATAACCAAGTTGGATGAAACAACAAAGAAAATTGTGTATTTTTTCACAAGGAATCCAATGGTGGTGGTGGTTTTATTAGATCGTGCACCATATGAAAAATTCGATAACATCAATGAAAAAGGCATGTTATGTGCAAGAGCAATGTGACAGTCCAATGTACATGTTTTAAGCAGCAAGTAATGATTCAAACACAACATATGTGACACATAAAGAGTTCTTACAAGCATCATACATCAATATACAAGCTAATTCAATAGATGGCATGTGTAGTGGCAAAAATAGCAAGTTTGTGCAAGAACAATGTGACAGACAGAAACGTACCAATTCAGCATCAACTAAATGATTAAACATGTCACATATGACCTATAAATGATGTTTACAAACACCAATCATCTAAGCCTAACCAGAATCAATAAGTTGCATATTGAAATGACATGTAAAGTAAGCTAACAAGGCAAACCAAAGGGACAATCATGAATACACAAGCTTAAGAGCAATTAATGGCTCAAACATGACCTATAAAGTGTATCAAGCATGCTCATACTCAGTGTACATCAATACTCATCATGATCTTAAAAGTAGCAAGTTGGAACACTTACCTCTTGTTGCCTTTCTAAGTTAATGCACCAGATAAGAAGCCCAGTTGATGGATGACGATCCAAGCAGCTTCAATATGCTCTAAATAAGGTGTTCAAATGATGAAAACTCCTCCATGATCACTTCCTTGACATAAAGCCTTCTTATGCAAGAAAACACCAAAATATTCAAAGTGAAACTCTAGGAAACGGTGTTACAGAACTTATGTGATGCCTTGGATAGTTCAAACAACTTATATGGAGAGTTCTTGAAGTGTTAGAATGATTGGAAAAGGGCTAGACAGTGACTTAGCTTTGAAAATACAGAAAAGTCAAGTTTTGGTGGTTTGAGAGTTGACTTTATGTTCTAGAAGGTTTTTAATGGTTGTAATGGTTTGAACACCTCTAACACATGTTTTGTGATGTGTTAGAGTGATTTGTTTGGTGGTTTGGTGATTGGAAATGGTTTTGGATGAGTTTATGCAAAGGCAGATTTTTCTTCACAAGGAAGTGTCGCTACCGCGAAAATAAGGTGCCGGCAAAACAGAAGAGTCGCCACCTTTCGTTATTTATCCCTCAGAACGGGAAAGTAAACAATCGGAAAAACCTGACGAAAAGGTATAAGACAAGGTCATCGCAACCATTGTCTGGGTTCGGGAGTCGGTTACGCAAGGGGAAGGTATTAACACCCCTCACGTCCATCGTACTCGATGGGATCCACGCTTGTTGTGTTTATCGGACGAGTTTATTTAACTACCTACCTATCAAGGCTGGTCTGAAAAGAAAAGAAAATGACTCGGCAAAGCGCCGCGCTTTATGCCTACGTATTCTCATCAGAGAATGAGAAATCAGAGTCAACGTAGTTCGACTAACTACGGGTTACGGGGAAGGTGGCTCGCCAATACGTCAGTATTGTGCCTACGTACTCTCAACAGGTATGAGAGATTAGAGCTTACGTAGTTCGGGATAATACGGATTACGGGAATTCAGATTCATCTGTTTTTCGAGTAGGGTTAACAAACAGTTCCAGCAGTTTGGTGTACGCAGCTCGACCCTTGGAGACTTAGGCGTTACCGTTTGCGGTAGAACTGGGAGTTAACGACACTCTTTTCTTCAGAAAAGCTTTCCTTTAAATTATGGGCCCACGGGGCAAAAAGGTTTGAAGTTTGTTTTCTGTCTTTTACGAAAGAACTGTTTTTTATGGATGTTTGCAGCCAATATCGCACTAGAGACTATGACTTGAGAGCGAATGCGTCGTATGTCACCCAAAGGGTGCCATACTAGACATCCAAACTGTTGAAAAGAAACTCTCCAACAATCCTTTCTCAGGTAGCTTAAGGCTCATAGCGTACGATGTCAGTTAACCTTTATTACTGTATTTTAATTTGTTTTGAGATGAGAAGGGAGAACAGGCTCAACTAAAGGGAGACTATCAAGTCCTAATATTGTCATGCCAAGGATTCATCCTATGGTTGAGGTTTGAAACAGGGAACTCCTAGAAGTTATCATGCATAGGTTTCAACCTAAAGTTCTAATCATCACTTCCTTATCAAAGGAAGTGAGATTCTTAGGGGATCATGTCAATGATAAACACAGGAACAGATAAAGCATCAGCTTAAACAGTAAACAGATATACAGTACAGGAAACACTGTAAAATGCATGCAATGCAAGTGAGGGAGAAAATGTGTGTGGGGCATCAGCCTCCACAAGCTCATCTCAACCTCAAGCCAGATATGAATAACTGTAATCATACAGAAACAATAAAATGCCATCAAGCAAATCACAAACCACATAGGCAAGGGAGTTGGGCTCTACTGAATACCCGCAAGCAAAGCCATACAGTAAAAATACAAGCAGAGGGAGCAAATCAACCTCTAGTGCAATCATGCTCCTAGCTTACATCAGTCTAGATATGGACTTATTCTAATGCATCAAGCAAATCAATCAAGTCACAGCAATACAGTTGCACAACAAGCAAACAGACAGGAAAGAAAATAAATCAACAGCCCCTACAGCTTCACAACAAAGCTCCTCTGACATCAATTTAGTCCTCAGTCTTCAACTGTTCTTCCAGGCTATTCTCTTCAATAGCAAATATCAACTTTCTTCTTCAAGCTTCCAATACATCAAACATAAGTATCAACTCATCCTCCTTCTTCAAGCTTCAGCATGTATCAACCTGGATCCTTCAGGCTCCCAATGTATCAAACATACAAGTATCAACTTGTCCTCCTCTCAAGCTGCAGCTCTTTCTCCAATCTCAATTTGATCCTTTTCACAAGTATCAACTTGCTCTTCTTGATCTTCAAGCTTCAGCTTCAATGTCAGTCTTCAGACAAAGGGAAATGCAACCTCTAGCATCTTCAACCTTCTAACAAGGAACTCCATCCTCTAGCAAGGGAGAAAGATTCCTCTAACAAGAGCAGGGTTTGGGATAATGGACAGCAGAGTGAAGACCAAAGGTCACCACTGAGCACTCCATCACCAGAGAAAGGAACCCTCAAAGGTTCTACCAATTTGTGAAGAGCCACACATCCTACCAAAGGAGGGATGAGGCCTTCACAAGGGACCTTATATCATAGGGAGGAATGGAAGTGATCAACACCTTCCATGTTTATGAAAGAAGAGAATCTATCTAGAAACTCTGCCTACAAACCCTAATCCTAACACCTAAACAAAGCTACACCAAAAGAAGGGAAAGCTTCACATCCAAGCTTCTTCAAGCACTCCATAGTATCCCCAAGCTTGTCTTCAACATCATCCAAGAGCAAGCAAAGCAAAACCCTAATCTAAGGGAATTAAAGAAATCAATCTATTTGAATTAGCAAGTTAGGATCACCTAAAACCTAGTACTAAAGTTAGTCCTAACTAAAATACTAAAACCAATTGTAAACTCCTACAAAAATAACTATGGGACCCTAATTCAATCATGAATATACCATACAAAATCCAGAGGTTTAATCATTCACAAAGTCATAGAAATAAAACCTAGATCACAAGGTACTGAGCTTAAACCCTAAAACTAGAGCACCTAAAGTTTCAACTTAAAACTACCACCTAACTTCATCACAAAAATGTGAGAAAAATCTAAGGGGAACATGCATATCTATGCTAACTACACACAAAAAATCAAGTCAAGAATCATCACCAAATGCTCAAACAAAATTCATCAAAACAAGGTATCAACCATGGCCATTTTAATATCAATTAATATTCAAAAAATGCAAATAAAATCACAAATGCATGAATTCTTAATATTTTTAATTGATAAAATTCTAGATTCGATCATGAATCAGGGGAAAAAAGTTTGGAATTAATTGAGGTAATTTCCTATTTTTTATGAATTAATCTCTAAGTCACATGAAACAATGAAAAATAAAAGAAAATAAAAGAAATTAATAAGCAAGCGTGTCAAATAGCAAATATAATCAGTTTATTTCAAGAAATGGGCCCTGAGGGGGTGTGGATATCAACCCAGTCATTAAGCCTAGAACAAATCAATTAATGAAACGGTGCGTTTCATTGGGAAATCTCTCTTCAGAGTTTGAGATGCAATCGTGGCCTTCCATTGCTCGCCTGAGTCAAAGGTCCAACACCCATCCAACGGCCATGGCTCATCGTCCCCATTTGAACTCAGTTTGGGGGGAAAACACAGACAGTGGCCTGAACAGTGGCGCCACCGTCTTCTCCGGTGAGACAACCTCCACAATTCATCAAAACTCATAAAACAAATCATCATTTCACTCCAAATTTGATGCTGATCAAGAATCCAACCTTAGAATTATCTAATTCCCTCTCTAACTCAAAACACGATAACATTTTCAGAATTCATCCAAATCTTGAATCTCACCATTCTTCAAATTAAAGGTCTCAATTCAATCCTCACTCTTCACTGATCAATTTCCACTATCCCATCGTGATTATTCCCTCAAGAATCTTGAGATATCAACCTCAACAGAAAATGATCACACCCCTATTTTGTCTCTAATTCCCCAATTTCTGATCCTAAATCCAACTACAAGTTGCAATGATCCTAACCACATATGAATTTCTAAGCATTTCCTCCTAAATCATGCATAAGAGTGAAATGCACAAACCTGGTTGCAGAGAGGTAACAAAGATGGTTTTTGGTCACTTCAACTCCCCAGATGATGCAGACACACTCCAAATTCACTCCCAAAGCCTTTGCACACCTTGGTTTGGCTTGATTCTCCCTTGAATTGAAAACCCGATTTCAACTTGCACCTCCAAAATTTCAATGGCTCTTTCTGCAACCAGCTTCAATTCCTTCCAAAAAATGGCTGAGTTCACTCAATGACTTATATAGAAATGATTGGGATTGTCTAGAAACTTCTGGATTCATCCAAATGAGATTTTGGATTTTCAAAATCTCTTCAAAATCTCATCCATGGCAATCACCATTCTGACCCCCTCTTGGCATGGCTATGTGTGTAATCAAATTCTCATGAGATTTTAGATGAGTTTGATGAGTAATCTTCCTTGTTTGCAAGCCAAAGATATGAATTGGATATGTTGCTTCATCATGAAGAAATGAAATGGAATGTTATGCAAATGATCCCAAATCAAAATTCTAACATTGCCATTGTTTCTAAAATCATTTTTCCAATCAATTTGACCTATAATTTTGTTTCATTTGGTCACAAAATGAATTATTTGAATTTTTGGCCATTAAATCCTTTTAATTCTTTCTTTTTTTTCAAAATTTCTTGAACCAAGTCTCTCCTTGAGCCATTTCAATGCCTCCTTGATGCATGGTCAAGGTTAAAACCCCATTTTGAGCAACTTTCTAGTTGAACCAAATTCCATTTGAGGCCTCTAAGTTGGTGAAAATGGCTTGTGATCACAAATGACCTATAATCACCAAATATCCAAAATACCCTTGACTTGTTAAAGCCATAACTTGAGTTCTACAAATCATATCAAGGACTTCTAGTACTCTCTAGAAAGATAAGGGGATAAGGAACAACATTCATGTTGACCAAAAGTTCATAGGAATCATCCTTCTAGGGCAAAAGTGTCATGCAAGTTGGGTAACTTTCAAGCTCCAAATTCACATGCCTCAGATGACTTGTAACTTGTCTGGCTCATAACTTGAGTTCTATAAATCCTATCAAGGACTTCTAGTACTCAAATTAAAGCTAAGATCATTCTCTACAACAATCATGTTGGGGGAAAGATGAGATGACAATCACATATTGAGCTAAATTGCCTTGAAAATAGGGGTCAAACTAGGGGATTTTACACTGTCAAGCCTTAGAAACCCTAGCTTGAAACTTCTCAAAATCTTCAATCATGATGAGTTAACCTTGGAATCATCCTTATAACATCTCAATTTATCAATCCATGATCACATGGATCTTGAATTAAGTCTCAACCTTCTTCAAATCATCAGTTGACTTAGGGTTGGCCCAGTCAAACCCTAATTGCACCACTCATGGCTGAGTCTTCTTAATCTTGTACAATGACCTGTCTAGGCCTCAAAGTGATCTTCAACATTTCTCATGAGCTCTCTCAAGACCTCAAGTCCATCTCCATGGCTTCATAATCATCTGATGGCTTCCCACAACTCTCAAGTTAGGAGACACACACTCTTGGCTTCAACCACTATCTCTGAGGATCTTTCAACTTCTCTGACAAGGATATCAACCCCTGAACACTTGAATAAAATTCTTAACTAGCTTCAAAATCTTGTGTAGCTCTTAATTGGTAATCATACCTCTTGATCTCCTGCATACATGTTAATGAAATGCAAATGATAATGCTAATGTGAATGAAATGAAGCATAAGCTAGGTGAAGAAATGTTGGGCAAATTTTGGAGTGCAACAGGAAGCAACTTCTACCACTTACAAGATGATGGTGATCATAGAAGTGAGAGAGATTCAACTTGGTTTCTAGTTGATTCTGGTGTTCTTTGCATGTTATAATTGTGTTCTATTTATATGCAAGCTTGGAGAATGACAGGTATGGGCAGATTGTGCCAACTTGCCATGTTTGCCCTTTTTGGAGGCAAAATGAGCAAATCCAACTTTCCACATTGACATGAATTGAAAGAAAAAGAGTAACTGATGTAGTAGCTGAGGTGTAGCAGAAAATGTAAAAAGTTTCTCTCTCATTGCCCCTTGCATCCACTTGCTTGAATAAACAATTCCGATAATCCAATTTCTGGTTTTTGCTCATGGTAATCCATTGTAATATCATCAATTAAGTCCCTAAAAATCATAGGATGAGTTAAAAAAATTGATTAGAATAGGTTTGAGTGATTTATGCATCAAAATGCAAGTGCTAAAGTTAGTTTTGTGACATGGAAAACCCCTAACTTGCTCTCTTCGATTCTCCGTAACCACAAAGGCTGTGAAAATTCTCTTGTATTTTTTAGAAAGCCTCAAATATTATCTACAATGTTCATGTTTAGCCAAAGTTCGGATTCTAAAGGGAAGTAGGTCAAAAATCTTCATGAAGTTGGCTGCAAAACTTGACTTACAAGTCAAGAAACAAGAAAATTTTCTAAGTATGGAAATCCTTCACAACTTGATGAACTCATAACTCAAAATCTATGCATTTTTGGATGGACACTTTTGTAGTATTTCTCAAGAGCTTTCCAACCAGCTTTGGACCACTCAATTTGGATGGGTGGTTTGAAAGTTATAACCATTCCAAATAAGCTTGTAATTAGGGTTTTTCATAAACTCTAATTTCTTAATTCACAAGTTATCCATAAATTCTTGATTAAATCTTCACCAAAATCACTAGTTAGGCATAACATGATGTTGGAAACCTTGATTGCTTCAATTTGGGGTCAAAACCCTAAAAGTCAAAGAGTTGACTTTCTAGACAAACGAACCGAATAGTTGAAATCTTCAGGATCGATCCTTAGTGTTATTGGTTTTTTTTAACCTTTCATACTTCTTGAGGGGACTTCAATAAGTAATATAAACATCATGGACAATGGTTCAAGCTTTGGAAACCCATTTAGACCAAAAGTCAAACTACAGTTGACTTTTTCAACTAGAAACCTTAATCAGGGTTCTGCACAGCACTACTTCAATTCTCTTGGTAACAACCTCAAATATAATTTGTTCTTGGTAATATATAAAACTCTTGATGATGTGAAGACTTGATATGTAGAAGATCAATCCAAAACCTTGACTGATCAGTCCACATAATTCTTGATTTTATAGTGTGAAACCCTAATTCTTCTGCATCTTGACCAAGACTAACTTGAAAGAGGTTAGGGTTAGATAACATATTCTTGATACACATAGAATTATAATGGAATCTAGGGGTAAAAATTTAGGGTATGACAGAATGGCTTTGATGTATGAACTTTTTCTTGAGGCATGTGTTGAGTTCAAAATTTGGTGTTTCCTTTGTGTGTTCATGAATAAATCTTTGACTTGATAACCATATTGTTGTTACTTCACAAACTTAATCCCATTCCCTAGTCTCATGTCCTTTTCTTTAGGGTTATGTTTTGTATGCTTGTTTTGTATAGAATTTGCTTTGTTTGTGAATGGAATGCATGACTTAACTCTTTGTGTTTATTCCTTGATCATTGACATGAATTGGATATGGTGTGATGTTACTACCACCTCATCTTGTTTCTCATCTTATTTTACTTTGCTTTGTGATTGATAATGATTCTTGTAAGATATTTGAGTCATTTGGGTGTGTGTGAGCATTTTGTTTTGCCATTGTATTTTGTTTTTAAATCTCTTAATATGGTTTAATATGTGGATGTTTCTTTGTTGTTTGACATGATGTGGGTGTTCACCTTGTATGATTGAAGTGTATGTTTGCTTAATGCCTCTTGTCTTGAATTACCATGATGGTTCATCTTGATTGCATCTTCTTCATTTTTCTTCTTTCTTCTTCATCTCTTTTCTCTTCTTAAGACTTGTTTAAGTTTCAATCTTGTTTTAATTTATGATTGAATTGGATAATGTTTACTTGTGCTTGCTTACATGATCCCTTAGAATTCCTAGTCCCACTTAGTTTCTGATTAAGGTGGGAGTAGGAGAGACATCAGGATTTCAATCCTTTGCATGATAACAATTAGGATAGTCCCTTTTATCCTAAATTTAGGTACATCACTTGTATGATAACATTAGGTAGAATTCCCTTTTATCCTAACCTTAGGATAATTTTGTATGATAACCTTAGGGTTTTCAGTTCCCATTAGTGTTTTACTTTGAGTCTTCTCTTCTCATCTCAAATAAATATAAGACACTTAATAAAAACGATGAACATTGTGGGTCACGAGCCTTAAGCATATGGGAAATGATGAGTAGGGGGTTTCTCCTCACTTGTCTATAGTGTTTAGTGTATGCTCCGTGGGCGATATGCGATACATTCGTTCCTATATCATAGTCTTTAGTGTAACGTGAATCTCAAACAAATTCAATTCACTTCATTAAAATTCTTAAACCAAATTCAAACCTTTTCATCCTTCGAGATTGGTTTCAAAAATCTTTTTCAGAAAAGAGTATGTTACTTTTCCGTTCTACCACAAACAGACATCGTCCCTAACTGCTGGAATGGGAGTTTAGCATTACTCATAAAAAACACTTCACTAACCTGTCATTTCGTTAGCCGAACTACGTTTGCTCTAATTTCTCATACCATATGAGGATACGTAGGCACAAGATGGAGATGTCTTGGCGAGCAGCCTTCCCTTATCACCCGTAGTTTTCCGAACTACGTTGACTCTGACTTTCCAATTCCACGGGGGAATATGTAGGTATAGGGCGATGATGTCCTATCGAGTCTCCTTTTTATTTTCCCCCCATTCCATTTCTATTTCAAAATAGTTTTAGATAACTCACAATTTGATTAGACAACAAGCGTGGATCTCGTTGGGCATAACGGACGTAAGGGGGTGCCAATACCTTCCCTTTGCGTAACCGACTCCCAAACCCAAGATTTGGTTGCGATGACCTTGTCTTCTCCTTTCTCTTAGGTTTTCTTCTATCATTTCCTTTCCCTCCTTTGGGATAAATAACATTCGGTGGCTACTCTTCTGTTTGTTTCCTCCAGTTGTTTTTTTCTCAGTTGTGACAAGTGGCGACTGTGTTGGGGACTTTGGTTCCCTATGCGAGTCAATCCTAACGGTTGTCTGTTTTATATCTTTGGGTGTTTATAGTTGTGCATATGTATGTTGTGTTATACTTTAATGTTGTATATTATTACATTGACATTTCAGTTTTTGCACTTTATCATTGTTATCCTATTATGCTGCTATTGCTGTGTTGTTGGATGGGTTGTTCCATAAGAGATAAGCCCAGTACCCAGGCTTGAGTATACATACAGGATTTGTGTGGAGAGTAGTATGAACTTGTGTGACATTTAATCACGCAAGAGTTTACACGAAATTCACGTCTATATGAGGTTTTCTTTAGAGATACCATATCTTACGCATTTAGGGAAGTTGAATTTGAAAATTAACGACTCTAGAAACTGTTTATTGGGAAGTTAGTCGAGACCTCCTTGATTGACCATAATGCTAAACCAGAAATGGTGAACATATCATCGCTTCTCAACCTGAGAGTCTGTGATACTGATGACCTGTATAGGATGCCATATTGTACAAGACTACAACCCACATGTGAGAGGGGTGGGTTTTGCAGGAAACTTTGACCTTCAACCAACCTGGTTTTCTGGTTTTCTTGTCACTTCAGTGTTTTGGATTTCTGGGTTTTTTGTTACTTCAGTGTTTTGGATTTCTGGGTTTTCTGTTACTTCAGTGTTTTGGATTTTTGGGTTTTCTTATTAGAGTAGAGCTTTGGTTATTTTCAATTAACAACACGTCAACATTGGATACTTTGATCCTCTATTTGCATCTGCATAACCACCCTGCATCTTAACATTACATGTTTATGTGTTTTTCAGGTTTCTTATCTCTCCTTTGATTCTGGTCCTAGTTTTCTATAGAGATGGAGGTTGAGAAAAGGAAGATCACTTTATACAAGTTACCATCACCAAATTTGGGACCTTTATTTGGTCTAATTGCCATGGCTGATCCTGATACTCTTGAGGTATTCAGAAGGGATTATGGGAGGATTTTGAGTCTTGTACGTAAGGTCATAAGTTATGTGCAGGGAGTCATTCTCACTTTGTTACAGTTTTATGACCCTCCACTGCGTTGTTTCACCTTCCCGGGTTATGTTTTGATTCCTACTTCAAAAGAATATGCTTTTATTTTGGGAGTCCCAGTCCAAGACGAAGTTCCATTCATTCATTCAGAGAAAGAACCTGATCTCGAGAAGCTTATCGTTGCTCTTTATTTGAGTGCATCTGAGTTGGTTGACAATGTAATTAACAGAAATGGAGTCTCTGGCTTCAGTTTATCTTTCTTGGTGGATAAAGCTCAGAAATATGCCAAAGAGGGTTGTTGGGTGGTTTTTAGCTTTATTCTAGCTTTGTGTATCTGTGGCAATGTGCTATTTCCCAACATACCGGGCCTGGTTGATATGGACGCTTTTCGTATCTTCGTCTACCCACTCTCCTAAGATACCTATACCATTTAGTACATTACAAGAACGGGAGGAGGAGGGGATAGACTTTTTCTTGTTGTACACCGCTTTTCTACAAGTGGTTTATAGATCACCTTCCTTGTTCCGGAGCTTTCGTTGATTCGAGGAATACATCTGAATGGTCTAAGAGACTCATGGGTTTGAGAGACAAAGATATTGTCTGATTTAATCGAGGTCTTCTTGGTATAGAGATTGTCTTCAGTTGTGGTAGCTTCCCCAATGTACCTTTGGTGGGGAGAAAAGGGGGAATCAACTATAACCCTTCTCTCGCCGTCAAACAATTTGGATATACTTTAAGAGGACCCCCGAAGGATGAAGAAGTGCAGGAATCTATGTACTTTACTGGTGTAGATGACCCTGACATTCCCGCAAGAGTTGTTGAAGCATGGGGAAAACTTCATAAGAAGGGGAAGCTTCCTTAAGGGAAGAGTGACTGTAGAGCATATGATCCTTACAAGGAGTGGATCCATAAGAGGGTTGAGGAGATACTATTGCTTTTCCCTGTTGAGGAACCCTTGTATCCTTTGATAGTTGAGGAGCCTACGACATTTGATATCCTGAGGTACAATAAGCTTTGGGCAGGAAAGGAAGAGTTGCGCAAAGAGAATGAAGAATTGAAAAAGGAAATCAGCCAGTTGAAGCATAACAAGAATGAAGTTGTCCACTTGGCTAAAATGAAGACATAATCCTTAACCAAGATGGAAAAGGAGCTATATGAGGAGATCTGGATGCCAGAGCAAGTTGGTCAGGATCTGAAGAGTACTGGTAGCATAGAAGAAGGATTTAGGCAGAGCTTATATGGAGATATCCAAATTCAATGATCAGTGGAACGCTACAGTGACTGCCAACAAAAGCAGGGAAGATGAGCTTCACAACCAGATTGACAACTTGAAGACGCAGCTCAGAGTCAAAGAAAGAGAAGTTTTGGCAGAAACTGCGAGAAACTTTATCAACTTTTGAAGAGCTCAAGATTCGGGCGGGATTGAAGAAGCCTAGGCTTGAAGACGTCTTTGGCGATGATGCTTGGGAGGAATATAATCAGTGTTTGAAAGATGTCATTTGCATAAGAGACTTCCTTATCCAAGAACTGATTGCAAGACCGGAGCATCCAGACCCGAAGAAGCTGGTTAAGGAAGACTAGACTTGGTGCAGACACCACAGTGGTTGAGGAGGACTATCTTCAGTGATGATGTATCTCAGTAGTTTTTCCTTTCTTGTATTTTATCATCACCAGACTTATTGGATGAGATCACATGCACTTGTATTCAGTTGTAGTTCCTATCTATGGATTATGTATGCTGACTTGTTATTCTCATTTTATTTATGAGCAAAGCTTTTGATTTCTTCCATCTATCTCTATCGTTCTCTTATTTGTGAAACTAGAATCAAGGGAGAGATCTCCCTGAAACATATATACATGTTTTCTTTTTGCATTAGCATATTCATTTGCATAACAGGTGTTCTCGGTGGCTTTACTCTTATCTCTGATTGGTTTTTTGTATCAGTTGACAGGATTACAGAATCAGGTTTTCATAGATACTTTACTCGGGGAAATTAGCAAAGGATTATGGATCAGGTTTAGAATGAGCTTCAAGAAGTTAGAGCGCGCATGACTCAATTCGTGGAGTTGATGCAGAATGTGGCTAATGGACATGAACATTTAAGGACTCTGGTCCAACCTCTGATAGCACGGGTTGATGAAGATGGTGTTTTACATGGAGGAACTTTTGTTATTCTTCCACCTGTTGATGACAATGTTCCAAAAGGCAATGGTATTCCTATAGTTGTTAATCCTCTGGGCAGAGTTCCTCATGGTGGAGTTCAAATGGGTGGTGATGGTGGTAGTGTATGCGTAGTACATGGGGCTGATGGCCCTCAATGGGAGGAGGATAATCAGGATGATGTCTTTTCAATGAGAGATATGGACGTTGGTCTCCCGTCAGAGGCTGAAAAAAGGTTCAAGCTGATTAAGGAAAAGGTGAAGGCCTGTGAGAGCCAAAATTCTTTGGGTCTCGATATGTCAGATCTTGGTCTCGTTCCAGGGGTCAGAATTCCCCCAAAGTTTAATGTGCCAGATTTCAACAAGTACAAAGGGACGACTTGTCCTAGAGTACATATCCTGGCATACTATAGAAAGATGTCTGCATACTCTGACGACGAGAAGCTGTTAATGCATTTTTCCAAGATAGTTTGTCAAGGCCTTCATTGGAATGGTATATGGGGTTAGAGAGAACCCACATCAAAAGCTGGAGACAATTGCCAGAGGATTTCATTCACCATTATCAGTTTAATAGTGATTTGGCATCGAACAGGGAGCAATTACAAAATTTTTCGTAGAGAAATAATGAAGGTTTTAAAGAATACGCCTAGAGGTGGCGTGAATTGGCAGCTAGAGTACAACCTCCAATGGTGGAGCGAGAATTAATTGATATGTTTATGGCTACATTACCTAGGACATACTACGAGAAGCTAGTTGGTTGTATGTCACGAAGTTTTTCAGACTTAGTCATGGCAGGTGAAAAAGTGGAGAATGGTATCAAGACCGGAAAAATTCAAAGTGGAGGAGGATCCTCATTAGTAGGAATGAAGAAACCATATATTGGAAACCCTAAGAAGTGAGAAGGAGAGTCTAGTTCTATCTATTCTTACAGAGGTAAGGGCCAAGCACAACCTCATTATCAGCAAGTTGCTATTGTAGCAAGTTGCTATCTATTCTTACAGAGGTAAGGGCCGAGCACAACCTCGTCGTATGGTGGCTCTACGATTGAAAACATAGCTGGCGCAGGAGGAATCACTGGTAGTGGAAGTGTAACTTCTCCACCTGAAACTAATACTGACAAGAATGATAAAGGGAAAGTTAAAGCAGTGGTTGAAGAGGATGTGCAACAACAGGCTAGTAGTGATGCTTTTTCTAAAGACACTGAGGAGTTTATAAGGCTAATTCGTAAGAGTGATTACAAGATTGTGGATCACTTAAATCAAACTCCATCCAAAATATATATTTTTTCTTTGTTGTTATGTTCAAAGGCACACCTTAATGCCTTATTAAGGATTTTGAATTAAGCTTTTGTACCGCAGGAAATTTCAGTCAATCAATTGGAAGGGGTAGTGGCGCGTGTCAATGCTGGCAATGGTTTAGGTTTTACTGACCTAGATTTAACTCCTGCTAGGAGAAATCATAACCATACCTTGCATATTTCAATGAAGTGCAGAGGATCATTATTGTCATACTTCCTGGTTGACACAGGGTCACCACTCAATATGCTACCCAAGAAGGCATTAATGAAGCTAGACACCCAGGGGTTGATTTGTACACCAAGTGATTTGGTGGTGAGAGCGTTTAATGGCTCAAAGAGGTATGTGTTCAGAGATATTACTATGCTGATTCAGGTGAGACCTGAAGTTTTTAATGCAACTTTCTATATAATGGATATCCAACCAACATACAGTTAATTGCTTGGCTGACCATAGATACATGTTGCGGGAGCAGTCACATCAACTTTGCATCAAAAGATGAAATACATGTTGGAAGGAAAGGTCGTTACGGTGTATGGGGAAGAAGATATAATGGTAAGTCAGCTATCATCATTCAAGTATGTAGAGGTGGATGGGGAGATCCATGAAACACTCTGTCAGGCCTTCGAAGCGGTACAAATTCAAGAGAAGCCTCCTATCGAAGTCAAAGGCCCAGAGGTTTCAATGTTGTCTTTTAAAGAAGCATGTGTTATTGTTGAGTCTGGAACTTCACAAAGGTGGGGCCAAGTGCTTGATGTTCCTGTTAAACAAGATAAATTCGGTCTAGGGTACAAGCCCTTCAATACTTCTCAAGACCCTCCGAGATACAAGGGACCTGTTAGATTCACCAGTGGTGGAGTCATCTTTGACAGGATTCATGCCATAGGGGATGAAGAAGGTGATAGCGACTGTGACATGGATGCTTGGATTTGTCCTTGTATTCTTGGAAAGAAGATGTGCAATTGGACCATCGAGGAAATCATTCTAGTTACCACCTAAGAGTAATTTTCATTTGTTTTTTATTATGTCCAGTCCTACGTTTTGCCCAAGACGTAATGACTCATTCCGTAGAGTCCCTTTGTTATTTTCAAACATTATCATGAATAAAGGACGTCTTTTTGCATTCAAATATTTTGATCCCTGTTTTTACATTTTATTAAATAGAAAAATGGCAATGTGTTTGTGTTTGTTTGTATTTCATAATAAACATAAAACAACAATCATACAGGTATTATATCTTAGATACCATCGATTCTAATTCGGCTATGGCTCAGTATGACTTCGATAATCCTATCTATCAAGCTGATAATAGATTGAAAAATACTGTAACCTACCTGAGGAATTAGCCAGACTTCTGAAGCAAGAGGAAAGGGTCATTTTGCCTCATTAGGAGGATATTAAAGTCGTCAATTTGGGTACCGAGGATGAAAAGAAAGAGTTCAGAATAGGCTGCTTTGGAAGACAGTGTCAAGGGATGACTGGTTGACATGATCCGTGAGTATATGGATATCTTTGCTTGGTCTTACCAAGACATGCCCGTGCTGGATACAGATATAGTGGTACATTGGTTGCCTCTCTGAGAAGAATGTCCACCAGTGAAGCAAAAGTTAAGAAGGACAAGGTCTGACATGACAATCAAGATCAAAGAAGAAGTTCAAAAGCAGTTGGACACTGGTTTTCTTGTTGTCACCAATTACCTTCCATGGGTCGCTAACATTGTTCCTGTACCTAAGAAAGATGGAAAGGTCAGGATGTGCGTTGATTACAGAGATCTGAATAGAGTAAGCCCGAAAGATGATTTCCCACTCCCTCACATTGATGTGTTGGTTGATAACACCGCTCAATATTCTGTGTTTTCCTTCATGGATGACTTCTCTAATTATAACCAAATTAAAATGGCCCCAAAGGACATGGAGAAAACTACCTTCATTACACTGTGGGGGACTTTCTGCTACAAAGTGATGCCCTTTGGATTGAAAAATGTTGGGGAAACTTATCAGCGGGTGATGGTGACTCTCTTTCATGATATGATTCATCAAGAGATTGAAGTCTATGTTGATGACATGATTGTGAAGTCATAGACAGAGGAAGGACACTTCATTAATCTTTTGAAACTGTTTGAAAGACTGAGGAAATTCAAGCTAAGGTTGAATCCTAATAAATGCACCTTCGGGGTGAGATCTGGGAAGCTGCTAGGTTTCATTGTCAGTGAGAAGGGTATTGAGGTAGATCCAGCGAAAATCAATGCTATTCAAGAAATGCCTGAACCAAGGACGAAGAAAGAGGTTCATTGTTTCATAGGGAGATCAAACTACATTACAAGGTTCATCTCTCACCTTACAACCACTTGCGAGCCTATATTCAAATTGTTAAGGAAATATCAGGCGGTTGTTTGGAATGAAAATTTTCAGAAGGCTTTTGAGAAGAGAAAAGAGTATTTGTAGGAACCTCCGATACTAATGCCTCTAGTTGCAGGGAGACCTCTGATCATGTATTTAATGGTTCTTGAGAATTCAATGGGAAGTGTGCTCGGTCAACACGACGAGACATGTAGGAAAGAACATGTTATTTACTACCTGAGTAAGAAATTCACTGATTGCGGGTCGAGGTACTCAATGCTATAAAAAAACATGTTGTGCACTCGCTTGGGAAGCTAAGCGCTTGAGACAGTACATGTTAAACCACACAACACTATTGATATCAAAGATGAATCTGATCAAGTATGTGTTTGAGAAGCAAGCACTCTCCGGATGGATCGCCAGATGGAAGATGGTTTTGACAGAATATGATATCCAATATGTTTCCTAAAAGGCCATTAAGGGAAGTGTCTTGTCAGAATATCTTGTTGAAATGAAGTTTGAATTTCCAGATGAAGACATTATGTTTCTGAAGATGAAGGACTGCGAAGAGCCTTTTCCTGACAAGGGTCCTGAGATTGGATCTTAGTGGAAGTTGGTTCTTGATGGTGCTGTTAACTCATATGGCGATGGAATTGGGGCAATCATTACAACTCCTCACGGTTCTCACATACCGATCACTGCCCGGTTTACATTCTCTTGCACCAATAATAAAGCAGAATACGAACTGTGCATTATGGGTTTGGAAGAGGCCATTGACCTAAGGATCAAGAATCTTGATGTATATGGTGATTAAGCACTAGTCGTCAATCAAATCAAAGGAGAATGAGAAACTCGTCAGGCCAACTTGGTTCCATACAAGAACTATGCTAGAAGACTGCTATCTTTCTTCGACAAAGTTGAGTTTCATCATGTGCTTAGGGCTGAAAATTAGATGGCAGACGCCTTGGTAACGTTATCATCAATGTACAAAGTGAATTTATGGAATTAAGCTCCAGTAATCACCATCATGCATCTTGATAGACTTGCCTTCGTGTTTGCAGTTGAAAAAACATCGGATAGAAACCCCTGGTATTTTTACATCAAACTCTTTCTTAAGATTCAAGAGTACCCACCTGGGGCATATTTTAAAAAGACAAGACTCTGAGGAGGCTTTCAGATAACTTCTACTTAAACAAGGATGATGTATTGTATAGAAGAAATTTTGATATGGTCTTGATGCATTGTGTTGATGAACATGAAGCAAGCCTGTTGATGGAAGAAGTTCACGAGGGTTCCTTTGGTACTCACATCGGTGGACATGCAATGACCAGAAAATTGTTCAGAGTTGGGTATTATTGGATGACTATGGAATCTGATTGTTTCAAATACGCCAGAAAATTCCATAAATATCAGATTTATGTTGATAAGGTGAATGTGCCACTTAACCCTCTGAGCGTGTTGACATCTCCTTGTCCCTTTGTAATGTGGGGAATTGATATGATTGGAAAGATTGAGCCGACTACTTCCAATGGGCATCATTTTATTCTGGTTGCCATTGATTACTTTATAAAGTGGGTAGAAGCAGCTTCCTTTGCTGATGTCACAAGACAGGTGGTTGCTCGATTCATCAAGAAGGACATCATCTTCTGTTATGGAATACCAGAGCGAATCATTACTGATAATGGTTCAAATTTGAACAACAAGATGATGAAGGAATTGTGCAAGAATGTCAATATTGAACACCACAATTCTTCTTCATATCGTCCGAAGATGAATGGCACCGTTGAGGCAGCGAACAAGAACATCAAGAAGATTATGCAGAAGATGGTGGTGACTTATAAGGATTGGAACGAGATGTTACCCTTTTCTTTACATGGTTATCATACTTCGGTACATACATAAACATGGGCAACTCCTTTGTCATTGGTTTATGGTACGGAAGCAATCCTACCATTAAAAGTTGGGATTCCTTCTCTGAGAGTATTGGCTGATATGAAGCTTGACGAAGCTGAGCGGGTGCATGCTAGGTTGGATTAGCTATGTCTTATTGATGAAAAGAGGTTGGCATCCATTGCTCACGCCCAGTTGTACAAAGCAGGATGAAGAAGGCCTTTGATCAGAAAGTGCACCCTCGGTGCTTCCAGACAGGTGACTTGGTTTTGAAAAGGATCCTTCCTCCTTAGACAGATCACAGGGGCAAATGGACTCCAAATTATGAAGGTCCATATGTGTTAAGAAAGGTTTTCTCTAATGGAGCCTTATTATTATCTAATATGGATGGTGAAGACTTTACGTCCCCAATGAACACAGACGTAGTAAAAAAAAATACTTTGCTTAAAATAGACCTGCTGGACAAAAAAAGAAAAATCCAGGAAAAAATGGGGCATCCTGGTGAACCATAAAAGAAAAAGGTTCAGGAAAAAATTAGGGATAAAAGAAAAAGAATAGACCCGCAAAGTTGAAAACCTGAAAAGGAGACTTTGGCAAAAATGGGTATCCCGGTGGATTGAAAACCCGCAAGGGCGATCCAGGCAAAATTTAGGGATTTAAAAGCAAAAGACTGTGGTCTGCATTCGATCTATGAATTCATCTTGATATATGAAAATCCCAAATGATAAAAATCAGTCCAGTCAGTCTTTTCAGAAGGCAGGGTATTGGTGAACATTGAAGACATACAGGTCATAGCTGAATCGACCCATGGTGGTTATCTGTTTCCATATTTCTGACATTTGTATATTTCTTGTAGTACTCTTTTTGCGCAATTACCTCTTTTCAGGAATTGCATCCAATTATAACTTGCCTATTTACAGGCCATTTCAATTAATAAATGATTCATTCACTCAAAGAGCTTTTCATTTTTGTTTTTACTTTTACTGTTTTGTTGGTGAAAAACGTCAGATATTTTTGATAAATATTACATGAGAAAACATTGGGGCTTTTCAGAGCATATTGAAAATAATGAATCTACTTGAAAGATATGTATCATGAATGGTAACCGAGGTAGCCATTTCGCATACATAGAACATCTTATTGCTTATCGTTTGTTTGCAGGATGGCATGATCCTCTCCCAAGTAGAGCTTTTTTCCAACAGCGAAGTTCTAACAATATCAGCAGTGCACGTTGAATCATTCCTCTTCCAACAAGAGTTTTGGAGTTTGTTCCCCAGCCATTTTGGTTTATATTCCCCAGTGGATGTCTAAAATGTTGACAACTCCATTAGGATGGCATTGATATACAATCTGGTATTTATTCAGCAGAAGATTCATTGTCTTCCCGCAACAGAGATTTTGTCTCCCCACAGAGTCTTGTTATCAGATTAAAAGGTATTTTCACTAGCAATGGCGTACTATTAACCCCAGCAGGGTGAGGTTTAAGGTTGTTCCCCAACATTAGAGTAAACTCAGTGTCATTCCCTGGCAGAATTAATATCTTTGACTTCTCTCCTCAAGTAGTGTTTTGTTGTTGATTCCCTCGACGGATAAGTCAGTAGTGGCTGATATCCCTAAAAAAGTCCAATGATCATTGGCATTCTTCAAAGTCAGATTTTTGAGACAATCTCCCAGCAGATGTTACTCTCAATACCCATCAGAGCGGAATTTTCAATAGAGGTTATATTCAGGAAGACCATTCAGTGTGTCTTCCTCAGCATAGTTTGTTTTCTGATATTTTCAACACTTCTCCCAGCGGTGTTCTTTTTGCATTTTCATTTTTGCATTACATCCTTCCAAAACGCATAGCATTTCCATTTTGTATGGAGCATTACACCATATTCAAACATATGTATCTGAATCATAAGTTAAATTTAACATCGTTGTCACCAGACGCCTCTCCAGCAGATAATGACATAACTCAGGATATTTTTGTTATCTTTATCCCTAGCAGAAAAATCATGGATAAATGTGTTCATCTTACTTGCACTTCCCGACAGAGTTGTTTTTCTAAAATTCTCTTTCCCCAAGCGGAGTCTTCTTTTCAGGTCATAAATCGATTGATTCTACTTCCTGTATATCCCAGTTTTATCCCAACTTTTGGTTGGTATCTTTTGGGGTCCGTATCCCAACTTTTGGTTTGTGTCCTATATGGTGATCCTAACTTTTGGTTAGTAGCTTTTTTTATCCCAACTTTTGGTTGGTATTCTTTCATCATGAATTCGCCTTTGGTCGGCGTCTTGGTTATTCTAATTTTTGGTTAGTACCCTTTCTGTTGATCATCCCAACTTTTGGTTGGTAGTCTCCAGTTTTATTCCAACTTTTGGTTGGTATTCCTTTGTTGATGATCCCAACATTTGGTTGGTAGTCTTCATTTTTATGTGCTCACCTTTGGTCGGTGTTCTCACGATCCTAACTTTTATTTAGTAGCCTTCATTCCAACTTTTGGTTGGTATTCCTTTGTTGACGATCCCAACTTTTGGTTGGTAGTCTTCATTTCTGTATGTTCGCCTTCGATCAGTGTTCCGGCGATCCTAAATTTTGGTTAGTATCCTTCATCCCAACTTTTGGTTGGTATTCCTTTGTTGATGATCCCAACTTTTGGTTGGTAGTCTTCATTTTTATGTGTTCGCCTTCGGTCGGCGTTCCGAAGATCCTAAATTTTGGTTAGTAGCCTTTTATCCTAACTTTTGGTTGGTAATCTTTATTGATGATCCCAAATTTTGGTTGGCAGTCTTCATTTTTGTGTGTTCGCTTTCGGTCGGTGTCCGGGTGATTCTAACTTTTGATTAGTAGCCTTTTATCCTAACTTTTGGTTATTACTCTCTCTGGTGATCCTAACTTTTAGTTAGTAGCCTTTATCATCTTCTTGATCTGTTACCTTTTGCTATCCTAAAATTTGGTTGGTACCTTGTGTATGTTGGCTATCCCAACTTTTGCTTGGTACCCACTACTCTTAAGTCCGCCTTTGGTTGGCAATCACTTTATCCTATATACATCCCCATAGGTTGCAAAATTTCAGGTTTCTTTTGGTATTCAACCTCCCTGTACCTTGAAGTTCTGAAAGCCTTTGCTATCATCGCTTCAGGTCCAAGTTGTTTGAATAGGGACAGTTGTTGCACCCCAAAGGTTGCCCACCCTTTTTCTTATATCTTGGTTTATGTTCCATATCATTTTTACATCAATACTAGTGCATAACATTAGTTCTAGGTAAGAGATCAAGGTATCTTGTTCAACACTCAAGAGAAGAGCTTCATCCTTAGAGATCAAGCAAGGGTTCATTATAAACCTTGTGGTATTCTCAAGCCATAAGGTCCTCCCATCATCAAGACATGTCTCACAACCACTTGAAGCAAGGTTACAAGCATTGATCACCTCCTCCTATCTTATGGACAACTGGATTAGAGTTTTGATTCAAAAGGCATATGTATCTTGTTCTTTGGGAAAGACATGATTCTAAGGATGAATACACATCTTGAGGGTCCTCTACATGAATTATGTACCATCACAAGTCATGACAAGAGCTCCAGCCAATAGAAAGGGTGCTAGGGTTTCATCTGGTCAACACAAGTCAATTGTGGGTCAATGGGCGCAAAGTCTTAGATCCCAATGTCAACCAAGGGTATGATATGTGTTTTCAAGTACTTTCATATGTTTGGAACAAGAAAAGTCAAAGAAAAACATAAAATCAGGAGTTTGGTTGAATTAGGGTTTGATTCAGATATTTTTTAAGTATAGGAAACCCTTATTCTAGCCATTTTGCAACATCTATAACTTTCTCATCCTTGATCTAATGGAAGAAAAATTGTTATCAAATTAAAGAGAACATCATGAACTACAAGTTTGTAGAAGAAAGCAAGTCCAAAAGATCCATAGTTTGAGAGATATGGAGAGCTAAAGTTGATAAAATGGAGATTTTATCATTTCAACACTTAGAAATTTTAAAAGTATGGAAATTCAGCTTGAAGTACATGTTTTCAAGCCTATCTTACTTGATGATGCAAGCTTCAAATGACTTTTCCATGAACATGAAAGTTGTATATAATCCTCCAAGATTTCTTTTGAGTAATAGATCATCTCCATTGGATGTGTATAGCTCAAGTTATGATCTCTCCAAATTAGGGTTTCAAAGATGTCAAACTTGGAAAAGTTTTAGGAAGATTTTTTAGGCTACTTTCCAAGGCACTTTCCACCAAGTTCTTGGCCTCAAATCAATTTTATTTGAACATGAAAGCTGAAGATCATTATTCAATATTTCTATCCATTACTAGATCATCTCCATTGGACAAAAACTCATAAAGTTATGTGCCTTCAAAGTCAAGTTGTCAATGATGCCAAAAGTTCAATAACTTAGAATTTTTTCTAAGTTACTTTGGACAGATTTGCACATCCAATTTCAACTCAATTCTTCTCATGTCTCCAAGCTTAATTCCGTCTTTCTTTAAACATAAAAGTCTTCCATTATCTTCCCTACTTGCCAATGAGCCAAAGATCTCACAATTTGGATCAAAATCCACCAAGTTATAACCATCCAAAGTGAGCTACATGGATTGATGATTATGCATACCATATTGTAACATTTTCATGTACATCTTGAGTTTTCATGCAACAACGTGATCCTACCTCATTCCATGCGCTTCACCTCATACTTTGTGTCACAAGACATTGCCCAAAATAAGCCAACATGCCTTGTAACATTCATGTACCATTTTTCACATTTTGCCAAAAGAAGCAAACTTCCAAAACTTGCATAACAAGGTGCTTCCACCACTCTCTCCATTCTGATCCTCTCACACCACTAAAGAGGACAACAACAATACTATTTTTCATGCTTGCCTGTGCCACTATCATCCACACCCCACATTACAAGTTTTTTCCAAAAAACCACACCAAGGTTGTAACCACAGTAGCATGTTATTTAACCACATCAAAACCCTACTATTTAAGGGATTGAAACCCTAGAAGGAGCCGCATTCTCGTTTCTGCAGCCAAAACACTTAAGAATACTCTCTCACTCTCAAATACTTCTCTCATTCGAACCTCACTCTACAATGCCTGTCTCTCTTTTCTCTTGCTTCTATTTGCATCTTTGAAGTCCTCTGGAGTTAGAAGAAGGAAAATTTGAAACATCTTGAGCAATATCAAGCAGCAATGAAGCTACATTTTTGGTAATCTTCTTCAACTCAGTTCTCTCATACTACACGTTTAAAGTGTTTATTTTTTGCATAGTTGATGTTCTGAAGTAGCATAAAATGCGTTTAAATGATTGTTGTTCTTGTTTGTGAGATTTATCTCATGTGTGCTTGATTTTCATGGTCGATTTTAGTGGTTTTAGGGGTTTCAAATGGAGAAACTAAGGTTAGAAATGAGACCAGCGTGAAAAATCGTGTGGGAAGGTGCAAGATTTATTGTTTTTTGATAACGTTTTGAGTTAGCTCCGGCGAGGGCCGATGGAGAAGACGACCGGAGCTAAGGCTCCAACATTTGACTTTTTCCATGCTTGCGTGTCCTGGTTAACGCTCACGTGTTGCTGATGTGTGTGACACATCATTTAATGATTGCATGCGTGGATTTGTCTTTTGTTTCTTTTCTGATTTTTGTTTTTAAATGGTTCATGGGCCTTACATATTTGTTATACGCACCCCCTGCTATTGAGCCCAACTTTCTTTGAACTAGCTCCCTTTGTCTCTGAAATTGATGACACCCCCTGGCTTGTTCATCTTCTTTTATTTTTATTTTTTATGCCATTTTCAATTTGTTTTTATTTCTAATTGTTTCATCCATGTTAAAAATTGATAAAAATATGTTTGATATATTTTGGTGTCTTGAGAATTTTATGACATTTATTATTTTTATTTTTCATTTATTTTTCTATTTTATTTGAATTTTTTTGTGGGTTGGTTTGACATGTTTACCCTTGAGTTAGGGTTTATGTTTTGATGCACTTGTGAAGGCTTTCATGAGCCATGCTTTTCACCATATTTTGACACATGAGTGAGTTGTGTTTGGATCCTGGTTTGGTGCTTTGATGATCAATTTTTGGTTGGTTTTTTTATTTGATTTTGTTTGGCCCTCAAAGTATGCTCGACTAGTTGAGTACTTGATTTTATTTGATCCATTTGATGATGTTTTATTGCAATTCTTGTTATGATGCTTTGCAATTTGATTCTTAATACACATAAAATGAGTTTGAACACCTATTTGGATTTTATTTTCTTTTGTTTCTATTTTTGGATGGTGCATCAAGATGTTATTGTTTTGACTAGGAGTTTGTGTATGTCTTGCCCTAATGTTTTGAGATTGATTCTTGTATGATTAAATGTATGTTTGATGATTCTTATTTGCTTTGGTTGATATGTGTGAGTTTTTGATTTTCCAGTGTGGAGGTCTATTGTTTGCCCACTTTGTTTCATTTTCCTTACACGATCATATACTTCTCCTATGAGTAACTTGAGTTGTGTTTGCTTGATTTTTGTGCTTCAACTTGTGTTTGCCTCTTCTTGACCTTGATTGTTGATTTGAATGTGAAAATGGTGCATACCATTTGAGTTTGTTTCTAAACTTGACGGATTAATACTTGATCATTTTTGTTCTTGTTTAAGTGTCTTCTATCTTTGAATGACTTTGATGTATGAACTTGTTCTTGAGGCATGTGTTGAGTTCAAGCTTTGATGTTTCTTTTATATATTCATGAATAAATATTTGACTTGATAACCATATTGTTGTTCCTACCCACACTTAATCCCATGCCCTAGTCTCATGTCTTTTCCTTTAGGGTTATGTTTTGTATGTTTGTTTTGTGTAGCATTTGCTTTGTTTGTGAATGGAATGCATGACTTAACTCTTTGTGTTTCTTCCTTGATCATTGACATGGATTGGATATGATGTGATGTTTCTACTTCCCCATCTTGTTTCTCATCTCATTTGACCTTATTTTACTTTGCTTTGTGATTGATAATGCTTCTTGTAAGATGTTTGAGTCATTTGGGTTTATGTGAGCACTTTGTTTTGTCATTGTGTTTTGTTTTCAAATCTCTTGATATGGTTTGATATGTGGATGTTTTTTTGTTGTTTGATGTGATGTGGGTGTTCACCTTGTATGATTGAAGTGTATGTTTTCTTAATGCCTCTTGCCTTGAATTACCATGATGGTTCATCTTGATTGCATCTTCTTCATTCTTCTTCATTCTTCTTCATCTCTTTTCTCTTTTTGAGAGTTTTTTAAGTTTCAACCTTGTTTTCATTTGCGATTGAATTGGATAATATTTACTTGTGCTTGCTCACATGATCCCTTAGGATTCCTAGTCCCACTTAATTTCTGGTTAAGGTGGGAGTAGGAGAGACATTAGGCTTTCAATCCTTTGCATGATAACAATTAGGATAGTCCGTTTTATCCTAACTTTAGGTCCATCATTTGTATGATAACATTAGGTAAAATTCCCTTTTATCCTAACCTCAGGACCATTTTGTATGATAAACTTAGGGTTTTCAGTTCTCTTTAGTGTTTTCCTTTGAGTCTTTTCTTCTCATCTCAAAAAATTCTAAGACACTTAATAAATACGACGAACGTTGTGCGCCACAAGCCTTAAGCATATGGGAAATGATGAGTGGGGGTTTCTCCTCACTTGTCTAGAATGTTTAGTGTACACCCCGTGGGCGATATGTGACGCATTCGTTCCTATATCATAGACTTTAATACAATGTGAATCTCAAACAAATTCAATTCACTTTATTAAAATTCTTAAACCAAATTCAAACCTTTTCATCCTTCGGGATTGGTCTCAAAAATCATTTTCAGAGTATGTTACTTTTCCGTTCTACCGCAAACAGGCATCGTCCCTAACTGCTGGAATGTGAGTTTAACATTACTCATAAAAAAAACATAACCAATCAGTGGTTTTGTTATTCGAACTATGTTTGCTCTAATTTCTCATACCATATGAGGATATGTAGGCACAAGACGACGATGTCTTGGCGAGCAACCTTCCCCCATCACCTGTAGTTTTTCAAACTATGTTGACTCTGAGTTTCCCATTACACGAGGGAATACGTAGGCTTAGGACGGTGATGTCCTATCGAGTCTCCTTTTTATTTTCCCCCCGTTCCGTTTCTATTTAGCAGTAGTTTTAGATAACCCATCCTTTGATTAGACAACAAGCGTGGATCCTTTTGGGTACAACGGACGTAAGGGGGTGCTAATACCTCCCCCTTGCGTAACCGATTCCCGAAGCCAAGATTTGGTTGCAATGACATTATCTTCTCATTTATCTTAGGTTTTATTTGATCGTTTCCTTTCCCTCCTTTGGGATAAATAACTCTCGATGGCGACTCTTCTGTTTGTTTCCATCGTTGCATTTTTCGAGTAGCGACAGCCACCACCCTTCCAGATGAACCTAAATTCCTCCACCAAATAGAATCATGTGCCTTCTATTTAGAATACCCACCCAAACTGCTCCCTTATCTTTCAATATCCTCAACCCCCATTTGCATAATAAAGCCTTATTGATCACACCTACATCTTTGATTCCTAACCCTCCCATCTCCTTCTCAAAACACATAGACTCCCAACTCACCCAAGTGACCCCTCTCTTACCCTCATTGCCATCCCAAATAAACCTCTTTTGAATGCCTCTATAGTCTTCAGTATTTTAACAGGTGCTTTATAAAAAGGTAAATTATATATTGGTAGGTTGCAAAGCACAGAGTTTACCAAGTTTACTCTGCCACCGGTTAATAAATGCCTTCCTCTCCACTTTGGTAGTTTTCTCCTAAATATATTCATCACTGCATCCCATGACTCTATTCTTCTTAGATTTCAACCCATCTGTATACAAAGGAACTTAAAGGGAACCTTGTCAATCTTACAACTAAGAAAGATTGAAGCAGCCTGCAAAAATTGATCTCTAGTACCTATACCACACAAATTGCTTTTCATCATATTGATTCTCAAACCTGACACCATTTCATAACCTCTTAGCTTCTCCTATTAATAGGGTGTCATCTGAAAATTGTACAAGACTATACATAACTTGACTATTAATCTTCACACCTTTAAACGGATTGAGCCTGATTGCATTCCTCATTAACTTGTTAAAGCCTTCGGTTACAAAAACAAAAAGAAAAAGGGATAAAGGATCCCATTGTCTTATTCCTATCAATACCTAAAAATCCTTGGTAGGACTCCCATTCACCAACACTGACATACTACTATCAAAAACTAGTGCTTCCATCCACTTACACTAATTGGCTCTAAACCTAACCAAAGACCTATATATTCCACCATTTGAGCCTCTCCTTCAACCTCTTCAAATTTTCTTTCAAAAGAAAAGCCTTGATTCCCTTTACCTCTATAGCCTCCCATTCTTTCTTCACAAAGTTAACAAACTCTTTATGTTCTAACCAACAACAAAGGACTTTGAAGGGCTTTGGGTCCAATCTAAATTACCCGACCTTATCCAAATAGGGTCGTGATCTGACACATCCTTATCACCTACCACTAGGTTGTCCACCTTCCACCAGTTGCAAATATTTTCTGATAACAATATTCTATTCGATCTACTTCTTGCACTTCCATCAGCATTAAACCATGCAAATTTGTTCCCTGCTACAGGTACATCCACCAGCTCCATATTATCAATAAAGTCATTGAATTCCCTTGCATTATTAGGGTTTAATAAGTAGTTAACTTCAATTCTCTCTTCTATATTTCTCACACAGTTGAAATCCCCTCAATAATTTAGTCTTCTGGTTTAAAGGTTGCCTTAATATGGACTAGCATGGCCCATAAAGCTCTCTTACCTACTATTCTACATGAAGAATAGACATTCACAAAGTAACAAAGCATATCCTTCCAACAAGCCTTTATTCCAATAAAACCTTCCCCTCTGAAGCTGGATATAGCTTGAATAGTATCCTCCTCCCACAATATAAGTAATCCTCCAGACATTCCTTCTGAAACTTTTCCAGTTCAACCCATCTTCCCATAACTTCAAATACTTATCTTTTCATCTAACCTTTGTAACTTAGTTTCCTATATAAAACAGACATCTTGTGTAAAGTCTGCCTTAGCCTCCTGTGTTTAATCAAGTTGCCACACCCCCCTTGTGTAACTTGTTTAATCAAGCTTTCCCCTTGTGTAAAGTCTGCCTTAGCCCCCTATGTTGTAAGTGACTAGATTCATAATAACTTAATAGATTTTTCCTTTTTTTTTCCTTTTTGGCTTTCTTCTATTTACGATCTCTTCTTTCGATGTCCCTTATTACTTCCTCATATACGACATACCCCTCCATTCCCGAAATGCTCGTTTCCTTAATAGTCTTCCATACCTTACTAGCTACATCCTCATCCACTGAACTCCAAAACCTCCTATTGACCAATTGAACATATGAATCTCTAATAATGTCATAGCAAAACACCAACCCCAAGAACTTCTTGGAAGTTTCCTCGCTCATATCCTCCATCTCCCCCGTTTGAGCACTTGCATTGCAACACTTTTTAACTATTGGCGGCGCTAGTGAAGCAAAGTAAGATTATGATATCCCTCCAATAGCACCCATGACAACAGGAAATTTGCAGCTACTTATACTATATACCCGTAGGGGTATATATTGAAAATAAAACCAGAAGCACCTTTCTTTCTTTCTTTATGACAGAAGGACTATTTTTATTTCACTCTTGCTTCTTACAAATGAGAATACAACCAAGTCTTTATATAGACCCAAGACTCTACTATTCTAGGAATTAAAATGCAATTCAATTCTTATTAATACACCATTAACCTTTAGGCTTTTTATAACTAACATCTCTTGGCCTTTCATAACTGACATCTAAAATTAAAACTCCCTTAAAATAACATTTAAGGTTTATTCAACAAATCTCCCCTGTAAACTTAAATGTTTCTACCATCTGTCATGCCTATTAATTTCTTCCCTCTGTCGAAAACTTCTTTCGATTATGGTTTTGTGAAAATGTCTGCTGCTTGATCCTTGCTTGCTACATGCTTCAATTCGACACTTCCTTCCTTCACATGTTCTCGAATAAAATGAAAACGAACATCGATGTGTTTGCTTCTTTCATGATTCACTGGATTCTTTGCTAACTCAATTGCTGATTTGTTGTCCACTTGTATTACTGTTGCATCTATCTGTTTTAGCTCCATTTTGCTCAATAATCTTATAAGCCATATTGCATGACAAACATGAAGGTGAGATAATACTTAGAAGGGGGGTTGAATAAGTATGAAATATTAAAACTTAGAAATAAAAACACAATTATTTTTATCCTGGTTCGTTGAACTCAACTACTCCAGTCCACCCTTCCTAGAGTGATTTGCCTTTCTCAACAAGGACTTAATCCACTATTTAATCAAACAGATTACAATAGTAACACCTAAGAACAACTGTTCTTAGTCTTCTCAAGAGCTACTGATTCCAACTGAATCCTCTTAAGGAAAACCTTTACAATCAATGTAAATCTAATACAAGAGTATGAATGCTTCTAAAAAGCTTTTATCACAACAGTGATATTTCTCTTAAGCTTAAGTACAAATTATTCTAAGAAGAATATGAAAGAATGAGAGCTTTGAATGTTATGATTTCTTTTCAGCAAAAATGTCTCAGTGAAGAATTTGGTGGAGTCTTCCTTTTATAGGCAGCTGATCCAAGGAAGCTGAACGTTGAGAAGAGTGTCCCAAAAAGGTCTGAGCCTTTTTGTCTTCACATCAAGTGACCTTTCCTAGAAGTAGAAAGCACAGAAAAATCCTTTTTGTTTGTGTTCTTGTGTCTAGCACCAATGAGGAAAGATACGTTTGATTTACTCCAACGGATATATTCTTTGAATATTTCTTCTTCAGTTTTCAGCAAGTTCATCAGAATCTGATTGAGTCAGAGTCTTCTAATGATGTTCAGAACTTTGCTGTATTAGAGTCTTCTGCAGCATGTGTGCTTTCAGCGTGTTGATCATCAGAGCATATTTAACACAGAACTTCAGTACTGGCAGCTTTAGTACTTTCAGAAATTTCTGTAGAAACTATGCTTTGAGAAACTCTTCATACAATATTCTTCTTAGCTTCAGATGCTTCTGACTTGCTTCAGATGCTTCTGCTTGCTTCAGATTCTTCTGGAGCTTCTGCTTCAGAATCTTCTGGAGCTTCTTGCTTCAAATCCTTCTGGAGACTACGCTCAGGATCTTTTGTAAATAGCAATCAGAGTCTTCTAAAGAATGCATCTGGCGCTTCAGAGTCTAGATAACTTCTTGTATACAATTCAGATTTGCTTCTAGAGTGTTAATTTCATTACAATCTGCAGTAAAACTCTCAAGCAAATTTTAGAGTATATAATTCTTAAATAAAATTTCCTAACAGTTATCATCAAAAAAGAGATATTATTAAGAACCAATTTGTGTTCTAACAATCTCCCCCTTTTTGATGATGACAAAAAGTATCAGAAATTTTGTTTAACTGAACATATTAGAATTATAAGTCCCCCTGAGATGATGAATCTCCCCCTGAGTTAAATACAAATAAGGAATAGAAACTTCCCTTTTGTCTTTGAGTAATCTTCAGAGTTAGATCTTGTTTGTTCTTATAACATTTGAAGGTCAGAATGTCTTGCAGATTTAAGATTCAGAGCTTGATAATAGTCAAATGATCTTATAGACTCAGAGTTTCTTTTATAGAATGTACTTATCAAATGTTCTGAAATAGTCAGATTAAATGTTAGATTGAATAGATATGTCTGAAGTTTCATTCTGGTGAAGTTATATTAAACAGTTCAGATCTATATTTTCTCCCCCTTTTTTGTCATAAGCAAAAAGTAAAACTTTAAAAAGACAAATAAAAGGAAGCAGTAAATAAGATAATTCAATGGAGAAAACTTTGATTCATTCATTAGATCAGAACAGAAGTACATAGGCAAACATCAGAAGATATAGCAATAAAGTACAGATGCAAACAACAGATGCAAAAACATTAGAATGAAAAAAATCTAAGAGTGTTTGGACAAAAGCATCTTCAATAGATCTGTAATCTCAGAGGATGATTGCTCTTGCTTGGACATCCACTTATCCATAGTTTCATTCTTTTCATCTTGCTTTGACATCCATTCTGTCATATCCTCAGACTTCTTATCCTGCTTTGCCATCCAGGACTTGATCTCTGACTGGCCCGCTTCCAGAGCAGCAATCTTATCTTCAAAATCTGGATGTTCTTTCTTTAACTCAGATGAAGAATTAAGATTAGGTTCTGTAGCATGAACAAAGTCAATTTCCATTGGTTCTGTAGAGTCTGGAGCATTGGAAGTAGAAGAAGGGTCTACCAGAGCCATAGCCAATTTATTCTCTTCAGATGCATTTTCAGTAGATTCTGGTGATGGTGGAGGAGCATCTAAAAGAAGCAGAGGTTCAGATTTGTTGACAGTCCAGAATAGAGTCCTTGCAGCCTCAGCAAATCTGAGCTTTGCATCATCAGAACAGACGTTCTTCAGATTTGAAGCTACAGAGTTGAATCTGTTGATGAATCCATTCTAGATGATGTCAGATTATTTGGCATCCATTGTTGCTGAGCATTTCTTCTGAACAGTACCTAAACACATCTGTATTTCTTGCAAAAATGTTTGAAATAAATGATCAACATTAAATCTGGGCTTTGGACGTAACAAAGTTTCCAGAGTTACAGGTTTAGGTTGGGGAGTTGGTGGAAAAAGAGATTGCTGAATAGAGATCAGAGGAGGAGGATAAAATGGAATGAAGGGTATCTCAGGAGCTTTTTCTTTTGATCTGATTAAAGCGTTAAGCAAATGAGGTTTTGCTCTTCTGTGAAAGGTAACTACATCGAAAGTTTCATTTGAGTAGGGTTTGAAAGCAGATTTTGGTGGTGCATCAGATGCAACAGTGTTATCAGATGCAATTGGTAGAGCTGAAACAACAGCTTTATCAGATTTTGTAGAACATGATATGGTTGCTAAAGATCCTACATCTGACATAGATTTAATGTAATCAAGAATCACAGATGGAAGGGTCATTGTGAGTTTTGGTTTCAGAGGGTTGATGGGATCAGAAGGTTCAACTCTGTCATAAAAGTCTTTCAGTTTGAAACCATAAGACAAATTATGAAATAGAGATGAGACTTGAGCACAAGATATAGAAGATATTGGGTTTGGATTGGGAATTAAGATCTCAGATGATGGTGCTGGTGTGGGAATAGGATCTGGAATTGGAGCTTTTGAAGGTATGATGGGTTATGGTTGGTTTACCTCAGAGTATTTTTCAGATGGAGAGATTAGAAAATCTCGGTGGAGATGTGAGGTTCAGAAGTGTTGGTTTGTTCTGAAGGAATTTCAGATGGTTTGGATGGTTGTCCTGAGATGGGTGAATCAGATGGAATGGTGATTGGTTCTGATGAAGTAGGAGCAAAAGTTACTTTTGTAGGTTCTGAAGTAACAAGTGCAATGGGTTCAGATGATTGATTATTTGATGGTGGATTTTCAGGAGCTTTTTCTGGTTGAGATTCTTGTTGATTTTCTGATTGTTCAGATGATTGTTGTTGTACAGATTGTTGTGGTTGTTGTTCTGTAGGTTGTTGTTCTGATGGTTGTTTTTCTGTAGGTTGTGTTTGTGGAACAAACTGTTTGATATGGATTTTTGGTTGAGATGATTTAGGGATAGAGACTGGTGGTGTTTGAGTGATTTTTGTTGTTGTTGTGGTTGGAATAGAAGTTTGTTTTTGTGGTGATTTGGAACTGGGAGCAGTAACAGAAGTAGTTTGTGTTGATGGTGGTTTTGGAACAGACTTAATATTTGAATCATTTATAACAATATTTGCAGAAGATACAGAAGATTTAGTACCTTTTATTTTGATCCTCTTGGCAGGTACAAAAGCAACTTCTTCAGATTCTTTTCTCTTCAAGAGCTTCTTTGGCTTCTCAGCAATCTTGACCTTCTTCTGAGCAGGTGCAGAGTCTACTACTGGCAGAGTCCTTTTCCTCTGTAGTTGTGCTTCTTCTTCTTCTTCTTCTGCATTGGGTAGAGGTTGTCTAGCTAGCTGAATCACATTAGCAGGAACAGGTTTTCCTTCCTTCTTGCATTCATCAATATACATAACAACTATATGTCTGGGCTCTTCAGCAAAGAATAAAGGAAAGTCATCTACAGGAACCCTCTTATTCAATTCAGACACATTCAGCTTCTTGGGAGCTGTTGTGAGTTCATTAACAATTTTGAGTCTCTGAAGACTTTTAGCATTCAGAGGCTTTCCCATTATAAATTCTAATTCCTCTGTAACTCCAGCAGCGTACAGAGCAGTGACCAAACCATTCTCAGTAAGAAGATCTGAGATCAACCTTCCAAAGGGGATCCAAGTTCTGATCTTCTGTCCTTTCTCTTTCACATACTCTCTAGATGCATTTATATGGTTCCACAGATGCCTAAAAAGAATGTATGGAAGATCTACCTTTGTGCTCTGACTGAGACAATACATGAAATAGAGCTGTTCATTATTGACATAATCTAGAGAATTAGTTGACTTCCTATGGTGGATGCATCCCATGAAGATCTTGGCCCAGATCTTGTAGTGAGGCTTCAGATCCTTGAATTTGTTAGAAGCTTGACAAACAGTCATTACTTCTTCATATACCTCATCCATGTCCACACGCCCAGCTGGCAAGTGGGAAACACCATCTGTTTCTTCATATCCAATTAGTTTTCTTATCAGATCTTCTGTGATAATAATTTCTTTTCCTAGCACAGAAGATAAGATGAACTTGGGGTAAACTGATGCATGGATCCAGAATTCTTTCACAAGGAGGGGGTAAACTGGTCCAAAGAGCCTATCAAAATATTTAACCCATCCTTGAGCTCCAATGATGGAACGAAACTCAAACCCATTTTTTGCAAGAGAGTCAAACTCAACCATGGATTCACATAGAACTTCCAATTTTTCAACAGGGGTTAGAAGAGTTCTTTTGGGAGGAGAATAGGGAGCAACACCCATGTTTTCTGAAGTTACAGCAGCCATAGAAGATTGAAATTGAGCAGCTGTTGATGATGAAGTTGCCATTGAAGAATGCTTTGTCAAACGCTTAGGTTTAGGGTTTTTATGCAGAGCAAATAGAAGATGAAAACGCATATAATTTTCTGAGAGTGTGAAAAGTGTGAAAGTGAATACAAGTCATGTATTTATACTAAAACACTTAGGCATATCAACAGTCAGAAATTTGCACATTTTAACAAGCAATAAATGAAAAGAATAATAATCATTTCAAACATTAATTGCTTCTGACAATTTGGGGGGAAAATCAAGATATTCACTATTCAAACTTCACCTCAAACGTCTCTTCAGTTATGTACACGCTACCTCTTCAGATTTGGTGTGACACGTGTTTGCTTGCATGTGTTCTGAATTCTCTTAGGAAATGAAACGTTAGACAACGTTCAGATCTTCTAAAGATTGTTAGTTCAGATTTTCACAGAAGAAATATTGATCAGAATAAAATAAGCAATCAGAAGAAATACTTCAGAGCATTAGGCATATTTGCATCTGTAAAAATTTGCTTCTGATAAATATCATTCTGGACAAAGATCCATACCAATATTTTTAAGAATAAATTTGAATCTATCTTCAACAAGGGGTTTTGTAAAAATATCTGTCCATTGATGATCTGTATCAACAAAGGCTAAATTTATGATTCCCTTCTGAACATAGTCTCTGATGAAATGATGCTTAATTTCTATATGTTTTGCCTTAGAATGTAAAATGGGATTCTTGGACAAACATATAGCAGAAGTATTATCACAAAAGATAGAAATGTTACTTTCAAAGATTTGATAATCTTCTAGTTGACTTTTCATCCAGAGCATCTGCGTGTTACATCCAGCAGCAGCAATGTATTCAGCCTCTGTGATTGAAAGTGCAATTGTGGGTTGCTTCTTGCTGTACCAGGAGATTAGGTTTCTTCCTAGAAATTGACAACTTCCAGAAGTACTTTTTCTTTCTACTCTGTCTCCAGCGTAGTTAGCATCACAGAATCCAACTAATTTGAAATCATCAGATTTTCTGTAACACAAACCCACATTAGAAGTACCTTTCAGATACCTTAGAATCCTCTTGACAGCTGTCAAGTGTGATTCTCTAGGATCTGATTGGAATCTAGCACACAGACAAACACTGAACAATATGTCAGGTCTAGAAGCAGTAAGATAAAGAAGAGAACCAATCATACCTCTGTAGAGCTTCTGGTATACTTTCTTACTTACCTCTTCCTTGCCAAGTGAGCTAGTAGGATGCATGGGAGTCTTTGCCAGCTTACTATCAGACATGTTAAATTTCTTCAGAAGTTCTTTAACATATTTTGTCTGATGTATGTAAGTGCACTCTGGAGTTTGGTTAACTTGGATTCCTAGAAAGAATATGAGTTCTCCCATCATGCTCATTTCAAATTCTGCCTGCATACATGTAGCAAACTCCTTTCCAAGCATAATATTTGTTGATCCAAAAATAATATCATCTACATAAATCTGACAAATTAGAAGATCTTTCTTAATTGATTTACAAAAGAGTGTTGTATCCACTTTGCCTCTGATGAAATTTTTCTCCAGAAGAAAATTGCTCAATCTCTCATACCAAGCTCTGGGAGCTTGTTTTAAACCATATAGAGATTTCTTTAGTTTGAAAACATGATCTGGAAATTTTTCATTTTCAAAACCAGGAGGTTGGTGGACATAAAATTTTTCTTCTATAATACCATTAAGAAAGGCACTTTTAACATCCATCTGATACAGAGTGATGTTATTTTGTGCAGCAAATGAAATAAGAAGGCGTATAGATTCTAACCTTACCACTGGAGTATATGTTTCAGTGTAATCAATACCTTCTTGTTGACTGAACCCTTGAGCAACCGGCCTTGCCTTATTCCTTTCAACTTCTCCTTTCTCATTTAGCTTATTTCTGAAGACCCATTTTGTACCAATTATATTGAATCCTTGTGGTCTTTGAACTAGATCCCATACATCATTTCTGGTAAATTGATTTAGCTCTTCTTGCATAGCAATAATCCAATCATTGTCTTGCAGAGCTTCATCTACAGAAGATGGTTCAATTTCTGACACTAGTCCAAATAGTGATGCTTCAGATGATCTTAGAAAGGATCTTGTTCTGATGGGATCATCCTTCTTTCCAATAATAACATCCTCTGGATGAGAAGCTTTAATTCTGGATGATGATCCTTTAAAAGTTGATTCTTCAGAAATGTTTAGATTGTTCATCTGAGAAATTAAAGGAATAGCATTTGGCGTTGCTTCTGGTTCCTTCACTTGAATTTTGTCTGCTTCTGGAACTTCAGAGTCAATGAAGACTACTTCCCTATCTGCAGAGTTTTCAGACTGCTTTGGCTTTTCAAAGCCAAGCTTATCATCAAATCTGACATGAATGGATTCTTCCACAATCTGTGTCTTAGTGTTGTATACTCTGTAGCCTTTAGAGCGTTCAGAATATCCAAGCATGAAACACCTCTGTACTTTGGAATTAAACTTGCTCAGATTTTCCTTAGTGTTTAACATATAGCAAATACATCCAAAAGGATGAAAATATGAAATGTTGGGATTTTTGTTCTTCCATAGTTCATAAGGAGTCTTCTTCAGAAGAGGTCTTACAGACACTCTGTTCTGAATATAACATGCTGTGTTGATTGCTTCTGCCCAAAAGTGTTTTGCTAGATTTGTCTCATTGATCATGGTTCTGGCCATTTCTTGCAGAGTTCTGTTTTTCCTCTCTACAACCCCATTTTGTTGTGGAGTTCTAGGACAGGAAAAATCACGAGCAATGCCATTTTCAGAAAAATATTTTTCAAAATATTTATTTTCAAATTCACCACCATGATCACTTCTGACTTTTATAATTTTGAAATCCTTTTCATTCTGGACTTGCTTGCAGAAGTCAAAGAACACAGAATGTGACTCATCCTTGTGTTTTAAGAACTTTACCCATGTCCATCTACTATAGTCATCAACAATGACTAATCCATACTTCTTGCCTCTGATGGATGCAGTTTTCACTGGTCCAAATAGATCAATATGAAGTAGTTCTAGTGGTTTGGAAGTAGAAACAACATTTTTTTGATTTAAAAGATGTTTTTGAAAACTTCCCCTTTTGGCATGCTTCACAAAGAGCATCTGAAGTGAACTTCAGATTAGGGAGTCCTCTGACAAGATTAAGTTTATTAATATGAGATATACGTCTCATATTAATATGGCCCAATCTTCTGTGCCAGACCCATTGCTCTTCATTAACAGACAAGAGGCATTTAACATTTTAAACTTTAACTTCTGAAAGATTTATTTTATAAATGTTGTTTTTCCTCTTACCACTAAATAGGATAGAGCCATCCTTTTGACTAATAGCTTTACAACATTTTTGATTAAAGGTGATATCATAACCATTGTCACTTAATTGACTTATGGACAATAGGTTATGCTTTAACCCTTCAACAAGTAAAACATTAGTAATAGAGGGAAGTTTACCATTTCCAATAGTGCCAGATCCAATGATCTTGCCCTTCTGGTTCCCTCCAAACTTCACATCACCTCCAGATCTAAGTTCCAAGCTTTGGAACATAGACTTTTCTCCTGTCATGTGTCGTGAGCATCCAGAGTCCAGGTACCATGATTGGCGTCCTGACCTTGCTGCTAAGAACATCTGCAACAGGAATTATTTTGTTTTTAGGTACCCAGATCTTCTTGGGTCCTTTGGGGTTAGTTGGTTTGTAGGTTTGTCTAAACTTCTGTTTTTCAACATAATGTTTATTCTGACTTGCCTTGGGTTTAAACACATAAGTATTCTTCTCAGAGCTTGTGTGTTTAATGTCATTTAAGTGACCAAATTTAAATTGAGAATACAGAGGTGTCTTCTTGATGAAAAGTTTGTCAACAGATTTTGGATTACTTCCAGATGAATATTCATATCCAATACCTCTTCTGTTGTTCCCACTAACACCATAGATCATAGAAGCCATCTTGCTTCTGTCTATGCTCTTAGTAAGAAATCTCTGAAAGCTAGAGTCATATTTTTCTAAAATGTTTTCACATGACTTAGTCTTAGATTCAGATTCTTGTTGAGTTATTTCAAAGTCATTTTTGATTTTCAGATTAATTTCCTTTTGCTCAACAAGTTCTGTCTTCAGAAGATCAATCTCAGATTCAAGATTGCTTTTCAGCTTCTTGTATTTGAGTTTGATATTGTTATAACTTTTAAGAACTTCAGTTAAAACTTTTATAAGTTCTTCTTTGGTAAGTTTAGCCATTACCTCTTCAGCGTCATCATCAGATTCAGAATCTGATTCATATCCTGAGGTTCCTTCCTCTTGATCCTCTGTGCTGGCCATCAGTGCAACATTAACACATTCTTCTTCTGATTCAGAAGATGATTTAGATTCATCTGAGTCATCCCATGTTGCCATCAGAACCTTCTTCTTTTTGTTAAACTTCTTCTTGGGTTTTTATTTTTGAACTTTGGGGCAATCATTCTTGTAATGCCCAGGTCCTTTGCACTCATAGCACACAACTTCTTTCTTGCCAGATCTTCTGTGCCCAGAAGATTCCTTTCTATTATCAGATCTTCTGAAGTTGTTGAACTTCTTTCCCTTGTGCTTCCAGAGTCTTTTGATCCTTCTGGACAACATGGATAATTCATCTTCTTCTTCAGAAGAAGATTCTTCAGAGCTTTCTTCAATAACCGGCAAAGCTTTAGCAGATTTGTTAGATTGTAAGGCAACATATTTACCTTTTTCTTTCTTCTTAGGTTCATCTTCCTCAAGCTCAATTTCATGGCTCCTCAGTGTGCTGATGAGTTCTTCTAAGGAGATCTTGTTCAGATCTTTAGCCATCTTCAATGCAGTCACCATTGGTCTCCATCTGGTAGGTAGACTTCTGATGATTTTCTTTACATGATCTGATGTAGAGTATCCCTTGTCCAGAACTTTTAGCCCAGCTGTGAGGATCTGAAATCTGGAGAACATGGCTTCAACAGATTCAGAGTCTTCCATCTTAAAGGCCTCATACTTCTGGATCAGAGCCAGAGCTTTTGTCTCCTTGACTTAAGAGTTTCCCTCATGAGTCATTTTTAAGGATTCAAACATATCAAAAGCAGTTTCCCTGTTTGTAATTTTTTCATACTCAGTATGGGAAATTGCATTCAATAATATAGTTCTGGCTTTGTGATGATTTCTAAAATCTTTCTTCTGAGCATTTGTCATAGATTTTTTGTCTATCTTCTTGCCATTCCCATCTGTTGGATGGACATATCCATCTATGACTAGATCCCATAGATCAACATCATATCCTAGGAAAAAACTCTCAATTTTGTCTTTCCAATAATCAAATTTCTCCCCATCAAACATAGGGGGTTTGGTGTTGATCCTGTCCCTTTCTTCATATTTATTGTTAATGTTGGATATTGTATTATCAGCCATTGTAACAAATAAATATATATCAAAGTATTTCTCTCTGGATCTTTACTGTCACTGTTAAGTGGTAGCACACACAGAACCGGAGCTCTGATGCCAACTGAAGGTGAGATAATACTTAGAAGGGGGGTTGAATAAGTATGAAAGATTAAAACTTAGAAATAAAAACACAATTATTTTTATCCTGGTTCGTTGAACTCAACTACTCCAGTCCACCCTTCCTAGAGTGATTTGCCTTTCTCAACAAGGACTTAATCCACTATTTAATCAAACAAATTACAATAGTAACACCTAAGAACAATTATTCTTAGTCTTCTCAAGAGCTACTGATTCCAACTGAATCCTCTTAAGGAAAACCTTTACAATCAATGTAAATCTAATACAAGAGTATGAATGCTTCTAAAAAGCTTTTATCACAACAGTGATATTTCTCTTAAGTTTAAGTACAAATTATTCTAAGAAGAATATGAAAGAATGAGAGCTTTGAATGTTATGATTTCTTTTCAGCAAAAATGTCTCAGTGAAGAATTTGGTGGAGTCTTCCTTTTATAGGCAGTTGATCCAAGGAAGCTAAACGTTGAGAAGAGTGTCCCAAAAAGGTCTGAGCCTTTTTGTCTTCACATCAAGTGACCTTTCCTAGAATTAGAAAGCACAGAAAAATCCTTTTTGTTTGTGTTCTTGTGTCTAGCACCAATGAGGAAAGAGACGTTTAATTTACTCCAATGGATATATTCTTTGAATATTTCTTCTTCAGTTTTCAGCAAGTTCATCAGAATCTGATTGAGTCAGAGTCTTCTAATGATATTCAGAACTTTGCTGTATCAGAGTCTTCTGCAGCATGTGTGCTTTCAGCGTGTTGATCATCAGAGCATATTTAACACAGAACTTCAGTACTGGCAGCTTTAGTACTTTCAGAAATTTCTGTAGAAACTATGCTTTGAGAAACTCTTCGTACAATATTCTTCTTAGCTTCAGATGCTTCTGACTTGCTTCAGATGCTTCTGCTTGCTTCAGATTCTTCTGCTTCAGAATCTTCTAGAGCTTCTTGCTTCAGATCCTTCTGGAGACTACGCTCAGGATCTTCTGTAAATAGCAATCAGAGTCTTCTAAAGAATGCATCTGGCGCTTCAAAGTCTAGATAACTTCTTGTATACAATTCAGATTTGCTTCTGGAGTGTTAATTTCATTACAATCTGCAGTAAAACTCTCAAGCAAATTTTAGAGTATATAATTCTTAAATAAAATTTCCTAACAGTTATCATCAAAACAAAGAGATATTATTAAGAACCAATCTGTGTTCTAACAAAACACTCCAAGATGCTGCCACATATTCAGCTTCACATGTCGAAAGCGTTACTATCAGTTGCTTCTTGGAAAGCCAGGTAAATGCAGTGTTTCCCATAAAGAACACATATCCTGAGGTGCGTTTTCGATCGTCTATATCTCCACACCAATCGCTGTCAGAATAACCAATCAACTTGTAATCTTCTGTTTTTGAGTAAAACATTCCAAGTGACACAGTTCCTTGGATGTATCGAAGAATTCTTTTCAATGCCTTCCAGTGTGTATAGACCGGTTCCTCCATGAAACGACTTACAATTCCGATACTAAGAGAAAGATCTGGCCTTGTACATATGAGATATCTAAGACTTCCTACCAAACTTCGATATTTACTTGCTTCGACATTTTCTTCTCCATCAAATTTCGACAACTTTGCACCTGGTTCCATTGGCGCCGAAATCGGATTACAACTTTCCATCTTATATTTTTTCAAGATTTCTTTTGCATATTTCTCCTGTGAAATAAAAATTCCTGTTTCTTCTTGTCGAACCTCCAAACCAAGGAAGAATTTCATCAGACCTAAGTTTGTCATCTCAAATTCACGTGTCATGGTGCCCTTGAATTCTTCTATCATCTGATCATTGTTACTCAAGAAAATTAGATCATCAACATAGAGAGCAACAAGTAACATATTACCTCCATTCTTCTTTACATATAGAGCATGTTCGTAGGGACATTGCTTGAAACTATTCTCTTTGAAGTATGTGTCGATGCGTGTATTCCATGCTCGTGGTGCTTGCTTCAACCCATAAAGCGCCTTCTTCAATTTTAGCACTTTTTCTTCTTTTCTGACTTTCATGTATCCGGGTGGTTGTTCGATGTAAACTTCTTCTTCGAGCGCACCATTTAGAAATGCTGACTTGACATCCATTTGAAATATTGGCCATTTGAATTGAGCAGCTTGTGAGATGAGTAATCGAATTGTCTCCATTCTTGCAACGGGTGCAAATATTTCGTCATAGTCAATTCCTACTTTCTGCTTGTATCCCTTTGCAACAAGTCTCGCCTTATACCGTTCTATTTCGCCTTGAGCGTTCATCTTTTTCTTGAATACCCACTTCACACCAATGGGTTGAGTGCCTTTTGGTAATTCTGATAGTTCCCATGTGTTGTTACGTTCAATTGACTTAATCTCTTCGTTCATGGCAGTTTTCCATTTTTCGTCTCGCAATGCTTCTTCGAGGCTAATGTTTTCAGTATCTGCCAAAAGACATACAAGGTGTACCTCTTCTGTCATATTATATAAATCTTGCGGACTTTGCATTCTGGGTTGTAGTGGTTCATCTTCATTGTCAGAATCTTCAAGATCTGTTGAAATGCTTGTTGGTACAGCAACTAATGATTCTCTATCTTCGACGATGACATCTGTCGAACTGTTCCAGTCCCATTTTCTCGCTTCATTTATTTGAACGTCTCTACTCACTATCACCTTCTTGCTCATGGGATCGAATAGCCTGTACCCTTTTGTTTTTTCATCATACCCAATGAATATGTACTTCTGACTTTTGTCTTTGAGCTTCGTTCTTCGTTGATCTGGTACGTGTGCATAAGCCACACTACCAAATATTTTGAGATGAGAAATTGTTGGCTTCTGTCCGCTCCATGCTTCTTGTGGTGTTTGATCTTCTGACTTCGAATGTGGACATCGATTCTGAACATAAATGGCACATTGTACCGCTTCTGCCCAGAATTCTTTCGACATATTCTTGCTCTTTAGCATTGATCGAACCATATCTAGAACTGTTCGATTCTTCCTTTCCGCCACACCGTTTTGTTGAGGTGAATATGGCGCAGTTAGAAATCTCCTTATGCCCTGCTCTTCACAATAGTTCATAAAGGCTGTCGAAGTATACTCACCAGCTCTATCAGATCAAACGGCTTTGATGTGTCTGTCAGTTGCCTTCTCCACCATTACTTTGAACTTTTTGAACACCTCGAATGCTTCAGATTTTTCTTTCAAGAAATAAACCTAAGTCTTTCGTGAGAAATCATCGATAAAAGAAATGAAATACCTTTTGCCACTGAAAGATTCCGGAGTGATAGGCCCACATATGTCGGTATGAATCAGTTCAAGAATATGTTTAGCTTGATATTCCGCCTTCTTTTGAAATGAGGTTCTTGTTTGTTTGCTAAGCACACATTCTTCACAAAACTCTCCCTCGTAGTCGATGTCTGGTAACCCGTGCACTATGTTCCTTTTCGCTAACCTCCTCAAACCAGCATGATGTAGATGACCAAAATGTAGATGCCATAGTGAAGCTTTATCTTCGATATTTACTTGCAAACATTTTTCTCGAACACTTCTCAAGTTTAGTTTGTACATTCGATTTCTCCCCTTTTCGACTTGAGCAATCAGATGCCCTTTCTTGTCCTTCAAGTGTAATATCTGATCTTTCATGAGTATCGAATAACCTTTTTCTGTGAGTTGCCCCAAACTCAAAATATTGGTCTTTAGATCTGGTACATAATAAACTTCTTGGATTGACCCAGTCATGTCATCCTTCTGCAACAAATTGTACCTTTGCCTTCGACCTTCACTTTCGATGCATCTCCGAAAGATACGTGACCATCTTCAATCTTTTGCAATTCTTTAAACAGATGTTTGTGACCACACATATGATTACTTGCCCCTGAGTCGAGATACCACATATTGTCATTTTTCTCGTCTACTTCCTTTTGAGTCATCAACAGAAAACCTTCATTTGCTTCGGCTTCCAAAGCTAAATTGGTTATTTCTTTTACCAACTTTTTGACTCGACAATCTTTTGCAAGATGTCCCACTTTACCACAGTTATAACATTTGTAGGAGTTGCAATCATTTTCATAATGACCGTACTTTTTACATTTGTAACATTCGATGTTGGAGTGGTTCGACCGACCACCTCTTTGTCCACGTCCTCTGCCACGCCAGTTTTGCTGGCTTGACTATCCTCTCTCGAAGTTGCTGCCTCGACCACTGTCACGACCTCCACGACCACGTCCTCTACCTCTAAAATTTTGAGAGTAGAGTACCTTTTCATCTTTGATTGACTCCTTAGTTTTGTGTGCTTCCTCGACTGTTTCATCCTTCTTTTTCTTCTTACGTTGTTCGTGTGCTTCGAGAGAACCAGTGAGCTCTTCGACTGAGAGCGTTGAAAGGTCCTTCGACTCTTCTATTGCACAAACAATATTCTCAAATTTGTCTGTTAGAGATCTCAGAATCTTTTCGACAACTCGGGCATCAGTCACCGTTTCGCCATTTCTGGTGAGTTGGTTCACCACTGTTTGTACACGCGTGATGTAGTCAGATACTTTTTCTGACTCCTTCATCTGCATCCTCTCCAACTCGCCACGAAGGGTTTGGAGTCGAACTTGCTTCACACGATCTGCTCCTTTGAACACTTTTTCTAACGTGTCCCATGCTTCTTTCGACGTAGTCGAACCGACAATTTTTTCAAAGCCTGATTCGTCAACTGCTCGGAACAGCATGTACAATGCCGTCTTATCCTTTGATCGCGTTTCTTTCAACGCCTTGTTTTGAGCTGTCGAATATCCCGCAGTGTCTGTTGGTTCTTCAAACCCATCTTTGGTCACCTCCCACGCGTCTAGAGATCCAAGAAGAGCTTTCATTTGGATACTCCAGTTTTTGTAATTTGACTTCATTAGCCGCGGCAACGACATTTGATTCATCATGTTTGCCATAAGCTCTGATGCCAATTTGACAACAGAAAATTTGCAGCTACTTATACTATATACCCGTAGGGGTATATATTGAAAATAAAACCAGAAGCACCTTTCTTTCTTTCTTTATGACAGAAGGACTATTTTTATTTCACTCTTGCTTCTTACAAATGAGAATACAACCAAGTCTTTATATAGACCCAAGACTCTACTATTATAGGAATTAAAATGCAATTCAATTCTTATTAATACACCATTAACCTTTAGCCTTTTCATAACTAACATCTCTTGACCTTTCATAACTGGCATCTAAAATTAAAACTTCCTTAAAACAACATTTAAGGTTTATTCAACAACCCATACCTTTTATGAGTTGATTGGCCTTAATGTTGCTTGCATTTATACTTCTTCAACGTTGGAAAAGTCTGACCAGGCAGTAGCGATTCAGAACTTGCTTTTCATAGTCAACCACAAGTCCACAACTAACACTATTTGAGACATTAATTGCTATTAAAAACGATTTAAGTTACTTTTACACTATAAAATTAATTTTAAAAAAATGAATATAAATATTTAGGATCAAGTTTAAATTATTTATAAGCAACCACTGTTATAGTAAAAATAAATTAGATTGACTAAAGATTCTTTAAATTATATATGGTAATTTGGTTCCACAAAAAGTAATTTAATTGTCACAATTTGATTTCTTATTATTCAGCCCATTAAATATAATCACTTTAACTTGTATCTTTAGATTTTTTTTTAAAGTATAAAAAAATATATAATTTTGTGTTGAAAAAAATATATTTTTTAATTTTTTAAATATATTGAATGCACAATGCTCAATCGGACTTAAAGACAAATGTACTGCCAAATCATTTTAAAGCTGGAAGGCATTCGTATAAGATTTCATCATCCTTAATAACATTTGAAGATACAAGTCATACTGGATCATTTGACGTGTCTAAGGAAATTGTATTCAAACATTTCCACACTTTGAGTCATTCCAGAGTTGATGGTAATCTCATGAACAAAAGAACGAAGATTCTAGCTACGAGAAACCTCATGCCTTGTTCTACTGTTTCCAACACAAACATAAGGGTGACTCAAAAACTCCAAGACATATCGATCACATGGAGGATAATTTCTACCACAATAACCCTAAGAATAAACATTTGATAAATGTCTAAGACAACTAGGAACCAACCTTAAGTAGATCTAGTGAAGCCGTCAAGAGTAAATCAAGGCATAACACCACCAGATAAGGAAAATATTTTCCTCTGTGTGAAGATTAGCAAACACACTTGAATCATTTTGCCTCCCCTATATTTATGAGAGATAGATGTTCTTAATCAATGTTGTCAGAATCGAGATCTTACATGAGATCGAGAGAAGACATTAAAATTGTAAAATATAAAATCGTAATTAAAATCGGAAGATCTTACACAATTAATTTTATAAGATCGAAAAGGGATAAAAAGATCGCAAAATATAAGATCGTAAGCAAAATCGTAAGATTTTACTAAATGTTATTGACTCAACTTTTTTTTAAAAATGTTTACTTCGAATGTCATGGTAAGATGGTGGCTTATATCCTTTACCATATTGGGCAATCATTTCACACATCTTTATAAATTCTTCATCTTTTACAACATTAAAGGAGATAGCATTGTTGTAAAAATAAGTTGCAACTTGTAAGTCAATGTCCTCCTTCACTTTTTTTTTAAAAGCATCATTGATAGTTGATTGAGAAGTTATCCCCCTCTTGAAAATATTTGCAAGACCTGAAGATTCAACTTTTTTCTTTTACCATCTTCCACATCAACCACTTCTACATCTTCACTTAGAGTTCTCTTCTTGATGAGTTTGCTTTGCAATCTATGAACAATAGCCCACATTTGTTTACGAACTTCATCTGGAACAGATACACAGAATTCGACATTACTATTTGTCCCTGCTAAATGATGCTTAAATCGAAGATGTACTCTTGAAAATATTTGCAAGACCTGAAGATTCAACTTTTTTCTTTTACTATCTTCCACATCAACCACTTCTACATCTTCACTTAGAGTTCTCTTCTTGATGAGTTTGCTTTACAATCTATGAACAATAGTCCACATTTGTTTACGAACTTCATCTGGAACAGATACACAGAATTCGACATTACTATTTGTCTCTGCTAAATGATGCTTAAATCGAAAAGTACCGCCGCTATACTCACTATGACAATAGTTGCACTTGATATTTCTTGATCCATCGTTTACGGGAGTTCCATGTTCCCATGCCACATCTTGTCTTTGGCCAGGAGCATTTTTTGCACCTTTCTTATTTCTCACATTTCTAATACTTGAATTTATTGGAGGAGGAAGTGACATACTACTACCAGTACCACCAGCCATCTGTCTCATTAAAAAATTATGATAAATAATTTTGATATAAAAGATTAAAAAATACAAACATTTTTTGAAAATTAAAATATATAGTAATATAAAATAAAATAAAAAGCAAAAGAAAGAGTGCAAAAAAAAGAGTGTAAATAAATAAATTATACTCATAAAATTGTAAAATATTTATAGGCTACATTGCTACAACGAATATGCTCTTCCAATTCCAATTCTGTACTAAAATATGTATAATATTATAAATTATAATTTTAGGCTAAAGAGATAATTACTAAGGCTAAATAGATAATTACTATCCTCTTCCAATTTTGTACTATACATATTTTATATTATTAATATTATTATTAAATTAGTTATTCTGATTTCTCTGACTCTATACTAGACTGCTACTATCCTACTACATGAATTATCAGTGAAATTTATAAAATATATTTTATAATAATAAGAAAACGCAGCATACTAATATATCAAATAGTAACAACTTGTGGCTTTTGGATTTGGATATCAAATATACTAGACTCTATAAAATGAATCGTTTTGGTTACTAACAAGACTCTATACTAGACTGCGTTTTTCTTATTATATTTATATCAAATAGTATCTGACTCTATACTAATATATTTTATAATTTATCACGATTCACATCACTTGGTAAAGACATAATGGCAATAAATAAATAATATTAAAATATAGATCAGTGGAAACTGAAAAGCAAGATGGAATTCTGAATACTGAATTATCACATTCACATCACTTGGTAAAGACCAATAAATAAATATTAAATAATATTAAAATATATATTAGTGGAAATTGAAAACCAAGATAAATACTGCAAGTCTGCAACTGCTACAAGTTGAAAAAGCAGAAACACAACAAGATGAAAACGCAGAAACGCAGCAAGATGAATACGGCTACAACAAAGATGAAAACGCAGCATACTAACAAGATGAAAACGCAGCAACAATGAAAACAAAGTGTGAAACTGAAAACAAATACAGAGTGCAAAAACAAAAACAGAAACTTACGTCTTCTTCTCCGGTTGCGAAATTTTGGAAGCTTCAAGTCTTCTTCTCCGGTTGCGAAATTTTGGAAGCTTCAAGATTATATCGCCCCGACTAACAATTAGGATTCAGAGCTATTGAAAAAAATAGGTATTTGCGTATTTATAACCCACAAATTGTAAACCGGGTCGCACTTGACCCGGGTAAAATATGTGAGCTTTTACTTTCAGATTTCCAAATCCGTTTATTTTGCCGTGAATTTCGCACCAAAACGATTTTGCCGTGATTTTCGCACCAAAACGATTTTGCTTGCGATCCAGATCGGTGGAGGTGATTGAGATTGCAAAATCGTGCGATTTCACGATCTGGATCGCGATCTTAACAACATTATTCTTAATACAAACATAAAACATTGTCATAGAGAAAGAGATATTGGAAGCCTTATTAGCAGCATTGGCACCATAGTAGAAGGCATTGAAGCCCATATTTTCCCTACGAAAAACCAATGTAAGTCACTTGAGAAATTGCTCCCCTTCGCACCATGATCACCATTCATATTCCTCAGAAAGGCCACATAGAGGAAAGGATACTCCAAGAAGAAATATTTTTAGTTAGTAGATCAACAGTTACCCCAGTTCAAAGATTGATAAAAACTATTAGGGAACCCGGGTAAAATATGTGAGCTTTTACTTTCAGATTTCCAAATCCGTTTATTTTGCCGTGAATTTCGCACCAAAACGATTTTGCCGTGATTTTCGCACCAAAACGATTTTGCTTGCGATCCAGATCGGTGGAGGTGATTGAGATTGCAAAATTGTGCGATTTCATGATCTGGATCGCGATCTTAACAACATTGTTCTTAATACAAACATAAAACATTGTCATAGAGAAAGAGATATTGGAAGCTTTATTAGCAGCATTGACACCATAGTAGAAGGTATTGAAGCCCATATTTTCCCTACGAAAAACCAATGTAAGTCACTTGAGAAATTGCTCCCCTTCGCACCATGATCACCATTCATATTCCTCAGAAAGGCCACATAGAGGAAAGGATACTCCAAGAAGAAATATTTTTAGTTAGTAGATCAACAGTTACCCCAGTTCAAAGTGTTGCACCCTAAAATTTGACCAACTTGTTTTACCTGATTTGTGTTTTCATAGCTTTATCATTTGCATAGTAGATCATGTACATAGTTCATTCATTTGCATAGCATAGAATGGGCAAGCCATCCAACAAGGGATCAAGTGCCATTTTCATCTCAAGAAGCATATCCAAAAGTGGTTTTATTCAAGCCCAAGTCTATTCAAGTCACCAAGAAAGAAATTGAAGCTTTGAGAAGTTAAAAGGTCAAGCAGTGGATCTATCTCCTATCGTGAGGGTATTTGAAGATCATCAAAGAGGTTGTGAGCTATGAATTGAGGCATGGAATGTGTATAGACCTCATGGAAGACCTAAAGGGTCATTTTGAAGATGAGACAAGTCATTGGTATGGTTACAAGAGCTACAGTTGAAGACAGTCAACTAGGGTTTCATCTAGGTCAACCCTAGGTCAAAAGCTTGATTGAAGGGCATCCAGGCCTATTTGAAGGATGTGGGATTCATCATTTGATATGTGGATATAGATGGGGTGTTGTGCCAAGGAGAAATCAAAAGAAATCAAGAAGAAGAGAAGTTACTAAATTAGGGTTTCAGTGTAAAATCCCCTGATTTAGGTTAAACTTCCAAGCAAAATAATTCAAAATAAAAGTCTCAAATGGATCTTTGGCCAACATGAAACTTGTATAGCATCTCAATACCTTTAATTTGAGTGGTGGAAGTCATCAAGGAGATTTATAGAACTCAAGTTATGGTCCTTGCAAGTTACAGGTCATCTGAGGACACTGAAATTTATCTGTGAAAGTTACTTGACTTCCAAGCAACGTTTTCCCCACAAGGAATTTTCAAATGGATTTTTGGTGAACATGAAAGTTGTTTCTCGTGATTTCACATTTCCAAAAAGGTATGGTATGCCTCATTCTGATTTGAGGAGCTCTACTTATGATCTTGGCAAGCCAGGGGTATTTTGGGAAAGTAAGATTATAGGTCATTTCAAGCATGTGCCTAAAACTCCTACTTGCAAACTTCAAATGAAAAAATGTTCAACATCAAACTTTCTCAAAATGATGTTTTGAGTCCAAGTAAGTGATCATGGTAGCTTGGAAATGTATGGAACTCAAAATGATAAAATTGACCAAATACGGAAGGTAAAAGTCCATTTTCAAGTGACCAAATTTGAGATTTTTTGATCCAAAGGCAAAATGCATCATATGACCTATCAAACTGAGTGGAAAACACATTTTGAGATCATTGGCATCATTGGATTTTTCATTTGAGGTCAAATTGAGGGACTTATCATTAGTTGCTTGTAATTGAAGTTACACTTGCCAAATGAACAAGGAATCAAGGCACAAGCTAGCAAGCCATTCCAACACCTTCTATTTCTCATTTGGAGAGAAATTCAAGCCTCATACAAGTGCTGTAACAAGGCAAGCTGCAACTGGTTTTTTGAACTTACCATTTCAATTTATCATAGCATGAGATATCCAACTTCTCCTTGGATCATTCCAGCAATCGCTAGAAGCTTCTAATCTCATCTATAAAGCCATTAGAATTGATCAGAATCAGGGTTGGGCTTCATTTGGTGCAGGACACAGAGATTGAACTTCATCTTCTTCCATTACAATTCAGTTTCGATTTCTCCATTTTCTTCACAATCAATTCAATCTTTTGAACCCATTCAGTTCCATTATCATTTCTGAGAGTGTACCAATCAAAATCAGAGTGAATCATTGGCTAAATCGTGTTCTTGAGGTTTCACTTTCACCAATGCAATTGAAATTCTGTTACATTGATTCAAGCTATTTGAGCAAGATCCAGTGCATACAGAAGCAATAATTCAACACACTGAACGATTCTGGAGCAGGACAAGCATTGGATTGAAGCTTTTCATCATCTGTTTTCATCATTTACACAGGTTAGTAAAATTCACACTCTGGCTCGAATTAGGAGTAGTTATCATGAATTCTTAGGTTAGATGATTAGTATGTGGTTAGGTGGTTGTTTCTGGAAAGTTTGGATCAATTTAGTGATGATTGTTAGGTTGATATGATTTCTGTTTCAATCAAGAACATGATGAATATGGAGTTAGAATCTTAGTTCTTTAGTTAGAATTGATCAATATGGAATAAGGAAGAGATTGAGCACAATAATTGGAAGAATGGTGATGTTTGAATTTTGGAGCAAATTTAGATTCAGGATCGTGTTTGTAGCTAGGGTTCATACCAATTGATTTTGATACCATAGATGGAACCAGGGAAGAATTCTGAGTATGATATGGTTTTACAAATTGAGTTTTGGTTGAGAATAGAGGGAATACAAATTGCTGCAGTTTAAGTTCATGAGCTTGTGTTTCCATGGAGTTTTTCTCCAAGATTCTGTTTGAATGAAGAAGACAAGGTTTTGGCCTTTGGATCATGGTAGAATTGTTGACTAAGTTCCAATCGTGTGGATGAGATCAGTCTTCAGCTTGTGAAGGATTTCTACTGAGAATGCAAAACACAGTCGTTTCATTTAATTGATGCTTTGGGCTTAAGATGATTTGTGTTATTGGCACCCCTGTTTCGTGGCCCATCTTGATTTACACTAGTTCTGGTTACTATTGGCACCACAAATTTCTTTATTTTCCTTACTATTTTCATTTGATTTTTATTATGATCTTGAGCTTAGCATAATTGATACGCGCACCCCCCTGGTTGTTGGCCCATAGATTTTTGAACTAGGCGTAGTTGCTTTCTGCACCCCTGATCATACTTCTTTCAATTCATTTTTATTCATTTTATCTTACAACTTTATAAAATCATAAAAAATGGAAAAATGGTTATTTTAATCTGGGAATTTTTGCTATAGGTTAGTTTGGACCTCAAGAAATTTGTAGATAAATAAAAATGCTAGTTTAGGCATTTTCTTTATTTTTGTTAATATTTTAATTTTAATTGTTCTTTTATTGAATATAGTTTGTGCATGATTTGGTAGATTTTATTTTAGATAGTTCCCCTGAGTTTTTAGACCAATCTTTTTAGGGTAATTAGATATGAACATTAGGTACCCCTGGATTTTATTCCATAATTTTAGGATTATTTTTAGGTAGTTTTAATTAGAGAACTTTAGGTGATCAAATTAGGGTTTATACATAACATAGGTGCACTTGAACATTTTATTTTGGTTTTTTTTAGATTGAAGTAGAGTATGGGACATATAGGGTATTAAGGGTATATATAGGACTTCCCTTAGAATTAATCTCAAAATATTAAATACTATTTTACTATTTTTAGTATATTTTGCAAATTGTGTGATTGTTTGGTGTTCCCATTTGGGGTTTTTGTTTGTCTGCTTGGGCTTTTGGGTTTTCATTTGGGGTATGGGCTTGGTTTGGGCTTGTGGAAGCATGAAGACATCAATGAAGAAGATTGAGGATGATAATCAAATGTTGAAGCTTGAAGATTGCTTGAGCTTGGAGCTGATCGAAGACTTAGGAGAAATAGGAGCAAATAGGTAAAGCCTTAGAATAGAACAAATTCTTTCATAAACATGGATAGCTTCATGTGCTTCCATTCCTCTCTATGACATAGAGTCCCTCTGTGGTATTCACCTCCCTCCTTTGGAGGGATAAGTGGCCTTACCTTAGAGGTAGAACTTTGAGGGAAACAGTCTGTTACAATGTCAACTGTTTATAGGCTTCCTTTGGTTGTCAATGAACTGTTTGATATTCAATTTATTCTGATAAATCAATTCTCATATGGGAGAGCTTGTCTTGAAGAAAGAAGCCATTGAAGATAGAGATGAAGATCAAAGATTGACAAAGATGAAGATTGTTCATGTCAAAGCTGTGCAACTGTTAAAGCTAGGGTTTACTGCTGTCTGATGCTGTCAACTGGTTAAGATTATGTGCTTGCTTGAGCTTGGTGATTTCTTGAAGATGGAAGCTTATTGTAGCTTGGGTCTCATGGGAGCCTGACTTTGGGGTTCATTGGGAGATTTCTGTTTATCAACTGTCAGAGTTGGGTGAGCTGTCAGAGTTGGGTTTTTGGGGTTTATTTTCTTTGCTGTATTGTTTGTTAATTTTCCCATAGGGTTGAGGTGAAGTTGTTTCACTTTGCCCATTGTTTTCTAGGTTCGAGGTTGAGTGGGACTCCCTTGCCTCGCTTGTATTGTTGCATTCATGCATTTTACCGCTTTACTGTATATATGTTGTTGCTTTTCCGTTTATTCCCTTAGGATCTCTGTTTCTCTCTGCGCAAAAGAGAAATATGACAGACATTAGGTTCTCACCCATGCATGCCAACATTAGGGTAGATTTGGATTCCTTTTTCAACCATAGGTTTTAGAGTTGTTGTTTCTCTTCTTTCCCAAAACAATCAGAAAAATACAATAAAAGGATAAACATCAATAAAAAACAGTTCTTGCGTAAAAGACTGTAAACCAATCAAAGAGTCATTTTTGTCCGCTTGGACGCGTAATCAGGAGAAAACCTTTTTCAGAAGGATAAAAACAATCAAGACAGACTTGTGTCGTACGTGGCCCGAACTACGTTTGCTCTGATCTTTCATACCGTATGAAAGTACGTAGGCATAGGATGCGATATCCTAGCGAGCAACCTTCCCCTCCTTTCCCGTAGTTAGGCGAACTACGTTGACTCTGATTTCTCGTTCAAGACGGGAATACGTAGGCATAAAGTGCGATACTTTGCCGAGTCATTTTATTTTCTTTTAAGCCCAGACCTGTAGAGTAGATAGAATAACAATCCGTACCAGAAAACAAGCGTGGATCCCGTCGAGTACGACGGACGTGAGGGGTGCTAATACCTTCCCTTTGCGTAACCGACTCCCGAATCCAGGATTTGGTTGCGATGACCATTCCTTTCCCGTCTTTGCGTTAGGTTTACTTCGAGCGTTTCCTTTCCCTCCTTTGGGATAAATAACGCACGGTGGCGACTCTTCTGTTCAGCCGGCGCCGATTTTCGCAGTAGCGACAACTGGCGACTCTGCTGGGGAATTCAACGGTTCCCTACGCGAGTCAATCCTAGCGCTTGTTTTCCTGTTGTGGATTTTGTATGGATTTACATTTCTGTATTTTACATTCAGCATTATATTATTGTTATTATTGCTGTGGGTATGAGGGGGCTCTATGATTGAGAGATAAGCTGGACCTGGGCTTGAGTGCACCTAGAATTAGAGTGGAAATTAGCGGGCGCGTGCATGCTTTGCATGTACTAGTGTCTCATGAAATCCACGCTCAGACGAGGTTCTTCTGGTTGGCTTCTTTTTCAACCCTTTGGGTTGAAGGGGTTGTTGGTTAGTTGGATTGTCGACTCTGGGGACCGATCATTTGGAAGTTGGCTAAGTGAGGCCTCTTCAGGACATGATGATGCCACACCTTCTGGGTATCGTATCATTGGTCTTGAATGTCTGTGACACCGACGACCGCATAGGATGCCATACCTTGTGTCAGTTATTAGGACACCTACCTGTGAGAGGGGTTGGGGCATGCAGGTAACTTGACTTCCAGATTACTGGTTTTCTTGATTGAGATTCAGTGGTGTGATATTTGAGGACAATGTTATTGGGTCCGTCAGAGGCCAGGTTGGAGCATTGTGGATGGTCTTGAGCAGTTTGTGGGTCTATTTGAGGCCAATATGGTGGATTGGGCTTCTCAGCCAGGGGGATGTGATCCCGTGTTTGCTGCATCTTGCATTACATTTGCATAAACATGTTTGCATCATATTGCATATCATTCTCCAGCTAGTCAGAGCTCTTATCCAGCCGTTGTTTTGATTCTAAGGGTGATTCTCCGGTGATTATTCTGAGCAAGTGTTGATTGTTAGAAGACAACCAAGGGGTTGAAGCAGATTTGAGCAGAATCAAGTAGTGAAGTCAGTGGAAGGTTGTTGGTAGCTATGTCAGAGAGCAGCTTCCAGTTTGTTGATGCCTTGTCGGGTTTCACTATGACATCCAATCCTCTGTATGATTCTCTGCATGACGAAAAATCCCCGCAAGTGCACAACTTTACTGCAGCTCAACTTGTATAGCCTTCTGTTGAAGACCGAGATCTACATGAGTTGTTAGTTGTCCGAAGTGAGCGTTCTCCTTATGTTGATCCCTCAGATTATCAAGGTGTTGTCTTCCCTGTACCGAATTCCCAAAGAGAGGTCCCGATAACCAAGACCGAAGACCCAAGAGCTCCTGAGTATGCTATAAGATTCTGAGCGTCGGAAGGAAAAGTTAAAGCCTTGAAAGTTAAAGATGCTGTTAACTTCAATGCTGCAGACATGTGTTTGGTTCCTGGCCTAGTGTTACCTCCGGAGTTCAGAGCACCGAGGTTTGAAAAGTACAGAGGAGATAGCTGTTCGAAGCAACATTTAGTGATGTTCTGCCGGAGAATGACTTCGTTTGTGCAAGACGACAAGCTAATGATTCACTGCTTCCAGGATAGTTTGACTGGGGCATCTTTGAGTTGGTATATGCAATAGAGAGTAATCAGATCCGATCATGGGTCGATTTAGCCAGAGCTTATCTGAAGCAGTACGATTATAACCTAGACATGGCTCCTAGTCGCATGCAGTTGCAAGAATTGTCTCAAGAGAACAATGAACCTTTCAGGGAGTATGTTCAGAGATAGAGAGAAATTGCTGCCAAAGTACAACCACCACTCCTAGACCGAGAGCTAACGGGCATGTTTGTAGACTCACTGCAGAGTCCGTACTTTGAAAGAATGCTTGGAATTGTGTCAAATTTCTCTGACTTGGTAGGATTTGGAGAACGCATTGAGCATGCCGTAAAAATTGGGAAAATTCATATTGTTTCGGGCGGTCAGGCTAGTGAAAATGAATCTCTCTGTAGCTACCAAACTGAAGAAGGAGTTGTGATTAACGCAATCATGCCAGATGTTGAATGTCCTCGAGGTGAATCGGTGAAATCTGTTGGTTCTTCATCTTCTCAGAGACCAGTACCTCCTGTGGCTTGTTATGCTGGACAGACAATTGTGCCCAGGGCACCATATCAGGAACTTTATGTCGCTTCTCTTGCAAATCAGCGAACTCGTGGTCGAGGTTGTCAGAATCAGCGCCCTAATCCGAACAGACCTCGTAACAACTTGGAACGAAGGAATGCTCCTTCCCACCCAGTGCCTATGCCGTATAGCCAAATTCTGCCATCTTTGATCCAGATTTCTTTGGTGGAACCTAAAGCTCTTAAGCCTGTTCCAGAGCCTTACCCTCCTGGGTACAATCCCCACGCTCAGTGTGGTTACCATGGCAGATCCCTGGGACATTCAACTGAAGATTGTAAAGCTTTTCAGGCAAAAGTACAACAGTTGATCGACCAAGAGTACATTTCCTTTCCAGAAGGAGTTTTGTTTGTTCATGCCAACCTCTCAGCTGTCTAAGCTCGTAGATTCAGAGGGTCCTTTTCAAGAAGCCAGTGGTCCAGACAGGCGGGCACCCTCAGCATTGGCAGTCCTCAGGCTTTTTATTATTTGCATTTGTAGTTTCTTTTCTGTTAGTTACTACTTGCTGTCAAATATTGATTGTTTTCGAATGGTAATATTGATAAAGTGACTATGCATTTTTCTGAATTAATCATGTCGTTGTCGCTCATTTATTGCATTGCATTGACACTTGCATTTTATTTACTCCACTTTATCACTATGATTAGCAACGATTTGAGGGAGGATGACGAAACTGAATACTCATAACCGATGATCGTATGCTTTCAGATAAAACCTTGCCGATGACGTACAAGGCATTGTTTCAAATCCCCAAACACTGGAGATATAAGGAGTTAGTCCCTTGTTAACCACTTCGAGCCAGGAAGTAGAAGTTTTGTCGGACTTTTTAACCCTCACGTCTTAACCCGGGGCAGGGTAGTTGTCAGTTAGATTGACCGAGCATTCAAGTCTTACAGAGGAGTGTTGTCTTTCGAGGACCAATTACCGTTTAAGCCTTTCAAGAGGTCGCATATCGCCAACCACAATGGTTAAACCGCACCAATCAGGAGTAAGACAGTTAAAATCCTTTCGGAGCAATCAAGACAACCAGTGTCACACGACTTTGTTCCAAAAGAAAGAAAAAGAAAGCCCGCTAAGTAAAAAGAAAAAGAAAAGCTGGAAAGCTAATGCTTAGGCAAAATTTAGGGCATCCCGCTGGACTTCAAAAGAAAAATCGAAAAAAGAACTAAAAAGGAGTCAGTCCAGGCAAAAATTAGGGAATCAAAAGAACGAAAAAAAAGGATATAAAAAGAAAAATCCCCGAACAAGGACAAAGTCGTGTATACAGACACCGAAAACGAAAAGGAGTAACTGTCACTCCGAAAACCTTGTGAGTTTCCTTAACTATGGTCCTTACCATTCAACATACCTCTCGAAGAGGCGAGCGCTTGTGCCAAGTTAACTGAACTTTAGGATCGGAGATCATCACGTAGAAGGGGTGGGTACAAAACATAATTTGAGCCAAATATCCTTTGTTTCACGAACCGTGAACCCAACCACGATACAACCCTTAAAAGACCTAATTGAGGCAGGGTTTATTCTGAAAGCGCATTACGATAAGGTTGAGTAACCTGACTCCTTCATGATTTGCTAATCATATCCTCGTTGTATTTTTTTCACTGATCAAATCAGCACTGCGTTTGAACTATTGGTTCATTCGCCACTCACAATCATGACATGTAAATGAGTGACAGCACAAGGTTTTTTCAAAATCTGCATGAATACTGCATTAAAATTACCATTCATGAATAAACAATTTTACTTGCAGGTCAGTAGTGGACATAAAGGAAATTCCTACAGGGAATAATCAAACAGGACTGAATAATTCAGCACTCTGGATCAGAATGGTGAATGTTGAGAAACCCTGTGAATCCGGGGCATCGACTTCCAGTGAGTTCGGAATCAATTAGTCTGAGGAAAAGTCCCGAAGCATCAGTTGATTATGGGGGCAGTTTACTTGAGAAGCAGTTGATCAGAAGCGAATCTTCTCGAGAGCCAATCAGGGGCAGTTATCCAGAATGCTATGTTTGATCAGGGCAGGTTAAGTCGCTCAACGCTCGTTCAGGGGCAAGTCACTATGTTGATAGTTGTTGAATTGAGGGAATCCTTTTGTCGTGCAAACACCGGGGTAAGCCATCGCAAGGTCGTATTGTAGCAAGGTGCTTTCGGTTCAGAGTGGGTTTTTCCGAGAACCAAATTAAGGCAAAGTCATTGCAGACAGGGGCATGTCTTTATTCGAGAGACGTTCGATTCGAAGTATCTCGCAGAAGTTCAGAATGTTGGGGCAGTTCATATCAAACCATCAGGGTACAGATTTTCAGACTATCCCACAGAGGTTCCTGCAGGCCGGGGCATAACAGAGGCGAAATAATTGTTCTTCTCAGTGTCATCAGAGTTACTCAGAGCTACTTGAGCAGATTCAGCCAATCTTCAAGTTTGAGACAAATATCGGGAAATCGTGCTGCCATCCATTGACCCTTCTACTAGAAGCCGTGAATTCGGACAGGGTATTGTCCAGCATCAGGAGTGTATGACCTATCACGGATGTACAAAAGCCCCAGCCTACTTGGCACGTTCGTTTATCCCCAGTAAAGTCGTACATTCGAGAATCAGTTCATTTGGGGCAATTAGGTCGAGATTTGGCAAATCTCTCGCGGCTATGGGCGCTGCTCCACGAATCATTCGATCAGGGGCAAAAGATTATCGCAAGACCGGGGCAGAGCACCCTAAAAACAAAAGATGTTGTTGGGACATTCTTTTGGGGTTTGACGTGCAGAAACAGTTCAGATCTAACCGTCAGGGTACAGAGATCGAAGAGTCCTTATCAGAAGGTTGGTGTCGATTCAGGGGCAAGGTATTGTGAGTAGCACTATGGCTAGTCTTTCCTTTCCAGACAAAATGCTCGGACTGGGGCATGTTGGTATTTATGGGGCAAATTTCCGAGAAGGAATAGATTTCATGTTGCCCTAACCATAGGCTTTTGATGAAAGACTTGATCATCAGGCGAGGTGAATCCCCGCGCAGGTCGCACTTCATTCTCTGAAGCTGAGATGACAATGTTCCTTACTAAAGAAGGATCAAATTCCCCAGCTAGTCGCAGCTTATCCGAAGGACATTCTCCAGCAGGGTCGTTTACCCTCAGCAGAGTTTGGTGATTCCAAGATTGTAGGCTGTATTCAGACAGTGTGGTGTCCCCCGAAAGGATTCCCTATCTCGAGCATAGTTGTTTAGCCTCAGAAGATTAATATTTCCAAACTTGTGAGCTGTACCCAGATAGTCTACTCTTCTCAGTAGAGATTCCCTTCCTACTAGGGTCATTTATTCTTCCCCCAACGGAGCCAGTTGATTTTCCCCAAGAGAGTCATTTCGTCCCCAGCGGAGTTCTCTCTTTTCAGCAAGTGTCTTCTTTCCTCCCGGTGGAAATCGAAGGTTAAAACTCTCCCCGACAGAGTTGGTTGTGTGTCCTGGCATTTATTTTTCCAGAATACTTTGTGATACCCGTTCACTCCCCAGCAGGGTGATATTTGTCCTCGACGGCCAAGATTGATGAAACAAGCTTGTTAGAGCTATCCCAGCAGTTCGAGCCTGCATTTGCATCGGCATATAGTGTCATATTTGCATCCACCAAACAAAAAACGCGTAGCATTTCCATATTGTATGGAGCATTACGCCATTATCAAACATACACATTATGAAACATAGATCAGGTTGGTTAACCTTTCGCTTTCAGGTGTGCTTTCTCAATAGGAGTATGGAGTTCTAAAGCTCGGATATTACCAGACAATCGAGGTCTTGCCGGGAGACGTGTGATGATGTGATTCAGTTTATTATTTTCCCACAGATTTGCCAATTGAGGCGTTATTGTATCCGGCCAGCGGAATGTTTTCTTTAAGATTTGTTGCTGCGGCGGCGTTTCAGGTATTAATAGAATCAAAGTTCAGAAGTAGCCACTCGTTATCGAGACGAGTGTTTGACAGTTATTTTTGGAATATCCCCAGTGGAGTTAGTTACTGCAAAGGATAGGCAAAGAAGCTATGTCCGAGAAGATTTCCTGTGTGATGGGCAGAAGTAGATTTCCTGTGTGATGGGCAGAAGTGTATTTTCCTGCGTGATGGGCAGAAGTGTATTTTCCTGCGTGATGGGCAGAAGTGTATTTTCTTGCGTGATGGGCAGAAGTGTATTTTCCTGCGTGATGGGCAGAAGTGTATTTTCCTGTGTGATGGGCAAAAGTGTATTTTCCTGTGTGATGGGCAGAAGAAAATTTTCCTGTGAGATGGGCAGAAGCGTATTCCTGTATTGGATAGGCGGATGAAGTTTTCCTGTGATGTAAACAGAATAGTGTTCCCGTATTGGATAGGCGGATGAAGTGTTACTAAATCGATGCATGTTTCCCGTGAGAGATAGGCGGATGAACTCCTCAGTATCTAGACGGATGATTTCCCCGTAAGGAACATAGTATGTGTCCCATGACAAGACAAAATTGCGTTCTTATATTCGACAAAAGTACTTCTCCCAGTGAAGTCAATAAGTTTATTCCGATATTGACAAGATAGTGTTGAAATCAGATTTGTAGATAGTGTTCCCCAAGTAGTGGTGCAGTTTATTTCGCAATTTATTTCTGCAGTTGGCAAATTTCTGAGTTTATTGGTATTCAACCGTCTCGTACCTCGATTGTCTGAAGGCTCCGGGCGTTTCACCCAGTCGGGTCCAAGCCGTTTGAATAGGGGCAGCTGTTGCACCCTAAAATTTGACCAACTTGTTTTACCTGATTTGTGTTTTCATAGCTTTATCATTTGCATAGTAGATCATGTACATAGTTCATTCATTTGCATAGCATAGCATGGGCAAGCCATCCAACAAGGGATCAAGTGCCATTTTCATCTCAAGAAGCATATCCAAAAGGGGTTTTATTCAAGCCCAAGTCTATTCAAGTCACCAAGAAAGAAATTGAAGCTTTGAGAAGTTAAAAGGTCAAGCAGTGGATCTATCTCCTATCGTGAGGGTATTTGAAGATCATCAAAGAGGTTGTGAGCTATGAATTGAGGCATGGAATGTGTATAGACCTCATGGAAGACCTAAAGGGTCATTTTGAAGATGAGACAAGTCATTGGTATGGTTACAAGAGCTACAGTTGAAGACAGTCAACTAGGATTTCATCTAGGTCAACCCTAGGTCAAAAGCTTGATTGAAGGGCATCCAGACCTATTTGAAGGATGTGGGATTCATCATTTGATATGTGGATATAGATGGGGTGTTATGCCAAGGAGAAATCAAAAGAAATCAAGAAGAAGAGAAGTTACTAAATTAGGGTTTCAGTGTAAAATCCCCTGATTTAGGTTAAATTTCCAAGCAAAATAATTCAAAATACAAGTCTCAAATGGATCTTTGGCCAACATTAAACTTGTAGAGCATCTCAATACCTTTAATTTGAGTGGTGGAAGTCATAAAGGAGATTTATAGAACTCAAATTATGGTCCTTGCAAGTTACAGGTCATCTGAGGACACTGAAATTTATCTATGAAAGTTACTTGACTTCCAAGAAACGTTTGCACCACAAGGAGTTTTCAAATGGATTTTTGGTGAAAATGAAAGTTGTTCCTCATGATCTCCCCTTTCCAAAAAGGTATGGTATGCCTCATTCTGATTTGAGGAGCTCTACTTATGATCTTGGCAAGCCAGGGGTATTTTGGGAAAGTAAGATTATAGGTCATTTCAAGCATGTGCCTAAAACTCCTACTTGCAAACTTCAAATGAAAAAATGTTCAACATCAAACTTGCTCAAAATGATGTTTTGAGTACAAGTAAGTGATCATGGTAGCTTGGAAATGTATGGAACTTAAAATGATAAAATTGACCAAATACGGAAGGTAAAAGTCCATTTTCAAGTGACCAAATTTGAGATTTTTTGATCCAAAGGCAAAATGCATCATATGACCTATCAAACTGAATGGAAAACACATTTTGAGATCATTGGCATCATTGGATTTTTCATTTGAGGTCAAATTGAGGGACTTATCATTAGTTGCTTGTAATTGAAGTTACACTTGCCAAATGAACAAGGAATCAAGGCACAAGCTAGCAAGCCATTCCAACACCTTCTATTTCTCATTTGGAGAGAAATTCAAGCCTCATACAAGTGTTGTAACAAGGCAAGATGCAACTGGTTTTTTGAACTTACCATTTCAATTTATCATAGCATGAGATATCCAACTTCTCCTTGGATCATTCCAGCAATCGCTAGAAGCTTCTAATCTCATCTATAAAGCCATTATAATTGATCAGAATCAGGGTTGGGCTTCATTTGGTGCAGAACACAGAGATTGAACTTCATCTTCTTCCATTACAATTCAGTTTCGATTTCTCCATTTTCTTCACAATCAATTCAATCTTTTGAACCCATTCAGTTCCATTATCATTTCTGAGAGTGTACCAATCAAAATCAGAGTGAATCATTGGATAAATCGTGTTCTTGAGGTTTCACTTTCACCAATGCAATTGAAATTCTGTTACATTGATTCAAGCTATTTGAGCAAGATCCAGTGCATACAGAAGCAATAATTCAACACACTGAACGATTCTGGAGCAGGACAAGCATTGGATTGAAGCTTTTCATCATCTGTTTTCATCATTTACACAGGTTAGTAAAATTCACACTCTGGCTCGAATTAGGAGTAGTTATCATGAATTCTTAGGTTAGATGATTAGTATGTGGTTAGGTGGTTGTTTCTGGAAAGTTTGGATCAATTTAGTGATGATTGTTAGGTTGACATGATTTCTGTTTCAATCAAGAACATGATGAATATGGAGTTAGAATCTTAGTTCTTTAGTTAGAATTGATCAATATGGAATAAGGAAGAGATTGAGCACAATAATTGGAAGAATGGTGATGTTTGAATTTTGGAGCAAATTTAGATTCAGGATCGTGTTTGTAGCTAGGGTTCATACCAATTGATTTTGATACCATAGATGGAACCAGGGAAGAATTCTGAGCATGATATGGTTTTACAAATTGAGTTTTAGTTGAGAATAGAGGGAATACGAATTGTTGCAGTTTAAGTTCATGAGCTTGTGTTTCCATGGAGTTTGGCTCCAAGATTTTGTTTGAATGAAGAAGACAAGGTTTTGGCCTTTGGATCATGGTAGAATTGTTGACTAAGTTCCAATCATGTGGATGAGATCAGTCTTCAGCTTGTGAAGGATTTCTACTAAGAATGCAAAACACAGTCGTTTCATTTAATTGATGCTTTGGGCTTAAGATGATTTGTGTTATTGGCACCCCTGTTTCGTGGCCCATCTTGATTTACACTAGTTCTGGTTACTATTGGCACCACGAATTTCTTTATTTTCCTTACTATTTTCATTTGATTTTTATTATGATCTTGAGCTTAGAATAATTGATACGCGCACCCCCCTGGTTGTTGGCCCATAGATTTTTGAACTAGGCGTAGTTGCTTTCTGCACCCGTGATCATACTTCTTTCAATTCATTTTTATTCATTTTATCTTACAACTTTATAAAATCATAAAAAATGGAAAAATGGTTATTTTAATCTGGGAATTTTTGCTATAGGTTAGTTTGGACCTCAAGAAATTTGTAAATAAATAAAAATGCTAGTTTAGGCATTTTCTTTATTTTTGTTAATATTTTACTTTTAATTGCTCTTTTATTGAATATAGTTTGTGCATGATTTTGTAGATTTTATTTTAGATAGTTCCCCTGAGTTTTTAGACCAATCTTTTTAGGGTAATTAGACATGAACATTAGGTACCCCTGGATTTTATTCCATAATTTTTAGGATTATTTTTAGGTAGTTTTAATTAGAGAACTTTAGGTGATCAAATTAGGGTTTATACATAACATAGGTGCACTTGAACATTTTATTTTGGGTTTTTTAGATTGAAGTAGAGTATGGGACATATAGGGTATTAAGGGTATATATAGGAATTCCCTTAGAATTAATCTCAGAATATTAAATACTATTTTACTATTTTTAGTATATTTTGCAAATTGTGTGATTGTTTGGTGTTCCCATTTGGGGTTTTTGTTTGTCTGCTTGGGCTTTTGGGTTTTCATTTGGGGTATGGGCTTGGTTTGGGCTTGTGGAAGCATGAAGACATCAAAGGAGAATATTGAGGATGATAATCAAATGTTGAAGCTTGAAGATTGCTTGAGCTTGGAGCTGATCGAAGACTTAGGAGAAATAGGAGCAAATAGGTAAAGCCTTAGAATAGAACAAATTCTTTCATAAACATGGATAACTTCATGTGCTTCCATTACTCTCTATGACATAGATTCCCTCTGTGGTATTCACCTCCCTCCTTTGGAGGGATAAGTGGCCTTACCTTAGAGGTAGAACTTTGAGGGAAACAGTCTGTTACAATGTCAACTGTTTATAGGCTTCCTTTGGTTGTCAATGAACTGTTTGACATTCAATTTATTCTGATAAATCAATTATCATTTGGGAGAGCTTGTCTTGAAGAAAGAAGCCATTGAAGATAGAGATGAAGATCAAAGATTGACAAAGATGAAGATTGTTCATGTCAAAGCTGTGCAACTGTTAAAGCTAGGGTTTACTGCTGTCTGATGCTGTCAACTGGTTAAGATTATGTGCTTGCTTGAGCTTGGTGATTTCTTGAAGATGGAAGCTTATTGTAGCTTGGGTCTCATGGGAGCCTGACTTTGGGGTTCATTGGGAGATTTTTGTTTATCAACTGTCAGAGTTGGGTGAGCTGTCAAAGTTGGGTTTTTGGGGTTTATTTTCTTTGCTGTATTGTTTGTTAATTTTCCCATAGGGTTGAGGTGAAGTTGTTTCACTTTGCCCATTGTTTTCTAGGTTCGAGGTTGAGTGGGACTCTCTTGCCTCGCTTGTATTGTTGCATTCATGCATTTTACCGCTTTACTGTATATATGTTGTTGCTTTTCCGTTTATTCCCTTAGGATCTCTGTTTCTCTCTACGCAAGAGAGAAATATGACAGACATTAGGTTCTCACCCATGCATGCCAACATTAGGGTAGATTTGGATTCCTTTTTCAACCATAGGTTTTAGAGTTGCTGTTTCTCTTCTTTCTCAAAACAATCAGAAAAATACAATAAAAGGATAAACATCAATAAAAAACAGTTCTTGCGTAAAAGACTGTAAACCAATCAAAGAGTCATTTTTGTCCGCTTGGACGCGAATCAGGAGAAAACCTTTTTCAGAAGGATAAAAACAATCAAGACAGACTTGTGTCGTACATGGCCCGAACTACGTTTGCTCTGATCTTTCATGCCGTATGAAAGTACGTAGGCATAGGATGCGATATCCTAGCGAGCAACCTTCCCCTCCTTTCCCGTAGTTAGGCGAACTACGTTGACTCTGATTTCTCGTTCAAGACGGGAATATGTAGGCATAAAGTGCGATACTTTTCCGAGTCATTTTATTTTCTTTTAACCCCAGACCTGTAGAGTAGATAGAATAACAATTCGTACCAGAAAACAAGCGTGGATCCCGTCGAGTACGACGGACGTGAGGGGTGCTAATACCTTCCCTTTGCGTAACCGACTCCCGAATCCAGGATTTGGTTGCGATGACCATTCCTTTCCCGTCTTTGCGTTAGGTTTACTTCGAGCGTTTCCTTTCCCTCCTTTGGGATAAATAACGCACGGTGGCGACTCTTCTGTTCAGCCGGCGCCGATTTTCGCAGTAGCGACACAAAGATTGATAAAAAATATTAGGGATGGGACACTAGTGCATAAATGATTTTTTACATCGCGTCAAAATCACATTTTATATCAGGTCTGGGTCCGATGTAAAGCCAAGCGATGTAGTAAATCAAAGACATTTTACATCGGACCGTATACCGATGTAAAAAATACATTTATTACATCGGTTGACGGTTAGGACTGATGTGAAATATGAATTTATTATTTATTTTTTATAAAAAAAAAAAAACACTTTTTACATCGGTTAGTATTCAGAACTGATGTAAAATGTGTCACGGGTGCGTTTTTTACATCGGTTGTTCAGTAGAACCGATGTAAAAGGTGTCACATATATGTTTTTTACATTGGTTGTTCAGCAGAACCGATGTAAAAGGTGTCACATGTGTATTTTTTACATCGGTTGCCTTTTTGGCCCGATGTAAAAGTTGTGCTACGTGTCTGCAAAAGTTATGTTTTTACATCGGTTTCTAGGCGCAACCGATGTAAAATGTAGGTTGTTTTTCTTAAAAAATTTGCTAATTTTTATCCGAAATGATGTGGAATCCCTGTAGTTTTTTTAGTACCTAATTTTTCATAATTTTCCAACATCACACATACCACATTTTAGTCCCTATTTGGTATGCAATTTAATTTTCATATTTTTTCAACTAACCTTTTAGTTTCATTCCACCAAATAGTTAAGGTACACATATTCTTCAACATGAACAAATTGATTTACAAAAGTCATAAACTAGTATACACACAAGTGTACAAAATTATATGTATTTTTACACGGTGGACTAATACAACAACAAAACCAGTGAAAACAAACAAAAATATTCAACCATTTATAAGTCCTTTACCACACTTGAATACCAACGTACAATCCACAAGAAATGAGTTGTAGCTAGCTTCGGTAGACAACACCAAAATCATGTTTGCTGACAATAAATAATAATACCAATAAACATCAGCAGACAATACCAAAGTCAAGAAACTCAATTCAGATATATAGACAATTATATATAACTCACCATATAAAGCTTAATTTTTATATAACTCAAAGAAACATTTTTCCCAACGGAGTCGCAAATCATACAAATCATCTTGTGTTAATTTTGTTGGGTCATCAAATACCTACAATACGTAAATAACAATATAAAGTTATTCTTTGAAAATTCACCTTCAGTTGCAAAACACAAAATAAATAACAAACTAAAGTTATTTTTATTTACCTGCAACCAATACTCAATTATGTTGGCAGAGACAATATCCAACATATTTTTCATAACACAGTACCCACAATCAATAGAGTTATGTTATAGTCTTGTCTAAAATGAATGACACAATTAGTGAATACTTATGATAAAATTAAATGTAGAATTATAATTTACATCACACTTACTTTGAGTTGAAGCCATGTAGACTTTTTTCTATTACCATTTTCCATTTGATAAACCCCGAAAGCACTAATTCAGGAAAAAAAACATATAGAGCAACATAAAATATTAAATTACTTTTTGTAAAATTTTATGTATATGGGATATAGCATATATTATAACAAAAGCCAGATAAAATATAAACTTACTTTGTAACAATTTTCTTCATGGTTGGATTAAGTTCCCGATGAAGTGAACAAAAGACGACCACAATATTGTCTCTTTAACAAATGACTATTAATTGCCAATGGTCTCTGTACGTGTGCATGAAAACACAAAAGTCACATAAAATATATATGTTATCAAAAATAAAAAATAAAAAACAAACTTTCATACAAACTGACCCATGAATAAATGGTAGCAAGTGACACACTCTTTTTTAATCATGTAACTTATCTTGTATGTGTTTTTAAACCTCTGTTTCAGTTTTTTGCACATTATCAACATACACACACCTAGCAGGGTCCATAAATCTATATACTTCTGATGTGGATTTATCAATACATACACGATGAATATACCTGAATAATTTTAAAATAAACATTAGAATCAAAGTGATGAGAGATATAACATATTAATAGGTATTAACAGTAATAATTAAAAAAAGAAAATGTACTTATGTGGACCAAACTTGCAGAATAGACACGTCAAGCCAATGAAAACCCACCAACAACTCTCTGATACACTTAGCTAACATATAAAAATTAGTGACACTCGCAAAATAACTTAATTTTATTTCCAAGTGTGTGTCGCCCATTTTCAAAACCATGAGTAACAATCTCTGAGCATCGTCTTCCACTTCTTTTGTGCTTCCTTTTGCAGCTGAACAACTTCCTTTTCCGCTTCCCTCGACAACCTCCATTTGTTTAATGTATTTTTTATTTTTTGTGCTTTGCGAGAGACCCATAGACCTAATTGTCTCCATAAAAGATTGTTGCAACACCTTGCGCTCTTCAACCAAATTTTGCTCAAAATCAGCTCTAAGTTTTGCTTCCAATTTCAAAGAAAATTACGCTAGTTGTTCTTGTACATCCATATGTTGTCGTCAACGTGAAGACGACCTTCCAAAAAAAGTGCTAATTTTATGGCGTTTTCTAACACCACGAACACAACCGCCATGCTCAGATGTTCCAATGGCTACTGTTAAGATATCGTTAGGTCCATCAGGAACAAAGACACCTTTTTCAGCTTCCTCAACTAGAGAATCCTACAAAATTCAAAAAACAAAACTAATTTCAATAGTTTTTATCAATCACAACTATAATGATACTTAAAGTATTTTCTAAATTTTACTTACAATTTTCTTAGCAACAACTTGTGTAGAATGTGATGTGTATTCTCCCTCTTTCTTTTGTCGTGCTCTCTTCCCTATTTCATGGCGTGACGGTGGAGATGGACTACCATTATCATCTACTGTGGAATCATCTCTTGATGATTTCCTTTCATTTTTCATTTTTTCCTCAAGCAAGCGATATCCTCCACCAGATAATATGTGTGGGTATACATTTCTAGCCACACTTTCCATACCCTTTTGACTTTTTTCCTATTATAAACTCAAAAAGTTATTAATCACTAAACATAATAAAAAATTTATGCATGAAAAATTAATATAATTCTTACTAACCTTAAGTTCAGGGGTATCTCGAGACTTCAGAAACTTTTTTCGTGTTTCTTCTTTAATATAATTTATACTTGACATGTACAGGAGTGCAGCCTTCTTTGGGATTTCTAATATATTCTTTTGTGAGTTGTGTCTTAAAACCCATTCATCGCTCTCCCGCATATTTAATCCATTCATCCTTCAACGGATCCTTCTTTGGATCATCACATTCTGGAATAGTGAAATGAGCCTACACATATACATAAAGAATTTGTTGTTAGTATATGACATATGTTGTTAGTATGTAATTATAAAATATAATAAAGTTTTGAATTTAAAATACCTGAACATTAACCCAAATAGCATCTTTTGTATCTTTACGTATGTCTTTCCACTCATTTATTAAAATACTACATCTCTTCCGAGCAAGAGATGCTACATAACTCTTAAAAGTAGAAGCATTTTTACCAACACCGATACATTCATAAGTTCTTAGATCAAACTCAAACTTTATCCTTTCACCCGTTTGATGAACTTTGTCAATTTGTGCCATCAAAGTGGGACCTCTAACTCTTCTTTTACTAGGGTTACTAGATGAAGAAGGGTTGTCGTTTGAATCAGTCATGTACTTGTTTACAGAAAATAAAAATAATTATATATCAAATCAAGCATAAAATAAAAACAATTAGAAATCAAAGTAATGTCGAATTAACTTATAAAAAAACTTACTAGTTCTCCCATATCCCTTCTTCATGATCTGTGCGAATAGCATGCACATCATCTTCTTCATTCTCTTCAATGAAGCTAGGCACATTTGTTTAGAAAGGAGGAGTTTCAGAAATATCAAGATTCGCATCTTAATTTTCATCACTATCGTGCACCTTTCCTTGTATAACCACTGACCATCTTTTATTAGAAGGATCTGTGACATAAAATACTTGTTTTGCTTGAGATACAATGATGAAAGGTTCGTCTGCATAAGCTAACTTGCTAAGATCGACCAGTGTAAATCCAAATTCATTGATTCTTACACCACTGTTGATATCAATCCATTTGCATTTAAATACAGGAACTTTAAACACAACATAATCAACTTCTCAAATCTCTTCAATCACCCCAAAGTAGGGTACAAATGCCATAACTGGATTTTAATCTTTAGAACTAGAGAAGTGCATGGACTCGGCCACAAACATAACCCCACTATTTTGCATGGTACTACGGTCATCCTTTGACTTTGTATAAAATGAAGTTTTATTAATACCATATCCACTCCAAGTTATTATGTTACATTTAGGCTCATAGGACAACCACTTAATTGTATTAGAAGCAGTATCATCACTAGCAATTTTTTCTTTAAACCACTCAGAGAAACTCTTATTATGCTCTTTTAACAACCCTCTTTCATTCATCTTGGGGTACTTTTTCTTTATGATGCTTTTGTGAGCATATAAGTAAGGTTGAACTTCATCAGTGTTATTCAATATATACAAATGCGCTTGTGCAACCACCTCAATACTTAAGCTTTTTACCTTTAAACCTTGTGTACCTACACCCTCACATCTTCCATCATGACGAGACTTGGGAACCCCTACAACATCCACTTCTGACAAATAGTTTGAACAAAACTCAATTGTTTCTTCTGCAATGTACCTCTCAATAATCGATGCTTCTGGACGGTGTGGGTTTTTTGTATACCCTTTTAGGATCTTCATGTATCGCTCTGTTGGAAACATCCATCTTAAATAAATTGGACCACATATTCTAATCTCCCTTACTAGATGGACAATCAAGTGAACCATAATGTCAAAAAATGAAGGAGGAAAATACATCTCTAATTGGCACAAGATAACTGCAGCCTCATTTTCCAAATCGTCTAAATTTAACGGATCAATGGCTTTACAACAAATTGCATTGAAAAATAAGCACAACCTAGTTATAGTCTTCCTAACATTGTTAGGCAATATCCCACGAATAGCCACTGGTAGTAGCCGTTGCATTAAGACATGACAATCATGAGATTTTAACCTAATTAGTTTGAGATCTTTAACTGATACAAGCCTCTTGATATTTGATGAGTAACCATGCAGCACTTTAATACTTTTTAAACACTCACAAAAACTTATTTTCTCCTTTTTAGACAAAGTGTAGCAAGTAGGAGGCAAATATATCTTGTTACCTATATGTTGTGGAGTTAACTCTTCTCGTATACCCATCAAACCCAAATCCAAACGAGCATTATAACCATCTTTTATCTTGCCTTGAATGTTGAGAAGTGTTCCGATTAAACTATCACATACATTTTTCTCCATGTGCATCACATCAATACAATGTCTTACATCAAGACTAGACCAATATGGAAGATCGAAGAAAACTGACCTCTTTTTCCATATATTTTTCATATTAGTTTGCTTTTGGTACTTCCAAAGACAACATTAATGCCCTGTTGTCGTTGATAAACTTCCTCTCCAGTTAAGGGCTTTGGAGCGATATCATGCTCTTGTTCCCCATTGAAAGCTTTTCGCAATCTACGATATGGATGATAACGATTCATAAATTTTCGATGCCCAAGATAAACAGTCTTCTTTCCTTTTTCAAATTGATGGTAACATGTGTCTTTTTCACATATAGGACACGCTTTATGCCCTTTAACTTTGTACCCAGACAAATTGCCATATGCCGGAAAATCATTGATGATGCAAAACAACATGGCATGCATATTGAAATGTTCACTAGAATACGCATCAAAAACATCCACCCCTTCCTCCCACAACACTCTTAAATCATCTATCAGTGGACTTAGATAAACGTCTATGTCATTTACTGGTTGTTTTGGACCTGAAATCATCATCGATAACATAATATATTTACGCTTCATGCACAGCCTAGGAGATACGTTGTAAATCATCAGGAGAACAGGCCAAGACGTATGGTTAGTACTTAGATTACCAAATGGATTCATTTCATCAGTAGAAAGTCCAAGTCTAAGGTTTCTCGACTCTTTGCCAAAATTTGGAAACAAAGAATCTATTTTCTTCCATTGCAAAGAATCAGCTACATGGCGAATTTGTCCATCACATTTTCTTTCTTCTGCATGCCATCTAATATTCTTTGCATCATTTGCATTAGCGAATAATCTCTTGAACCTTAAAATTATTGGTAGGTACCATACTACTTTCGTGGGAGGACCCTTTTTGACCACCTCATAATCACTAGAATCATCATCTTTCTTTGTGTAGCGTGACGCCTTGCACTTTGGACAGTGATTATAATTTACATACTCTTTTCTGTATAGTATGCAATCATTAGGGCATGCATGTATCTTTTCATACTCCAAACCCATCAGAAACAATAACTTCTTCGCCTCGTAATAACGATTTGGCATTACGTTACCTTCTAGAAGCATTTGTGTCAACAATTCAAGTAATTCGGTAAAACTTTTGTCAGTTCATCCATTATTTGCCTTCAAATTAAACAATTTTATCACAGCTGACAAACGTGTAAAATCTGTGCATTCCGGGTACAAAGGTTTATCCTTGTCACTGCATAAAGTATCATACGCATGTGCCCTCTTAAACGAATCTTGTCCAATATCACGCATCATGTCTTCCAGACGATCATCCATTTCTACACTAACATTATCTCTTTAGGACATATTTGACTTTGCTACTACTTCACCGTGCCATATCCATTGTGTATAACTTTGACAAATCCCTTCACAAATTAGATGATCCATAATTTCTTTCTTATTAAGTTTTGGTTCTTTATTTGCACAACGAACACATGGACAGAGAAAAAGCACATGATGACTTTCTTCAGCATTACTTTTAGGAGGAGGAAGATTTTTTTTAGCATTACTTTCAGCAAACTGTATAAATTCCTTCACTCCATGTTTATACTCAGTACTTAATCAATTAGCTTTCATCCAACCACGATCCATACCTATGTTCCGAAATTAACACATAGGTTGAATTTTCAGTCAAATCAAACTAAATATTTAATGCTAATTATTTGGCTTAAATTTTGGATCACATTTCCAAATTCTTATAATAATACTAAAATAATAATATTCTTACAATAATACTATATATCAATATAGAATAAAGTAGGCAAGGGATTGAATAACACCTAGAATATAACCTTGCCTTTGTTGAAGTAATGATACAATAACATTGGTTACGGCAATTGGAAGGAAACAATAGACAAAATAGGCTTATTACTTTCATCAGGCAATGGAATAGCACTTCCGAAATACTAGCCTTTTCACTTAACAAGGCATTAAAATAATAATTTTAATTTTCCTGAATGTTAGCCTTTACTAACCGTATACACAGAGACTAAGACATATTACTATTAAATAACTCAATTAGCAAACACGCCATATTAAATTTGGTTTGTAAATTACACATAATCATTCACACACAATTGTTGAATTAATAATTGGATACATTTTTTTAACACAAATAAAACCAAATTGACATCAAAATATTTCAATCATTTTTACAAAAAAACTATTACTATAAACCGTAAAATTATGTACTTGTTAAAGACACCTTATAGATCATTGTTATCACCGGAAGAGTACTAGAAAGTAGAAAAAGCTCAAGGTTGTCTCTACAAGCCAACAAGCACAAGGCTGTTTCTCCTAAGACTTTATCCAAATAATGAGAAATTGGTATTTTACCATCTCAAATAACGTTATGTTAAATATCACTACTAATTTCAGCAACAATATGATGTTAAAAATTGCAGTGTAAGGTTGTCACTAAATTTTCTACACACTAAATTTTCTACACACAACATGTTAAAAATATCACTATTAAATTTAACAATATGATGTTGAAAATATATGAAACAAACTGAATTTTCTACACACTAAATTTCAAAATTCAGAATTCTTACAAAAAGTTATTCTTAAAAACAGTAAAATAATGTAGTGTTTAAAATACCTTAAAGAAACCACGCGAACAAAAATGGCGGAGGAAGAACCACGCGAACAAAATTGGTGGAGGGAGAACGGAGGCGAACGAAAATGGTGAAGGGACGGTGAAAGAAGAAGATGGCGACGGTGGAACGAGACAGTGGAGGGACGGTGGAAGAAGAAGATGGCGCGGTGGAACGATACGGTGGAGGGATGGTGGAAAGAAACGGCGGAGGGACGGTGGAAGAAGAAGGTACGAAGGGTTTAAGGAAGAAGAAGAAAAACGGCAAAGGGAGGTGGAAGAAGAACGAAAATGGCGGACGTTTAAGGAAGAAGAAGAAAAATGAGTTTTGGAATTTTGAGAATGTAAACATTACGGGTAGTGTCATACCCCAAATTTTACCCTTAGATTAATCGGTTAATTTCGCATTCCATCTCATTTTTGCATTGCATTGTAAACTAACCGCTAACCAGTTTGCTCAGCCTGTTGGTTTTGCAGGAAAATCACACTGTATGCGATTTAATTAGTGAAGGGAAAAAGGGTCATTAATTTGTAGCCTGCTGACAATTTATGAAGCTGAGTCGTCATCAGGAGTTCTTCAAGTGGTTGGGGTTTCCATCTCCGAGTCACGTCACTTATTTGAGGATGAGCTGAATTTTACGATAATATTGACGTCAGACGTCTCGTGATACAGTACATTCTATTCAAGAGTCGAGATTTAGTTGTCAGTTGGTTTTCAGGAATGTTGTTTGAGTTTATTTGGAGTAGTTTAGTCGGATTATTTTAATTAAGTGAATTTATTCGTTTAAGCTTAAGCGGATGAATTGTTTGGAAATTTTATCGGAGAAAGTTGATTGGAAAAATAAAGAATTGAGTTTATTTGAATTCTATTGTTTATTACAATTACAAAAGAAAATTCCAATTCACAACTTTATTCCTAAATTCTAAAAAGACTTAATTTCCTAAATTTGCCGTTGCGCCGATCTTCAATCTTCGATTTCTCGGACATGCAAAAATACCAACAACATATGAAAATAATTTAAATGGTTAGAGTTGGTGAAAAATGATTTTTTTCAGTTCCGATACCCTCAGTTAGATGTCATCATCGGGTACGTCGGGAGGGCAACAACGACGAGGTCGTCGCCAACTCCCGACTTTCAATTTCGGCCTCGGCGCAAATCCGACAGACATTTGTTCTAAGCCATTCCGAGAGAGAGAGAGAGAGAGAGAGAGAGAGAGAGAGAGAGAGAGAGAGAGAGAGAGAGAGAGAGAGAGAGAGAGAGAGAGAGAGATTTTGTTTGAAAAAGTGATTTTGTTTGAAAAACTGATTTTTGGAAAAGTGATTCTGAAAAAAGTGCTTTTGGAAAAAAGCGCTTTTCTTGAAAAATGGGTTTTGGCCAAACAGGTCACAAAGAACATTCTCCAGAAATTTCTGAATCCAACGGATCAAACCACAACAACAATAAGCAACAAGAGTTCTGGAATAATCTCCCACAACCATCAAATTCGCTACAACTGCCCACTTTCCTGAAAAATTGCAGAACCATCAGCAACAACATGAGGATTGTAACAAATAATCAGCAACCATTTCACAAATTTTGCAACCTAACGGCAAAAACTCCTGAAAAATCGCGAGAATCAACACAAAAATCGTAACAACATCCAGGCCCAAATTAATAACAAAAAAGTATCAGCATCAGTTCATAAAAAGGGGATCCATCGCCAGTTCATCTGGAAGGAAAAAAAAGAAGAACTCAGAACATCATGAAAGACAAACAGTAGAACCGAACCCGAAGGTTCATCATCATCAATAAATCATAAACGGCGGCTGAAACCCAAAAGGTCCAACACCCGTCATCAAGATCTCATCAATTCATCACAGGAGATCAGAAGAAAAACGAGGAGGACGAACCATCCTCGCGCGCCCTCACCATCAACGGACAGGTTGAAACCCCCATCGGACTTAGAAGCATCATTGTCCGCGAACCATCAAACCTACGGCGGACGGAAATCTACCATCAACAAAACCTCCGTAAGATTTTTTTTATCATTATAATGTTTTTCATGGTTTTGTTGCAGGGAAAGAAGAAGGAAAGCCATTGAAACCGAAAAAGGCAACATGCAAGTAATGGAAGCGAGATCAGAGCTCTAGGGACAATAATGGCTGCCGCATGTGGGAGAAGATGAAGTGAAAAAGAAAAACCTAGAAGCTTCGGCGCATAGAACGCCCCTCCCCCCATTTTATTTCAATTATTTTATTTTCATTTTTCTTTTTTTATTTTATTTTATTTATTTTGTTATTATTAGTAGTATTATTTTAGTAGTTTAATGTAACTAGAATTAGTAAAACCTTTCATAAAGTTAAAACCTTTTAATTTATTTTTTTTTGTTTTACAATTCAGTTTAATTAGGTTAAATTGAAACCTTTTTAAAATTAAAATTCTTTATAAAATTAAAACCTTTTCTAAAATTAAAATCTTTTTTAATTTTAAAACCTTTATTAAAACTAAAACTTTTGGAATAAATTAATACTAACATTTTTTAACACTAGACTTCAAATTATTTTCAATTACTTACAAACCCTTTCATTCTAATTTCTAGCCTAAAAGTCTAAAATAAAAAGTCTTAGCATTCCCGTTAATTATCATTTGACTTTTATTGGCTCTCATTTTGTCTGTGGCTACTAATCCTTTATTTTTTTTTTCATATTTATTTTTATGGTTGTAATTTATGCGAGGACATTGTCGCTTTTATTTCGTTATTATCCTTGCATTTTTCATGGTTGTAATTTATGCTAGGATATCGTCGTTTTTTAAATCCTTTACTGTTTTCGTACTTTCCCGTATTTTCATACTGCGTTTAATTATTTGCATTATTTTAGTTACTATTAAATCCCTTCCGAAGGAATAGGTCTAGCCGTTTGACCACCGTGTCAATAGTCCTCACTTTTGAACATTTCATTTTCCAAAGCCCTAATTGCCTAGGTGTCCTGCCGTGGACAGTTTTACCCTTTACCCTAGCGTTAGGATAAGGAGTCGTCGTACTCCATATTAGGTTTCCCACCGTGGAATACCTATTTCACCCTTTTCAATTCCACTTTACAACCTAGAGAATTCGAGTCGCCGTACTCATATTTTTAGGTGTCCCGCCGTGGACAAAGTTACCATTTACCCTATCATTAGGTTAAGGAGTCGCCACACTCCATTTTATGTTTCCTGCCGTGGAATACCTATTTAACCCTTTTCAAATTCAACTATTTTCAACGTAGAAATAGGAGTCGCCGAACTCCACGTAAGCGCTTCCATATGAATGCTTATTCCCCATTGAAACCTTGACCACTGTCAAGAAGTTTCTAACCTCCCTTTCAAGGGGAACTACGACTACTCTAATTCAATCCTCTACCTCAGATACGTAGGCACAAGATGCGAATCTTGGCGAGTAAACTTAGGACTAACCCTTAGGTTTTCTCTTTAACTTCTAACTCTTAGCATGTACCCTTTAAGTAGATAATTAAAGCAAAATAGAAAACATTAAAACAAGAGGTTCCTGTAGAGTACTACAGAAGTTTAGGGTGCCAATACCTTCCCTAAGCTTAACCAACCCCCGAACCCTAGATCTCTCCCCGCATCGTGTTTACTATGCAAACTAGGCTTTTCCTTTCTTTGACATTTCCTTCGGATAAATTAAAGATCGGTTGTGAATCAAAGATTTGCGATTCAAATTAATTAATAATTTGATATCATATTCTCACCGCAACAGAAAATGGCGACTTCACTGGGGACAATCCTATCTTTTGAGGGTTATCCCTAATTTGTTTTTATTTCATATTTTTGCTTTATTATTTGCTTGTATGTTATATATTGTACCTTGCTTGGGGGTATTTATTTTGTTGTGAGATAAGTCCTACACCCGGACTTGAGTGACATTATTATAGGAAGGTGATATATTCGACGAGGCTTATAGGGAGTTGAATCCCGACCAAGCTGACTTGAGAATCAACGCTCAGTTGAGGCCTTTTGAAAAGTAGTACTGTTGAAGGAGTTAATTGTGAAAACATTCACTATTTTCGATTGGAGATTGTGATACTGGGGACCGTACCTTAACCACACTTTGGCCTTATCTAGGACGTAGTGCAAGGACTATGAGAGAGTATTCCCAAAATAGTTTCTACGCGATACAACACTCTAAAGAGGTTCACTTGACAATATTATTAACCATTAAGTCAGTCGGGAAATTGATATTATTCGAAAGATGGACTGATGACTTTGGGCACCTCTTTAGAGCCCTTGTTCTGCAGGTACAATTAACCCTATAGTACATACCTTATGGGGATGGGTAGACCTTGACTCTACTCATTGTCTTTCTAACCTAGGACCTTTTGTTATTTGTGGATGTGCATTGCATCCATAAAGCATCATATTATCCCTGTTTCAAGGAAATTCAACAGTCCCTTATAAGTTCAAAAAGTCCTACATTTTAAAGTCTAAAACCTTTTCCCGCTTTCCTAAAAATGTTTGCAATCGACCATTGAAATTCTTGAAACCATTGCATTGCATCATCATCATGTCTTGCATCGCATTGCATTCTATTTGCATCTTCGTATGATCCATTGCATATCATAGGTCTGTCCGGTAACTCACGTCCAGTTGTCTTTGTCTTCCAGTGTCCCTTTGAGTCATCAAGCTGATTCCTCGACACAAATATCGGACTCGAGCTAACTATAGACTCCAGATGTCAGAACAAGAGACATATAATGCGGAAATCCGAACGGAGATTGATAAGTTGAAATCAGGCATGACCAAGCTCACCGAGATGCTTCAAGTACTGATTGTCAGGGGTGAGCCACCTCAGAGGACCGTCATTCAAGAAGTTTCAAGTGTTGATCCACCTCCTGTTCAAATGCCACCCTCTACTTGGCCAGAGTTTGGTTTACCTCCTAACTACTCTCCACCTCTTGCATCTGCTGCTATGATTAGTCAGACTGTCAGACCAGTTTTTCAAGCTCCTTTCTTTGTTGAGCCCAGACTTGTGGTCCATAGTGTCATCCGAATGTCCAGAACAATCCTTTGCCAGTGCATCAAAAGTGAAGCTTCGACCTGATCCCAGTGGATTATTTTCCTAAACGCCAGCATTTCAGACAGGACGACTCATCTTTGTACTGATTTAGTCACTAGGCCTTTTGTTTCTCGTTGTTTGTACTTTCTTTATTTTTGTATTAGTTGTTTGCCTTCAAATTATGTTTGTACTTTTTATTAATGAAATAAGCATTGTAACTTTTGATTTCAATTCATTTTATATATTATTTTCACTTTTATACTTTATCTTTCAAATATTTACTCCTTGTTCAAATTTTTGATATGCAAAGATTGGAGGGAGGATGATGAAAATGTTATACCCATAACTGCTGTCAGTATGCTTTCAATCAAACTTTGTTGATGATGTAAGGCATTGTTTCAATCCCCATACACTGGAGAAATAAGGAAGTTATTCCCTTGTCACCCCCTTCGAGCCTAGAAGTTGGAGTTTCTTTCTTTACAAAAAAAAAACTGCAATCTTATCCTGGGGCATGGGTAGTTTCTTAGTTAACTCGGTTGCGTTCATACATTACACCTTTCATATAATGGTTGCACTCACAAATTTTCCTTCGCACACAACAAGTAAGTGTCGAAGATGTTTTCCAAGCCAAAAGCCTATGATGGTTCACCGTAATCATTAAGCCAAGTAGTCACCTTCTTTATAAAAAAATAAAAAGAAAAGTCCCGCTAATGTCAAAACCTATGAAGGAGACTTAGGCAAAACTGGGGCATCCCGCTGACTGTGTGCTTTAAAAGAAACAGTTCAGGAAAAAGTTAGGGATGATAAAAAGAGGAGATCTTTAAATCCTTACCCTGAAAATCCTCAATGTCAAAATAACCACATGTTATAGGGAAGTAGTGGCTGCCTTTTCATAGGTCCCTTGACTTCTGAACCATCATTGCTACTATCAGTGCAATTTCTAACCTATAGGAACCTGAATGCATAATATGAGTTAACTGAGCGTAGGACTGAAGATTATCACGTAGAGTGGGTGGGTACAAATAAACTTTGAGCCTTTATCCTTTGTTTCATAAACCGTGAACCAGGCCACGTTACATCCCCCAAAAGACCTAATTGAAGCAAGGTGATTTTGAAAGCATACTACAACAAGGTTGCGTAAACTGACTCCAAAAGATCTTTGCAAATCAATTATTTTGGCAGCACACCTTTGCTTTAAACTTTGAGTGTCTTGAACCACCGTGTTCTGACCAACGACTCATTTATTTTTCATCTTTCAAAAATGATTTTGGTTTCAAAAGTTGCATGAACTTTGCATTACCATGTTTGTATGAATATTTTTGTTTGCAAACTGGCTTTCTTCAAGGAATTTTCAAACAATCGAGAAACTTGGTCAAGTGATCCTATCAGGGGCAAGTTCCTTTTACATCCTGTCTAAGAATCAGTTCAAGATTTGTTCATGGCAAGCCATTCTCAGATTTAGTTTATCCAAAAGATTTTTCAGGACTCAGACTAGGGCAAGCATTCCGGGGGTACAATAAAACAGTCATTTTCACGAATCAGACAAGCTGAAGTAATTATCAGTTTATCTATAACAAATGGTTTAGTCTAGGGAAGTTTACTTGAAGGATACCCAAGCAACTATGCATCCTTCCTACAAGGACCATCAACTTGATATAGTTTACCATTGTGGCAGAGATGTGCCCAGCAGTAACATCTTTGGTCCCCTAGCAGAATGACAATGATCTCCGTGTTAAAGAACCAGTCTTCCAGTCTTGTAATCTCACCAAAAGAGTCGAGCCTTATCGTCGGCATCTGCATTTGCATTTGATCATATATCATAGTTGTCACTACTGCAAAAAAAAAGGTGTCGGCAATGACAGAAGAGTCGCCACCGTTCGTTATTTATCCCAACGAGAGGGAAAGGAAACGAGCAGAGAAAACCTGACGAAAAGGGATAAGATTGGTCATCGCAACCAAATCTCGGGTTCGGGATTCGGTTACGCAAGGGGAAGGTATTAGCATCCCTCACGTCCGTCGTACTCGACGGGATCCACGCTTAGTTGTCTATCTGAAAGGGTGGTTGAAACTATCTAACTAAAGGTCTGGGACAAAAGAAAAGAAAAATGAAAAGGACTCGACAGAGCGTCGCTGCTCTGGGCCTACGTATTCCCGTCTGGTACGAGAAATCAGAGTCAACATAGTTCGGCTAACTACGGGTGAAAAGGGAGAAATGTTGCTCGCCAAGACATCACGTCTTGTGCCTACGTACTCTCAACAAGTAGGAGAGATCAGAGCAAACGTAGTCCGGGATAAAGAGAACACAGGTTTGTTCATCTGTTTTATCCGAGTAAGGTTAAACTATCGCTCTAGCAGTTAGGGACGACGCCTGTTTGCGGTAGAGCCAAAGCTTAACAATGCTCTTTTATTTGAAAAGATTTTCTTTGATTAAGGGATACCCAAAGGCAAAATGGAGTTTGACTATTCGTTTTTGTCTTTTATTAGAGAAGTGTTTTGAATGAATGTTTGTAATTCATATTGCACTAGAGACTATGACTTAGGAGTGAATGCGTCGCATATCACCCAAAGGGTGCTATACTAAACATTCTGGCTATTAAAGGGAAACCCCCCAATAACCATTTCCTAAGTAGCTTAAGGCTCGTAACGTGTAATAATCATTAGCCTTTATTAGGTGTGTTAGAATTGTTTGAAGATGAGAAGAGAAGAAGGACTTCTAAAGGGGACTAAGTCAAAACCCTAAAGGTATCATGCTTCATGGTCCTAAAGTTGATTTAAGAAGGGAATTTTATCTTATTTGTTATCATGCAAAGGATTAATCCTAAGGTTCTATCATCACTATCCTTCAACAAGGAAGTGAGAATTCCTAAGGGAACATGGCAATGGAAAAGAAGAGAAACAACATACAATAATTGAATTAAAATGGGAATGTGAATGAATGCACATGTAATGCAACATTACAAGCAAAGGGAGGACACCTCAACCTTTAATGCAAACAAGCAAACATAAAAAAGAAAACAACATCCAAGCAAAGGGAGGAAACCTCAACCTTTAATGCAAACATGGACTTAAGAGAAAAAATGCCTACACATGCATACTTCTATCCTAATGCACCAAATCATACAACATGAAGAGGAAAGGATCAACAAGATGATGGGAAGCAAAGTGAGAACCAAAGGAACTCACTATGATACTCAACCAAACTCATCACATTCAATGTGTAAAAACACATAAGTAGTCCTCAAAGGTTCTACCACTTATGGAATGCCTTTAGTTCTTCCAAAGGAGGAACTAGGCTCTCACAAGTGGGACCCTTAGGTCATAGGATAGAGAGGAATGAGGATAAGAAGATGTGTACAAAGAATGAACAAGAGATTGCAAAAGAATCAGGTAAGGGATGGAGATCATGCAACATGTGTACATGGAAGACTAAAATGAAAGTCCTAAAGGATGCCTAACCTAAACAAGTTATGAACATGATCAAGGCCAAAAAATGAACACACACATGCCTTAATGTGTATACAATATGAATATGCAAGTATTGAATGCTCAAACAATGCACAAAGTTCAAACAAAATGCAAACTAGTCAAGTGCTAGGGTTGAAACCATACAAGGGTAGGCTAGAATGTAAAATACCCTAAAAATAGTAAACTAATCCTAAAAAATCTAAATACAATGCCATGAGACCCCTCTGGTGTTAGGAACTAGGGTTCAAAGGAGGAGAGCCTAAGTCCTAACCTAGCTATGCCAACAGAAGGCAAATCCTAAGGGAAGTCCTATGAACTAGTCAAGAGGGAAGGTCCTAAAGATCAAGCCTAAACCCTAATCAAAAGGTAAAAAAACAGAGAGAAAAAATATCATAAAAACAATCAACATGTTAATGATGTACACAAAACATTTCAAGCATTTATATGAAATAATCATCAAGAAATAAAATTCTAAACAAAAGTTGTATATTTTTCAATTCATAAGAAATACCTCAAAAAGAAAATTCAAGATTTAATTAAAAAATGAATTAAAAATTAATCAAAACATTTCTAAAATCAATTTACATGTTAAAGTATGCAGAAACATTTTTCTATGATTTTTTTTAGAGGTATTGAAGTATTTTTTATGAATTAAATTGCAACTGAATTAAAAAGTGAAAAAAGAAAGAAAAAGAAAAGAAATTAGACAAAACAGTGGTGCAGATAGTAATGATAACACGTTCATTCAGTGGGCCTCACGCATACAGGGGGTGTGGAAAGGAATTTGAGCCCAAGTCCACTCAGAATCCACTTAAATGAAATGCACCATTTTATATAAGTTTGGTCAACTAACGCTAAGACTTAATCCTGGCCCTCCGTTTTAAATCTCAATTAACATAGATCAATGGCTCAGGCAAGCACACGCGGGCTTTGGACTGAAAACAAGCGCGCCAGAGAAGATGAACCCTGCGGTGGTTCCGGTTGTCTTCTCCGGCCACCCAAGGTTGCAGGGGATCTCAAACCTAACCAAACTGCACGGTTTTTGCGTCTAAACTACTCGTCTCAATGCACTAGTCATGAATCCATGGTTTATTTTCATTGATTGCTCCTAATTAACCCTAACCAAATCCAACTAAAATCAAGCACTCATCCTAAATTGTCACTAATAGTCACCAAACCTAACCAAAATCCATCTATGATGATGAGAGAACATGAATATGCAAAAATGGTGTGCAATTACTACCTACACAGGGAGAATTTTGGACAAGTGAGTTACCTAACAGAATAACTCCGTTGGACCTTGAATACTTGCCAATTCTTGATGAAAACGATCCAGAAACTTCACACAACCTTCAAAGAAGCTTCAGGAATGCTCAATTGCGCTTGAAACTGGATGAATTGGAAAATGCGATTTCAACTCCTTCTTGAGCTTTTGCAACTGTTTTCTTGATCCAAAATGCTCCAAATCCCATTCTGAAAGTTTGTACACGATGCTGAGAATATATGTGATGGATCCAAATGCATAGAAAGCCCAATCCAAGCCCAGTTTGATCCAATGGAAATCCAAAATTTTGGTTATGCAAGCTTCACCATATGCATAAAAACAGAGCTTCCAAGGCTTGTTTCTTCATTCACTTAGCTTGCTGGTAGTGTATATTGATCCAATGGCTAAGAATTATTCCTCAATTTAATCTCATGGTGTGATTTTGATATGTTACTTCCATTTGAAGCAAGCTTGGAAACAACCATGAAAATGCCCTTAATTTGCAAATCCAAAATTGGCATCTTGTTTAGAATGATTTGTAGACTCAAAAAATGAACTAAATTAATTAAAATTTGTTCAAGATGAATTTATTTGATTTTATGGCTCTTAATGCTTTTTCATGAAAATTTCCTCCACCAATTTTTCAATCCAAGCTTCATCCATGACATGTGAGGTTTGGTAGTGTAATTGACCCTATTTGGAGCAACTTTGATGTTGGCAAAAGTTTCATTTGAGGTGTGCAAAGTTGTGAAATTGACCTATAATAAAAAATGACCTATAATCAAAGTTTCCCAAAATACCCTTGCCTTGCAAGCTTCATATCTTGAGCTATACAAATCAGATGAAAGACTTCTAGTACTTTTTGGAAAGCTAAGATCATAAGGAAAAACTTTCATGTTTGGGTCAAAGAGGGGAGAGACATCCTTCTATGTCAAAAATGTCTTGGAAGTTGGTTGACTTTTGTTGACCAAAATCACATTCAACTGATAATCTGTAACTTTCCAGCTTCATAACTTGAGTTATAGAAATCCAATGGATGAGTTCTAGTAATCAAAAGAAAGCTAAGAACATGCTCTACAAGTTTCATGTTAGGGTCAAGATGAGATGAGACTTTTATCTTGAGATACGTTATCTTGAAGTTAGACACTTAACAGGGGATTTTACACTGACAAGCTTAGAAACCCTGGCTTAGCAACTTCTCACACTCTTGATTCTTCCTGATTTGATCTTGGAATATCATCTTAGACATCTCAACACAACATTCCATGATCACAAAGACTTGGAATTGAGTCTTAATCTCCTTCAGATTCACTGTTGACTTAGGGTCGACCAGATGAAAACCCTAGTTGAACCACCTTTGTCTGTGGCTCCTTACACTTGATATACTGACTTGCACAGACCCTCAATGACCCTCAAGACATCCAATGAGCTTGTAAAATTCTCCCCATCCATAACCATGGACTCAATATCATCTGATGCCCTTCACAGGGCCTCCAAGATAGGAGGTGAACCATATTCATTCATCTGCTCTTTCACAAAGCTTTGACTTTCCTCTGGTGATGATAAGCACTAGATAGCTTGAATAAGAACTCTTGGTTAGGCTTAGAACCTTTGGGTGATCTTCTCTTGCTAAGCACACCTCTCTCAATCCCCTGTATATGGACAATGATATGCAAAATGCAAATGCTAATGCTATGAAAATGCAATGAAACATAAACCAAGTTAAAAAAAAAGGTTGGGCAAATTTTAGGGGTGCAACAATAGCATTATTCTTATACATATGCATATCATGAGTGTTTCATCCTCATTTGCAGTTATCCCGAGGTTGTGTGTTATTCATGTCTCACCTTGTGGTCAAAGTCCAACTTACTTGGCACCTACCAAACAGAGTTATTGTGTCTATCTGACGTTCTTCCAGGTATGACGTTTTTCTTATCCGATTGTTTCTCCGAATATGTTTGTCCTTATCTTACATCTCATACTATTCTCAAATATTGTGTTTATACTTTTCATTCAAATCCATTATTGGATGTCTGGTATCCTTTTATCCAATGCCATTCTTGGATGTCACCCTCGTGTCTCTCTCTGACGTTTTTCCAGATGGAGTCTTTGTTCTGATGTTCTTCCAGAACTTATCTGATGGTTTTCCAGATATTTCTCTTAATTCTGATGTTTTTCCAGAATCTATCCGATGTTTTCCCAGATTTGTTTCTCTCTCTGACATTTTTCCAGATGAAGTCTTTGTTCTGATGTTTTTCTAGAACTTATCTGATGGTTTACCAGATATTTTTATTGATTCTGATGTTTTTCCATAATCTATCCGATGTTTTTTCAGATCTGTTTCTCTCTCTGATGTTTTTCCAAACAAAGTCTTTGTTCTGATGTTCTTCCAGAACTTATCTGATGGTTTTCCAGATATTCCTTTTGATTCTGATTTTTTCCCAGAATCTATCTGATGTTTTTCCGGACTTGTTTCTCTTCTAATGTTTTTCCAGATTGAGTGTGTGGATCTGATGGTTTTCTAGATATTTCCTTTTGATTCTGATGTTTTTCCAGAATCTACACGATGTTTTTCTGGATATGTTTCTCTCTCTCTCTGATGTTTTTCCAATTTGAGTTTCGGTTCTGACATTCTTCCATAACTCTGTTGTTGCCTATCTGATGTTCTTCCAGATATGTCTTCAAAATTTTCCCGTATATTTAATGTTTTCCTAAATGTTTCAGATGTACCTTCAGAGTATTGTCTTCATCTAATGCTCTTCTAGATGTTTTCATTTTGTTTCTGGATGTGTCCCAGAGTTTATTCGATGTTTTTCCGAGTATCTCTGGTGTGTTTCAGAGTTTATTCGATGTTCTTCCAGATGTTTCTGATGTTTGTTTCTCCCTGTATATTTTCCGACAATTCTTGAAGATCCCGCTCGATCTCTTCGTTTAAAGAAATGTCCCAAAAACTCCAGCACTTGTCGTTTACCTGACCCTACCGCTGTATGGATCCTGTGTTACCTTGTCATCCCAGAGTGCCAACTGGTCATGCCTGAACTTGTTGAGCAGTTGCTCTTAGGTATTCCCTAGTGGAGGCCATCTCGTTGGTGTCATCTCCATGGAGGATCCCATTCTTACCGTTTCATCCTAAAGGGACAGCTGGTCGTGCTTGCACGAGTTAGCCATTGCTTTAGAATTCCCTAGTGTCGTGTTGTTTCCCCTGTGCATCGTATTCCTCGGTATGGTTTGTTCGTCGCATCTGTCCCTTATGTCGTCGTATCGTCTGCATCCTTGCATTTATCATTCCAGCATACGCATCATAACATTGTTAGCCTTATAGTTCGTTTTGTTTTGTCCATAACATTGCATACCGCTGCGTCTAAGGGCAAAATTTTCAGTTATCTATATTTAAATCCCTTTCACTGTGATTTCTCGAGTCTACGTCGCTCAAATCATCCGGTGAAGCTATTTAAATAGGGGCAACTGTCATACCCCAAATTTTACCCTTAGACTAATCAGTTCATTTCGCATTCCATCTCATTTTTGCATTGCATTGTAAACTAGCCACTAGCCAGTTTGCTCAGTCTGTTGGTTTTGCAGGAAAATCACACCGTGTGCGATTTAATTGGTGAAGGGCAAAAGGGTCATTAATTTGAACCCTGCTGACAATTTATGAAGCTGAGTTGTCATCAGGAGTTCTTCAAGTGGTTGGGGTTTCCATCTCCGAGTCATGTCACTTATTTGAGGATGAGCTGAATTTTACGATAATATTGACGTCAGACGTCTCGTGATACAATACATTCTATTCAAGAGACGAGATTTAGTCGTCAGTTGGTTTTCAGGAATGTTGTTTGAGTTTATTGGAGTAGTTTAGTCGGATTATTTTAATTAAGTGAATTTATTCGTTTAAGCTTAAGCGGATGAATTGTTTAGAAATTTTATCGGAGAAAGTTGATTGGAAAAATAAAGAATTGAGTTTATTTGAATTATATTGTTTATTACAATTACAAAAGAAAATTCCAATTTACAACTTTATTCCTAAATTCTAAAAAGACTTAATTTCCTAAATTTACCGTCGCGCCGATCTTCAATCTTCGATTTCTCGGACCTGCAAAAATACCAACAACATATGAAAATAATTCAAACGGTTAGAGTTGGTGAAAAAATGATTTATTTTGGTTCCGATACCCTCAGTTAGATGTCATCATCAGGTACGTCGGGAGGGCAACGACGACGAGGTCGTCGCCAGCTCCCGACTTTTAATTTTGGCCTTGGCGCAAATCCGACAGACATCTGTTCTAAGCCATTCCGAGAGAGAGAGAGAGAGAGAGAGAGAGAGAGAGAGAGAGAGAGAGAGAGAGAGAGAGAGAGAGAGAGAGAGAGAGAGAGAGAGTGATTTTGCTTGAAAAAATGTTTTTTGGAAAAGTGATTTTGAAAAAAGTGCTTTTGGAAAAAGTGCTTTTCTTGAAAAATGGGTTTTGGCCAAACAAGTCACAAACAACATTTTCCAGAAATTTCTGAATCCAACGGATCAAACCACAGCAACAATAAGCAACAAGACTTCCGGAAGAATCTCCCACAACCATCAAATTCGCTACAACTGCCCACTTTCCTGAAAAATTGCAGAACCATCGGCAACAACATGAGGATTGTAACAAATAATCAGCAACCATTTCACAAATATTGCAACCTAACAGCAAAAGCTCCTGAAAAATTGCGAGAATCAACACCAAATTCGTAACAACATCCATGCCCAAATTAATAACAATAAAGTATCAGCATCATTTCATAATAGGGGGATCCATCACCAGTTCATCCGAAAAGAAAAAAAAAAGAAGAACTCAGAACATCATGAAAGACGAACAGTAGAACAGAACCCGAAGGTTCATCATCATCAATAAATCATAAACGGCGAGTGAAACCCAAAAGGTCCAACACCCGTCATCAAGATCTCATCAATTCATCATAGGAGATCAGAAGAAAAACGAGGAGGACAAACCATCCTCGCGAGCCCTCGCCATCAACGGACAGGTTGAAACCCCTGTCGGACTCAGAAGCATCATTGTCCGCGAACCATCAAACCTACGGCGGACGAAAATCTACCATCAACAAAACCTCCGTAAGATTTTTGATCATTATAATGTTTTTCATGGTTTTGTTGCAGGGAAAGAAGAAGGAAAGCCATTGAAACCGAAAAAGGCAACATGCAAGCAAGAACGATGGAAGCGAGATCAGAGCTCTATGGACAACAATGGTCGCCGCATGTAGGAGAAGATGAAGTGAAAAAGAAAAACCTAGAAGCTTCGGCGCACAAATAGCCCCTCCCCCCATTTTATTTCAATTATTTTATTTTCATTTTTATTTTTCTTTATTTTCTTTATTTTGTTATTATTATTAGTATTATTTTTATAGTTTAATGTAACTAGAATTAGTAAAACCTTTCATAAAGTTAAAACCTTTTTATTTATTTATTTTTTTTGTTTTACAATTCAGTTTAATTAGGTTAAATTGAAACCTTTTTAAAATTAAAACCTTTTCTAAAATTAAAACCTTTTTTAATTTTAAAACCTTTATTAAAACTAAAACTTTTGGAATAAATTAATACTAACATTTTTTAACACTAGACTTAAAATTATTTTCAGTTACTTACAAACCCTTTCATTCTAATTTTTAACCTAAAAGTCTAAAATAAAAATTCCCAGCATTCCCATTAATTATCATCTGACTTTTATTGGCTCTCATTTTTTCCGTGGCTACTAATCCTTTATTTTTTTCATATTTATTTTTATGGTTGCAATTTATGCGAGGATATCGTCACTTTTATTTCGTTATTATTCTTGCATTTTTCATGGTTGTAATTTACGCGAGGATATCGTCGCTTTGCAATTCCTTTATTGTTTTCGTACTTTCCCGTATTTTCATACAGCGTTTAATTATTTGCATTATTTTATTTACTGTTAAATTCCTTCCGAAGGAATAGGTCTAGCCGTTTGACCGTCGTGTCAATAGTCCTCACCTTTGAACATTTCATTTTCCAAAGCCTTAATTGCCTAGGTGTCCCGCCGTGGACAGTTTTACCATTTACCCTAGCGTTAGGATAAGGAGTCGATGTACTCCATATTAGGTTTCCCGCCGTGGAATACCTATTTCACCCTTTTCAATTCCACTTTACAACCTAGAGAATTCGAGTCGCCGTACTCATATTTTTAGGTGTCCCGCCGCGGACAAAGTTACCCTTTACCCTAGCATTAGGTTAAGGAGTCGCCGCACTCCATTTTAGGTTTCCCGCCGTGGAATACCTATTTAACCCTTTTCAAATTCAACTATTTTCAACGTAGAAATAGGAGTCGCCGAACTCCACGTAAGCGCTTCCATATGAACGCTTATTCCCCATTGAAACCTTGACCACTGTCAAGAAGTTTCTAACCTCCCTTTCGAGGGGAACTATGATTACTCTGATTCTATCCCCTATCTCGGATACGTAGGCACAAGATGCGAATCTTGGCGAGTAAACTTAGGAATAACCCTTAGGTCTTCTCTTTAACTTCTAACCCTTAGCATGTACCCTTTAAGCAGATAATTAAAGCAAAATAGCAAACATTAAAATAAGAGGTTCCTGTAGAGTACTACAGAAATTTAGGGTGCTAATACATTCCATAAGCTTAACCAACCCCCGAACCCTAGATCTCTCCCCGCACCGTGTTTACGATGCAAATTAGGTTTTTCCTTTCTTTGACCTTTCCTTCGGATAAATTAATGACTGGTTGTGAATCAAAGATTTTACATCGCATCCGGTTAATGGACCGATGTAAAATCCTGTAACTTAAAACATTTTACATCGCATCCGGTTAATGGACCGATGTAAAAACCTGTTAAGGTCTTGCACTTTTTACATCGGTTGTAATTAAAGGACCGATGTAAAATGTTTATTCCATTTTATTTATTTTTTTATTTAGAACTTTTTACATCGGTTGTGATAAATGGCCCAATGTAAAATGTTTAATTAATATATTTTATTTATTTTTTTATTGAGGTACTTTTTACATCGGTTGGGGTAAATGGACCGATGTAAAATCCTTTATAACAAAAGTTTTAATTATTTACGAAACTGCCACCGCGTTATTTTTTACATCGGTTGGTTTAATAGGCCTGGTGTAAAATGTTTAACCCATTTTATTTATTTTTTATTCAAAACTTTTTATATCGGTTATGTTAAATGGCCTGATGTAAAATCCTTTATAACAAAATTTCTTATTATTTACAACATTACCACCGAGTTTTTTTTCACATTAATGAAAATGTATGTCTGATGTAAAATCATTAAATCAAATATTTTTCACATCATATTGTTAATAAATCTGATGTAAAATCCTTTGACAAATATTTTTCACATCATATATCTTAAAATCTAATGTAAAATCATTTAACTAAATGTCTTATTTTTAGTAATGAGAGCATATGACAAGATGATTAGCCGAGACACCCACATTGAGGTTGTACACACAATCCTTACCTTCTGTGACAAAAAAGGCCAACCATGTGCAAGTTTTTTATCCTCATATTGAAGGAAACATAAATGAAAAGGTCAAAGGTCTAAATCCAAAATCATTCAATTCATGGTGTAAATTTTGTAAATGTTTCACGACTGACTTCACCGCATTAAGGAGGCAATCAAAATCTGTGGAAAATATGGTTGGGATTTGATAGAAAAAGGATGAGTCATTGGGGAGCTACATCAAAAGCTACAATATAGAGGACTTCTTGGTAAAGGATACATATGTTAAGATAAAGAGGTACTTGTTGACCTATGGACTTCAAAATGAGACATGATAGGTTGATATTGTGAGGATCAATAAGCCTACAAATTTTTATGACTTGCTTGGACTAGAAAAGAAATATATCCATTATGAGGAGATGGTGGAGGAAAATTAGGTAATTTAAAGTAACCCTAAAAGGGTAGACACAAAACGAGGTCCATTATATTAGGAAACTTAATGGGCCACTTTATCTAGGAAACTTAATGAAATTCCATTTAAAAATGTATCATCATTCGTCCCATGTTGGTTGCTCTAGACGTTGTATCCTCAAAGATACATTGAAATATGAAATACCATACCCGAAAAGATGAGGTATCTATCAACAAAGGCCAATCTAAAAGCATGAAAATCATGCTTTTAAGTCTCATTAAAGTTTCACAAGAGGGAGATCGCAGGAGACCAAGGTAATCCTTGGAGAATAGAGTAGCCCCCTCCCCCACCCAAGAGCTTGAATGTGAATCTAAAAGTCATTTCATCAAGATTAAAAAAGACTTGTTAAGATCAACATGTCCCTAAGGAAAGATAATCGCAAACCTTCTTCTACATATAGAAGCTAGAATCATTTATTAACATCTCATGCATTCAGAATTTGTCAGAGCATTTCAAAGTACAATTACTAATGATTTTTTCTTCTTTATTGCATTAAGGTTTTTTTCCATAGCAAAAGCATGCCAAAAACAGCTAATTTAGGTAAACCTTATTGAGAAAATCTCCAAGCCATGACCCAAAATGGTACATATATTGACACAAGTTCATATCTTTTTCCAGAGGAAAGACAATAAAAAATTGCATTGGATGACATGGCCTTTAGACACATAATTTGTCTACAAACAAATAAAAAAAGTGGTCTCTTGTGTTGGAAATAAGACCTTTTGTGTTTAGGAAAAATGTGTGGGAATATTAGAGGCTTAAAGAGAAACTTGGTAGGTGGAAGAATTATTTATGGAAGAGAGAACTTTGTATTTTGCTTGATGCAAAAGTGTAAAATTACATCTCTATTTATAGTACTCTAAGGAGAACTCTAGACACACTAATTCTAGAGAGTTCTCAACTCTTAGAAATTCCAAGAGTACTCTAGAAAGTATTACAACCCTAAGAAATATCTAGACACTCCAAACATTACAAGAGTATTCTAGAAATATTAATTAAAATTACTTAAGTCCAAAACAACTAAGCCCAAAAGTCCAAATAATATTTTAGGCCCAAATCAAGTTTAATCTTTCAACATCCCCCCTTAAACTTGATTTGTGACTCCAAGCATACTCCTTAGCTTTATGAACGTTTCCAACTTGAGTGGCTTGGTGAAAATGTCGGCAGCTTGATCTCGAGACATCACATACTTCAACCTCACATCCTTCCTCTCGATGCATTCTCTTACAAAGTGGTAACGGGTGTCGATGTGTTTACTTCTTTCATGAAATACAGGATTCTTTGCCAAAGCAAGTGCTGATTTATTGTCAACACATATTTCCATAGGATCTTCTTGTGGCATTTTTAACTCTTTCAACAAGTTCCTTAGCCAAACTGCATGGCAAACACATGATGTAGCGGCAACATATTCAGCTTCACAAGTTGACAGTGTGACGATAGGTTGTTTCTTTGACATCCAAGTGAAAGCAGTATCTCCCATAAAGAATACAAAACCAGTAGTGCTCTTTCTATCGTCCACGTCTCCACTCCAATCGCTATCACTATAGCCAACAATTTCATGATTGTTAGAAGAGTAATAGTGTAAGCCAAAGTTTGTTGTACCTTTGATATATCGAAGGATTCTCTTTGCCGCCTTGAAATGAGTTATTGTTGGAGCTTCCATGTAACGACTTACAACTCCTACAGCATAGAGAATATCCGGCCTTGTACTTGTCAAGTAACGCAGACTTCCAACCAAACTTTTGTAAAGAGTTGGATCCACAATCTCTCCATTTTCATGCTTACTCAACTTGCTGCCACATTCCATCGAGGTGCCAACCGGATTAGCATCATCCATCTTGAACTTCTTAAGAACTTCTTTTGCATAGCCTTCTTGGGTGATAAAAATTCCTTTGTCTTCTTGCTTTACTTCAATGCCAAGATAATATGCCATGAGCCCCATATCTGTCATCTCAAATTCATTTGACATGTCTTTCTTGAACTCTTCGAACATGCTTAGGTTGTTCCCAGTGAAGATCAAGTCATCAACATATAAGCACACGATCAAAATATTTCCACTTTGCTCTTTAATATAGAGTGCATGCTCATATGGACACTTGGTGAAATTCTTGTCTCGAAAGTACTTGTCGATTCGAACATTCCAAGCTCTCGGAGCTTGCTTGAGTCCGTACAACGCCTTTTTCAACTTGAGGACTTTTTCTTCTTGCCCTTTTACTTCATATCCTTGTGGTTGCTCGATATAAACTTCTTCTTCGAGAAAACCATTCAAGAAGGCCGACTTCACATCCATTTGATAGATCTTCCATTCATTCTGGGCTGCCAAAGAAATGATTAGTCTAATAGTTTCAAGACGAGCAACGGGGGCAAATACCTCATCATAGTCAATTCCTTGTCTTTGACTATAGCCTTTTGCCACCAGTCTTGCTTTGTATCTCTCCACGTCTCCTTTTGCATTCTTCTTTGCCTTGTACATCCATCTTACTCCGATTGCTTTGTGTCCTCGTGGAAGTGTAGTAAGTTCCCACGTATCATTCTTCGTGATTGACTTTATTTCTTCATCCATGGCATCTCTCCACTTTACATTTTCAACAGCTTCTTGATAGCTTAGAGGCTCGCAATCACCAAAAAGACAAAAGAGGTTAATGTCATTTTGGTTTTCGGTTACCTCATAAAGCTCTTCAATGCTCCTTAATCGTGGTGTCCTCTCACTTGAGCTTGTTTCATCCAACCTTGGTGTCGGTGAGGTAGGTGGTGTAATATGTTCATCTATCATTGGTTGTTCCATTTCATCTTCTTCTTCTTCAAAATAAGGAAGAAAATCATACCTGTCTTCTTGAATACTCCAATTCCAACAATCTTCTTCTTCGAACTCCACGTCACGACTTATGACAATCTTTCCACTATTTGGATTATAGAGCTTGTACCCTTTGGAGCTTGAGTCGTAACCCACAAATACATACTTCTCACTTTTATCATCGAGCTTTGTTCTCCTTTCATCTGGAACGTGGGTATATGCAATGCTTCCAAACACTTTGAGGTGAGAGATCCCTGGCTTCCTTCCACTCCATGCTTCTTGTGGTGTCTTCTCATGCACACTTCTTGTTGGGGAACGGTTTGTCAGGTAAACCGCACATGCCACTGCTTCGGCCCAAAACTCTTTCGGCATTTTCTTACTCTTAAGCATGCTTCGTACCATATTAAGTATGGTCCGATTCTTTCTCTCCACTACTCCATTTTGTTATGGCGATCTTGGCACTATTAGTAAGCGGCGGATCCCATGCTCTTCACAATATTTGTTGAACTCATTTGAAGTAAACTCGCCTCCTCGGTCAGATCTCATAGCCTTAATAGAAAGACCACTTTCTTTCTCCACAAGGGCTTTGAACTTCTTAAAGTTTTCAAACACTTCTGACTTCTCCTTCAAGAAATAAACCCATGTTTTTCTAGAATAATCATCAATAAATAGGAGAAAGTATTTATTCTTACCAAAAGAGTTTGGATTGATTGGTCCACAGACATCAGTGTGTATGAGCTCTAGTAGTTTTGTCGCTCTTGATGTTGATTCCTTTGGAAAGCTTTTTCGGAATTGCTTCCCAATTAGACATCCTTCACATAATTGGTCTGGATGGTTTATACTAGGCAAGCCTCTCACCATCTCCTTCTTTGACAAACATTCTAGACTATCGAAGTTGAGGTGTCCAAATCGTAGATGCCATAGCCATGAAGAGTCGGTATAGCAAGCCTTGAGACACTTTGCCACATCATTTTGAATGTTCAAGAGGAACATTCTATTCTTTGACATAGGCACCTTAGCAATCAAGTTATGCCCACAATCTCTTAAGAAAAGACTATGTTCTTTCAAGTGGATGTCATATCCTTTCTCCAATAATTGTCCCAAGCTCAAAATATTATTTTTCATGTTAGGAACATAGTAGACATTGGATATGAATTGATGACTCCCATTCTTTAAGCGTATGAGAATTTTACCTTTGCCTTTGACCGGTATCTTTGAGTCATCTCCAAATGAGACATTTCCAGTTGTCGCTTCATTGATCTCTATGAACATGCTTCGATCGCCGCACATGTGGTTGCTTGCGCCGGTGTCGAGGTACCACTTGTTTCTTTTCTCTTCAAATTGGTTTTGGCACGCAAGCAGCAAAGTTTCTTCTTCTCCACCTTTTTCTTCTACAAAATTAGCTCTCTCCACCACCTTCTTTGAGAATTTACACTCAGATGCATAATGACCAATTTTGTTGCAATTGAAACACTTGATTTGTAGCTTGTTGCATCTTGACCATGAATTTCCATTTCCACGACCTCTTGTTGCTTGTGGATTCCAACTTCTTTCTCCATTGTTGAAGTTGTTGGAGTAGTTGTTGTAACTACCTCTTCTTTCTCCTTCATGTCCTCGTCCACGGCCACGTCCACGACCTTGGCCACGACCTCGTCCTCTTTGACTGTTGTAATTTGCATAGTTTGCTTCTTTTGCATTGAGTTGTAGTAGTTGCTCCATATTTTCCTTTTGTTTGATTTTTCTCTTTTGTTTTTCTTCGTATGCTTGTAAGGAACCCATAAGTTGCTCAATAGTCATGGTGTTTAAATCCTTATTTTCTTCAATGTTGGTAACAATGAAGTCAAAACTTGGATTTAAAGTGCGAAGTATTTTCTCCATGACTTTCACATCATCAACATCTTCACCATTTCTTTTAAGTTGATTGACTACGGACAATACTCGAGAAAAATAATCAGAAATTGACTCAGACTCTTCCATAAATAAACGTTCAAACTCACCTCTAAGAGTTCGAAGACGAATCTTTTTCACCTGCTCCACTCCTTTGTTGCAAGTTTGAAGCTTGTCCCATGCTTCTTTCACCGTCGTTGCATTGGAGATCTTCTCAAATGTATCTTCATCCACCGATTGATAAATGAGGAAGAGAGCTTTCTTGTCTCTCTTTCTTGACTCCTTTAATGTATCCTTTACACCTTGGCTTAAGGAGGCTTCATCTTGCTCCTTGAAGCCTTTCTCAACAATATCCCACACATCTTGAGCTCCTAGTAGCGCCTTCATCTTGATACTCCAATTATCATAGTTGTTCTTTGTGAGTATCGGAATTTGAAAAGGGAAACCTCCATTCGCCATCTTTTGAGGACCTTCAAGCTCTGATGCCACTTTGTTGGAAATAAGACCTTTTGTGTTTAGGAAAAATGTGTGGGAATATTAGAGGCTTAAAGAGAAACTTGGTAGGTGGAAGAATTATTTATGGAAGAGAGAACTTTGTATTTTGCTTGATGCAAAAGTGTAAAATTACATCTCTATTTATAGTACTCTAAGGAGAACTCTAGACACACTAATTCTAGAGAGTTCTCAACTCTTAGAAATTCCAAGAGTACTCTAGAAAGTATTACAACCCTAAGAAATATCTAGACACTCCAAACATTACAAGAGTATTCTAGAAATATTAATTAAAATTACTTAAGTCCAAAACAACTAAGCCCAAAAGTCCAAATAATATTTTAGGCCCAAATCAAGTTTAATCTTTCAACATCTTGATGTTTAAGATATAACAGGGTATGATTCCTTACATAGAGCATAAATGAAGCCATGAGTGAATCACCAAATATCGCAAAGGAACTCCTCTTCTAGATTATCCTTATAATGTTGAACCAAGGTTGTTATGAAGAAAAGTGCTCTTTAATTTGGTTTAGATGATACCACTATGTAAGAGAACAATAACAATATCATTATCGAATATTTGTTACATGTTTTGAAACATTTTAAATAGATTTTATGTAATATATCTTATAGAAAGTGTAATAAAGTTTAACTTTTATTTAATGATCATTTGATATCAGGATGAATCTAGAAGATATCATGTTGCACATTGATCAACGAGCATCTTGGTATAGCATTTGATAGACATCATTTAGGTGCGTGTCATAAACATTTTGCCTTGTTACCTTATGGTACATGCGCTTAACACTATTCTCTGAGCAAAATCTACTTAAGCTATCATCACGATCCCAGTCAACTTTATGCTACAAGTTAATGGTTTGATCCTCTATTAGAATATCAATTTGTTACCATCTGATGATTTTTATCATATGGTAACCGATCAATGAATATTCTAGAAGATTACTCTTTGATGAATAATTTAAATAATTTCCCTCTTAATGGAAGAAATTATTTTTAGAGACAACTATCAATAATACACAGTGTACAAAGTGTGCATAACAATATAATACAAAATAGTGAGCAAAAATCTTTGTTGTGAGTACAAGGTTCCAACAACCAGCTCATAAAAGATATATATTCTCAATTTATCACTATTTTTTCACAAGATTGTACAATATTGAATAACAAGAAATATTGAATAGAACAAAACTCTTTTAAAAATCAACTTAAGAGAAGAAAAGAACACTCAATAACTGAAATGTAGAGAATAAGCTATACTTAAAGCAAGAAAAAAAAGCACACATCAAGTGATTTCATTGTATGCAATTTCTACTGAAATATTAAACACTTGTATTTGTGCTTAATTTTGTTTATGTAAACTATTGAGTGATACTTGTGAACACAAAAAATTATTTGTTATTTGAACGTATTTTCTCAAAAGACTAAGTTGAATATGAATTCTTTGAGAAGATAAAGAGACTCAGTTTGAGTCAACTTTGTGAATGAGAAATAAAAGGTATTAATTAGTTGGACCATGAGATGCCTTAGTGAGTTTCTAATTAATTAGATCAATGTGAGAATCTCAAAATTGTGAAGGGACTTATGTCAATGTGAGTTATTGGGAGAACCAAGATAAATTCCTTATATCAATCCCTCTTCTCTTGTCTTTTTTCATTCACCATTTGTGTTAAACACACATAATGAGTTTTAAAACGTTAACACAATTCAAACGCTCGTTTCATGTATTTTTCTCACCTTCGGAAAAAGATAAACTGATTGTGCCAAAGAGGATGGGTGCAGTTGAGAATGGGCCAAAGAAAAGAATGTAAGTAGCCTTTGCTCAAACCTGTAAAGGGGAAGCCAAAGTCCCATATCCCAACCTATGACATCATATGTAACACCCTTTTTCTACCCCAAAATTATCATGGCAAAATAACACGGATTTCAGAGTGAATAAATAAGTCTCATTAAACCACCAAAACGGCATACATTTCTCAAAGTCATCAAAATAGGTTCATACTCCGTAACTACGGATTTTCCCCAAAATACATCAAAACATCATAAAACAGCGGAACTCAAAGGCATAAAGTCAAAGTTTCCTCAAAAGGGAAAATAAGTAAAATAACCCACTAGTATATAGTTTAACTCAAGAACCCAACCCGATGTTACATATCAGAGCAAGAACCTCTAAATTAACCATAAAGGCTAACGACTCTAAATCTTCAAAAATAACTCCTCGACGGCGCCCACGGCTAAACTTGCTCATCTGCACGTTACCCACGTGGAGGTAACATTCAAACAGGTGGGGTGAGTAAAACAATTCATAATAATCAATGTATAACAATTAATGTATGAACAGCGTCATATTCATATTCAACACATTCATATCCTTCAATAGGCCTCGAAGGCCACAACGTCATAATTTATACACAAAGGCTCATAAATGCAAATGCAACATAAACTCAATGCATGTGGTACCAATCATCACAGCGCGATGGAAACTAGGCCATCAACCCTCCATAGATCCCGATCAATAGGATCGATTCTACTTGAGAACTGGAGCACGTCAAAATACTTCACATCCGCACAGTGGGACTGAAGTCAAAGTAATCGAGGTCCTGAACCGAAGTCCGGATGCACATGAATGCATGATGCACACGTCACAATAATAACCCTCATAATACAGCATATGATGCATCATCATTCATCATATTCATCATCATCATACATCATGTCATCACAGCTCATCATAGTAATCATCATCATTCATCATGTCATCACAGCACATCATAATACTCATCATCACACATCATTTCGTCATATAATTCATCATAATAATTAATCTCACACCTCATGTCATCATATAATTCATCATAATAATTAATCTCACACATCATGTCATCGTATAATTCATAATAATAATCATCATCGCAGATCATGGAAAACGTCATATAATCACGTACAAATCACATATTAGCTCATAGTCATCCTCATATTAGCCCATCATTTTATCACATATTATCACATATTAATTCATAATACTACCCCATACTATCTCATATTAATTCCTAATATTATCCCATATTATCCCATGTTAATCACATAATTCCTCACTGTCATACTCATGTTAACTCATCTCAGACATTTCAGAATCAAACATTAGGGCATCGCTGCACAAGATCAACATTCGCGAAACTCTGCTACGTTCGCTGTCCTGCTCGCTAGGCGAGTCTGGGGCGAGTTCCTTTGCTAGGTGAGTCTGGAAATACATGGTTCGCTAGGCGAAGCTTCCTTCGCTAGGCCAACAGTGCGATGACAACAAATTCTGCTATGCACCAGAACTGATTTTCACTCAAAAAGCTCTACGATTCACTTACCCAATGACCCCAAAACATCCCTAAATCATCCCTAAGGTCCTACGGCGATAAAGGCACAAAAATTACGGGTTATTAGGCCAATTCCGAGACATATTCACATCCTAAATCACAATTTCCTTACAATTACCCAAGGCATCATAATTTCCCATATCAAATCCCTTCAGGATCAGACTTATAACATTGCAAGGCTTTGGCCACAAAGGCCTAAGGTTTCCTAATTCTCATATCAATATTCAGTGATACATACCATTAGCCAAAATCTCAGAATCTTATCATCAATATCCCTAATTCCTCAATTAATTCACGGTTAGGTTTGCACTTACAAGTTTAGGCCACGAAGGCCAAAAATCGTTATTTCCCATCTCTACCTTTAGAATCCCTACGGTTACAACCTCCATAATGGATCTAGGCCACGAAGGCCATAGATTACTTGTTCTCATAACCTTCTAATCTTCTCACGGTCAAAATCTCAATGATAGATTTTGGCCACGAAGGCCAAAATCCCTTTTTCCCATAATTCTCCATAAAACCCCCCAAACCAACCATAAACACATCGAAAGGCATACATAGAGAATCCTGAAAAGCGATACACCCCATACCTTAGCCGATTCAAAGCTTCCACGATTATCTCCGGGATCTTCCAAAGCTTTTGCCTCCACTTCTCCCTCCTCAGAGCTCTAGCCTCCATTCTTTTCACGGTTAACAAAAATGAATCCTAAACCTTCAGAATTCTATTTTGTCAAACTTAGACATGGGCCACACAATTTGCGCTTTTCCCTCATTACCCTTACTAACTCCTTCAAATGCCCAAATTACCCTTATTCCTCTTATATTTATTTTAATTCATAATAATATTAATAAATCCATATTACATACTATTATTCTAAAATAAATACTCCAAATATGCATAATTCCTCAATAATTCCCAAAATCACCGAAAAACACCGAAAATGAATATTCTCAATAAAATGAATTAATTAAAATATATCCAATTAAAATTCGGGGTGTTACAACTCTCCCCCACTTAAAATAATTTTCGTCCTCGAAGATTACCTCAAGAAAACAGAGTCTGATACGGCTCCCTCAACCGATCTCCAAGTTCCCAATTCCAACTTTCTCCAGTTGGTCCTCCCAAAACTACCTCTTCCAAGGCAATCTCTTTACCTCAAAGTTGCTTCTCGTTCACTAATTCGAACTAGCAATGCCTCAGTAGTCAAATTATCTCTCACTTGTACACCGTCCACCCGAATCAATGTACTTCCTCAGTAGAGACACATGAAACACATCATGCAATTTCACAAGCGACAGCGATAAAATAGTCTAACATGGTACTTCTCCCACGCTTCCGCTGCGCTACTCTGGTACAGACCAACAAAGCACGGTGTGAGCTTCCGAGACTTTAAAGCTCAACCAACACCAGTTACCGGCGTAACTCTCAAAACCCATCTTTTCTTGGATCCTCTTGATCGTTTCAGTCGTCTCTTACACAATCTCAAGTCCGAGCACATCACTCTTGTATCACCCCAAATTTAAGCGGAATATTTTAATTAATTATTTAATTGAGAATATTTGTATTTTGGGTGGTTTTCGGTGGTTTTGTGGATTATTGAGAAAATGTGCATTTTTGGACTATTTATTTAATTAATAGTATACTATATGAGAATATTAGTATTATTATTGATTAAAATGAATATTAGTTAAATAAGGGTAAATTGGACATTATGAAGAGTTAGTAAGGGTGTTATGGAAAAAGCCCAATTGTGTGGCCCAAGTATAAGTTTGACAAAATAGAATTCTGAAGGTTAAGGATTCATTTTTGTTAACCATGAAAAGAATGGAGGACAGAGCTCTGAGGAGGGATCAGTGCAGGCAAAAGCTTCGAAAGGTTGCCGGAGTTAATCGTGAAAGCTTTGAATCGGCTAAGGTATGGGGAGTATTGCATTTCATGATTTTCTATGTATGCCTTTCGGTATGTTTATGGTGGGGTTTATGATTTAGGGTATGTTGGGTTGATTTGGGAGAATTAGGGAAATTGATGAATAGACTTTGAGGTTATGATTGATGGCATGTATCCCTGAATATTGACATGAATTTAGGAAACCTTATCAGACTATTTGATGTGTAACATGAGAAAGGAAACCTTAGGCCTTTGTGGCCAAAACCTTGGATCGTTATATGGTTGACCCTGTAGGAATAAGAATATTCAAATGTGAGTAACTCTGATGCACTTAGAGCAATTGCAGGAAAATTAAGAATATTCAAATGTGAGTAACTCTGATGCACTTAGAGAAATTGCAGGAAAATAGTGTTTTAGGCAGTGCAAATGTTGTCGGATTGGCCTAATGAACCATAGGGTTTATGCCGTTATCGCCGTATGATTTTAGGGATGATTTGGGGGATGTTTTGGGGGCATTGGGCATGTGAATCGTATGAGTTTTGGGTGAAAATCAGTTCTGGTGCGTAGCAGGTTTTGCTGTCATCGCTCTGCTCGCCTAGCGAGCAAGCCAGCGAAGGTTCGCTATAGGCTCGCCTAGCGAGCAAGCCAGCGAAGGCTCGCTACCAACTCGTCTAGCGAGCGAGCCAGTGAATGTAGCAAAGTTCACAAATATTGATCGTGTGCAGTGATGCCGTGATGTTTGATTCTGGAATTCCTGTGATGAGTTACTATGAGTATGACAGTGAGGTTGCATGAGTAATAAGTGATAGTGTGAGGATTACCGCGAGTGTAATTATGATGGATTAATATGAGGCAATGTGAGATGATATTAGTGATTAATATGTGAATATTATGTGACGATATGACAAATTAACATGAGTAGAACCGTGAAGTTTATGTGATTGATAGGTGATGGTGTGAGGATTACCGTGAGTATAATTTGATAAATTAATATGAGATGATATGGGGGTAGTATTATGAATTAATATGGGATAATATGACTATGAGCTAATATGTGATTTATGCGTGATTATATGATGACATGATGTGTAAGATTGATTAATATGATGAATTATGATGATATGTTGTATGATGAGTAATATGATGAATTATGATGATATGTTGTATGATGATTAATATGATAAATTATGATGATATGTTGTATGATGATTAATATGATGAATTATGATGATATGTTGTATGATGAGTAATATGATGAATTATGATGATATGATGTATGATGATTAATATGATGAATTATGACATTTGATGGTGATGAATATGATGAATGATGATGCACCTATGATGTTATTATGAGGATGATTTTATGAAGTGTGCATCATGTATTCATGTGCATCCAGACTTCGGTTCAGGACCTCAATTACTTTAGCTTCAATCCCACTGTGCAAATGTGAAGTATTTTGATGTGCTCCGATCCTATTGATGGGGATCTATGGAGGGTTGATGGCCCAGTGTCCATCGCGCTGTGATAATTGGTACCACATGCATTGAGTCTATGTTGCATTTGCATTTATGAGCCTTGTGTATAAATTATGACGTTATGGCCTTTGAGCCATATTTGAAGGATATCAATGTGTTGAATATAATTATGAGTAACATGCCGTTTATGCATTAATTGTCATACATTGATTATTATGAATTGTTTTACTCACCCTGCCTGTTTGAATGTTGCCTCCACGTGGGTAACGTGCAGATGAGCAAGTTTAGCCGTGGACGACGTCGAGGAGTATTTTGAAGTTTTAGATTCGTTAGCCTTTATGGTTAATTTAGAGGGTCTTGCTCTGATATGTAACATCGGGTTGGGTTCTTTGAGTTGATTTTATATAATTGGGTTATTTTACTGATGTTCCCTTATGAGGAAAACATTGAGTTATGTTTTGAGTTCCGTTGTTTATGATGTTTTGATGTATTTTGAGAAAATCCATGTGTTACGGAGCATTGACTTATTTTGAGACATTGAGAAATGTACGCCCTTTCTGTGGCTTTTTAATGAAAGTTAATATTTTACTCTGAAATCTGTGTTATTTTGCCGTATTATCTGTGGGGTAGAATAAGGGTGTTACAACTCTCGCCTGACTCATATCAACACAAAGGAGTCCTACACCTCCTACCATAGAAATCCTCACACGGTGTCATTCTGATACTAGAATGATAACTGTTATTGTAGGTAAACTCAACCAACATCAATGACTATCCCACGATCCACTTTGATCCAACACGCAATCTCTCAACAAATCCTCTAAAGACTAGATAGTCCTCTCTGTCTGTCCATCCGTCCGCGGATGGTAGGAAGAATTCAACTTCAACAAGGTACCCAAAGCGTCTGCAAACTCTCCCAAAATCTCAATGCAAAACTCAGATTTCTATCAGAAACGATATTCAACGGTATCTCATACAACTTCACAACTCCCTCAGTATACATCTCAGTTAGCTTCAACATAGAATGATTAATCCTCATTAGTAAGAAATGAGCCGATCTAGTCAGTTTATCCAAAATCACCCAATCGAATTATATCCTCCTCACAGTCTTCGGCAAACCCGACATAAAATCCATGGAAATGCTATCTCATTCCCACTCTGGGATATTCCACAGTTGCGTCAGACCCAACGGTCTCTGGTGTTCAATCTTCGACCATTTGGCAAGTCTAACCAGCATATACAAACTTAACCACTTATTTCTTCATCCTTGGCCATCAAAATAATGTCCTCAAATCCGGTCACATCTTCATAGCACCGGGATGGATACTCAATCTACCTCAATGTCCTTTTCCAATAATACTCTTTTTCCAACTCAACAATATCTAGAACACAAACTCTATCACGATATCTCATGATACCATTTAAATTAATCCAAAAATCAACTCTTCGACTTTAATTCATCAAATTCCACCAATCTGCCAACTCAATTCAGATTTATGACCTTCTTGAATCTCATCAAGAATACCACTAGTAAGCTCCAACATGCTAAGCTTACCTCCATAAGAAGTCTCTTCACAAACCAAACTCATATCACGAAATTGCTCAATAAGTTCTAAGTCTTTTACGATCAACATCGGTATATACAAAGAATCCCAAATCAATGCATCAGCTACCAAGTCCGCTTTACCTGAATGGTAATTCAACCCAAAGCCATCAGCTTTCTGAAGCCCCATGCCAATCGAGCACTCAATTTGTGAGTTATGGCGGAAACACGAACCACACTTTCCACACTCACTAAAAAATCCAAACACGGTCCATCAATAAATAACTTAATTCTATGCCACTACTTCACCATCACATAGAGCATTGAAATAGCTTTCCAACACTTTGAACCATGCGTCATTCCGAGTTACGGTTCTCCCGTTACGACAAAAATAGGAAAACAACATTCTTCTGCCCCAAGACATTTTCGCCCGACGAACACAGAGGCGAGCGGCCAATTTCTCCTGGAGTTGTTCGCTAGGCGAAGGATATTGCTCGCCTGGCGAACTTGACAGTCCGAAATTCTATTTTCGATCGTTAAATGACTTCCAGGTGTCTAATTTCGAATCCGTAAAAAGCTGTGATCTCGGAATTCAACGCATAACAACAATTTCACACTTAGGGAGCCATTCAACACACTTCCAATTTTTGAAATATTTTAAAACCCAGTTATACCAATATTGCATTCCACATCTGACTTTCTCTAATAATCACCAGAAATCATTGTCCACCTTTAATATACTCAACCTCACAATCTGTTGCTTTAGCATACACACCATACACAAGTCTCAAAACTACTCAATCAATTTAATTCCTTTACCATCCAAACAGACATATAATATGGAGCTCTCAATATCAGACTAGTTTCCGTAACTAAGTCGATCACAACTCCACTTCACGTTCTGGCTGTATATCAATATCTTGTCAGGATAACTTCCAGACACCCACAATTAAACAGAAAACCACCAACTTCCCCACTTTCATTAACACTCAAAATCCCTATCAAAATTAAACATCTCAACACCATCTTGCGCCGACTCGTCAAAACAATTCTTAAGCATTTAGCTTAACTCAAAATAATTCACTGCTTTCACCATTTAAACTTACAAGACACGTCTATTCCTTCCAACATGACTCCATCCACTATCAATAAGAGATTAAGGGTGATCAGTCCCTCAAGTTGTCAATAGACAGCCGAAAATCACGATGGGGTATAAACCATCTTTACCAAACATAAGAGTGTTCATCGACACACTGAGCCACCTCTCCACACTTGGAACATCCTTGAGAAGCACAAGCTTCTCCCCCACTTGATTCATTCCCACTTCTGCAGACAAAGGTTAGAACAAACGCCTGACGACAGTGTTTTCACACACATGTCGCATACAAGGTAACAAACAACATTAGACAACTTGGCCGGACCGACCGACCTGCTCTAATACCACTAATGTAACACCCTTTTTCTACTCCCAAATTATCATGGCAAAATAACACGGATTTCAGAGTGAATAAATAAATCTCATTAAAAATCCACCAAAAGGGCGTACATTTCTCAAAGTCATTAAAATAAGTCCATACTCCGTAACCACGGGTTTTCCCCAAAATACATCAAAACATCATAAAACAGCGGAACTCAAAGGCATAAAGTCAAAGTTTCCTCAAAAGGGAAAATAAGTAAAATAACCCACTGGTATATAGTTTAACTCAAGAACCCAACCCGATGTTACATATCAGAGCAAGACCTTCTAAATTAACCATAAAGGCTAACGACTCTAAATCTTCAAAAATAACTCCTCGGCGGCGCCCACGGCTAAACTTGGTCATCTGCACGTTACCCACGTGGAGGTAACATTCAAACAGGCAGGGTGAGTAAAACAATTCATAATAATCAATGTATAACAGTTAATGCATAAACGGCGTCATATTCATATTCAACACATTCATATCCTTCAATAGGCCTCGAAAGCCACAACGTCATAATTTATACACAAAGGCTCATAAATGCAAATGCAATATAGACTCAATGCATGTGGTACCAATCATCACAACACGATGGACACTAGGCCATCAACCCTCCATAGATCCCCATCAATAGGATCGATCTACTTGAGAACCGGAGCACATCAAAATACTTCACATCCGCACAGTGGGATTGAAGCCAAAGTAATCGAGGTCCTGAACCGAAGTCCGGATGCACATGAATGCATGATGCACACGTCATAATAATAACCCTCATAATACAGCATATGGTGCATCACCATTCATCGTATTCATCATCATCATACATCATGTCATCACAACTCATCATAGTAATCATTATCATTCATCATGTCATCACAGCACATCATAATACTCATCATCACACATCATTTCGTCATATAATTCATCATAATAATTAATCTTGTAAGTGCCTCTGATTGGCTGCATTTTGTGGCAAAACATTAGAGTGTGTATGGATGTCATAACTGATGACGTGACACACAATATGCAGAGTAAGTAGTAAGTTAAGTTGGATGTCATACTGAATGTCATGACACTGATCGTATGACATCAGGCGCACAAAGTTTGTTTTTCTGGTATTCAGAATGAGGAAGCTCATGCTAGAATTCAGGAAACTTTATAGAAGCTCAAGCTGGAATTCAGGAAACATTTTAGAAGCCTTGGCGAAATTAAATGTACGTGACCAAAGTGGTAAGTGCAGCGTTTTGTAGAGAGATTTTGGGTAAACCTAATTTCTGCACCAAGGCCCAAGAACTGACTGCTGCTATAAAAACAGAAGAAGCAATCCTAGACGAGCAGCTCTTGACAGAAGATTAGAGAGTGCGTATAGAGAGTCCTTGTGAGTGAATAAGATTGTTCATCACGTTTGTATTGTGGCTTAGGGATACTTGTTCACCAAGCAATTGTCTGCTGTAGAATTGCATTGGTTAGGTAGTTTCTAAGCTGGTGTAACACTCAAAGCTGTTAAGCAAGAGTGGTGTGTTCTTGATCAAAGTTGTGAAGCACGATCAAGGTGTGTTTGAAGTATAACTTCAACAGTCATTAGTAAGTGTGTATTGATATCACTGTGGTGTGATTAAGGGGGAGTGAGTGGGAATACTCAGGTCTAGAGTGTCTCTAGGTTGAAGTGTCATTGGATAGGTCTTAAGTGAGGAGTGCAAACTGGGATTGTTTGCCTCTGAATTAATTCTACTGAGAGTGAATTTCCTCCCTGGCTTGGTAGCCTCCAGATGTAAGTGTTGTTGACACTGAACTGGGTGAACAATTACTGGTGTGATTTACTGTTTTCCTTTATAGCTTTTTAATTATTCCAATAGTCTATGTTATAGTGGATGTTATAACATCCGTGATAACATCCATCGTGTGTTTGCCAGAATTTTAATTGGCATCAGAGCAGGCACCCTGCCTGTTATTTCTGGGTGAGATCTAGGGAAGATAAATTCTGGTACTATAGATAAAGACATAGGATTCACAAATAGACCACCAATTATGGATGGATCTAATTATGACTATTGGAAACCAAAGATGATTTCCTTCTTAAAATCCTTAGACAGCAAGGCATGGAGAGTTGCAAACTCTAGCTGGGAACATCCTGTGAAGACTGACAAGGATGGAGTATCTGTGTTAATTCCTGAAGAGGAATGGAATAAAGAGCAAGAGGCCTTAGCTCTTGGGAACTCTAAAGCATTGAATGCACTCTTCAATGGTATAGACAAAAATATCTTCAGACTTGTACACCATTGTGAACTGGCTAAGGAGGTTTGGGACACTCTCAAAACTACTCATGAGGGAACCTCAAAAGTCAAGATGTCTAGACTGTAATTGTTGACCACCAAATTTGAAAATCTTAGAATGAAGGAGGATGGGACTATTCATGAGTTCTACATGAATCTTCTTGAACTGGCCAACACCTCAGAAGCCTTGGGAGAAAAGATGCCTGAAGAGAAACTTGTGAGGAAGATTCTTAGGTCCTTACCTAGAAGGTTTGCCATAAAGGTCACAGCCATTGAAGAAGCTCAAGACATATGCAACATGAAGGTGGATGAACTCATAGGTTCTCTCCAAAAATTTGAGATGGGCATGTGTGATCAGGCTGTAGAGAAAAAGAACAAAAGTATAGCCCTTGTTTCAAATACTGCAGATGACTCAGAAGAAGAAGAAGGTAAAAAGGAGGAAAATTTGTCAGAGGCCATAGCGTTGCTTGTAAGACAATTCAATAAACTGATCAAAACGATAAATCATAAGTCAAAGCCCAATGTCAAGAACACCTCTTCTGACAGCAGCAGAAGGAGTAACTATGAGGAGAATTCTTGCCATGAATGTGAAGGGTATGGACATATTAGAGCTGAATGTCCTACATATCTAAAGAAGCAGAAGAAGGGTCTAGCAGTCACTTGGTCTGATGGAGAGTCAGAAAGTGGTTTTGTAGAAGAGTCTGCTAAACATGTCACTGTTTTGAACAGTGTATGTATTTCTGATGGTGACTCAAGTGAAGAAGAGCTAACTTATGATGAACTTGCAGAGTCAGATAAAAAGTTATGTCTCATAAGTACTGAATTGTATCAGCAAGGAGAGCAACAAAAGAAATGCATAACGAAATTAGAAGCTGAGAAGATAGAGAATCTTGTAACAATTGACCCACTTAAAAGTGAGGCAAGCTTGTGTTAGAACACAGATTGGTTCTTAATAATATTTCTATGTTTTGATGATAACTATTATGAAATTTTGTATTTAAGAATTATATACTCTAAAATTTGCTTGAGAATGTTTGCTGCAGATGTTAATGTAAATATCACTCCAAAAGCAAATTAGATCTGAACACAAGAAATATGCAAGGCTCTGAAACGTCAGAAGCATCTCTTAGAAGATTCTGAATGCTGCCATCAGAAGATTCTGAGCGCTGCCTCCAGAAGGATCTGAAGCAGAAGCTACAGAAGAATCTGAAGCAAGCCAGAAGCATCTGAAGCAATGAAGAATTCTGTATGAAGAGTTTTCAAGCATAATTACTTCAGAAGACTCTGATAGTACTAACGCTGCCAATACTGAGGATCTGACCCATAACTCTGCTCTGAACTTATACACGCTGAAAGCACACTTGCTGCAAAGACTCTGATTCAGCAAAACTCTGATGAACATCAGAAGGCTCTGACTGACTTAGACTATGATGATTCTTGCTGAAAATTGTTGAAGAAGAATTCAAAGATTATGTCCGTTGGAATATCCAAACGACTCTTTCCTTATTTATGCTAGACACAAGAACACAGACAAAAAGGATTTCTCTGTGCATTCTTCTTCTAGGAAAGGTCACTTGGTGTGAAGACAAAAAGGCTCAGACCTTTTGGTACACTCTTCTCAACGTGAAAAGCTCTTGGATCACCGTGCCTATAAAAGCAAGTCTCCACTCATCTTCTTCAGTTGACGAATACACTTGAAAATAATTCATTAAAAAGCTCTCATACAACTCATATATTCTTGCTAGAATTATTTCATTGTTCTTAATCTTAAGTGAAAAATCACAGTTGTGATAAAGCTTTATTAGAAGCATTTTAACACTTGTATTTGTTATTACATTTGATTGTAAGAAAACCTTAAGAAGATCCAGTTAGGATCAGTAGTTCTTGAGAAGACTTTGAACAGTTGTTCTTAGTGCTTACTATTGTAATCAGTTGATTAAATAGTGGATTAAGTCCTTGTTCGAGAAAGGCAAATCACTCTAGAAAGGGTGGACTGCAGTAGTTGAGTTCAACGAACCAGGATAAAAATACTTGAGTTTTTACTTCTAAGATTTTATCTTCATACTTATTCAACCCCCCATTCTAAGTATTTTCTCACCTTCAGTTGGCATCAGAACTCCGGTTCTGTGTGTGCTACCACTTCACAGTGACAGAAAAGATCCAGTGAGAAAAACTTTGATATATATTTGGTTGTTACTATGGCTGATACTTCAATATCTAACATTAACAACAAATATGAAGAAAGGGATAGAATCAGCACTAAACCCCCTATGTTTGATGGGGAGAAATTTGATTATTGGAAAGACAGGATTGAAAGTTTTTTCCTTGGTTATGATGCTGATTTATGGGATTTAGTCATAGATGGATATGTTCATCCCATTGATGGGAATGGCAAGAAAGTAGATAGAAAATCTATGACAGAAGCTCAAAAGAAGGAGTTTAGAAATCACCATAAGGCTAGAACAATATTGTTAAATGCAATATCTCACACTGAGTATGAAAAGATCACAAATAGAGAAATTGCATTTGACATGTTTGAGTCCTTGAAGATGACTCATGACGGAAACTCTCAAGTCAAGGAAACAAAGGCTCTGGCTCTAATTCAGAAGTATGAAGCCTTCAAGATGGAAGAAGCTGAATCTGTTGAAGCCATGTTCTCCAGATTTTAAATACTTACAGCTGGACTAAAGGTTCTGGATAAAGGTTACTCTACTGCTGACCATGTGAAGAAGATCATCAGAAGCTTACCCACCAGATGGAGACCTATGGTGACTGCGCTGAAAATGGCTAAAGATCTGAACAAGATCTCCTTGGAGGAACTAATCAGCTCACTAAGGAGTCATGAAATTAAACTTGAGGAAGATGAGCCTCAAAAGAAAGGTAAGTCAATTGCCTCAAAATCTAATAAATCTGCTAAAGCGTTGCAGGTAATAGAGGAAAGCTCTGAAGAATCCTCATCTGAAGATGAAGATGAATTATCCATGCTGTCCAGAAGAATAAACAAACTCTAGAAGCATAAAGGAAAGAAGTTTAGAAACTTCAGGAAGCCTGACCAAAGAAAAGAATCTTCTGGACACAAAAGATCTGGCAAAAAGGAGGTTGTCTTCTACGAATGTAAAGAACCTGGGCATTACAAAAATGAATGTCCAAAGCTGTTGAAAGAAAAGCCTAAAAGAAAATCTGATAAGAAGAAGAAGGTTCTAATGGCAACCTGGGATGATTCAGATACATCTGAATCTAAATCTGAGTCAGAAGAGGAATGTGCCAACGTAGCATTGATGGCAGACATAGAAGATCAGGAGGAAGGAATTTCAGGATCTGAATCTGACTCTGAATCTGACTCTGAATCTGACTCTGACGTTGAAGAGGTAATGGCTAAACTCACTAAAGATGAACTTATCAAAGTGTTATGAGAGGTTCTGAAGAGCTATAACAATATTAAGCTCAAATACAAGAAGCGTCAAAGCAATCTTGTATCTGAGAATAATATTCTCAAATCAAAAGTGGCTGAGCTAAATGAAAAGAACTTAAAAATGAAAAATGATTTTGAATTAGCTCAACAAGACTCTGATTCTGAAACTGAGTCTGAATGCAAAAATATTTTGGAAAAATATGACTACAGCTTTCAGAAGTTCCTTGCTAAAAGCATAGACATAAGCAAAATGGCTTCTATGATCTATGGAGTTAGCAGAAATAACAGAAAAAGAATTGGATATAAATCTTCCTCTGGAAAGGATTTAAATCCAAAACCTGTTGATAAAATTATCATCAAGAAGACTCCTTTATATTCCCATTTTAAATTTGGTCACTTGAATGATATTGAACACACTCGTTCTGAAAAGAACATTCATGTGTTTAAATCTAAGGCTAGTCAGAATAAATCTTATGTTGAAAAACAGAAGTTTAGACAAACCTTCAGAACAACTAACCCAAAAGGACCCAAGAAGATCTGGGTACCTAAGAGTAAAATAATTCCTGTTGCAGATGTTCTTAGCAGCAAGGTCAGGACGCCAGTCATGGTACCTGGACTCTGGATGCTCGCGACATATGACAGGAGAAAGGTCTATGTTCCAAAGTCTGGAGCTTAGATCTGGAGGTGATGTGAAATTTGGAGGGAATCAGAAGGGCAAGATCATTGGATCTGGCACTATTGGAAATGGTAACCTTCCCTCTATTACTAATGGTTTACTTGTAGAAGGATTAAAGCATAATCTATTGTCCATAAGTCAATTAAGTGACAATGATTATGACATAATCTTTAATAAAAAATGTTGTAAAGCTATTAGTCAAAAGGATGGCTCAATCCTATTTAGTGGAAAGAGGAAGAACAACATTTATAAAATAAACCTTTCAGAACTTAAGGTTCAGAATGTTAAATGCCTCTTGTCTGTTAATGAGGAGCAATGGGCCTGGCACAGAAGATTGAGGCATATTAACATGAGACGTATATCTCAGATTAATAAACTTAATCTTGTTAGAGGACTTCCTAAGTTGAAGTTCACCTCAGATGCTCTTTGTGAAGTATGTCAAAAAGGGAAGTTTTCAAAATCCTCTTTTAAATCAAAAAATGTTGTTTCTACTTCCAGACCATTAGAATTAATTCATATTGATCTGTTTGGACCAATAAAAACTGCATCCATCAGAGGCAAGAAGTATGGATTAGTCATTGTTGATGACTATAGTAGATGGACATGGGTAAAGTTCTTAAAACACAAGGATGAGTCACATTCTGTGTTCTTTGACTTCTCCAAACAAGTCCAGAATGAAAAAGATTTCAAAATTATAAATGTCAGAAGTGATCATGGTGGTGAATTTGAAAACAAATATTTTGAAAAAAATATTTTAATGAAAATGGCATTGCTCATGATTTTTCCTGTCCTAGAACTCCACAACAGAATGGGGTTGTAGAGAGGAAAAATAGAACTCTGCAAGAAATGGCCAGAACCATGATCAATGAGACTAATCTGGCAAAGCACTTTTGGGCAGAAGTAATCAACACAACCTGTTACATTCAGAACAGAGTGTCTGTAAGACCTCTTATGGAAAAGACTCCCTATGAATTGTGGAAGAACAGAAAGCCCAACATTTCATATTTTCATCCTTTTGGATGTATTTGCTACATGTTGAATACTAAAGAAAATTTGAACAAATTTGATTCTAAAGCACAGAAGTGTTTCATGCTTGGGTATTCTGAACGCTCTAAAGGCTACAGTGTATACAATACTGAAACACAGATTGTGGAAGAATCTATTCATGTTAGATTTGATGATAAGCTTGGCATTGAAAAGCCAAAGCAGTTTGAAATTTCTGCAGATAGAGAAGTAATTCTCACAGACTCTGAAGACTCAGAGGCAGACAAAGCTCAAGTGAAGGAACCAGAAGCAACGCCAGATGCGATTCCTTTGACTTCTCAGATGAATAACTTAAATATTTCTGAAGAATCAACTGTTAGAGGATCATCTTCTAGAATCAAAGCTTCTCATCTAGAGAATGTGATCATTGGAAAGAAGGATGACCCCATCAGAACAAGATCCTTCCTCAGATCATCTGAAGCATCATTATTTGGATTGGTGTCAATAATTGAACCAACCTCTGTGGATGAAGCTCTGCAAGACAATGACTGGATTATTGCCATGCAATAAGAGCTAAATCAGTTCACCAGAAATGATGTGTGGGACTTAGTTCCAAGACCAAAAGGATTCAACATAATTGGAGCTAAATGGGTCTTCAGAAACAAGCTTAATGAGAAAGGAGAAGTTGAAAGAAATAAGGCAAGGCTAGTTGCTCAAGGATACAGCCAGCAAGAAGGAATTGATTATATAGAGACTTATGCTCCTGTTGCAAGGTTAGAGTCTATTCGTTTACTCATTTCTTTTGCTGCACAATATAACATCACTCTATATCAGATGGATGTTAAAAGTGCCTTTCTAAATGGTATTATAGAAGAAGAATTTTATGTTCACCAGCCTCCTGGTTTTGAGAGTGAAAAATTCCCAGAACATGTTTTCAAACTAATGAAATCTCTGTATGGTTTAAAACAAGCTCCCAGAGCTTGGTATGAGAGATTAAGTAATTTTCTTCTGGAGAAAAATTTCATCAGAGGCAAAGTGGACACAACACTCTTTTGTAAAACATTTAAGAAAGATCTTCTAATTTGTCAAATATATGTGGATGATATTATATTTGGATCTACCAATACTATGCTGGGAAAGGAGTTTGCTCAATGTATGCAGGCAGAATTTGAAATGAGCATGATGGGAGAATTGAGATTCTTTCTGGGAATTCAAGTCAACCAAACTCCAGAGTGCACTTACATTCATCAGACCAAATAAGTTAAAGAACTTCTGAAGAAATTTAACATGACTGATAGTAAGATGGTGTTGCACCCTAAAATTTGCTCAACCTTATTCACTTGGTTTAGGTTTCAATATCATTAGCATTTGCATATAGAGTCATGTGCATAGCTTAACCATCTGGATAGCATAAGCATGGAAAGTCATTCAACAGGGGACCAATCATTATCCTCATTTATAGAGGCCTATCAAGAGGTTATTATCCTGATTCCATTCCCTTCAGGTCATCAGAAGAGAATTTGAAAGCTATCAAGTCAATGGATCAAGCAAGTGCATCCATCTCCTATCTGAGGGTCTCTGAGGATCAACAAGAAGTGTGAGCTGTGGGCTGAGCATGGGGAGTATCTAGACATCTTGGAGTACTTAAAAAGTCATTTGGAGAAGGAGACAAGTCATTGGTATGGTCACAAGTATTGCAGTTGAAGACAGTCAACTAGGGTTTCATCTGGGGTCAACCCTGGGTCAACTCTAGGTCAATTGATTGATTGAAAGGCCTTGAGGTCTATTGAAGAGATGTGGGGTTTATCATTTGACATGAAGAATAAGGATATGTTGTTATGCTAAGAAGAAATCAAGAGAAATCAAGGAGAAGAGGAGTTTCTAAATTAGGGTTTCTGTGTAAAATCCCCTAGTTTAGGTCAAATTTCCAAGCAAGATAAGTCAAAATGAAAGCTTCAAATGGATCCTTGGCCAACATGAAACTTGTAGAGGATCTCAATACCTTTAATTTTAGTGGTGGAAGACATCAAGGAGATTTATAGAACTCAAGTTATGGTCCTTGCAAGTTACAGGTCATCTGAGGTATCTGAAATTCTGTCTGTGAAAGTGACTTGACTTCCAAGCAATTTTTACCCCTCAAGGAGATTTAAAATGAATTTCTGGTCAACATAAGAGTTGTTCCTCATTGTCTTATCTTTCTATAATGGTATAGTATGCCTTCATATGATTTGTGGAACTCTACTTATGGTCTTGGCAAGCAAAGGTTATTTTGGTCATCTGAGGATTACAGGTCATTCTTAGCCTATGCCTAAAACTCATACAAGGGAGCTTCAAATGAAAAACTTCACAACATAAAAGTTGCTCAAAATGCCATTTTAAGTCAAGAAAAGAAGTCATGGAAGTTTGGAAATGCATAGAATGAGACTTGACCAAAGTTGGTGAAAAATGACCTAAAAAAGGCATATAACTTGAAAACGTTCAAGTTGGAAAATGGTTTGAGAGATCTACAAATCCAATATGGGTCATCCAATATACCAAATTGATTCCCAACCTCATTTTAAAGACATTGGTTCAGCCACATTTTTGAGTTTAGGCTTAAAAATTGGACTTCCTTTGTAAATTTGTTTCTTGCATCATAAGGCAACATGGCAAAACTTAACACAAGGCAAGGAAAAGCTTGGTTTTTCATACATACACTCCTAATATCTCATGAAAGGAGATTTTGACACAAGTTTACCAAAGGTGCAAACATGATATGAGATGATTCAAAATACCATCAAATGATAAGTTCATGAAATTTCCACAAGTTTCTAGATCCCTCTAAGACCAATCTAGAAGCTTCTCATTCTGTTAATCCTCACCTATATAAGGAAATGAAGCCATTTGTGCATTGGTTGGTGATTCTTTGAGCTTGCAAACACTACTTTGATTCCTTCACTCCCATTTGCATTTTCTTTTCAAACTCCATTGAAGCTTCATCAATCATCTTAATTTCTGTTATCATCATCATCCACCATTATCATAGAGTAATTGGCAAATAAAATTGAGAGAAACTCGTGGCTGGTTTGTGTGATCCAAGTTTTCACTCCAAGTTGCATGAAAAAGGGGATAAGGTGATTCAAGAAGTTTGAGCCACAACCATTGCAAACAGAAGAATCAGCATCCATTGGAGATCAATATTGGAGGTTAATAAGTCTTGAATTGCAGCACAACTACACCTGCCATCATCACTTGCAAGGTAGGCATTTCCCTTCGAATCTCCTTATTTATTCAGTTGTAGATCATGTGGTTAGGATAAAAATGCTTAGAGACCATAGGGGATTGATTCCCGAGATCTAGAGAGAGTTATATGAAGTTTGATGGCAGAGTGGTGAAACTTTGATGATCAAGAAATCCTAGTTTAGGGGATGATAATCATGATAGATTAGTTCAGGATAATCAGTGCAATATGGTGAGTACATTAGTACAAGAATGTGCAAGTTTGGTGATCATGCACATCAGGTGTAATGCAGTGGTACCAGGATCTTCCAGCTATCGAGCTCGATTATACAATGAGATTCAGCAAATCTAGGGTTAGGATCTTGTAGAGGGTGAAGAGTAGAGCAGTTTTGGTGTTGAGATCGTGGCGTTTGGTTGAGTGAGGAGGGAGAACTGAGCAGTGGAAGTTTGTGCATGGAAGAAGAATTCTGCAAAACCCTAGGGCTCGTTGGGGACGATGACCCTCAGCCATTAGATCATTTCCAGGTTTGGACCTTTTCATCTCATCTGACGGTCCGTATTTGAAGTTGAAAAATGGAGGGAGCTGACTAAAGCGAAACGCAGCGTTTCACTTAAACGCGCGTCTGGGCTGGGTCCAACAATTCATATCCCCACCCCCGTTTATAAGCCCAATGCAATTTAGGCATGATATTGTTACTATTGGCACCGAGGGTTTCTTCTTTTTCTGGTAATTTCCATTTGATTTTTGCTGAAGCGCATGGGCCTGGTAACTTTGATATTCGCACCTCCCAGCTAGTGGCCCACCTGGATTATAACTAGGGCGCAGATGCTATTCTCACCCCTCCCATTTAATTTCCATTTTATGTGTTTTAATTTCCTTTAATATTTTTGCATCTTTAAAAAATCACATAAAAATGAAAAATTAATATTTTTTTATTCTTGTTTTTTCTATAGGTCAATAATTCTGTCTAGAAAATTATAAAAAATAAAAATTGCATTTTATTTTTTTATTTGATATTTTTCCCATATTTTCCAAATAAATGCCTATTTTAGGTGTTTCATTTCATACATGAATTTGTTAATTTTGGTTCTAATAGTTGCTTTAACATTTTTAATCCATTCTTTTTAGGTTGTTTAGTTTAGACATTCAACTTGTACATACAATTTAGTTCCTATTTTTAGGATTTAATTTTAGGTGTTTAGTTTAGGTGTGAATAACATGAATAAAATTAGGGTTTAAGTGATGATTTAGGTGAATTAGTTCATTTCCCTTAGGACTTAGAGATTGAATACTTTAGCTATGGGACTATAGGGACTATGGGTAGTTATTAGATCCCTTAGAAATCACTAGGGTTCCCCTACTGCTATTAGTATATTACTGTCTGTATTTGCTTGATTGGTGTGGTGTGCCCTCTGGGGATTATTGTTTGTTTGTGTGGGTATTGGGATTGCTTGGGGATTGGGGAGCTGAAGACTTGTGATGATGAAGCCATTGGAGATCCAGAGTATGAAGACCAACTTTCAGAGTTGAAGAGGAGATTCCTGCTAGCAGATGTTGAGGAGATTAGGGTTTAGGAGCTAGGCAGAGCTCTAGATTAGAAAGCTTGTTTCTCAAACATGGAATGCTTTGTCTGCATCCATCCTTTCCTTATGATTCAAAGTCTCTATCAAATACCCACCTCCTTCCTTTGGAAGGATCAGTGAATGTATTTGAAAGATAGAACTTTTGAGGGAAAATTATTTGTATAATGTTAACAGTTAATGAACCACCCTTGGTAGGTAATTGACTGTCTAACATTCATTCACTTCATCTGGGTGATTGATATCCCTCTTAGGAGATTGACTTGAAGAAAAGCCACTGCAGATGGAAGATTGATGATCAAGACCTTGCTGGAAAGCTGTGGAGATGGAGATTGATGCTTGCTGAAGCCTGTAGCTGATTGGAGAAGCTTGAAGACAGATATTGATGCAGAGCTGCTGATGCTGTTTATTTTTCTGTTGTATTTCATTCTTGATGTATTGATTGGTTTTCTGGACTGTATTGTTTGCTTTTTACCCTGTTGGGGTTGAAAGTGAAGTCTGTTCACTTTTACCTATTGTTTTCTAGGTTCGAGGTTGAGTGGGACTCCCTTGCCTCGCTTGTATTGTTGCATCCATGCATTTTACCGCTTTACTGTATATATCTGCTATTGTTTCTGTTTCCGTCTATTCCCTTAGGATCTCTGTTTCTCTCTGTGCAAGAGAGGAGCATGATAGACACTAGGTCTTAACCCATGCATGATAACATTAGGTTAGTTTGATTCCCTTCGCAACCGTAGGTTAGGGTTCTGTCTCTTCTTTCTCAAAACAAACAGAAAAACACAATAAGATTTCAAACACAATAAAAGACACTTCTTCCGTAAAAGAATGTGAACTCATCAAAACGTCATTTTTGTCCGCTTGGACTGCTAATCAGAAAACCCTTTTTCAGAAGGAATGAAAGCAATCAAGACATACTTGTGTCGTACGTGGCCCGAACTACGTTTGCTCTGATCTTTCATGCTGTATGAAAGTACGTAGGCATAGGATGCGATATCCTAGCGAGCAACCTTCCCCTCCTTTCCCGTAGGTAGGCGAACTACGTTGACTCTGATTTCTCGTTCCAGACGGGAATACATAGGCATAAAGTGCGATACTTTGCCGAGTCATTTTATTTTCTTTTTTTAACCCTTGACCTGTAGAGTAGATAGAATAACAATCCATACCCGAAAACAAGCGTGGATCCCGTCGAGTACGAAGGACGTGAGGGGTGCTAATACCTTCCCCTTGCGTAACCGACTCCCGAATCCAGGTTTTGGTTGCGACGACCATACCTTTTCCCGTGTTGTGCGAGGTTTACTCTGAGTGTTTCCTTTCCCTCCCGTGGGATAAATAACGCACGGTGGCGACTCTTCTGTTCAGCCGGCGCCGATTTTCGCAATAGCGACAGCTGGTGACTCTACTGGGGATCCAACGTCCCCTGGCTGCTAAGGACCACGATAGTTCTTATGCATTTGGGATCCAACGTCCCTTAAGAGAGTCAATCCTAACGCTTGTTTTCCCGTCGAGGATTTTGTATGGATTTATATCTCTGACCTTTATTTTCAGCATTATATATAATGATTATTACTGCTGTATTGGGGTGTGACGGGTGTTCTGATATTGAGTGATAAGCCGGACCTGGGCCTGAGTGCACTTAGAATTAGAGTAGAAAGTAGTGGGCGCGTGCCGGCTTTGCTTGCATTAGTGTCTCATGAAATCTACACTCGGACGAGGTTCTTCTGGTTGGCTTCTTTTTCTACCCTTTGGGTCGAAGGGGTTGTTGGTCAGTTGAATTGTCGACTCCGGGAACCGATCATTTGGAAGTTGGCTAAGTGAGGCCTCTTCAGGATTTGATGATGCCACTCCTTCTGGGAATCGTATCATCAACCCTGAAAGTCTGTGACGCCAACGACCGCATAGGATGCTGTACCTTTGTCAGTTACTAGGACATCCACCTGTGAGAGGGTTTGGGGTTATGCAGGTAACTAGACCTTCAGATACCGGTTATTTCTTGATCAGAGATCCTGGGTATTTATGGAGAGTTATGAGGTCTGTCAGAGACCATTTGGAGATGTGTTATGAGGTCTGTCAGAGACCATTTGGAGATGTGTTATGAGGTCTGTCAGAGACCAGTTGGATAGTTCTGGGGTTTGTCAGAGACCAGTTGGAGGTATGATGTGAGGTCTGCCAGAGACCAGTTAGAGTTATGGTTTGAGGTCTGTCAGAGACCATTGTTGGAGCTTTGTTTTAGGTCTATCTGAGACCAGGGTTTGAGGACTTCTATAGAGTCTATCTGAGACTTCTTGATATGGTTCAGGCTGTTCAGCTACGGAATTTGGTCCCTGTTGCATGTCACTTGCATTGCATTGTCGCATACTCATTATCATTGCATCCCATTAACGTGTGTCTGTGCTGCAGGTGCATTTGCATATCCTCCGATTCTAGTGCCCAGACATCTGAGTGTTGATTATGGCTGGTTTGAGGAAAACAGTTGCGTATAAGCTTCCTTCACCTGATATTACTTCTTTGCTTGGTCTGATATCTCTTGCTAATGAGGAGGTTAGGAGAAGCTTCAGAATGAGTCACGGGAGATTACTGAGATTAGTCTGCAAGCCCACTGCTGATGAGATGAACGGGCTGTACACATTGATGCAGTTCTATGACCCCGCATTGAGATGTTTTACATTTGCTGACTTCATTCTAGGGCCTACCATTGAGGAGTATGTGGAGTTTACTGAGCTACCCGTGCAGAACAAGGTTCCCTTTATTCACTCTGCTGCTGAGCCCAAGTTGGAGGACTTAGCCAAAGCTTTGCATATGGACGCTGCAGAACTGTTAGTGACTTCTTGGCTTGGGGTTTCAGGGTTCTCTCTTGATTTCCTGGTTGGCAAAGCTCAGGAGTATGCCAAGAGCGGATGTTGGGTGGTTTTCAATGCTATTTTGGCTCTATGCATTTATGGGATTGTGCTGTTTCCTAACTTGCCCAATTTCGTAGACTTGGACGCTTTCCATCTATTTGCTGCCGGCAATCCAGTGCCAACGTTGATCGGAGACTTCTACCACTCCTTGCACTACAAGAACGAAAGCAGAAGGGGGAAGGTTGTTTACTGCTGTGCTCCTTTGTTGAATATGTGGTTCAAGAGTCATCTTCCTATGAAGGGATCTTTTGTGGAGAATGCAACCACAGCTAGCTGGTCAGAGCGCCTGATGAGGCTATCTTCCGAAGACGTTGAATGGTTCGATAGAGATCTGCTGGGATCCGAGCTTATATTCAGTTGTTCTGGGTACCCTAATGTTCCGTTGATAGGGAGGAAAGGGTGTATCAACTACAACCCATCCTTGTTGGTCCGTCAGTTAGGATATGCGCTGAAGAACCCACCAAAGGAGGAAGAAGTACAGGAATCTCTGTACTTCACCGGTGATCTGAAGGGGGAGTTATTGGCCAAGCTGCAGCATGCCTGGACGCGTATTAACCGAAGAGGAAAGCCACTGTTAGGGAAGAACGACTGTCAGGCCTATGCACCATACAGAGTTTGGATTCAGGAGAGAGCAAGTCAGTTGCAGATGCCATTCCCAGATGCACCAGTTCTTGTTCCTATTCCGGTAGCAGAGCCAACTACTGTTTCTAGGGAGGCCTACGAGCAAGTTGTGAAAGAAAAAGAAGCCTTGATGAAGATCAATGAAGGGTTAGAGCAAGAGCTAGCCCAGATACGCAGTGAGAAAAACAAGGTCGTCCATGCTTTCCAACAGCAGATTGAGCTAATGAACAGGTTAGGGGCTGAGTTGACTGAGGAGAGGAAGAAGCGCGAACGTCTGGGGCAAGAGTTCAGAAGCTCCCATGACATGCTTGAATCCAAGAAGAAAGCGCTTGACATCGCTCACCGAGAGATCTCTTCTTGCAATAAGACTTGGAATGCTATGCTCACCAACAATAAGAAGAGGGAAGATAAGTTGAAGCAGCAAATTTCCGACCTCGAAGAGCAGTTGAAGTCCAGCATCAAGAAGTGTGAAGAAGAAGTGATGACCAGGTATAGCCTCCAGAATGCACTGAACAAGGCCATCAAAGGCAGAGATGAAGCTGTGTCTCAGAAGCGTAAACTAGAGGATCGCTTCGGAGAGGGCGCATGGGAGGAAACTGCTGAAGACGTGCGGCGTGTTCTTAAGAAAAGAAACCAACTTCTTGAAGGGCTGCTTGCTCGACCAAGTCATCCGGAGACCAAGAAGTTGCTAGAAGAATACCAGACTTATGGGGGTGTTTGATCATTTCATGTAGTAACTTGTATGCTTTATTTGCATAGTGCTGACCATCACCAGGATTGTTGGTCGAGGTCATGCTTTCGTATTGTACTCTCAGTGACATTGTATTCTTGGCTTATTGGTTTCTCTGCAATATATGAGGCTTTCTGTGATTCAACTCCAATCTTTGTATTGCTTGCACTGGCACCTTCACACTAGAATCGGGGAATGAATTTCCCTCACGCACCGACACACATTGCATTGCATTCACATTCATATTGCATTGCAGGTAATCCTTGGATGGTATCTTATTTTCTGCTCTGTACCAGGTATTTTCAGGATTGCAGATCAGCACCCGCACCGCTATTCCACTCGCACCAACTGTCGAAGAATCATGGATCAAATCCAGAACGAGATGCAAGATGTGCGCGAGAAGCTAGCTCTCTTTATGCAGACCATGGAAGCTATTGCAAAAGGTCAGGAGAATTTGCAAGCCATGGTCCAACCTCTGTTAGCCCGAAATGTTGGTCACGGTAACGAGGATCATCAGTCTGTGCGAGTCGATACTGTTCATGGGGACGGCACCCCCACGCCAGTGGCTCCACCTGTAGTCAATATACCTGCTGCTAATGTCAACAACGCTACCGCTGCTGGGAACGGTAACGTCGGAGGTGGGAACGAGACTGCTGTCCATAACGTTGGGCTTGGTGATATCAACTTGGGTGATAATATGGGAGGCAACGACTTTGGCAATACTGGATTCGGGTTCAATGATCAGGGATTCGATAACGCTGGGAAATATGGTTTCAATGCTCAAGGCTTTGGGCAAGATGGTTATGGTGTGGCCAATCAGGGTTACAGAGGTTTCGGAAATGGAAACGGCGCTGGGATAATGGCTTTTGGGCCTGCTGGAGGTGTTCAAGGATACGGCAACAGAGGCCGAGGACCAGTGATGAATCAGATTAGAGCTGGCCGCAATAATGGATATGATGGGTATGGAGCTGGGGATGGTATGTGGCAAGAAGATCAGCAGGAGGACGCTTTCTCCGGCGGAGGCTTTGAAGGGCCGATAGATAACTCCCAGAAGATCAGAATGCTAGAAGAGCAGATGAGGGGGGTCTTGAACCAAAGTGCTGTGGGCCTAGACATGACAACGATGGGTCTGGTACCTGGCTTGAGGGTGCCAATCAAATTCAAAGCTCCTACGTTTGATAAGTATAAAGGGGACACCTGTCCGAAAGTGCACGTGCGGGCTTATTACAGAAAGATGTCTGCGTACTCAACTGATGAGAGAATGCTAATGCATTTCTTTCAAGATAGTCTGTCGGGTCCTTCCCTAGAGTGGTATATGGGATTGGAGCCAACTAATATCAAGACATGGAAGCAATTGGCAGAGGCATTTGTAGCTCACTACAAGTATAACAGCGACTTGGCACCCAACCGGGTCCAATTGGCAGGGCTGTCTCAGAAAAAGGATGAGAGCTTTAAAGAGTACGCGCAAAGGTGGCGCGACATGGCTGCTAGGGTCCGTCCTCCTTTAGAAGACAAAGAAATGAATGACATGTTCGTCGGCACATTCACAGGCATGTTCCATGATAAGTTGTTTCATACATCTCTGGCCAGTTTCTCAGATTTGATTCTGATGGGAGAAAAGATTGAACGTAACATTAAGCAGGGAAAGTTCCAAGTCGAGGAATCAACTGCATCTGGCAGTAATAGGAAGGCTTTTGGTGGGCGCCGTCAGGGCGAGGCAAGCGCAGTGTTTGGAGGCCGAGGCCGAGGCCGAGGCAGAGGTCGGAACCAATATCATCAGCCGCAGCAGGTGGCGAGTGTTACTATTCCATATCAGCAACAACCACTTCAACAACAGCAACCGTTCCAGCAGCAGCCAATGCAACAGCAACAGCAGCAGCAGCAGCCACAACAGGGGGCGCAGCAGGCTTAGCGGAGATTCCAGGGTGGTAAACCAAGAAGAGTGTTTGAGAAGCCTCCCTCAACCTATGCAGATTTGTTGCAGACACTGTTGGGTTTGAACCTGGTAGAGAAGAGAACTCTGGCACCGATAACGGGAACTCCCCCGTATGGTTATGATGCAAGCAGGCATTGTGAGTTTCACTCTGGGGCTCCGGGCCACGATGTAGAGGGTTGCCATGCTTTTAAGCATGTTGTGCAAGATCTTCTGGACAATAAGACTATCAATTTCGGAACGGCAGGTCCAAATATAGTGCAGAAACCCATGCCTAATCATGGGGCAAACGCCGTTTTGACTGAAGAAGGGTTGAATCTGATTATGAATGTCGACGATTTAAAGACGCCGCTGAACGAGATAAAAAGTAGATTGTTGCAAGGGGGTGTTTATCCAGGATGTGACGAGTATTGCTTAGAATGCTGGACCCTTGCTGAGGGGTGTGATGATTTGAAGAAAGGCATTCGGGCTTTAATTGATGGAGGCACATTGCAGTTTGATCGAGCAGCAGCTGAAGAGCCTGCAGGGGCAGTAGCAGATGATCAGAGTGATGTGGCCACTGTAACGATTCCTCGAAAGACAATCACTATTGCAGCACCGGTCCAGCGACCACCGATCACCATAACTAAGGCCGAACCGATCCCGTACGAGAACACAAAAGCAGTTCCATGGTCATATGGGTTGGAGGTGTATTGTGACGGGATAAAGATTGATGTTAATAAGCAGCCAGCCGAGACTGTGGGCAACGTTGTTGGTTCAGGAGGTATGACAAGGAGTGGTAGGATCTTTATATCACCTGAAGTGGAGGCCGAGAGACTAGCGAAAGGAAAGGGGAAAATGGTTGAGAATGTCCCAGTGCAAGCAAGCGATAAAGAATCAGCATCGAAAGATGTAGAAGAGTTCATGCGCTTGATTCGAAAAAGTGATTATAAGATTGTGGAGCATCTGCAACAGACGCCGTCCAAAATATCCATCTCGTCATTGCTCATGTGTTCGGAAGCTCACAGAAATGCTTTGTTGAAAGTCCTGGATACTTCCTTCGTGCCCCAAGATGTCTCCGTGAATCAGCTGGAAGGAGTGCTGGCACATGTAAATGCAGGCCACAGCTTGGGCTTTACCGACTTCGATTTGACCCCGAAGGGGAGAGATCATAATATGGCGCTGCACATATCTGTTGAATGTAGAGGATCAGTAATGTCGCATGTATTGGTCGACACCGGATCGTCTTTGAATGTGTTACCCAAGAAAGCGATGATGAAGCTGGATGTCAGAGGAATCCTGTGCGCGCCCAGTGACTTGGTAGTTAGAGCATTTGATGGCACGCGAAGAACAGTCTTCAGATCGATAACATTGCCCCTGCAGGTAGGGCCGAAGGTGTTTGCAACTGAATTTTATATCATGGATATACAGCCTGCGTACAGCTGCTTGCTTGGAAGACCTTGGATTCATGGGGCTGGGGCAGTCACGTCTACCCTGCATCAGAAGTTGAAATATATGGTCGGAGACAGCGTAGTCACGGTATGCGGAGAAGAAGACATCTTGGTCAGCCATCTGTCGTCATTTAAATATGTGGAGGTCGACGGAGAGATCCACGAAACACCTTGCCAGGCATTTGAAGGGTTGCGTATCAAGGACCAAGGTCCCGGGCCGAGCAAAGTGTCAGAGATAGCCGTCTCGTCATATAAAGAAGCTCAAGCTCTGGGGGAGGCAGGAGAAGCAAAGGGCTGGGGCAAAGTGCTAGATATTCCTGTAAAGATGGACCGGTTCGGGCTGGGGTACCAATCGTCGTCGTCAACACCTGCTGTGGGAGCACCCCGTTTCAGAGGGCCAATAACCATCTCTGCCAGTGGAGTATGTCATGAAACCATCAATGCTGCCTCGGAGTCTGACGAAGGAGACAGCAATTGTGATATGGATGCCTGGATTCAGCCAAGCACGCCAGGACAGGGACTGTGCAACTGGTCTATTCAGGAGCTTGTTCCTGTGACTCATAAACAGTAATGCTTTGCTTTATTAATTGTTGAATAATCTGATGTCTTGCCCGGGGCATCGTGATTTGCTTAGGGCTGTGTTGTTATGAACATTGCGTGTTAATCATTAAATAAATGGCGTTTTTTCATGTGCAAATACTGTAATCTCTGTCTTTCTTGTTTTGTATTTTTCAATAAAATGGCAACGTGGTTATTCGCTTTATACGCATTTTGAAGCACTTAACCATTCCTTTTGCAGGATAACATTTTCAGATGACATCCTTGAACCACCTATGACTCGTCCAGACTTTGAGCACCCGGTATTTCAGGCCGAAGAAGAGGTTGTCGAAGATAGTGACGTTCCTGAAGAGCTGTCTTGGTTGGTGAAGCAAGAGGAAAGAGCCATTCTGCCTCACGACGAGGTCATCGAAATTATCAACTTGGGGTCGGAAGGGGTTGAGAAGAACATTCGTATCGGTGCCGCACTGCAGGGCGATATCAAGCGAAGACTGGTTGAAATGCTCCGAGAGTATAGTAATGTATTCGCTTGGTCGTATGAAGATATGCCAGGGCTCGATACAGATATGGTTGTGCACCGTCTGCCACTGAAGGAAGAATGCCCGCCGGTCAAACAAAAGCTCCGCAGAACTCGACCAGACATGGCAGTGAAGATCAAAGAGGAAGTTCAAAAACAGTGGGACGCTGGTTTCCTGGCTGTGACAAAATATCCCTCATGGGTTGCTAACATCGTACCAGTGCCAAAGAAAGATGGCAAGGTGCGGATGTGCGTGGATTATAGAGATTTGAATAAAGCAAGCCCAAAAGACGATTTTCCACTTCCTCATATCGACGTGCTAGTTGATAATACTGCTCAATACTCCGTATTCTCCTTCATGGATGGCTTTTCAGGCTATAATCAGATTAAAATGGCGCCAGAGGATATGGAGAAGACTACTTTCATAACGCCTTGGGGAACATTTTGCTACAAAGTGATGCCCTTTGGCTTGAAAAACGCTGGGGCAACATATCAGCGTGCGATGACGACTCTTTTCCATGATATGATGCATAAAGAGATCGAAGTTTATGTTGACGATATGATTGCCAAATCCCAGACGGAGGAAGAGCATCTGGTGAATCTGCTGAAGTTATTTAAAAGGCTTAGGAAGTTCAGGCTGAGACTAAACCCTAACAAATGCACCTTCGGGGTGAGATTGGGTAAACTGCTGGGGTTTATCGTAAGTGAAAGAGGAATAGAGGTCGATCCTGCTAAAATAAAAGCGATACAAGAAATGCTGACGCCTAAAACAGAGAAAGAGGTGCGCGGGTTTTTAGGGAGGTTGAACTACATCGCCCGGTTCATATCTCACCTAACTGCTACGTGCGAACCATTATTCAAGCTGTTGAAGAAAGATCAAGCTGTAACGTGGAACGAAAATTGTCAAAAGGCGTTCGATAAAATAAAGCAGTATTTGCAGGAGCCTCCTATTTTGATACCCCCAGTGGCGGGTAGACCCTTGATCATGTATTTGACGGTTATGGAGGGAAGCATGGGTTGTGTTCTCGGTCAGCACGACGAGACAGGAAGAAAAGAGCATGCGATCTACTACTTGAGTAAGAAATTTACAGATTGTGAATCTCGATACTCAATGCTTGAGAAAACTTGTTGCGCGCTAGCCTGGGCCGCTAAGCGTTTGAGGCAATACATGCTGAATCATACAACCATGCTCATCTCGAAGATGGATCCGATCAAATATGTGTTCGAAAAGCAGGCGTTGTCAGGGAGAATTGCCCGTTGGCAGATGGTCTTGACTGAATATGACATCCAATACGTCTCGCAAAAGGCTATAAAGGGGAGTGTGCTGTCTGAGTATCTGGCGGAGCAGCCTATTGAAGATTACCAATCGATGAGGTTTGATTTTCCTGACGAGGATATCATGTACCTAAAGATGAAAGATTGTGAAGAGCCGTTGCCAGACGAAGGGCCAGAGTTGGGTTCCAAGTGGAAGATGATATTTGACGGAGCTGTGAATGCTTACGGTAGCGGAATAGGGGCAATTATCACTACGCCACACGGGTCGCATATCCCGTTTACTGCCCGATTGACCTTTGCCGTTACCAATAATGAGGCCGAATACGAAGCTTGTATAATGGGGCTTGAAGAAGCCATTGATTTGTGAATCAAGAATCTGGACGTATACGGAGACTCAGCTCTGGTGGTGAATCAGATCAAAGGAGAGTGGGAGACATGTCAGCCCAACTTGATACATTACATGAACTATGCAAGGAGATTGTTGCCCTTCTTTGACAAGGTTGAATTGCACCACGTACCGCGGGCAGAGAATCAAATGGCTGACGCCCTGGCCACTTTGTCTTCCATGTACAAAGTCAATTTCTGGAACGAGGCTCCCAGAATCATTATCTCTCGGCTTGACAGACCAGCTTACGTATTTGCTATTGATGAGGCATCCGATGACAAACCGTGGTATTTTGATATCCTTAATTTCCTGAAGAACAAAGAGTATCCGGCTGGGGCATCCAGTCAAGATCAGAAGACTCTCAGGAAATTAGCGGGTAATTTCTATTTGAATCCAGATGGGGTCTTATACAGAAGAAACCACGACTAGGTGTTGTTGCGTTGCGTAGACGAAAGAGAAGCGAAGATGCTCATGGAGGAAATACACGAAGGTACCTTTGGTACGCATTCTGGTGGACATGCTATGACGAGAAAGCTGCTGCGGGCAGGTTATTTTTGGCTGACGATGGAAACTGACTGTTTCAAGTTCGCAAGGAAGTGCCACAAGTGCCAAATCTATGCTGATAAGATCCATGTGCCTCCAAGTCCTCTGAATGTGATGTCATCGCCATGGCCATTCTCGATGTGGGGAATCGATATGATTGGAAAGATAGAGCCGACAGCTTCTAATGGGCACCGGTTCATCCTAGTAGCAATCGATTATTTCACCAAATGGGTAGAAGCGGCTTCGTACGCGAATGTAACGAAGCAAGTGGTGGCCAGATTTATCAAGAGAGATATCATTTGCCGATATGGGATTCCCGAGCGGATAATCACGGACAACGGTTCAAACCTGAACAACAAAATGATGAAGGAGCTCTGTCAGAATTTCAAGATCGAACATCACAACTCCTCCCCTTACCGACCCAAGATGAATGGCGCTGTTGAAGCAGCCAATAAGAATATTAAGAAGATCGTTCAGAAGATAGTGGTGACCTATAAGGATTGGCATGAGATGCTACCTTTCGCTTTGCACGGTTATCGTACGACGGTACGCACATCAACCGGGGCAACCCCGTTCTCGTTAGTATACGGAATGGAAGCGGTATTACCATTGGAAGTTGAGATCCCTTCTCTGAGGGTATTGCGAGACGTTCGGCTAGACGAGGCAGAATGGGTGAAAGACAGGTTGAACCAATTGAGTTTGATGGATGAGAAGAGGCTAGCTTCTCTAGCATATGGTCGTTTGTACTAGAGCCGAATGAAGAAAGCATATGATAAGAAGATACATTCGCGAAGCTTTCAGACGGGCGACCTGGTGCTGGAAAGGATTCTCCCGCCGCAAGCAGATCACAGGGGCAAGTGGACCCCCAACTACGAAGGGCCATACGTTGTCAGGAAAGTCTTTTCAGGAGGGGCTTTATTATTGTCCACCATGGACGGTGAAGACTTTACATCGCCTGTAAATTCGGACGCAGTAAAAAAATACTTTGCTTAAAATTGACCCGCTGGACAGAAAAAAGAGAGTCCAGGCAAAAATGGGGCATACTGGCGAACCAAAAACAGAATGAAAGGTTCGGGCAAAAGTTAGGGATAAAATTGAAAAAATGTACACCCGCGAAGTTGAAAACCTACACTGGGCGGCTTCGGCAAAAAAGGGTATCCCGGTGAACTGAAAACCCGTAAAGGGCGGTTCACGCAAAAGTTAGGGATTTGAAAAGCAAATGACTGCGGTCCGAATTTGATATTACAGTGAGCATCAGTGCGGGAGAATATACCTGAGGGGGCGGTTATCAGATACAACCTCTTCGGAAGTGTGGATACCGGGAAAGCATTAGAGTCGGGCGAGTCATAGGAGGATCAGTTTGTCGTGTTCGTCTGCATCCCGTTGCCGACATGTGTACAAAATTTAATTTGTCAAAATATTTATGCTTCCTGTGCATACGTGTATATTTGCTTTGCGTAGCTTCCTCTTTTCAGGAGTTACATCCCGTGTACAAAACTCCGCCCATTCAGGGGCCCAATCAATAAAATATTCTATTCAGTACTTAATGCTGGTTCTTTACTGTTTTGTGCATGATAAAACGCCTAGGTTTATTGAAACTAGCATGTGTATAACATCACTGGACCTTGCCAACAATTGCTAAAGTGTTGAATTAACTGAAAATAACGTCACTAGCCTGAATCGATTTGGTTGCATAGGCTTGTCATGTCTTGTTTGTGTAGTTGCAGGTTTCATAGCCGTACGAGGAAGAGGATCAAAAGATTGCAATAACGAAAGACTTGATCCCCACGCGGGTCATGCATGTTCTTCCTGAAGAAGGATCGAATTCTCTAGCTAGTCGTAGCCTATCCAGAAGGCATGCTCCAACAAAGCCGTTTATTCTTAGCAGAGTTGGCAATTCCACGATTGTAGGTTGTGTTCAGACAATGTGGTGTCCCCCAGAGGATTCCTTATCTCAAGCAGAGTAGGCTAGCCTCAGAAGATTAATATCGGTGAGTTGTATTCAGGCAGTTTACCTTTCCCCGCAGGGTCATTTACTCTCCCCCAGCGGAGTTCTCTTTCCAACCAGTGTCTTCATTCCTCCCAGTGGAATTCAAAGATTAAGACTCTCCCCGGAAGAGTTGGTGTGGGTCTTGGCATTTATTTTGTCAGAATACCGTGTGATATCCGTTCACTTTCCAGCAGAAGTTCGATCATACCAGGCGCATCTGCCATTCTTATATTCCCAGCAGGGTGTTACTTCAGTGAGGTGTTTGGTTCGAGTTCCCAATTTCCCAGCTGAGTCGACTTCCCTCTTCCGGCATTTATTTTGCCGGAATGAGTCTATAGCATCTGGCTATCCCCAGTGGAGTTAGCATTATCTTCAGCATTTATTTTGCTGAAGCAGTTTCTGTATCCAGCAGTTCGAGTCTGCAATTGCATTGGCATATAGTGTCATACTTGCATTCACCAAGTGAAAAGCGTAGCATTTCCATGTCAAATGGAGCAGCGCATCATTGTCAAGCGCATGCATTTTGAAACATAAACCCGGATGGCTAACCTTTTGTTTCAAGTATTGTTTCTCTTGCAGGTAAAGAGAGCCCTCGCTCAGGTGAATCGATAACATTCGAAGTTGCGGCACGAAACATTCAACGAAGTGTCAGCCTTGGCACTATTCCCCACAGAATCATCAGGATAAGTTTCTCTTTGTCCCAAAGCAGAGTTACGTATTTCCCCGCCAGGGTTTCTTGTTGGAGTTTCTCTAGTCCGACCAGCGGATTGTTTCCTTCAAAGATGTTGTTATGTCAGCATTAAAAGGTTTCATGAACCAGTATTTCAGAGGCTACCGCCGGTTATTAGAGCAGGCATCCAGTAGTTTGATTTCCAGATATCCCCAGTAAAGTCCGCTTCAAAGTTGCTGTAACGTCAGTGATAAGAAGTTGGCGGACCAATGGAAGGATGAGACCTAGCATGGACGGGTTTATTGACAGGTTTTTTGCGATAAGAGAAGTGGGGATCCTGACGTGGACATTTCCTCAGTTTGACGATATGTGTTAGTCCTAACGTGGACGGATTTGATTTCTGGGTATCGATTGAAGGTGGAGTCCTGACGTGGACAAAAGTTGATTATTCTTCGTGTTGGTGTCCTGACGTGGACAATTTATTTCCAGCAGATAGCTTTATTCGTGATGGTGAAATGTGCGCCCTGACGAGGACAAGTTTGTAGTTCTTTGTGATGACAAGATGCGAGAGTCCTGGCGTGGACAAATTTATCCTTCGTCGTGTTGTTGGCAAAGTATGAGTCCTGACGTGGACACAGTCGTATTTCCCCAGCAAGTAGAAGACGTGCAAGTCCTAACGTGGACAGGTTCTATTATTTCATCAGATGAAGCATGAGTCCTGACGTGGACACAGTCGTATTTCCCCAGCAAGTAGAAGACGTGCAAGTCCTAACGTGGACAGGTTCTATTATTTCATCAGATGAAGATGTGAGTCCTGACGTGGACAAGTTATTTCCCCAGCGGGCCGAAGGTGCATGAGTCCTTACATGGACAAATCGAAAGAAATTCGATTCCTTACGTGGAAAAATGATTCCTTACGTGGAAAAGAGGTGTTCCTTATGTGGAAAGATGACATTCCTTACGTGGAAAGAAAGTTGCATTCCTAACGTGGAAAGATTAGAGTCCTTACGTGGACATATCAAGTTGCATTCCTTACGTGGAAAAGAAGATAGATTCCTTACGTGGAAAGTTTAGTCCTGACGTGGACAGATTCAGATCAAGATTAATTCCTAACGTGGAAAGATTGTGATTCCTTACGTGGAAAGATAGTATTCCTTACGTGGAAAGAGGCTTATATTCCTGACGTGGAAAGAAAGAATGTATTCTTGACGTGGAAGGGGTTTAGTCCTGACGTGGACAGATTCAAAAGAAGGTGTTATTCCTAACGTGGAACGGTTATTCCTTACGTGGAAAGGGGGGTCCTAACGTGGACGGTGTTATTCTTAACATGGACAATGTTATTCCTAACGTGGAAAATGTAGTCCTTACGCGGACAAATCTGGACAAGAGTTTACTCCTAACGTGGACGATTTATTCCTTACGTGGAAAGACGAGCCATCCCCAGCACGGTCGCTAATGGATCATTTGATTGCCGTAACAGTCAGATTCAGTTGATGAAAATAATTCCCAAGCAATGGCGCAGTTTATTTCTGCGGTTGGCAAATTTCTGGGTTCTTAGTATTCAACTGTCTCGTACCTCGAATGTTTGAAGGTCGTTCGCTCCTCACCCAATCGGGTCCAAGTCGTTTGAATAGGGGCAGCTGTTGCACCCTAAAATTTGCTCAACCTTATTCACTTGGTTTAGGTTTCAATATCATTAGCATTTGCATATAGAGTCATGTGCATAGCTTAACCATCTGCATAGCATAAGCATGGCAAGTCATTCAACAGGGGACCAATCATTATCCTCATTTATAGAGGCCTATCAAGAGGTTATTATCCTGATTCCATTCCCTTCAGGTCATCAGAAGAGAATTTGAAAGCTATCAAGTCAATGGATCAAGCAAGTGCATCCATCTCCTATCTGAGGGTCTCTGAGGATCAACAAGAAGTGTGAGCTGTGGGCTGAGCATGGGGAGTATCTATACATCTTGGAGTACTTAAAAAGTCATTTGGAGAAGGAGACAAGTCATTGGTATGGTCACAAGTATTGCAGTTGAAGACAGTCAACTAGGGTTTCATCTGGGGTCAACCCTGGGTCAACTCTAGGTCAATTGATTGATTGAAAGGCCTTGAGGTCTATTGAAGAGATGTGGGGTTTATCATTTGACATGAAGAATAAGGATATGTTGTTATGCTAAGAAGAAATCAAGAGAAATCAAGGAGAAGAGGAGTTTCTAAATTAGGGTTTCTGTGTAAAATCCCCTAGTTTAGGTCAAATTTCCAAGCAGGATAAGTCAAAATGCAAGCTTCAAATGGATCCTTGGCCAACATGAAACTTGTATAGGTTCTCAATACCTTTAATTTGAGTGGTGGAAGACATCAAGGAGATTTATAGAACTCAAGTTATGGTCCTTGCAAGTTACAGGTCATCTGAGGTATCTGAAATTCTGTCTGTGAAAGTGACTTGATTTCCAAGCAATTTTTACCCATCAAGGAGATTTCAAATGAATTTCTGGTCAACATAAGAGTTGTTCCTCATTGTCTTAACTTTCTATAATGGTATAGTATGCCTTCATATGATTTGTGGAACTCTACTTATGGTCTTGGCAAGCAAAGGGTATTTTGGTCATCTGAGGATTACAGGTCATTCTTAGCCTATGCCTAAAACTCATACAAGGGAGCTTCAAATGAAAAACTTCACAACATCAAAGTTGCTCAAAATGCCATTTTAAGTCAAGAAAAGAATTCCTGGAAGTTTGGAAATGCATAGAATGAGACTTGACCAAAGTTGGTGAAAAATGACCTAAAAAAGGCATATAACTTGAAAAAGTTCAAGTTGGAAAATGGTTTGAGAGATCTACAAATCCAATATGGGTCATCCAATATACCAAATTGATTCCCAACCTCATTTTAAAGACATTGGTTCAGCCACATTTTTGAGTTTAGGCTTAAAAATTGGACTTCCTTTGTAAATTTGTTTCTTGCATCATAAGGCAACATGGCAAAACTTAACACAAGGCAAGGAAAAGCTTGGTTTTTCATACATACACTCCTAATATCTCATGAAAGGAGATTTTGACACAAGTTTACCAAAGGTGCAAACATGATATGAGATGATTCAAAATACCATCAAATGATAAGTTCATGAAATTTCCACAAGTTTCTAGATCCCTCTAGGACCAATCTAGAAGCTTCTCATTCTGTTAATCCTCACCTATATAAGGAAATGAAGCCATTTGTGCATTGGTTGGTGATTCTTTGAGCTTGCAAACACTACTTTGATTCCTTCACTCCCATTTGCATTTTCTTTTCAAACTCCATTGAAGCTTCATCAATCATCTTAATTTCTGTTATCATCATCATCCACCATTATCATAGAGTAATTGGCAAAGAAAATTGAGAGAAACTCGTGGCTGGTTTGTGTGATCCAAGTTTTCACTCCAAGTTGCATGAAGAAGGGGATAAGGTGATTCAAGAAGTTTGAGCCACAACCATTGCAAACAGAAGAATCAACATCCATTGGAGATCAATATTGGAGGTTAATAAGTCTTGAATTGCAGCACAACTACACCTGCCATCATCACTTGCAAGGTAGGCATTTCCCTTCGAATCTCCTTATTTATTCAGTTGTAGATCATGTGGTTAGGATAAAAATGCTTAGAGACCATAGGGGATTGATTCCTGAGATCTAGAGAGAGTTATATGAAGTTTGATGGCAGAGTGGTGAAACTTTGATGATCAAGAAATCCTAGTTTAGGGGATGATAATCATGATAGATTAGTTCAGGATAATCAGTGCAATGTGGTGAGTACATTAGTACAAGAATGTGCAAGTTTGGTGATCATGCACATCAGGTGTAATGCAGTGGTACCAGGATCTTCCAGCTATCGAGCTCGATTATACAATGAGATTCAGCAAATCTAGGGTTAGGATCTTGTAGAGGGTGAAGAGTAGAGCAGTTTTGGTGTTGAGATCGTGGCGTTTGGTTGAGTGAGGAGGGAGAACTGAGCAGTGGAAGTTTGTGCATGGAAGAAGAATTCTGCAAAACCCTAGGGCTCGTTGGGGACGATGACCCTCAGCCATTAGATCATTTCCAGGTTTGGACCTTTTCATCTCATCTGACGGTCCGTATTTGAAGTTGAAAAATGGAGGGAGCTGACTAAAGCGAAACGCAGCGTTTCACTTAAACGCGCGTCTAGGCTGGGTCCAACAATTCATATCCCCACCCCCGTTTATAAGCCCAATGCAATTTAGGCATGATATTGTTACTATTGGCACCGAGGGTTTCTTCTTTTTCTGGTAATTTCCATTTGATTTTTGCTGAAGCGCATGGGCCTGGTAACTTTGATATTCGCACCTCCCAGCTGGTGGCCCACCTGGATTATAACTAGGGCGCAGATGCTATTCTCACCCCTCCCATTTAATTTCCATTTTGTGTGTTTTAATTTCCTTTAATATTTTTGCATCTTTAAAAAATCACATAAAAATGAAAAATTAATATTTTTTGATTCTTGTTTTTTCTATAGGTCAATAATTCTGTCTAGAAAATTATAAAAAATAAAAATTGCATTTTATTTTTTATTTGATATTTTTCCCATATTTTCCAAATAAATGCCTATTTTAGGTGTTTCATTTCATACATGAATTTGTTAATTTTGGTTCTAATAGTTGCTTTAACATTTTTAATCCATTCTTTTTAGGTTGTTTAGTTTAGACATTCAACTTGTACATACAATTTAGTTCCTATTTTTAGGATTTAATTTTAGGTGTTTAGTTTAGGTGTGAATAACATGAATAAAATTAGGGTTTAAGTGATGATTTAGGTGAATTAGTTCATTTCCCTTAGGACTTAGAGATTGAATACTTTAGCTATGGGACTATAGGGACTATGGGTAGTTATTAGATCCCTTAGAAATCACTAGGGTTCCCCTACTGCTATTAGTATATTACTGTCTGTATTTGCTTGATTGGTGTGGTGTACCCTCTGGGGATTATTGTTTGTTTGTGTGGGTATTGGGATTGCTTGGGGATTGGGGAGCTGAAGACTTGTGATGATGAAGCCATTGGAGATCCAGAGTATGAAGACCAACTTTCAGAGTTGAAGAGGAGATTCCTGCTAGCAGATGTTGAGGAGATTAGGGTTTAGGAGCTAGGCAGAGCTCTAGATTAGAAAGCTTGTTTCTCAAACATGGAATGCTTTGTCTGCATCCATCCTTTCCTTATGATTCAAAGTCTCTATCAAATACCCACCTCCTTCCTTTGGAAGGATCAGTGAATGTATTTGAAAGATAGAACTTTTGAGGGAAAATTATCTGTATAATGTTAACAGTTAATGAACCACCCTTGGTAGGTAATTGACTGTCTAAGATTCATTCACTTCATCTGGGTGATTGATATCCCTCTTAGGAGATTGACTTGAAGAAAAGCCACTGCAGATGGAAGATTGATGATCAAGACCTTGCTGGAAAGCTGTGGAGATGGAGATTGATGCTTGCTGAAGCCTGTAGCTGATTGGAGAAGCTTGAAGACAGATATTGATGCAGAGCTGCTGATGCTGTTTATTTTTCTGCTGTATTTCATTCTTGATGTATTGATTGGTTTTCTGGACTGTATTGTTTGCTGTTTACCCTGTTGGGGTTGAAAGTGAAGTCTGTTCACTTTTACCTATTGTTTTCTAGGTTCGAGGTTGAGTGGGACTCCCTTGCCTCGCTTGTATTGTTGCATCCATGCATTTTACCGCTTTACTGTATATATCTGCTATTATTTCTGTTTCCGTCTATTCCCTTAGGATCTCTGTTTCTCTCTGTGCAAGAGAGGAGCATGATAGACACTAGGTCTTAACCCATGCATGATAACATTAGGTTAGTTTGATTCCCTTCGCAACCGTAGGTTAGGGTTCTGTCTCTTCTTTCTCAAAACAAACAGAAAAACACAATAAGATTTCAAACACAATAAAAGACACTTCTTCCGTAAAAGAATGTGAACTCATCAAAACGTCATTTTTGTCCGCTTGGACTGCTAATCAGAAAACCCTTTTTCAGAAGGAATGAAAGCAATCAAGACAGACTTGTGTCGTACGTGGCCCGAACTACGTTTGCTCTGATCTTTCATGCTGTATGAAAGTACGTAGGCATAGGATGCGATATCCTAGCGAGCAACCTTCCCCTCCTTTCCCGTAGGTAGGCGAACTACGTTGACTCTGATTTCTCGTTCCAGACGGGAATACGTAGGCATAAAGTGCGATACTTTGCCGAGTCATTTTATTTTCTTTTTTTAACCCTTGACCTGTAGAGTAGATAGAATAACAATCCATACCCGAAAACAAGCGTGGATCCCGTCGAGTACGACGGACGTGAGGGGTGCTAATACCTTCCCCTTGCGTAACCGACTCCCGAATCCAGGTTTTGGTTGTGACGACCATACCTTTTCCCGTGTTGTGCGAGGTTTACTCTGAGTGTTTCCTTTCCCTCCCGTGGGATAAATAACGCACGGTGGCGACTCTTCTGTTCAGCCGGCGCCGATTTTCGCAATAGCGACAGATGGCAAAGACTTCCATGCATCCAACTAGTACACTAGGCAAGGAAGAGGTAAGTAAGAAAGTAGATCAGAAACTCTACAGAGGTATGATAGGATCTCTTCTCTGCTTAATTGTTTCTAGACCTGACATTTTGTTCAGTGTATGCTTATGTGCAAGATTCCAATCAGATCCTAGAGAATCACACTTAACAGTTGTTAAGAGGATTCTAAGGTATCTGAAAGGTACTTCTTATGTGGGTTTGTGTTACAGAAAATCTGATGATTTCAAATTAGTTGGATTCTGTGATGCTGATTACGCTGGAGACAGAGTGGAAAGAAAAAGTACTTCTGGAAGTTGTCAATTTCTAGGAAGAAATCTAATCTCTTGGTACAGCAAGAAGCAACCCACAATTGCACTATCAATTACAGAGGCAGAATATATTGCTGCTGTTGGATGTAGCACGCAGATGCTCTGGATGAAAAGTCAGCTAGAAGACTATCAGTTATTTGAAAGTAACATTTCTATATTCTGTGATAATACTTCTGCTATTTGTTTGTCTAAAAACCCCATTTTACACTCTAAGGCAAAACATATAGAAATTAAACATCATTTCATCAGAGACTATGTTCAGAAGGGAATTATAAACTTAGCCTTTGTTGATACAAATCATCAATGGGCAGATATTTTTACAAAACCCCTTGTTGAAGATAGATTCAAATTTATTCTGAAAAATATTGGTATGGATTTGTGTCCAGAATAATATTTGTCAGAAGCAAATTTTCAAATGATAAATGTTTATTAATCTGAAGTATTTCATCTGTTGCTTATTAGATTTATGTTTATTTGTGTGTATCTGAACTAACCAATCTCAGAGGATCTGAACATTGGCGTACGTTTCATTTCTCAAGAGAATTCAGAAGCACATGCAAGCAAACACGTGTCACTCTAAATCTGCAAAGATGGCGTGTACACTACTGAAGAGACGTTTGAGGTACGGTTTGAATAGTGAAAATCTTGATTTTCCCCCCAATTTGTCAGAATCAATTAACGCTTGAAATGATTTTTATTCTCTTTCATTAATTGTCATTAATTGCTATGTGTAAACGTGCTTTGAATGTCTGTTTGAGTGCCTAATTGTTTTTTATAAATACCACATCTCTCACCACTTTCACACTTTTCACATCACAAGTAAGTTTATGCATTTCTGTCTTCTTTTCTCTCTTCACAAAAACCCTAAACCCTCGTCAAAATCATCTTCATCATCTTCAATGGCAACATTATCTTCTACAGCAGCTTAGTTTCAATCAACCATGGCTATAGTTACTTCTGGAAATATGGGTGTGACTCCATTCACGATACCTAAAAGGACTTTGTTAACTCATGTTGACAAACTTGAAGTTCTCTATGAATCAATGGTGGAATTTGATTCATTAGCTGAAAATGGATTTGAATTTCGTTCAATAATTGATGCTCAAGGCTGGGTAAAATACTTTGACAGATTATTTGGACCATTTTACCCTCATCTGGTGAAAGAATTCTGGATACATGCTTCTGTTTATCCCAAATTCATCTTGTCTTCTGTTCTGGGTAAGGAGATTATAATTACAGAAGATCTAATCAGGAAACTCATAGGGTAAGAGGAGACTGATGGAGTATGTCATATGCCAGCTGGGCGTGTAGACATGGAAGAAGTTTATGAGGAAGTCATCACTTCTGGACAGGCCTCTAACAAATTTAAAGATCTAAAGCCTGACTACAAAATCTGGGCAAAGATTTTTATGGGATGCATTCATCATAGAAAATCTACAAATTCTCCAGATTATGTGAATAATGAACAACTCTACTTTATGTATTGTTTAAGTCAGAGCACTAAGGTAGATCTTCCTTACATTCTGTTCATGCATTTATGGAACCATATCAATGCTTCAAGAGAATCTGTAAAGGATAAGGGTCAGAAGATCAGAACATGGATTCCCTATGGAAGGTTAATTTCAGACATTCTGACAGAGAATGGTCTGGTGACTGCTTTGTATGCAGTTGGAGTCAAGGATGAACTTGAATCCATTGTTGGAAAACCTCTGAATGCAAAGAGTCTTCAGAGACTAAAAATTGTAGAGGAACTCACATCTGCACCCAAGAAGCTGAATATTTCTGAGCTCAGTCAGAAGCGAATTCCAGTTGAAAACTATCCAATGTTCTGTGCTGAAGAACCAAGGGAAATAATTGTGAGATATATTGATGCATGCAAGGCAGATGGAACGCCCATTCCTGCAGATATTCTGAAAAGAGAAAGAGAACCAATGCCTGATGGAAGCAATGAGAACACAAGGAAAAGAGGTCAATCAGAAGCAGAAGAAGTTGCTGCTCAGAAGAAGCCAAAAGTTGCTGACAAGCCTCAGAAGCTGATCAAGAGGAAAGCATCTGGAGACGCTCCCTCTGTTCCCACAAAGCGTATCAAGATTAAAGGTACTAAATCTTCTGTATCTTCTTTCTCTAACATTGTTTTAAATGAATCAACATTCAATTCTATTCCAAAATCCCCTCCTACTCAAAAACAATTTGTTCCTGCTCCAACTCAAAAATCTGAACCATTAAAAATTCCTTCCCCATAAAAATCATCTGATCCCATTTCCACTACTCCAATAAAACCTTCTGCTATTCAATCATCTGAACCAACAACAACAACAACACCAACAAATCAAACTTCACCACCTATAACAAAACCAACAGAACAATCTACACCACAACAACAACCAGAACAACAACAACAACCAAAACAACAACAACAACCAGAAAAACCACAATCAAACACATCTAAACCTATTGCATCTGCACAAGTTATTTCTGAACCACCTACATCTGATCCACCTACATCTGAACCACCTACATCTGAACCACCTGCATCTGAACCTCCATCAAAACCTTCTGAGAATTAATCAGAACCAACCAACCCATCTGAAACAAATATCCCTGAGACAGAGGTTCTAAATGTTACACCTCTCAAAACTGTTTTTGAAGTGTCCTCTACGTCTTGTACTCCAACCACATCCTCAAACTCATCAGAATCTGATATACATCCAGATATTCTGTCACCTCCCTCTCTCAGAAATCTTGCAGTTAACCAACCAGAACCACCTATTTCTTCTAAAATTCTCATTCCCAATCCCATCCCAACACCTAAGCCAAGGACATCTGAGTGTGTATCCTTTGTCTCATGTAAACCATTTTTCTCTGACAAACTTCCCTCTGGTTTCAAATTCAAAAATTTCTACACCAGAATTGAACCATCTGACACTATCACCCCTCTTAAACCCAAGCTTTCCATCATTCTACCATTTGTTCTTCAAGCCTATATAAAAAAACTGCCAGAAATGATTTCATCAGAACCTCTTTTATCTGATAAATCTGCATTCATTCCTTACTCTGATACCACATTTGATGTTGTTTCCTATGCATCAAATGCAAAACCATATCTGTTGAATGCTTTAACCAGAACAAAAACGTTCATTTCATCTGATCCTCCATCCATACCTTTCTACCCTCGTCCTCTGATCACCATTCCAAAATTCACCATTCCACCTTCACCTCAACCCAAGCCAATCACTTTGGAAACTTTTCTAAAACCAAAACCTAGGCTGAATGTTGATCATTTATTTACAAGTTTTTTGAAAGAAATAGAGATGTATTTAGGCTCTGTACAGAGGAAGTGTTTATCAATAATGGATGCAACTGAATCTGATGCTATTTGGAATAGCTTCATCAACAGATTCAATAATGTAGCATCAAATCTGAAGAACGTATGTTCTGATGATGCGAAGCTCAGATTTGCTGAAACTGCTAGAAGTTTGTTCTGGACTGTTAAAAGATCTGCACCATTGCTTCTTAAAGATGCTCATTCATCATCTGAAGTATGTAATATAAAAGTGAATGCTGAATCTGCATCTGAAGACAACCCTCTGACTATGACTCTTGTAGAACATCCCTCTGGATCTGCTGCTCCTGACTCTAAATCCCCTATGGAAATTGACTATGTTAAGGCTTCAGAATCTGTCCCACCTTCTTCATCTGAGATCAAGAAAGAGTATCCAGATCTTGAAGATAAGATTGCAGTTCTAGAAGCTGGTCAATCAGAGATTAAGTCATGGATGGCTAAGCAAGATAAGAAGTCTGAAGACATGGCTCAGTGGATGTCCAAACAAGATCAAAAGAATGAAACCATGGCTAAGTGGATGTCAAAGCAAGAAAAGTCCTCCTTTGAGATCACTGATCTGTTGAAGATGATTTTGTCAAAACAAACTTATTTTAATTTTTTCATCTGATGTTTGCACATGTACTTGAATCTTTTCTAATGTTTTGTATCTCTTGACTTATATGAATGAATGACTATGTATTTTTCTCCTACATGATTTATCTTTTCTGTATTTCCTTTTATTTGTCTTTTAAAAATTCTTACTTTTTGATTATGACAAAAAAGGGGGAGAAAATAGATCTGACTGTTTAAATAAACTCTACCAAAATGAACCTTCAGACATATCAATTTTATCTAACATAAAATCTGAGTGTTTTAGAACATTTGGTAAATCTGATATACTCGTTAAAAGAAACTCTGAGACTCCCAGATCATATTTAACTGACCAGACTCTGACTCTGAAACAAGCAAGATTGAATGTTTAGAACATTCAGGCTCTGATCCTAAAAAGAATACTCATGTAAAAAGGGAAGTTTCTATTCTTTCTTAGTATTCAATTCAAGGGGAGATTCATCATCTCAGGAGGAGTTATAATTATTTTCTTTACTATTGAACAAAATTTCTGATGTTTTTGTCATCATCAAAAGGGGGGAGATTGTTAGAACACAGATTAGTTCTTAATAATATCTCTATGTTTTGATGATAACTATTATGAAATTTTGTATTTAAGAATTATATACTCTAAAATTTGCTTGAGAATGTTTGCTGCAGATGTTAATGTAAATATCACTCCAGAAGCAAATTAGATCTGAACACAAGAAATATGCAAGGCTCTGAAACGTCAGAAGCATCTCTTAGAAGATTCTGAACGCTGCCATCAGAAGATTCTGAGCGCTACCTCCAGAAGGATCTGAAGCAGAAGCTACAGAAGAATCTGAAGCAAGCCAGAAGCATCTGAAGCAATGAAGAATTCTGTATGAAGAGTTTTCAAGCACAGTTACTTCAGAAGACTCTGATAGTACTAACGCTGCCAATACTGAGGATCTGACCCATAACTCTGCTCTGAACTTATACACGCTGAAAGCACACTTGCTGCAAAGACTCTGATTCAGCAAAACTCTGATGAACATCAGAAGGCTCTGACTGACTTAGACTATGATGATTCTTGCTGAAAATTGTTGAAGAAGAATTCAAAGATTATGTCCGTTGGAATATCCAAACGACTCTTTCCTTATTTATGCTAGACACAAGAACACAGACAAAAAGGATTTCTCTGTGCATTCTTGTTCTAGGAAAGGTCACTTGGTGTGAAGACAAAAAGGCTCAGACCTTTTGGTACACTCTTCTCAACGTGAAAAGCTCTTGGATCACTGTGCCTATAAAAGCAAGTCTCCACTCATCTTCTTCAGTTGACGAATACACTTGAAAATAATTCATTAAAAAGCTCTCATACAACTCATATATTCTTGCTAGAATTATTTCATTGTTCTTAATCTTAAGTGGAAAATCACAGTTGTGATAAAGCTTTATTAGAAGCATTTTAACACTTGTATTTGTTATTACATTTGATTGTAAGAAAACCTTAAGAAGATCCAGTTAGGATCAGTAGTTCTTGAGAAGACTTTGAACAGTTGTTCTTAGTGCTTACTATTGTAATCAGTTGATTAAATAGTGGATTAAGTCCTTGTTCGAGAAAGGCAAATCACTCTAGAAAGGGTGGACTGCAGTAGTTGAGTTCAACGAACCAGGATAAAAATACTTGAGTTTTTACTTCTAAGATTTTATCTTCATACTTATTCAACCCCCCATTCTAAGTATTTTCTCACCTTCAGTTGGCATCAGAGCTCCGGTTCTGTGTGTGCTACCACTTCACAGTGACAGAAAAGATCCAGTGAGAAAAACTTTGATATATATTTGGTTGTTACTATGGCTGATACTTCAATATCTAACATTAACAACAAATATGAAGAAAGGGATAGAATCAGCACTAAACCCCCTATGTTTGATGGGGAGAAATTTGATTATTAGAAAGACAGGATTGAAAGTTTTTTCCTTGGTTATGATGCTGATTTATGGGATTTAGTCATAGATGGATATGTTCATCCCATTGATGGGAATGGCAAGAAAGTAGATAGAAAATCTATGACAGAAGCTCAAAAGAAGGAGTTTAGAAATCACCATAAGGCTAGAACAATATTGTTAAATGCAATATCTCACACTGAGTATGAAAAGATCACAAATAGAGAAACTGCATTTGACATGTTCGAGTCCTTGAAGATGACTCATGAGGGAAACTCTCAAGTCAAGGAAACAAAGGCTCTGGCTCTAATTCAGAAGTATGAAGCCTTCAAGATGGAAGAAGCTGAATCGGTTGAAGCCATGTTCTCCAAATTTCAAATACTTACAGCTGGACTAAAGGTTCTGGATAAAGGTTACTCTACTGCTGATCATGTGAAGAAGATCATCAGAAGCTTACCCACCAGATGGAGACCTATGGTGACTGCGCTGAAAATGGCTAAAGATCTGAACAAGATCTCCTTGGAGGAACTAATCAGCTCACTAAAGAGTCATGAAATTGAACTTGAGGAAGATGAGCCTTAAAAGAAAGGTAGGTCAATTGCCTCAAAATCTAATAAATCTGCTAAAGCGTTGCAGGTAATAGAGGAAAGCTTTGAAGAATCCTCATCTGAAGATGAAGATGAATTATCCATGTTGTCCAGAAGAATAAACAAACTCTAGAAGCATAAAGGAAAGAAGTTTAGAAACTTCAGGAAGCCTGACCAAAGAAAAGAATCTTCTGGACACAGAAGATCTGGCAAAAAGGAGGTTGTCTTCTACGAATGTAAAGAACCTGGGCATTACAAAAATATATGTCCAAAGCTGTTGAAAGAAAAGCCTAAAAGAAAATCTGATAAGAAGAAGAAGGTTCTAATGGCAACCTGGGATGATTCAGATACATCTGAATCTGAATCTGAGTCAGAAGAGGAATGTGCCAACGTAGCATTGATGGCAGACATAGAAGATCAGGAGGAAGGAATTTCAGGATCTGAATCTGACTCTGACGCTGAAGAGGTAATGGCTAAACTCACTAAAGATGAACTTATCAAAGTGTTATGAGAGGTTCTGAAGATCTATAACAATATTAAGCTCAAATACAAGAAGCGTCAAAGCAATCTTGTATCTGAGAATAATATTCTCAAATCAAAAGTGGCTGAGCTAAATGAAAAGAACTTAAAAATGAAAAATGATTTTGAATTAGCTCAACAAGACTCTGATTCTGAAACTGAGTCTGAATGCAAAAATATTTTGGAAAAATATGACTACAGCTTTCAGAAGTTCCTTGCTAAAAGCATAGACATAAGCAAAATGGCTTCTATGATCTATGGAGTTAGCAGAAATAACAGAAAAAGAATTGGATATAAATCTTCCTCTGGAAAGGATTTAAATCCAAAACTTGTTGATAAAATTATCATCAAGAAGACTCCTTTATATTCCCATTTTAAATTTGGTCACTTGAATGATATTGAACACACTCGTTCTGAAAAGAACATTCATGTGTTTAAATCTAAGGCTAGTCAGAATAAACCTTATGTTGAAAAACAGAAGTTTAGACAAACCTTCAGAACAACTAACCCAAAAGGACCCAAGAAGATCTGGGTACCTAAGAGTAAAATAATTCCTGTTGCAGATGTTCTTAGCAGCAAGGTCAGGACGCCAGTCATGGTACCTAGACTCTGGATGCTCGCGACATATGACAGGAGAAAGGTCTATGTTCCAAAGTCTGGAGCTTAGATCTGGAGGTGATGTGAAATTTGGAGGGAATCAGAAGGGCAAGATCATTGGATCTGGCACTATTGGAAATGGTAACCTTCCCTCTATTACTAATGTTTTACTTGTAGAAGGATTAAAGCATAATCTATTGTCCATAAGTCAATTAAGTGAAAATGGTTATGACATAATCTTTAATAAAAAATTTTGTAAAGCTATTAGTCAAAAGGATGGCTCAATCCTATTTAGTGGAAAGAGGAAGAACAACATTTATAAAATAAACCTTTCAGAATTTAAGGTTCAGAATGTTAAATGCCTCTTGTCTGTTAATGAGGAGCAATGGGCCTGGCACAGAAGATTGGGGCATATTAACATGAGACGTATATCTCAGATTAATAAACTTAATCTTGTCAGAGGACTTCCTAAGTTGAAGTTCACCTCAGATGCTCTTTGTGAAGTATGTCAAAAAGGGAAGTTTTCAAAATCCTCTTTTAAATCAAAAAATGTTGTTTCTACTTCCAGACCATTAGAATTAATTCATATTAATCTGTTTGGACCAGTGAAAACTGCATCCATCAGAGGCAAGAAGTATGGATTAGTCATTGTTGATGACTATAGTAGATGGACATGGGTAAAGTTCTTAAAACACAAGGATGAGTCACATTCTGTGTTCTTTGACTTCTGCAAACAAGTCCAGAATGAAAAAGATTTCAAAATTATAAAAGTCAGAAGTGATCATGGTGGTGAATTTGAAAACAAATATTTTGAAAAATATTTTAATGAAAATGGCATTGCTCATGATTTTTCCTGTCCTAGAACTCCACAACAGAATGGGGTTGTAGAGAGAAAAAATAGAACTCTGCAAGAAATGGCCAGAACCATGATCAATGAGACTAATCTGGCAAAGCACTTTTGGGCAGAAGTAATCAACACAGCCTGTTACATTCAGAACAGAGTGTCTGTAAGACCTCTTCTGGAAAAGACTCCCTATGAATTGTGGAAGAACAGAAAGCCCAACATTTCATATTTTCATCCTTTTGGATGTATTTGCTACATATTGAATACTAAAGAAAATCTGAACAAGTTTGATTCTAAAGCACATAAGTGTTTCATGCTTGGGTATTCTGAACGCTCTAAAGGCTACAGTGTATACAATATTGAAACACAGATTGTGGAAGAATCTATTCATGTTAGATTTGATGATAAGATTGGCATTGAAAAGCCAAAGCAGTTTGAAAGTTCTGCAGATAGAGAAGTAATTCTCACAGACTCTGAAGACTCAGAGGCAGACAAAGCTCAAGTGAAGGAACCAGAAGCAACGCCAGATGCAATTCCTTTGACTTCTCAGATGAATAACTTAAACATTTCTGAAGAATCAACTGTTAGAGGATCATCTTCCAGAATCAAAGCTTCTCATCTAGAGAATGTGATCATTGGAAAGAAGGATGATCCCATCATAACAAGATCCTTCGTCAGATCATCTGAAGCATCATTATTTGGATTGGTGTCAATAATTGAACCAACCTCTGTGGATGAAGCTCTGCAAGACAATGACTGGATTATTGCCATGCAAGAAGAGCTAAATCAGTTCACCAGAAATGATGTGTGGGATTTAGTTCCAAGACCAAAAGGATTCAACATAATTGGAACTAAATGGGTCTTTAGAAACAAGATTAATGAGAAAGGAGAAGTTGAAAGAAATAAGGCAAGGCTAGTTGCTCAAGGATACAGCCAGCAAGAAGGAATTGATTATACAAAGACTTATGCTCCTTTTGCAAGGTTAGAGTCTATTCGTTTACTCATTTCTATTGTTGCACAATATAACATCACTTTATATCAGATGGATGTTAAAAGTGCCTTTATAAACGGTATTATAGAAGAAGAAGTTTATGTTCACCAGCCTCCTGGTTTTGAGAGTGAAAAATTCCCAGAACATGTTTTCAAACTAAAGAAATCTCTGTATGGTTTAAAACAAGCTCCCAGAGCTTGGTATGAGAGATTAAGTAATTTTCTTCTAGAGAAAAATTTCATCAGAGGAAAAGTGGACACAACACTCTTTTGTAAAACGTTTAAGAAAGATCTTCTAATTTGTCAAATATATGTGGATGATATTATATTTGGATCTACCAATACTATGCTGGGAAAGGAGTTTGCTCAATGTATGCAGGCAGAATTTGAAATGAGCATAATGGGAGAATTGAGATTCTTTTTGGGAATTCAAGTCAACCAAACTCCAGAGTGCACTTACATTCATCATATCAAATATGTTAAAGAACTTCTGAAGAAATTTAACATGACTGATAGTAAGATGGCAAAGACTCCCATGCATCCAACTAGTACACTAGGCAAGGAAGAGGTAAGTAAGAAAGTAGATCAGAAACTCTATAGAGGTATGATAGGATCTCTTCTCTGCTTAACTGCTTCTAGACCTGACATTTTGTTCAGTGTATGCTTATGTGAAAGATTCCAATTAGATCCTAGAGAATCACACTTAACAGCTGTTAAGAGGATTCTAAGGTATCTGAAAGGTACTTCTAATGTGGGTTTGTGTTACAGAAAATCTGATGATTTCAAATTAGTTGGATTCTGTGATGCTGATTACGCTGGAGACAGAGTGGAAAGAAAAAGTACTTCTGGAAGTTGTCAATTTCTAGGAAGAAATCTAATCCCTTGGTACAGCAAGAAGCAACCCACAATTGCACTATCAACTACAGAGGCAGAATATATTGCTGCTGCTGGATGTAGCACGCAGATGCTCTGGATGAAAAGTTAGCTAGAAGACTATCAGATATTTGAAAGTAACATTTCTATATTCTGTGATAATACTTCTTCTATATGTTTGTCTAAAAACCCCATTTTACACTCTAAGGCAAAACATATAGAAATTAAACATCATTTCATCAGAGACTATGTTCAGAAGGGAATTATAAACTTAGCCTTTGTTGATACAGATCATCAATGGGCAGAAATTTTTACAAAATCCCATGTTGAAGATAGATTCAAATTTATTCTGAAAAATATTGGTATGTTTTGCACCCTAAAATTTGCTCAACCTATTTCACTTGGTTTATGTTTCAATTGCATTGTCATTTGCATAATAAGTCATGTACATATTCTAATCATTTACATAGCATAGCATAACAAGTCATCTAACAAGGGATCAAGTGCCATTCTTATCAAAAGAGGCACATCAAGGGGTTTTTATTCAAGCTCAAGACCATCCAAGTAATCAAGAAATGAGTTGAAGCTTTGAAAAGTTTGAGGGTCAACTAGTGGGTTTCTCTCCTAATTTGAGGTATATTGAGTATCATCAATGGAGTATGAACTATGAATTGAGGGTATGGAATGTGCACAAAGCTTATAAAGTGCCTAGAGGGTCATATTGAGACAAGACAAGTCGTTGATTCAAGTACCAGAGCCATAGTTGAAGTGCAGTTAACTAGGGTTTTCATCTGGGTCAACCCTAGGTCAACCCTAGGTCAACTGAGTGATTGAAGAGCATCAAGGCTTAATTGGAGGATGTGGGATTCATGAATTTATATGTTGATACAAGTGTGGTATTGTTCCAAGGATAAATCAAAGAGAATCAAGAGTAGGAGGAGTTGCCAAATTAGGGTTTCAGTGTAAAATCCCCTAATTTAGGCCTCACTTCCAAGCCAGATAACTCAAAATGAAAGCTTCAAATGGATTCTTGGTCAAAATTAAACTTGCATATATTCTCAATATCTTTAATTTGAGTACTATAAGTCTTCAAGAAGATTTGTAGAACTCAAGTTATGGTTCTTGCAAGTTATGGGTCATCAGAGGACATTGAAATTTATCTGTGAAAGTCACTTGACTTCTAAGCAAATTTTTCCTATGAGGGAGTTTTCAAATGGATTCTTGGCCAACATAAGAGTTGTAGGTCTTGATCTTAGCTTTAATTTGAGTACTATAAGTCCTCAAGAAGATTTGTGGAATTCAAGTTATGGTCTTGGCAATCCAGGGGTATTTTGGGAAAGTTGAATTATAGGTCATTTTTCAACATAGGTCAAAATCTCCACCTTCCACTCCTCAAATGAAAAAATGTTCAACATCAAACTTGTTCAAAATGATGTTTTAAGTCTAACCAAGTGGTCATAAGAGCTTGGAATTGCTTGTTACTCAAAATTGCAAAAATGGCCTAAAAAGAAGGAATTAAAGTTCATTAAAATGACCAATTTTGTGATTTTTCATTCTAAGGCCAAAATAACACATATGACATATCAAATTGCTTGGAAATGGCATTTTAAAGACATTGGCATTGTCACTTTTTGCATTTGGGGTCAATTTCATGGAATTGCATTTTGTTACTTAAGATGTAAGTTACATATGCCAAGTCTTTCACAAGATCAAATGCAACGTGCTAACACATCCAAACACATCCAAAATCTCATCTAAGGACAATTTGAACACAAAGCATAGTGAATTGCAAGATGTTGCATGAACTGGTGTAAGATAGCATGAGATGATATTTTCCATGACATGAGATTTTGATTTTCTCATGGGATCAATCCAGAAAGTTCTAGAGGCTTCAGACACACTCTATATATTGCTTAGAACTGATCCATTGCACGGTGTTGGTGAGAATTGGGAGAGATTTGAGGGATTGCAATTTAAACTTTCTTCTTGCAAAACAGAATTCTGTTACACGATTCCATCACTTTCAATCATTCCTTTTGCGTTCAGAAGCTTGCTCTAGCATTGGTGATTGATTCCAGATAGAATCCATAGCAAGAACATTGAAGAATCGTGTGTTGGCACTCGGAATTCATCATCTGCAACTCGGAATTGAATTCAAGGATCCATGAAGTTTCAACTCATTTCTTTGCATACAGAAGGTTTATTGGATGCTAGTGAAGAAATTTGGAGATTATTGAAGGTTGATTTGAAGATTTTACCACTTTGTTCACACGATTTTGTCAGGTACGTAAACTTCAATCCATGGCTTGATGTAGGCATAATCAATCGGTTTTAGGTGGTTAGATAGGTTATAGATGGTGGTTAGAAGCTTTCTGGTAGCATTTGGTTAGGTTTAGAGACAATTAGTGGATTGACACCATTTCTGTTCTTGGTCATATCTTGATGATCCTTGAGGTTTAACCTTAGTTTGATAGTGGAATCAACTCAGTGTTAAGTGGTGATGAGTTTAGGATGATCAATTTTAGGTTTGATAAGATTTAGTTCTTGAGCATTTTCTGGAAATCCAATCGTGTTTTGAGGAAGAAGATGTTTCAATGTTCATGGAGCACATGGTTGAATTCAGTGTAAAGAACTGAGTGAATTAGAGCATTTAGGTTTGATCTATGGTGAAGTTTATGGATTATACGATTGAGGAAGATGAAGGCGTTATGTTCAGACATCCATGGTTTCACTTCCCTCCAAGGTTCAAATGAGGAAGACAATATGAGAGCCATTAGATCTGATGAAGACCTTTGACCAAGATATAATCCAACGGCCACGCGTGATTCAAAGCTTGTGAAGGAGTCTGAAGAGATACCTAAATGCACCGTATCACTAATCAGTTTGTGATGGGCTTAATGATGTGTTTGCTAATCCCACCCCTTGTTCAAAGCCCAATAGGTTTTACACTTGTAGTTGTTGCTATTCGTACTGAGGTTTTGTTATTTTCCATTTGATTTCCAATTAATTTCTGACTGGTCATGGGCCTAGTAACGCTTTCCTAGACGCACCCCACCCTGAGCCCATTTGTCATTCTGAGCTGTTTTTAATTGCTATTTGACACGCTTGTTTCTCATTTTCTTCTATTTTCATTTTAGTTTTTTTTTTTCATTTCATTTAGGTTACTTAGAAAATCCATAATAAATTGAAAAATTAATATTTTTGGTTGGGAATTTTTTCCCTATTTTCATTAAGACCTGTAGAAAATAATAAAAGAATAAAAAGATCAATTCATGCATTTTTCTTTTTTATGGAATTTTTACAAGTTTAAGTGCTTTTATTTCATTTTCATTTGATATTGCAACTTGCTGATTTTTGTATGGACATTTGATTTAGAATTTTGATGTGATTCTTGTTGCTCTGGTTAGAATATAGATTTAGGTTCCCCCTGGAATTTTATCACATTTTTGTGATTTAATTTTAGTTAGTTTTGAACCATTAAACTTTAGGGTGCTAGGATTAGGGTTTTACCTTAACATAAGTGCATTTCAACACATAGTTTTTGGGTTTTTAGTTTGATTTAGGTGCTGGGAAATATATGGGCTATAGGGTAGATAAATAGGTACCCTTATAATTAAATTTAGGATTTTATATAGTATATTACTATTTTATTAGATTTTGCAAATTGTATGTTGTTTGTGTGTTGCCATTTTGGGCTTTTGAGTTGTTTGCTTGGGTTTTTTTGGGTATTTCTTTAGGTGTTGGGGTTTGTGCTTGGCTTGAGGAGTATGTGAAGACATGGAAGAAGATTGAAGACAAATGATGGAGCTTGGAGCTTGAAGTTTCTTGTGCTTGAAGATGATTTGTGAAGACTTAGGAGGTAGGAGATATAGGGAGAGCTTTAGAGTAGACTGATTTCTTCTGTCAAACATAGAGAGCTTCTTGTGCCTCTATTCCATCCTATGACATAAGGTCCCCCAAAGAAGTTCCATCTCTCCTTAGGAGGGATGTAGAGCATGCTTTGATTGGTAGAACCTTGAGGATACCTCTCACTTGCTATGATAAGATCTTAATGATTTCCCTGGGTTATCATTAAGCCTCTTAACATTCCAACTTCATCTATTAGTTGATTCTCTCCTGTGAGTGTTTGCATTGAAGATTGGGAGCCTATTGAAAATAAGAAGGGTATTGATGACTGGATAAGAGGAAGCTTGTGCCTGTCAAAGCTGGTTAACTGTGAAAATTAGGGTTTTGCTGCTAACTGAAGCTGTCTACTTATTGGGGTTCAGTGCTTGCTAAAGCTGAAGATTATTGGATATAAGAGCTTATTTGAAGCTTGAATATCATTGGAAAGTGAAGATGGGATCTTTCTTGAAGTTGTTACTGTCAACCTTTTGCTGTTAATCAACTGTAGATGCCAGAGCTGGTGTCGTTTGGACTGCTTACTGTAGGAGCTGGTGTTGCTGTCAGAGCTGGTGTTGGATTTTAGTTCTTTTTATGTATTGTTTGTTGGCTTGTTCAGCTTGCCCCTTAGGTTTGAAGTGAAGCTATTTCACTTTGCCTATTGTTTTCCCAGGTTCGAGGTTGAGTGGGACTCCCTTGCCTCACTTGTACTGCTGCATCTCATGCATACTTATTGTTTACTGTGTATCTGCTGTTTCTTTTCCGTTTATCCCCTAGGATCTCTGATTTCCTCTTTGCAGGAGGGAATTATGATAGACATTAGGTTATAATCCATGCATGATAACATTAGGGTAGTTTTGATTCCCCTTTCAAACCCTAGGTTTTTTAGAACTTCTTTCTCTTCTATCTCAGAACAATTCAAAACACAGTAATAAGAATAATCGATGTCGTATGCTACGAGCCTTAAGCTATTTGAGAAAGGTTGTTGGAGGGTCACTCTTCAGTGGTTTGATTGCTTGGTGTGTTACCCTTAGGGTGACATACGACGTAGTCACTCTCAAATCATAGTCTCTAGTGCGTCAGAGATTGCAAACGTCATAAAAGACAGTTCTTGCGTAAAAGACCGGAAACCAATCAAAACGTCATTTTTGTCCGCTTGGACTCTTAATCAGGAGAAAACCCTTTCATAAGGAGATAAAAACATTCAGACAAACTTGTGTCTTCCATAGCCCGAACTACGATTGTTCTGATCTTTCATGTCGTATGAAAGTACGTAGGCACGAGACGGACGTCTCAGCGAGCAACCTTCCCCTCCTTACCCGTAGTTAGGCGAACTACGTTGACTCTGATTTCTCGTTCCAGACGGGAATACGTAGGCATAAAGTGCGATACTTTGCCGAGTCATTTTCTTTTCTTTTAACCCCAGACCTATAGAGTAGATAGAATAACAATCCGTACTAGAAAACAAGCGTGGATCCCGTCGAGTACGACGGACGTGAGGGGTGCTAATACCTTCCCCTTGCGTAACCGACTCCCGAATCCAGGATTTGGTTGCGATGACCATTCCTTTCCCGTCTTGGCGGTAGGTTTACTTCGAGCGTTTCCTTTCCCTCCTTTGGGATAAATAACGCATGGTGGCGACTCTTCTGTCATAGCCGGTGCCGATTTTCGCAGTAGCGACAGCTGGCGACTCTGCTGGGGACAGGAATATCCCCTATGCGAGTCGATCCTAGCGCTTGTTTTCCCGTCATGGGTGTTGTATAGATTTATTTTTCTGTCTTTACTTTCCGCATTTTATTATCAGCCTTATATTATTATTGTTGTTGTGGGAAGGGATGATCTGTTGAGAGATAAGCCGGACCTGGGCTTGAGGTTACACATAGACGTAGAAGTAGAGAGTAGTGGTTAGCCTGCTTGCTTAGCTCGCACCAGCTAGCCACGAAATTTACACTCGGAAGAGATTCTCTTTGATGCTTCTTTCCTGGCCCTTAGGGCTCGACAAGTTGTCTGACCCGAGGATTGTCGACTCTGGGGACCTATCAATTGGGATTCAACTAAGTGAGGTCGCTTCAAGGGATGATGATGCCACACCTTCTGGGTATCGTATCATCGCTCTTGAAAGTCTGTGACGTTGAACCCGCATAGGATGTCGTACCTCGTCTACGAGTTAAGTACACACCTGTGAGGGGTAGATGGGTCTGTTTGCAGGAAACCTTTGACCTCAGAATACCTGGTTTATCTCTGTCAGTGAGATGTGGTTGCAGGGTTCTTTTGAGTGGTTGGTTTGGTTTAAGATGAAGATTGGATGGTTCTCAGGCTTCAGTACAGAGCAGCCCAGTCCATCAGCATGGCACTTGGTCCCTTGTTTGTATATGCATGTGCATTTTCATGATTGCATTTCATTAACATGTATTTATGTTGCAGGTGATCATTCCCCTCTGATTCTAGTATATCTGCTAGCCAGACATGGAGTCCCTGAAGAAGACAGTTGCTTACCGGTTGCATTCGCCAGATATCAGTTCCTTGCTGGGTTTAGTTTCTCTAGCAGATGAGAAATTAAGGGCTGAGTTTAGAGTATCTTATGGGAGATTACTCAGTTTGTTGTACAGACCTTTAGCATTCGAGACGACTGAGGTGTATACTTTGATGCAGTTTTATGAGTCGCAGCTGAGATGTTTCTTATTTCCTGACTATATTCTAGCACCCACTTTGGAGGAGTATTATGCTATGTTGGGAGTTCCTGTGTTAGACCAGATGCCCTTTATACATGTTGATGCTGAGCCTGAGTTGGCTACACTTGCTGAGATTGTCATTTTAGACGCTACTGAGTTCCCTGGAGTTTTGGTCAAGCTGAACGGAGCTTATGGTTTTCACCTGTCTGTCCTGGTTGAGAAGGCTACACAGTGCGCGAAGAGTGGATATTGGGTTGCCTTCAGTGCTATTCTAGCTGTCTGCATCTACGGAATTGTCTTGTTTCCTAATGTGCCAGATTTTGTCGAGTCAGACGCCTTCTTGATTCTTGCCTCGAAGAATCCAGTTCCTACTCTCTTGGGCGATGTTTATCATTTTGTTCACTACAAGAATGAGAAACATCGTGGCAAGAATGTTTCCTGCTGTCTCCCTCTTTTGTACAGGTGGTTCCAGGGGCACCTCCCGAAGACAGGACCTTTTGTTGATGCTGTTGATACTTTGGATTGGCCTTCCCGGTTGATGGGACTGTCTGCTGAGAACGTCATTTGGTTTGATTGGAGCATGCTTGGTACTGATATTATATATAGTTGCGGTGGCTTTTTGAACGTCCCCCTGATTGGACGGAAAGGTTGTATTAACTATAACCCTTCACTGCTGGTAAGACAGTTCGGTTATGCTTTGAGGGATGCTCCTATTGAGAAGGAGATACAGGAATCTCTGTATCTCACAGGGTCATTAGACACGGCTGTTTTGATCAGATTGAGACATGCATGGGCTAACATCCATAGGAGGGGGAAAGCTTTGCTCGGTAAGAGCAACAACAGAGCTTATGATCCTTATTTGGCGTGGATCCGCGAGAGAGCTAGTACTTCCTTGATGCCTTATCCTGCTGTGGAATCCCTATATCTTCCATTGATTGAGGTACCTACTGCAGAAGAGAGTGAGAAGTATAACAAGTTGTTGGCTGAAAACGAAGAATTGAAGAAAGCCAATGAGGAGTTAGAGAAGGAGATCTTCCAGTTACGTCGTGAGAAGAATGAAGCCACCTTCACTGTGAAGGAACAGACTGAATTGATTAACAGGTTGGGATCGGAGCTGACGGAAGAGACCAACAAGAAAGAAAAAGTAGGGATAGCCTTGAACGGTGTTAGCAAGGTGCTTACTTCCAAGAAGGAACTTTTAAGCAAAGCTTACTCCCGTCTCAGCAAGTGGGAAGCTTTGTGGAATGCCACGCTTACCAAGCGGAAGGAGCGCGAAGACGAACTGAAGCTGCAGATTGCCACGCTAGAGGCACAGATTAGAGCCCAAGACGCAAAGATTGCTGAAGAGACATCACTTAGGAGCGCTGCTGAGCTCAGAGTAAGTGACATTGACGAGAAGCCGAGAGGTTATGAAGAGAAGGCCGGTTCCAAGAGGTACAGATTTGACGAGAGTTCTGGCAAAGGAACCTACCAGGACGATGCCAAAAAGCTGAGATCCACTACCGAGCGGCATGCTTTACTGATACAGGAGCTTATCTCCCGACTAGGGCACTCGGAGACGTTGAGGATATTGGAAGACGTCAGAGCACGCCATTTGGCCTGATTTATCTTTGCCTTGCCTTTGTTATTTGTACTTGTATTTGGACCATCGCCAGACTTGTTGGCCGAGGTCTCTTCAGTTGTATTCAGTTGTACTCTTGTACTCAGCCTCTTGGCATGTGTTTATATATGAGGATTTTCTGATTCTTTGCTTGCTTGATGGGGACTCCATTGTCATGATGGAATTCTCTCTGAAACTAGAATCGGGGGGGAATATAACTTGTAGCATATTTACACAATTACATCTACATTCATATTGCATGACCGGTATTCTTGAATCTGTATCTTATTTCCTGCATCTTCAGGTTTTCCAGGATTGACGAACAAAGAGTCCACCGCTACTCAACCAGAAACAACTGCAAGAGAATCATGGATCAAGTCCAAGTGGAGATGCAGGAAATCCGCGAGAAGTTGAATCTGTTCATGCAGGCAATGGAGAACATTGTTAAGGGCCAGGAGAGCCTCCAGACTTTGGTACAGCCGCTGCTGACGCGGGCTAATGGGAATGGCAACAATGACCACAACTCTGCGCACGTTGAGACTATTCCGGAGGATGGGCCCCCTACGCCTGTGGTTCCTCCTGTGGTGACCCCACCTGTTGTGGTTGTAAACAATGACGCTGGCGCTGGCAATGGTAACACAAGGAATGGAAATGAGACTGTTGTTAACAATGTTGGATTTGGAGATGCCAATCTGGGCAGTGGTAACTACAATGGCGGTAATGGTTTTGGTAACAATGGGTTCGGCCATAATGACCAGGGGTTTGAGTACAGCAATCAGGGCGGAAAGTTCGGCTTCAACACTCAGGGTTTCGGCTACGACGGTTTTGGTAACGCTAACCAGGGTTATGGTGGAAATGGTGCTGGATTGATTCCTGTCAACACTGGTTTCAGGCATGTTGGGGTCAATCAAGGTTATGGTAATGGGGGATGAGGTCCCATGACTAATCAGCAAGGGTTTGGTCGCAACACTGGTTATAACGGGTACGGAAATGAAAATGTGAACTGGGGCGAAGACTGTCAAGAGGACGCCTTTTCGGGAAGAGGCATGGGATTTGAGGGACCCGTTGACAATACTCAGAGGATTAAAATGCTTGAAGAACAGGTGAAGGGTATGGCTAATCAGAATTCTACCGGATTAGACATGACTACTATGGGCTTGGTGCCTGGGCTGAGGGTATCGCTGAAATTCAAAGCTCCCACTTTCGACAAATATAAGGGGGACACTTGCCCTAAGGTGCATGTCCGCGCTTATTACAGAAGGATGTCCGCGTATTCAGATGACGAAAGGATGCTTATGCATTTCTTTCAAGACAGCCTGTCAGGACCGTCACTCGAATGGTATATGGGGTTGGAGCCCACTCAAATCAAAACCTGGAAGCAATTGGCGGATGCTTTCATCGTGCATTATAAATATAATAGTGATCTGGCACCGAACCGAGTTCAATTGCAAGGTTTGTCGCAGAAGAACGGGAAAGCTTTAAAGAGTATACGCAGAGATGGCGCGATATGGCAGCAAGAGTACATCCTCCGTTAGCTGAAAGAGAAATGAATAGTATGTTCATTGGGATATTTACAGGGATATATTACGAAAAATTGTTTAATGTTTCATTGAGCAGTTTTTCAGATTTGATTCTTATGGGTGAGATGGTCGAAGATGGGATTAAGGTTGGAAGATTCCAAGCAGGTGAGTCTACCCCCGCAGGAGGTACCAGGAAAGCATTCGGTGGTAGACGACAAGGTGATTCTAGTGCCGTGTTTGGTGGCAGGGGCCGGGGCAGAGGACGAAATCAGTATGCTCAGTCTCAACAGATAGCTAGCGTTACCATCCCTTTTCCACAACAACAACAACAGCAGTAACAACAGCAACAACAAAGGCAACACCCCGCCCAACGCAGAATCCTAGAGGGCAAGCCAAGGAGAGTATTTGAAACGCCTCCTTCAACATACGCCGAACTGCTTCAAACACTGCTAGGGTTGAAGTTGGTCGAGAAAAGGACCATGGCGCCGTTAACGGGCACTCCGCCGTTTGGCTTTGATGCTGGTAAACATTGTGAGTTCCACTCCGGGGCGCCCAGACATGATATTGAAGGTTGTCATGCGTTTAAACATAAATTCCAAGACTTGTTGGACAACAAAGTTATCAACTTTGGAGAGGCGGGTCCAAATATAGTACAACAGCCTATGCCCAATCATGGGGCAAACGCCGTCCTGACGGAGGAGAATTTGAATCTAGTGACGGATGTCAATGAGCTGAAGACACCGTTGGGTGAGATTAAAAGCACGCTGTTAAAAGGGGGTGTATTCCCGGGGTGTGATGAATTTTGCTTGGATTGTTGGATACAGCCAAAGGGTTGTAATGAGTTAAAGCAGGGCCTTCAGGCTATGATGAATGAAGGTACCTTGCAGTTTGATAGAACCGAGGTCGAAAAGCCTGTAGAGGCGTTGTGTGATGAGCTGAACGATGTTGCTACGGTAACGATTCCAAGGAAAACAATAACGATAACAACGCCCGCCAGGCGGCCGACGATGACAATTACCAAAGCAGGACCGGTTCCTTTCGAGAGTACTAAAGCAGTGTCGTGGACTTACGGGTTGGAGGTATATTGCGATGGTAAGAAAATCGAAGTCAATGGACAACCAGCTGGGGTTGTCGACAATGTTGTCGGAATAGGGGGTATGACCAGAAGCGGAAGAATCTTCACGTCACCCGAGGTAGAAGGGTAAAGCTAAGGCAACTGAGAGTGGTCCGTCTTAGTCGAATGAAAAGGAAACGTCACTTAAGGACGTAGAGGAGGTTATGAGGCTCATTCGTAAAAGTAATTACAAAATTGTGGAGCACCTCCAGCAAACACCATCAAAGATCTCGATCTTGTCACTGCTATTATGTTACGAGGCCCATCGGAATGCTTTGCTGAAGATCCTAGACACGTCATTCGTTCCTCAAGACGTTTCGGTTAATCAGTTAGAAGGGGTGATGGCGCATGTTAATGCAGGGCACATTTTGGGCTTTACAGATTTTGATTTGACTCCAAGAGGGAGGGAGCACAACATGGTGCTGCATATATCAGTAGAATGCCGGGGCACGGTCATGTCCCATGTTTTAGTAGACACTGGATCTTCCCTGAATGTGCTACCGAAGAAAGCCATGATGAAGTTGGATATCAGAGGGATTATCTGCACGCCCAGTGACTTAGTGGTAAGAGCGTTCGATGGAACGAGGAGGTCGGTTTTCGGATCGATAAAAATAACGTTGCAAGTGGGGCCGGAAATATTTGAAACTGAATTCTATATAATGGACATCCAGCCAGCGTATAGTTGCCTTCTTAGACGCCCATGGATTCATGCTGCTGGGGCAGTCACATCCACGTTGCACCAAAAGTTGAAGTATATGGTGGGGGATAGTGTCGTCACTGTTTGTGGAGAAGAAGATATTCTGGTTAGCCATCTGTCTTCATTCAGATATGTGGAGGTCGACGGCGAAATACACGAGACACCCTGTCAAGCATTTGAAGGGCTAAAGATTAAAGACGAAGCTCCAGTACCCAGGAAAGCATCAGATGTGGTTGTGTCATCTTATAAGGAAGCTCAGGATCTAGTGCAGGCAGGAAAAACCAAGGGCTGGGGTCAGGTGTTGGAGATTCCCATAAAGAATGACAAGTTCGGGCTTAGATATCATCCTTCGTCATCAGCATCCTCTTCAGGAGCGCCCAGGTTCAAAGGGCCGATAACCATAACACATAAGGGAGTATGCTATGAGACCATCAACACTGTTTCCAATTCTGAAGAAGGAGATAGCGACTGTGACATGGACGCGTGGATCAAGCCAAGCGTGCCAGGACAAAGTCTCTGCAATTGGTCTATCCGGGAAACTGTTCCTGTGACAACTAAACAGTAATGATTTGTTTTCTTAATTGTTGAATAATCCTGTGCCCCACCCAGGGCACAATGATTTTTCTTAGGGCCATTTGATTATGTACATTACATTGTTTAATCATGAAATAAAGGCGTTTTTCATATACAAATATTGTGATCCCTGTTTTTCTTGTTTTTATCTTTTACAATAAAATGGCAATGTGGTTATTTGCTTTGTATGCGTTTTGAAGCATTTAACCATTTCCTTTGCAGGATTACTATTTCAGATGACATCTATGAACCGCCTATGACTCACTTCGACTTCGAGCACCCGGTATTACAGGCTGAGGAAGAGATTGTTGAAGATGGCGACGTACCAGAAGAGTTGACCTTGTTATTGAAACAAGAAGAAAGGATCATTTTGCCTCATGAAGAAGTCGTTGAGATTATCAATTTGGGGTCGGAAGAGGTTGTGAGAAACATCCGTATAGGGGCTGCACTGCAGAGCGACATCAAGCAAAGATTGGTGGAGATGCTCAAAGAGTACAGTGATATTTTTGCTTGGTCGTACGAGGATATGCCTGGGTTGGATACGGATATGGTTGTTCACCGGCTGCCGCTGCGAGAGGAATGTCCGCCTATTAAGCAGAAACTCCGAAGAACCCGACCGGACATGGCTGTGAAAATCAAGGAGGAAGTGCAGAAACAGTGGGATGCTGGTTTCCTAGCTGTTACAAAGTATCCCTCATGGGTCGCTAATATTGTGCCAGTGCCAAAGAAAGACGGTAAAGTGAGAATGTGCGTAGACTACCGTGATTTGAATAGGGCGAGCCCGAAAGATGACTTTCCACTTCCTCACATTGATGTGCTGGTTGATAATACTGCTCAGTTCTTCGTATTCTCCTTCATGGATGGCTTCTCAGGTTACAATCAGATCAAAATGGCGCCAGAAGACATGGAGAAGACTACCTTCATTACTCCCTGGGGAACATTTTGCTACAAAGTGATGCCCTTCGGGTTAAAGAATGCTAGGGCAACATATCAACGTGCTATGACGACTCTCTTTCATGACATGATGCACAAAGAGATCGAGGTTTATGTTGATGATATGATTGCCAAAGCCCAGACGGAGGAGGAGCATTTGGTTAATCTGCTGAAACTGTTCAAGAGGCTTAGGAAGTTCAGGTTGAGACTGAACCCTAACAAGTGCACCTTCGGGGTGAGATCAGGTAAACTACTGGGGTTTATCGTGAGTGAAAAAGGAATAGAGGTTGATCCTGCGAAAATAAAAGCAATACAAGAAATTCCGACGCCTAAAACAGAAAAAGAAGTGCGTGGATTTTTAGGGAGGTTGAACTATATCGCCCGGTTCATATCTCACTTAACTGCGACATGCGAGCCGTTATTCAAGCTGTTGAAAAAAGATCAGGTTGTGACCTGGAATGAAAATTGTCAAAAGGCGTTCGACAAGATAAAAGAATACTTGCAGGAACCTCCTGTTTTGATACCCCCAGTGGTCGGAAGACCTTTGATTATGTATTTGACGGTTCTGGAGGAAAGTATGGGTTGTGTTCTCGGTCAACACGATGAGACAGGACGTAAAGAGCATGCAATCTACTATTTGAGTAAGAAGTTTACTGACTGTGAGTCCAGATACTCAATGCTCGAGAAAACGTGTTGTGCGCTAGCCTGAGCCGCCAAACGTTTGAGGCAATACATGCTAAATCATACAACCCTGCTAATTTCAAAGATGGATCCAATCAAATACGTGTTTGAGAAGTAAGCACTCTCCGGAAGAATTGCCCGATGGCAGATGGTGTTAACCGAATATGATATTCAATATGTCTCGTAAAAGGCTATTAAAAGTAGCGTTCTGTCAGAGTACCTTGCGGAGCAGCCTATTGAGGACTACTAATCGATGAGGTTTGATTTTCCTGACGACGATATCATGTACCTGAAAATGAAGGATTGTGAAGAACCGTTGCCGGACGAAGGACCAGAGTTGGATTCCAAATGGCAGTTGATATTTGACGGAGCTGTAAATTCCTATGGTAGCAGAATAGGTGCGATTATTACTACTCCTCTGGGGTTGCACATCCCCTTTACTGCCCGATTGACCTTTCCCGTTACCAATAATGAGGCTGAATACGAGGCTTGCATCATGGGTCTGGAAGAAGCTATTGATTTGCGAATCAAGTATCTGGATGTATACGGAGACTCAGCTCTGGTGGTGAATCAGATAAAAGGAGAATGGGAGACACGACAACCCAATTTGATACCATATATGAATTATGCAAGGAGGTTGTTGCCTTTATTTGACAAGGTGGAATTGCATCACGTGCCGCGAGCAGAAAATCAAATGGCTGACGCCCTGGCGACATTGTCCTCCATGTACAAAGTTAACTTCTGGAACGAGGCTCCCCGGATTGTTATCTCTCGGCTTGATAGGCATGCGTTCATATTTGCCATTGACGAAGCATCTGATGATAAACCCTGGTACTTTGACATCCAAAATTTCCTGAAGAACAAAGAGTATCCGGCTAGGGCTTCCAGTCGAGATCAGAAGACTCTCCGGAGATTGGCTGGCAATTTCTATTTGAATCCTGACGGTGTCCTATACAAAAGAAACCACGACTTGATGTTGCTACGCTGTGTAGATGAGAAAGAAGCAAAGTTGCTCATGGAAGAGATACATGAGTGTACGTTTGGTACACATGCTGGTGGGCATGCTATGACGAGAAAACTGCTGCGGGCAGGTTATTACTGGCTAACTATGGAAACAGACTGTTTCAAGTTTGCAAAGAGGTGTCATAGATGCCAAATTTATGCGGACAAGGTCCATGTACCCCCAAGTCCTCTGAATGTAATGTCATCACCGTGGCCATTCTCGATGTGGGGAATTGATATTATTGGTAAGATTGAGCCTACGGCATCAAACGGACACCGGTTCATCTTGGTGGCAATCGATTATTTCACTAAATGGGTGGAAGCAGCATCATATGCTAATGTCACCAAACAAGTGGTAGCCAGATTTATCAAAAGAGATATTATTTGCAGATATGGAATCCCTGAGCGGATTATCACCGACAACGGTTCGAATTTGAATAACAAGATGATGAAAGAGTTGTGTCAGAATTTTAAGATTGAACATCACAACTCTTCTCCTTACCGACCCAAGATGAATGGCGCTATTGAAGCGGCCAATAAGAACATAAAGAAAATTGTTCAGAAGATGGTTGTGACCTACAAGGACTGGCATGAGATGCTACCTTTCGCTTTGCACGGTTATCGTACGACGGTACGCACATCAACCGGGGTAACACCTTTCTCATTGGTATACGGAATGGAGGCAGTGTTACTGTTGGAGGTTGAGATTCCTTCCTTGAGGGTTTTACGAGATGTCCAACTTGATGAGGCAGAATGGGTTAAAGATAGACTGAATCAGCTCAGCTTAATGGATGAGAAGAGGCTAGCTTCTCTCGCATACGGTCGGCTGTATCAGAGCCGAATGAAGAAAGCTTATGATAAGAAGATATGTCCCCGAAGCTTTCAGACGGGCGACCTTGTGCTGAAGAGGATTCTCCTGCCACAAACAGATCACAGGGGCAAGTGGACCCCTAATTATGAAGGGCCATACGTTGTCAGAAAAGTATTCTCTGGAGGAGCTTTGCTACTATCTACCATGGATGGTGAAGACTTTACATCTCCTGTGAATTTGGACGCAGTTAAAAAATACTTTGCTTGAAAGTGATCCGCTGGACAGAAAAAGAGAATCCAGGCAAAAATGGGGCATCCTGGCGAACCGTAAAAAATGAATAAAAGGTTCGGGCAAAAGTTAGGGATAAAATTGAAAAGATGTACACCCGCGAAGTCGAAAACCTGCATTGGGCGACTTCGGCAAAAAAGGGTATCCCGGTGAATTGAAAACCCGCAAAGGGCGATTCACGCAAAAGTTAGGGATTGAAAAAGCAAATGACTGCGGTCCGGGTCTGATACTGCACTGCTTAGTGGTTTGGGAGCACCTGAGGGTTCGTTTATCCAACACAATCTCTTCCGAAAATTAAATACCGGGAAAGCGCCAGAGTCAGGCGAGTCATAGGAGGATCAGCTCACGATGTTTGTCTGCACCACGTTGTCGACATGTGTACAAATTCGAGTTGTATTTTTTTGTGTGTGTGTGTAACTTCCTCTTTTCAGGAGGTGCATCCGATGTACAAAGCTTTGCCTATTCAGAGGCCTGTTATTAATAAAACATGTTATTCAGTATTTGATGATTGTGCTTTATTGTTTTGTATGTGGAAAACGCCAATGTTGCGATGAACTTGCATGTGCATAACTTTGCTGGCCCTTGCCAATGATTGATAAAACTTCGAATTGACTGAAGTAATGTCACGGACACTAACCCGAATAGATTTGGTTGTACAGATTTGTGTTGTCTTGTTTGTGTTTTGCAGGGTTCTCGCCTTTAAAGCGGACAATCAGAAATTGTGGCCCCAGCCGGAGGTTTGTGGTGAAAGACTTGACTTTGTGTGATGCTAATCCCCTCGCAGGTCGCACCTCATCCCTAGAGGTTGAGATGATGTTATCCCTTATCGAAGGAAGGATTATTTTCCCTAGAAGAGTATTCTTATGAAAGCCGTCCAAGAGATATCCCCAGCAAGTCAAGTCCGTATCCCCTGCAGAGGTTGCACTCCCCAGAGAGTCGAGTATGTGAATGATCAATCCCTAGCTGGGAGAATTCCCGCAGTGTTTAACCAAGCCATAGTTGGTTCAGAAGGATTATCCTCAGCGGAGTGGTAGCTCCGAGTTGTAAGTTGTGCCTAGACAGTGCGTTTCCCCCGGAAGGTTCACTCTTCCCCAGCTGAGTTCCTCTCCCCAGCAGATGTTGTTCTTTCCTCCCAGTGGAAATCGAGGGTTCATCTCTCCTCGGCAGAGTTGGTAATATTGCCGACATTTATTTTGCCGGAATACTTTATGATACCCGTTCATCCCCAACATGGTGGTATTTGCTCTCAATAGCCGTGATGAAGCAAGCTTGTCAGAGTTTCCCCAGCAGCTTGAGCCTGCATTCGCATTTGTATATAGTGTCATAGTTGCATTTACCCGAAAACGCGTAGTATATCCGTGCTGTATGGAGCATTACGCCATTCTCAAACATGCGCATTTTGAAACATAAGCCAGGTTGGTTAACCTTTGGTTTTCAAGTGTTGTTTCCCTTGTAGGTGGAGGGAGCTCTTGCTCAGATCAATTACAAAATATTAAAAATCTCAGCATGAGACATGTGATGATAATGTTCGTCTTGTCATTATTCCCCACAGAGTTGCTTGTTTAAGTTTCTCTTACCCCTCCAGCGGAGTATTTCTTCAAGATTGTTGTTATGTCGTTATCAAAAGATTTCGTGAATCAATTTTTGGAAGTTGCCGCCTATGTCGAAGTAGGTGTCTGGCAGTTTGGGTTCAGAAAATCCCCAGTAGAGTCCTTCTCAGATTTGCTGCCATGTCCGCACTAAAAATTGGAAGACTAGACTCGTATTGTGTTACCCATTTGATTGATGGAGTTAGCTACTGCAAAGATAGGCAGAGGAGTTGTATTCAAGTTATTTCCCGTAGTGGTGGCGGAGTTATTACCCGTAGTGATGGCGGTGTTATTTTCCTGTAGTGATGACAGAGTATTACCCGTAGCAATGGCGGTGTTATTTTCCTGTAGTGATGATAGAGTATTACCCGTAGCGATGGCGGTGTTATTTTCCTGTAGTGATGACAGAGTATTACCCGTAGCGATGGCGGTGCTATTTTCCTGTAGTGATGACAGAGTATTACCCGTAGCGATGGCGGTGTTATTTTCCTGTAGTGATGACAGAGTATTACCCATAGCGATGGCGGTGCTATTTTCCTGTAGTGATGACAGAGTATTACCCGTAGTGATGGCGGTGTTATTTTCCTGTAGTGATGACAGAGTATTACCCGTAGCGATGGCGGTGTTATTTTCCTGTAGTGATGACAGAGTATTACCCGTAGAGATGGCGGTGTTATTTTCCGGTAGTAATGACAGAGTATTACCCGTAGCGATGGCGGTGTTATTTACCCGTAGTGGTAGCAGAGTTATTTTCCTATATCATGGGTGTAACACGGTGGGAGAACTGACTTTAAACAATGTTGCGGATAGCAAGAGTCGCCACCGACTTTTATTTTATCCATAAGGAAAGGTTATAAAAGAACAGGAAAGACCTTAGAGAATACTTTGGGTCCGGGGGGTAGGTTATGAAAAGGGAAGGTATTAGCATCCTTTTCATCCATGGTTATCCATGGGCTCTTAGGTACTTAAGCTCACTTTTGAATTGTTTTGAAAGTGTAGTGTGTGAATAGAAAATTTTCAGAATAGTTAATAAATAATCCATGTAAGGATGTGTTAAGAACTTGTTTGAAAATTTTGTTGGAAATTTGTTTAAGTGTGAAAAAGTTTTGAAGTGAGCAAGTACCTAGGAGTAGCCTACCCTAATGTTTTAAGGTCTTTCTTATTCTTTATCCTTTCCTTAGTAAGACTATCCCTACTATAATGGAGTAGGTAGTCCTTACTTTGGATGTTAAGGGACATGTGAGGGACAATTGGATTTTTGAAGGCCATTGTGGGGTGTAATAAGCAAACTGGAGGGACTATCATCATTTTTCGAAAGGGACTCGATTCGTAAAGGCAACCATAAGGGACTTTGATGATTTTCTTTTTGAGGGACTTGCTTTATACACCCCACTTAACCAATATTCATAGGCAACTTGAGGGATATCCTTAAGAAGTGAGACGGCGATTAAAATCGACTTACGTGTGTGAAATGTTTAATTTAATTATCTTTATTTAAAATGATCTAATTTATTTTTTTAAATATCATACATATTGGCACTCCCTAATTACTAACCATAATGATAATAATAATTAAATGATTACAATTTACATCTAAGAGGCAATTACAAAATTATAATAAATAAAATAAATAGTAAAATATGATCAAAATAAATATAATAAAAAAAATAACAAATAAGTAAATAAAATATTGGGGTTAGTAAATAATAAGAAAAATTAAATAAGGTTAGTATAAATATAAAGTTAGTGAAAATAATTAGTTGAAACAATAATAATGAGAAAAATAGACAAAGTTAGAAAAAATAATAAGATAGAAATTTCAAAATAATAATAAGCAACAAAATATGATTAGCAATAATAATTAATTAATAACGTGATTAAACATAAGATTTGATTTTTATTTAGAAACATAAATGATTAAATAATTACTATAATATAAAGTTCTAAATATCATAAGATTTGATTTTTATTTAGAAACATAAATGATTAAATAATTACTATAATATAAAGTTCTAAATATCATAAGATTTGATTTTTATTTAGAAACATAAATGATTAAATAATTACTATAATATAAAGTTCTAAATATAACATAATTATAAATTTCTTAATCATTTACAAAAATTTAATTATCTTTAATTATATATTAACAATTATTAAGAAAAATATTTACACATTATGATGAAAACAAATTTTAACTAATCAATAATCACATTCACCAAAATTTTACATTAAGTGTTTATAAGGTTTAATTTTATTTACAAAAATTTACAAGAATTATAATAAATATATACATAGAATCATATAGAAAATTAAAATTAGGTTTTCATATTAATTTGGAAAAAAGATGTTAATGTCATTTATTTTAAAAAAACAGATTTTTATATTACAACAAATTTTAATAAATTAATGATAACAATAATAATAATAATGATAATAATGATAATAATAATAAATAATGATAATAATAATAATAATAATAATAATAATAATAATAATAATAATAATAATAATAATAATAATAATAAAGCAATAATGAATTTTAAATGTGCCAAATAACCCAACAATGTTGCTAACGCAGAAATGTGCTCATCGCAACCAGATCTAAATCGGACGAAACAAAATTTATCGCAAAGAAAAAGAAATTAAGCAAAAAATAGTATTATTGCTCACACAAAAATGCGATCATCGCAACCAGATCGAACTAACACAAATGTCACGCGTCATGCACACAAATGTGCAAACATCATATCGACATAATTCGATCAAAAATCTTATATATATAAACTCTAACAATTTAAAAATTATATATATATAAACGCAACAGTAATAGATAAAGAAAAAGAAATAACGGTAATAGACGAAGAAAAAGAAATAACGGTAAAAGATGAAGAAAAAGAAACAACAGTAATAGATGAAGGAAAAGAAATAACGGTAAACGATGAAGAAAAAGAAACAATAGTAATGGATGAAGAAGAAAACTAAATAACGGCCAACGGCACTCACTCCTCTTAGGTTTTTTTCATCCTCCTCTTTTTCCAACAAGGCAACACATGTATATATAGGGAACAAATTAGGGTTAACACCAAATTGTCAATAATGTCCCTAAAGCCCATTTTAAAGCCCAAACTAAATAATTAGTTAAGAAAAATAAAATTTAAATAATTTAAAATAATTAAAATAAACTTAAAATAAAAACTAATAATCCTATTGATTCCTAAAATAAAAAATATTATAAAAAGAACAAAATTTTTTTCAATATTTTTTATTTTATGATTTTTTGGATATTTTTATGAATAATTTAGAAAAAAGTGAAAAAAATAATATTTTTAAAAAATGATTTAATTAAAATACGAAAATAATAATTAAATAATAATAAAAAACTATTTTTGTTATTTTTTTAATGAAAGATAGAAAAATTTAGAGTAAAAATAATAAAAAACAAAAAAAAGTGACAAAGGTGAGATTCGAACTCTCAACCTTTCACACTCATAACTCCTTACACATGTCCTCCTTCCAATTGTGCCATTTTTACTTTTTAGAAAAAAAATGCATGCCATATGATATTTACCTGCAAAAAGTCAAACGACTACACAAATTTGTTAGTAATTGATTAAATGCAATGAAATGCGACGACAAATCTTAGGGCAAAATTTGGGGTATTACAGTTATTATGATAATATTTCTCACCCAACTTCTCTTTGATGTTGGCAAAAAAAAAAAAAAATCATGAAGTTTGACTTTGGTTTGACCACAGTTGACCTCAGTTTGACCTTTTAACCGCATTGACTGCTTTTGACTTATCTGATCATCTGACTGAGCAAACTTTTGAGAAAAGTCTTGAAACTTGACATGGGGGTTCTTATACACATATAAGATGTTATGAAGCTCACTTGAAGTCTTGGAAGTCCATTTAGCCTGATTAAAGTCAAAACCCTAGTTTTGGATGCACTGCTTAGGAGGTGCATTGTCTGAGGGAATTGTCAACTCTTCTGACCAATTGTGAATTTTGTGAACCTTGTGAACCTTCTTGGAACACAAAGTCTTGTATTGTGAGGGCAAATTTTGGGGTGCAACAGCTGCCCCTGTTCAATTTTCTGAAACCTGAGGGGTTAGATTGGTATATTTGCCAGTCGTAACCTGGAAGGTTGAAGGGGATTGAACACAAAAGCCCAAAAATTTGCACTCACCAGTGCATGGAGTGATATTGATGGTTGGTTGAACATGATTGAGTGGGCTTAAAGATGCCACTAGGGGAAAGTTCTTCAGTAGTATAATGAGAACTGTCAGGAGTCTGGAGTAATACTGATGTAACAGCATGTCTTCATGAGGATAGAGCAATCAATAATGATAACCCTAAAGCAGTCTTGAAGTGATAAATCTGACCTCAGGAGGATAGAGCAATCAATAGCTCTAAAGCAGTCTTGAAGTAATAATGGCTTCAGGAGGATAGAGCAATCAATAGCTCTAAAGCAGTCTTGAAGTAATGATTTCAGGAGGATAGAGCAATGAATAGCTCTAAAGCAGTCTTGAAATAATAACGTGATAGGTCTTCAGGAGGATAGAGCAATCAATAGCTCTAAAGCAGTCTTGAAATAATAATGTGATATGTCTTCAGGAGGATAGAGCAATCAATAGCTCTAAAGCAGTCTTGAAGTAATGATTTCAGGAGGATAGAGCAATGGATAGCTCTAAAGCAGTCTTGAAATAATAATGTAATTTCAGGAGGATAGAGCAATGGATAACTCTAAAGCAGTCTTGAAATAATTAGATGGCTTCAGGAGGATAGAGCAATGAATAGCTCTAAAGCAGTCTTGAAGTAGTAATATGACCTCATGAGGATAGAGCAATGAATAGCTCTAAAGCAGTCTTGAAGTAATAGGATGATTTCAGGAGGATAGAGCAATCAGTAGCTCTAAAGCAGTCTTGAAATAATAATGTGATATGTCTTCAGGAGGATAGAGCAATCAATAGCTCTAAAGCAGTCTTGAAATAATTAAATGGCTTCAGGAGGATAGAGCAATGAATAGCTCTAAAGCAGTCTTGAAGTAATGATTTCAGGAGGATAGAGCAATCAGTAGCTCTAAAGCAGTCTTGAAGTCATGAGAGGCTATCAGGAGGATAAAATAACCCTGAGGTTACAATAAAGCAGTCCCAAAGTAATAAGAAGCTCATCAGGAGGATAAAGTAACCCTGAGGTTACAATAAAGCAGTCCCAAAGATCATAAGCTTGTTTGTTGGATAATTAACCTGAAAACAAGGTAGCATTCTGTATAACAACATTAGTTTATGCTTTATGTATGCATGTATGACATGATGCACTTAGGTAATGTACTATAGACATATATGTTATGGTATGATGTAAATGATGCATGTATGATATGACACTGCTGGAAGTGTCTGGATATCCTTGTATAACAACTGCTGGCCAAGGAAAATAAATCCCGATTCGTTGTTGAAGAATACATAACCCTCCGTCTGCTGGGGATAACAAGGTATAGATAACCTCCCATTGTTGGGGATAACAAGGTATAGATAACCTCCCGTTGTTGGGGACAGTAGGGTATAGATAACCTTCGTTTTCGTTTGATAGTAGGATAAGTATAACATCCCGTCTTCGTTCATCGTGCCCTTATTGGAAAGTAATTTCCCGTATATCTGTATGAGGATAAAAGAGATGGATATAAATTCCAGGGGAGATTAGACTTTGTGAAAATGGATTAGTCCTACTGATGGTTTGTAACTGCCTTGTAAAGATGAACCGGCGAAGCTTCGTTGAAATCCTTCCCTCGTTCGTCCTTAGTAAATACTATTACTGCATTTTCATGCATTTCTGGTAAACATCAATCATATTAAAAGCATACATGCGTTTCTGGTAAACATCAATCATATTCAAAGGCATACATACATTCAAACACAACCAATGGACGTTTCGCTTATGTAAATAGGGTAAAAGTGAATCTGGATTCAAAAGATGGAATTTATTTATATCAAAAGTGACCCATACACGGGTAAGTTTGTACAAGGAGACATAACCCTAGTAAGAGAATTTTGTCATGAAGTTTTACAAAAAGAATCAGCTATGTGGGAAATAATCCTATTGAGTTTCAATTCTACTATTGCCCCTCAAGTATCTCATCTTCTTGCTGTTGAGACGGAAACGATTGGATTGAGCTTTATCTGTTTGAGCTTGAGTAAGTAGTACAACTGGTTGCAGTTTCATGAGTGATCCAAACGAGACATAGTCATACGCTTTAATCCCTAACTTTTGCCTGGATTGCCCTTTCAGGTTTTCAATCCACCGGGATACCCTTTTTTGCCCAAGCCGCCTTTTCAGGTTTTCGACTTGCCGGGTGTACATCTTTTTATATATATATCCCTAATTTTTGCCCAAACCCTTTTGGTTTGCCGGGATGCCCTTATTTTTGCCTAGGCCTGTCAACCTAGCGGGTCTCTTTCTATGCGTAGTATTTTTTAACTATGTCTGCGTTTACAGGTTGTGGGAAGTCTTCACCATCCATTGTAGTCAATATCATGGCACCTCCTGAGAACACTCTCTTGACTACAAATGGTCCCTCATATGTTGGAGTCCACTTGCCCCTAGGATCACCCTGTGGTAATATGATACGCTTGATTACCAAGTCACCAGCCTGATATACCTTTGGCTTAACCTTCTTGTTAAAAGCTTTGATCATCCGTTTCTGGTACATCTGGCCATGACAAACTGCTGCTAACCTTTTCTCATCAATCAAATTTATCTGGTCAAGTCGAGTCTGAATCCACTCATCTTCATCCAAGCCTGCATCCTTCATAATTCTCAAGGAGGGGATCTGAACTTCAATAGGCAGAACTGCTTCCATACCATAGACCAAGGAGAATGGGGTTGCCCCGGTTGAAGTACGTATTGTAGTACGATAACCATGCAGAGCAAATGGTAACATCTCGTGCCAATCCTTGTAAGTAACAGTTATCTTCTGTACAATCTTCTTAATGTTCTTATTAGCAGCTTCAACTGCCCCATTCATCTTTGAAATCAACAAGGTAGTATGGGTCAACATATACTGTTTTAGTCGGCGAGCAGCCCGTGCCAAAGCGCAGCAAGTTTTCTCGAGCAGTGAGTATTTTGTTTCACAGTCGGTAAACTTTTTGCTAAGGTAGTATATTGCCTGCTCTTTTCGACCATACTCGTCATGTTGCCCCAATACACACCCCATTGAGTTGTCTAATACTGTTAAATACATAATCAAGGGTCTTCCATCAACTGGTGGCATTAAAATTGGAGGTTCTAGCAAATATCTCTTGATTTCATCAAAGGCAGTCTGGCACTCATCATTCCATTCCATCACCTGATCTTTCTTCAACAACTTGAAGATTGGCTCACAGATGGTAGTTAATTGGGAAATAAATCTTGCAATGTAGTCCCAAGAAACCTCTAACCTCCTTCTCAGTATGGGGAGCTGGCATCTCTCGTATAGCTTTCACTTTTGCAGGATCCACTTCAATACCTTTTCCACTGACAATGAAACCCAGGAGCTTTCCAGATCTAACTCCAAAAGTACACTTGTTTGGATTTAATCTCAACCTGTATTTCTTCAACCTCTCAAACAACTTGTGCAGATGATCAAGATGTTGTTCTTCATTCTGAGACCTGGCTATCATATCATCCACATATACCTCTATCTCATGATGAATCATATCATGAAACAAAGCCACCATAGCACGCTGATATGTTGCCCCTGCATTCTTATGCTGAGAAGTGTTGTCTAAATCAGCCCCTATCTGGACCTCTTTTCTGTTTTCTTCAGTTCCCAGATTCACAACTTCGACTGGCTCTTCATGTGGCTGTATAGCTTTCTCTTGTTGTTGTAACAACCTAGCAAGCCCTACAGATATTTCACAATCGTCCTCGTTTCCGTCTTCAGTTTGATAGATCGGATTCTCGAAATTGTAATTGGCAATAGTAGAACTGTTATCAATTGGATCCAGAGTGGATGAGGATCGGCATTTTAGTGACGTGGGTGTGTGTAAGAACACATAGCTGATAAAGCAAAAATAAAAGAAAAAGAAAGACAAGGAACACAATATTTACGAAAACGAAACGTCCACTGATTTTATCGAATGAAGTATGCAAATGAGATGACAACCCGTAACAAGCACACCATTGTGCCCCGGGTAAGGCACATGGCTTGAAAGTTTTAATTGTTCCAGAAATTATAAATTTAAAAACATAACACAGTAATAGTATTTACTCCTGACTAAAGGAGATAGGGATAACATCTTCAGCTGTCCAATTATTGAGTCCAGCACCCACAGTAGGAAGAATCCATGCCTCCAAGTTGTGGTCTTCATCTTGATCTCCCACAGCATTGATAACCCCTTGATTGGTGATACGAACAGCACGAGCACGACGAACAGCCTTCTGGGACTCTTCTTCCACCACAGCTTTTGCATCATTGAGGGAGGCCATTGCCATTGTTGGAGGGTTTCTGATGACCACAGGAACCTTCTTCACAGCAGGAGGAGTCACACAATCCTTAACAGCCCAGGGAACCACTTCAAATGACTGACATGGAGTTTCAATGTATTCACCTTCTACTTCCAGATACTTGAAAGTGTTTACATGGCTGACAAAGTATTCTTCCTCTCCAAAGACAGTAACAACTTTTCCATTCACCGGATATCTCAACTTTTGATGTAATGTGGAGGTCACAGCACCTGCCCCATGGATCCAGGGACGACCAAGCAGACATGAGTACGAAGGACGAATATCCATCACAGAGAATGTAGCAGTAAACACCTGAGAGCCAACCTTGATTGGAAGATCAATTTCCCCATGCACTACTCTTCTAGAACCATCAAAAGCCTTTACCACAATATTACTGGGCTTCAATACCGTATCTTCAGGACTCAGCTTGTTCAGGACTTCCTTAGGCAACACATTCAGAGAGGAACCATTGTCTATCAGCACATGAGACAGGGTAGTGCCCCTGCATTCAATTGAAATATGCAAGGCCCTGTTATGATCCCTCTTGGCAGGGGTCAAGTCAGCATCAGAAAATCCTAACCCGTTGTCATAGGTCAGGTGAGCAACACAATTCTCAAACTGGTCCACAGAAATTGCACTGGGTACATGAGCCATCTTTAGAAACTTGATCAATGACTTGGCATGAGCCTCAGAACATAATAACAGGGAGAGCATAGAAATCTTTGAGGGAGTATGCCCCAGCTGATCAACAATATCATAATCACTCTTGCGAATGATTTTCAATACTTCTTCCATCTGCTTAGAGAGGTCATCAGCAGCTGGCACATCAGTAGATACAGGCTCAATAACAGGACCCTTGCCCCGAGCATCAGTGGTGGAAGTAACAGCAGGAGTAACCGCACTCTTAGAAGCAACTGGAGGAGAGAAGACTCTTCCACTACGAGTGATCTTGCTAGATCCAGCAATATTATCAATGTCAACAGGCATATCAGGTAAAGGCTCCTGTTTGACACCATGGATGTAAACATCAGACCCATAGTGCCAAGGCACAGCTTTGTCAGATGTATAAGGAATAGGACCAGGAGTGGTAATGATCAGAGGAGCTACTCTGGCTTCAGTGACAACTTTCACAGGACCTTCAGCAGTAATCTTGATTGGGCCCTGATGAGTGATTTTAATGGGACCCTTTGAAGTGATTCTTAGTGGTACTTTGTCAACCATGTCAACCTCTTCAATCTTTTTACCCTGAGTCAGATGATCCACCATACTTTCTACAGATGCTGGTCTTCTTTCAAACACTATAGTATATTTATCCATGAGACGTTGAATCCCATCTCTCAAAATGAAGCAACTATCCGGCTTATAGGTACAATATAGACAATCTTCATGACAACCTGGAAAGATCCCAGCTTGTACTAACCTCTTTTTGATAACAGACAATGGTGTGCTCAACTCCATAACTGAATAGACATGCAGATCTTCATCAATATCTTTATCAATGGCGTTGACAGTCTTCTCGTGATTTGGCATTGGAGCTGTAATCACATTTGGAGTACCTGGTGGATCAAACTCAATTTCTCCAGCATCAATCATATCCTGAATTTTGTTCTTCAAGACCCAGCAGTTATTAGTATCATGTCCTGGACAGTTTGAATGATATGCACATCGTGCATTGGGATTGTACTTGGGAGAGGTAACATTGGGATTCCGAGGGGCCTCCCTCAGGGTAATAAGTTCAGCTTTCAACAAGTGTTGCAATGCCTGAGCCATTGACATGTTGATCTTCGTGAACTGTCTTCTAGCCCTCTGTTGGTTGCCTTGAGGCTGCTCTGTTGTTGCAGGAGTTGGATTTGAAATATGAACTGCACTAACAGACTGATGCCTTCTGTTACGATCAGGCTGACCATACACAGCATTAGATTCTTTCTTCCCAGTGGGAGGCTTCTTTACAGCACCTGATGAAGAAGTGCCCATTTGGATCTTACCACTCTTGATGCCATTCTCTACTCGCTCTCCTGTCATGATCAACTCAGTGAAGCCAGATGATGAGCTTCCAATGAGATGACTGTAAAACGGACCATTCGGCGTACACATGAACATATCAACCAATTCCCTATCAGTCAAAGGGGGTTGAACTCTTCCAGCTAAGTCTCTCCACTTCTGAGCATACTCCTTAAAGCTTTCTTTGGCACCCATAGACATGCTTGCTTTATGAAGTAGCTTTGTTAGCTCTAGGATCCTTGCTTGGCTTGCTTTGTAATGAGCCTCGAAAGTATCCCTTTGCTCTTTCAGTTGGATCCATGATCTCTGCAAGTCTTCCATATCAGTAGGCATGTCTGGGTGAAGGATGGTATAAGCTGTGTCTCCTTCAGCAACAGGTTCCATGGTAACCGGTAGGATGGCAGGATATGGCATCATGAGTGTCTGAGCACGAGATCGTACCCATCTGAGATAAGCCTCCATAGGAATGGTGTACTTAGGCTCCAGTGTCTTGCTGTCAATCCTGTTTACCTTTCCCCAAGCTCGTATGAATCTCTGACGGTAACCCTGAAGATCGTTGTCGTAGTCAAACACAATGCCCTGAATCAACATGTCATGTGGACCATCGCTCCGGGCGTAACCAAACTGTCGTAAAGCTAGAGATGGGTTGTAGGTGATGCCTCCTCTTATGCCTAGAAGTGGCACATTAGGAAACTCCCCACAACGGTCAATGATGGTGACATTCTCCATAGATCTGGAGCACCAATGGATGTCTGAGTGAGAAAGTGACATGATCCTCTTGGACCATCTGAACCCTTGCTCATTCTTCATTACTGAGCGAGGAAGGTGAGAAATAAACCACCTAGAAAGTAAAGGTATGCAGCACATCAAAGTTCCTCTTGCCCTTGTAGTACGGGTGTAAAGAGAATGTAGGATGTCTCCAAGTAAGGTAGGCACTGGATTGTGACTCAGGAATATGTTGATGGCATGAACGTCTATGAACTGATCAGGATTGGGGAACAACACTAAGCCATAAATCAATAAGGCTAAGATCTCCTCAAAAGCATCGTAGCTCATAGCCTTCAAGAACATTTGAGCTTTATCCACTAATACCTTGGCAAGAATACCTTTAACTCCACTTCTCGTCTCTAGAACAATGTCAGACTTCTTCAGATGTAGAGCTGCAGCAATAACTTCTGGTTTAAGCTCCTTCTCTAAGCCTGTGAATGGCTTCTGATCAAGAACAGGTATACCCAGAAGTTTAGAGAACTCCTCCATGGTTGGAACCAGCTGATAATCAGGGAATGTAAAGCAATGGTGCTTAGGGTCAAAGAACTGAAACAGCACATTCATCATGTCTTCACTGAACCCTGAAGTGACTAGATCCAATAGGTGACCATGTCTCTGGACGAACTGGGAATGATCAGACACTTGGGAAACCAACTCTTTGAGCTTGGGAGGTATCCCTACAAAGTTGATCCTGATGGTGTTTCTACGAGCAGAAGCCATGACCTGCAACAAAGAACAAAAATAAATCCCTTGGTCCTTGAAATGGTTAGGGAAAATGATATGCTCATGATGCATGATGATGTCATGATGTTATGTTCAATCACAAACATGTGGCACACACAAACAAGTCACACAATTGCCCTAGGTTTAAAGGCTTGCATGAGGTTTAAAGGTAAGTACCCTCCCCTGAAGTTAGATGGTTCATCCTGTCCTACAAAAGTAACCGGGTTCTAAGGGATCTCAATATCATTGATCCTTCACAAGGGTGGTTGATCAGAAGGCAACTTACTTGTCAACCAAAACCCTCCAAGTTTAAGATCTCAATGAGCGTAGCATCGAGTGTCAACCAACTTCAGTCTGCACCAAAGCCGGTTACCTCACTACTTTCTAAAGGCCAAGATGAGTTAACTAGGGTTCTAAAAGTCAGTTAGTGCATTGACAACATATGGCAGCCTCAATATTATCCTCAACTTGACTTAAGGAATATAAGCACCAACCAAGAAGTCGCACTAACTATGGCCACCAGATCAACCGTATCGATATACGTCGTACAGTTTCCTTGGTCTATTGCCATTTACTTAAGGTACACTAGATCCGGGTTAGGACCTTTCACACATAAGAGCACCCCAACAATATAATAATAAAGCAAACAAGGCAAACAATTTAAAGTGATCTTAATTCCTAAGGGTACCCCTCTTAAATAGATCCCCAGCAGAGTCGCCAGTTCTGTAACACGGTGGGAGAACTGACTTTAAACAATGTTGCGGATAGCAAGAGTCGCCACCGACTTTTATTTTATCCATAAGGAAAGGTTATAAAAGAACAGGAAAGACCTTAGAGAATACTTTGGGTCCGGGGGGTAGGTTATGAAAAGGGAAGGTATTAGCATCCTTTTCATCCATGGTTATCCATGGGCTCTTAGGTACTTAAGCTCACTTTTGAATTGTTTTGAAAGTGTAGTGTGTGAATAGAAAATTTTCAGAATAGTTAATAAATAATCCATGTAAGGATGTGTTAAGAACTTGTTTGAAAATTTTGTTGGAAATTTGTTTAAGTGTGAAAAAGTTTTGAAGTGAGCAAGTACCTAGGAGTAGCCTACCCTAATGTTTTAAGGTCTTTCTTATTCTTTATCCTTTCCTTAGTAAGACTATCCCTACTATAATGGAGTAGGTAGTCCTTACTTTGGATGTTAAGGGACATGTGAGGGACAATTGGATTTTTGAAGGCCATTGTGGGGTGTAATAAGCAAACTGGAGGGACTATCATCATTTTTCGAAAGGGACTCGATTCGTAAAGGCAACCATAAGGGACTTTGATGATTTTCTTTTTGAGGGACTTGCTTTATACACCCCACTTAACCAATATTCATAGGCAACTTGAGGGATATCCTTAAGAAGTGAGACGACGATTAAAATCGACTTACGTGTGTGAAATGTTTAATTTAATTATCTTTATTTAAAATGATCTAATTTATTTTTTTAAATATCATACATATTGGCACTCCCTAATTACTAACCATAATGATAATAATAATTAAATGATTACAATTTACATCTAAGAGGCAATTACAAAATTATAATAAATAAAATAAATAGTAAAATATGATCAAAATAAATATAATAAAAAAAATAACAAATAAGTAAATAAAATATTGGGGTTAGTAAATAATAATAAAAATTAAATAAGGTTAGTATAAATATAAAGTTAGTGAAAATAATTAGTTGAAACAATAATAATGAGAAAAATAGACAAAGTTAGAAAAAATAATAAGATAGAAATTTCAAAATAATAATAAGCAACAAAATATGATTAGCAATAATAATTAATTAATAACGTGATTAAACATAAGATTTGATTTTTATTTAGAAACATAAATGATTAAATAATTACTATAATATAAAGTTCTAAATATCATAAGATTTGATTTTTATTTAGAAACATAAATGATTAAATAATTACTATAATATAAAGTTCTAAATATCATAAGATTTGATTTTTATTTAGAAACATAAATGATTAAATAATTACTATAATATAAAGTTCTAAATATAACATAATTATAAATTTCTTAATCATTTACAAAAATTTAATTATCTCTAATTATATATTAACAATTATTAAGAAAAATATTTACACATTATGATGAAAACAAATTTTAACTAATCAATAATCACATTCACCAAAATTTTACATTAAGTGTTTATAAGGTTTAATTTTATTTACAAAAATTTACAAGAATTATAATAAATATATACATAGAATCATATAGAAAATTAAAATTAGGTTTTCATATTAATTTGGAAAAAAGATGTTAATGTCATTTATTTTAAAAAAACAGATTTTTATATTACAACAAATTTTAATAAATTAATGATAACAATAATAATAATAATAATGATAATAATGATAATAATAATAAATAATGATAATAATAATAATAATAATAATAATAATAATAATAATAATAATAATAATAATAATAAAGCAATAATGAATTTTAAATGTGCCAAATAACCCAACAATGTTGCTAACGCAGAAATGCGCTCATCGCAACCAGATCTAAATCGGACGAAACAAAATTTATCGCAAAGAAAAAGAAATTAAGCAAAAAATAGTATTATTGCTCACACAAAAATGCGATCATCGCAACCAGATCGAACTAACACAAATGTCACGCGTCATGCACACAAATGTGCAAACATCATATCGACATAATTCGATCAAAAATCTTATATATATAAACTCTAACAATTTAAAAATTATATATATATATATATATATAAACGCAACAGTAATAGATAAAGAAAAAGAAATAACGGTAATAGATGAAGAAAAAGAAATAACGGTAAAAGATGAAGAAAAAGAAACAACAGTAATAGATGAAGGAAAAGAAATAACGGTAAACGATGAAGAAAAAGAAACAATAGTAATGGATGAAGAAGAAAACTAAATAACGGCCAACGGCACTCACTCCTCTTAGGTTTTTTTCATCCTCCTCTTTTTCCAACAAGGCAACACATGTATATATAGGGAACAAATTAGGGTTAACACCAAATTGTCAATAATGTCCCTAAAGCCCATTTTAAAGCCCAAACTAAATAATTAGTTAAGAAAAATAAAATTTAAATAATTTAAAATAATTAAAATAAACTTAAAATAAAAACTAATAATCCTATTGATTCCTAAAATAAAAAATATTATAAAAAGAACAAAATTTTTTTCAATATTTTTTATTTTATGATTTTTTGGATATTTTTATGAATAATTTAGAAAAAAGTGAAAAAAATAATATTTTTAAAAAATGATTTAATTAAAATACGAAAATAATAATTAAATAATAATAAAAAACTATTTTTGTTATTTTTTTAATGAAAGATAGAAAAATTTAGAGTAAAAATAATAAAAAACAAAAAAAAGTGACAAAGGTGAGATTCGAACTCTCAACCTTTCACACTCATAACTCCTTACATATGTCCTCCTTCCAATTGTGCCATTTTTACTTTTTAGAAAAAAAATGCATGCCATATGATATTTACCTGCAAAAAGTCAAACGACTACACAAATTTGTTAGTAATTGATTAAATGCAATGAAATGCGACGACAAATCTTAGGGCAAAATTTGGGGTATTACAGTTATTATGATAATATTTCTCACCCAACTTCTCTTTGATGTTGGCAAAAAACAAAAAAAAAAATCATGAAGTTTGACTTTGGTTTGACCACAGTTGACCTCAGTTTGACCTTTTAACCGCATTGACTGCTTTTGACTTATCTGATCATCTGACTGAGCAAACTTTTGAGAAAAGTCTTGAAACTTGACATGGGGGTTCTTATACACATATAAGATGTTATGAAGCTCACTTGAAGTCTTGGAAGTCCATTTAGCCTGATTAAAGTCAAAACCCTAGTTTTGGATGCACTGCTTAGGAGGTGCATTGTCTGAGGGAATTGTCAACTCTTCTGACCAATTGTGAATTTTGTGAACCTTATGAACCTTCTTGGAACACAAAGTCTTGTATTGTGAGGGCAAATTTTGGGGTGCAACAATGGGCAGAGTCGTGTTTTGTTGGAAGAGTTATTTCCCCAGCAAAAGCGTCAGAAAGATTGTATGATGTTAGTAGAGTTAATCATACCCATTTGGTTGATGGAGTCACGTGAAAAAATAACGATCAATTGCGTTTGCATAGAAGGATAAGATACTGTAAATGGACAGAGACGCTACACAGCTTGAGTCGCTAGAGTCAAGTACTGCTACAATCGGCAGAGAGGTGGTGTTGTCTGTATGGATAGAATTAGTCCATGGCAAGATGGAATATTTTGGTGGGTTTTTGTTCCCCAAACAGTGGTGCAGTTTATCTCTGCGGTTGGCAAATTTCCGGGTTCTTGGTATTCAACCGTCTCGTACCTCGAATGTTTGAAGGCCATTCGCTCTTCACCCAGTCGGGTCCAAGCCGTTTGAATAGGGGCAGCTGTTGCACCCTAAAATTTGCTCAACCTATTTCACCTGGTTTATGTTTCAATTGCATTGTCATTTGCATAATAAGTCATGTACATATTCTAATCATTTGCATAGCATAGCATAACAAGTCATCTAACAAGGAATCAGGTGCCATTCTTATCAAAAGAGGCACATCAAGGAGTTTTTATTCAAGCTCAAGACCATCCAAGTAATCAAGAAATGAGTTGAAGCTTTGAAAAGTTTGAGGGTCAACCAGTGGGTTTCTCTCCTAATTTGAGGTATATTGAGTATCATCAATGGAGTATGAACTATGAATTGAGGGTATGGAATGTGCACAAAGCTTATGAAGTGCCTAGAGGGTCATATTGAGACAAGACAAGTCATTGATTCAAGTACCAGAGCCATAGTTGAAGTGCAGTTAACTAGGGTTTTCATCTGGGTCAACCCTAGGTCAACTGAGTGATTGAAGAGCATCAAGGCTTAATTAGAGGATGTGGGATTCATGAATTGATATGTTGATACAAGTGTTGTGTTGTGCCAAGGATAAATCAAAGAGAATCAAGAGTAGGAGGAGTTGCCAAATTAGGGTTTCAGTGTAAAATCCCCTAATTTAGGCCTCACTTCCAAGCCAGATAAGTCAAAATGAAAGCTTCAAATGGATTCTTGGTCAACATAAAACTTGTAGATCTTCTCAATATCTTTAATTTGAGTACTAGAAGTCTTCAAGAAGATTTGTAGAACTCAAGTTATGGTTCTTGCAAGTTATGGGTCATCAGAGGACACTGAAATTTATCTATGAAAGTCACTTGACTTCCAAGCAACTTTTTCCTATAAGGGAGTTTTCAAATGGATTCTTGGCCAACATAAGAGTTGTAGATATTGATCTTAGCTTTAATTTTAGTACTAGAAGTCCTCAAGAAGATTTGTGGAACTCAAGTTATGGTCTTGGCAATCCAGGGGTATTTTGGGAAAGTTGAATTATAGGTCATTTTTCAACATAGGTCAAAATCTCCACCTTCCACTCCTCAAATGAAAAAATGTTCAACATAAAACTTGTTCAAAATGATGTTTTGATTCTAACCAAGTGGTCATGAGAGCTTGGAATTGCTTGTAACTCAAAATTGCAAAAATGGCCTAAAAATAAGGAATTAAAGTTCATTAAAATGACCAATTTTGTGATTTTTCATTCTAAGGCCAAAATAACACATATGACATATCAAATTGCTTGGAAATGGCATTTTAAAGACATTGGCATTGTCACTTTTTGCATTTGGGGTCAATTATATGGAATTGCATTTTGTTACTTAAGATGTAAGTTACATATGCCAAGTCTTTCAGAAGATCAAATGCAAGGTGCTAACACATCCAAACACATCCAAAATCTCATCTAAGGACAATTTGAACACAAAGCATAGTGAATTGCAAGCTGTTGCATGAACTGGTGTAAGATAGCATGAGATGATATTTTCCATGACATGAGATTTTGATTTTCTCATGGGATCAATCCAGAAAGTTCTAGAGGCTTCAGACACACTCTATATATTGCTTAGAACTGATCCAATGCACGGGGTTTGTGAGAATTGGGAGAGATTTGAGGGATTGCAATTTCAACTTTCTTCTTGCAAAACAGAATTCTGTTACACGATTCCATCACTTTCAATCATTCCTTTTGCGTTCAGAAGCTTGCTCTAGCATTGGTGATTGATTCCAGATAGAATCCATAGCAAGAACACTGAAGAATCGTGTGTTGGCACTCGGAATTCATCATCTGCAACTCGGAATTGAATTCAAGGATCCACGAAGTTTCAACTCATTTCTTTGCATACAGAAGGTTTATTGGATGCTAGTGAAGAAATCTGGAGATTATTGAAGGTTGATTTGAAGATTTTACAACTCTGTTCACACGATTTTGTCAGGTATGTAAACTTCAATCCATGGTTTGATGTAGGCATAATCAATCGGTTTTAGGTGGTTAGATAGGTTATAGATGATGGTTAGAAGCTTTCTGGTAGCATTTGGTTAGGTTTAGAGACAATTAGTGGATTGACACCATTTCTGTTCTTGGTCATATCTTGATGATCCTTGAGGTTTAACCTTAGTTTGATAGTGGAATCAACTCAGTGTTAAGTGGTGATGAGTTTAGGATGATCAATTTTAGGTTTGATAAGATTTAGTTCTTGAGCATTTTCTGGAAATCCAATCGTGTTTTGAGGAAGAAGATGTTTCAATGTTCATGGAGCACATGGTTGAATTCAGTGTAAAGAACTGAGTGAATTAGAGCATTTAGGTTTGATCTATGGTGAAGTTTATGGATTATACGATTGAGGAAGATGAAGGCGTTATGTTCAGACATCCATGGTTTCACTTCCCTCCAAGGTTCAAATGAGGAAGACAATATGAGAGCCATTAGATCTGATGAAGACCTTTGACCAAGACATAATCCAACGGCCACGCGTGATTCAAAGCTTGTGAAGGAGTCTGAAGAGATACCTAAACGCACCGTATCACTAATCAGTTTGTGATGGGCTTAATGATGTGTTTGCTAATCCCACCCCTTGTTCAAAGCCCAATAGGTTTTACACTTGTAGTTGTTGCTATTCGTACTGAGGTTTTGTTATTTTCCATTTGATTTCCAATTAATTTCTGACTGGTCATGGGCCTAGTAGCGCTTTCCTAGACGCACCCCACCCTGAGCCCATTTGTCATTCTGAGCTGTTTTTAATTGCTATTTGACACGCTTGTTTCTCATTTTCTTCTATTTTCATTTTAGTTTTTTTTTTCATTTCATTTAGGTTACTTAGAAAATCCATAATAAATTGAAAAATTAATATTTTTGGTTGGGAATTTTTTCCCTATTTTCATTAAGACCTGTAGAAAATAATAAAAGAATAAAAAGATCAATTCATGCATTTTTCTTTTTTATGGAATTTTTACAAGTTTAAGTGCTTTTATTTCATTTTCATTTGATATTGCAACTTGCTGATTTTTGTATGGACATTTGATTTAGAATTTTGATGTGATTCTTGTTGCTCTGGTTAGAATATAGATTTAGGTTCCCCCTGGAATTTTATCACATTTTTGTGATTTAATTTTAGTTAGTTTTGAACCATTAAACTTTAGGGTGCTAGGATTAGGGTTTTACCTTAACATAAGTGCATTTCAACACATAGTTTTTGGGTTTTTAGTTTGATTTAGGTGCTGGGAAATATATGGGCTATAGGGTAGATAAATAGGTACCCTTAGAATTAAATTTAGGATTTTATATAGTATATTACTATTTTATTAGATTTTGCAAATTGTATGTTGTTTGTGTGTTGCCATTTTGGGCTTTTGAGTTGTTTGCTTGGGTTTTTTTGGGTATTTCTTTGGGTGTTGGGGTTTGTGCTTGGCTTGAGGAGTATGTGAAGACATGGAAGAAGATTGAAGACAAATGATGGAGCTTGGAGCTTGAAGTTTCTTGTGCTTGAAGATGATTTGTGAAGACTTAGGAGGTAGGAGATATAGGGAGAGCTTTAGAGTAGACTGATTTCTTCTGTCAAACATAGAGAGCTTCTTGTGCCTCTATTCCATCCTATGACATAAGGTCCCCCAAAGAAGTTCCATCTCTCCTTAGGAGGGATGTAGAGCATGCTTTGATTGGTAGAACCTTGAGGATACCTCTCACTTGCTATGATAAGATCTTAATGATTTCCCTGGGTTATCATTAAGCCTCTTAACATTCCAACTTCATCTATTAGTTGATTCTCTCCTGTGAGTGTTTGCATTGAAGATTGGGAGCCTATTGAAAATAAGAAGGGTATTGATGACTGGATAAGAGGAAGCTTGTGCCTGTCAAAGCTGGTTAACTGTGAAAATTAGGGTTTTGCTGCTAACTGAAGCTGTCTACTTATTGGGGTTCAGTGCTTGCTAAAGCTGAAGATTATTGGATATAAGAGCTTATTTGAAGCTTGAATATAATTGGAAAGTGAAGATGGGATCTTTCTTGAAGTTGTTACTGTCAACCTTTTGCTGTTAATCAACTGTAGATGCCAGAGCTGGTGTCGTTTGGACTGCTTACTGTAGGAGCTGGTGTTGCTGTCAGAGCTGGTGTTGGATTTTAGTTCTTTTTATGTATTGTTTGTTGGCTTGTTCAGCTTGCCCCTTAGGTTTGAAGTGAAGCTGTTTCACTTTGCCTATTGTTTTCCCAGGTTCGAGGTTGAGTGGGACTCCCTTGCCTCACTTGTACTGCTGCATCTCATGCATACTTATTGTTTACTGTGTATCTGCTGTTTCTTTTCCGTTTATCCCCTAGGATCTCTGATTTCCTCTTTGCAGGAGGGAATTATGACAGACATTAGGTTATAATCCATGCATGATAACATTAGGATAGTTTTGATTCCCCTTTCAAACCCTAGGTTTTTTAGAACTTCTTTCTCTTCTATCTCAGAACAATTCAAAACACAGTAATAAGAATAATCGATGTCGTACGCTACCAGCCTTAAGCTATTTGAGAAAGGTTGCTGGAGGGTCACTCTTCAGTGGTTTGATTGCTTGGTGTGTTACCCTTAGGGTGACATACGACGTAGTCACTCTCAAATCATAGTCTCTAGTGCGTCAGAGATTGCAAACGTCATAAAAGACAGTTCTTGCGTAAAAGACCGGAAACCAATCAAAACGTCATTTTTGTCCGCTTGGACTCTTAATCAGGAGAAAACCCTTTCATAAGGAGATAAAAACATTCAGACAAACTTGTGTCTTCCATAGCCTGAACTACGATTGCTCTGATCTTTCATGTCGTATGAAAGTACGTAGGCACGAGACGCGACGTCTCAGCGAGCAACCTTCCCCTCCTTACCCGTAGTTAGGCGAACTACGTTGACTCTGATTTCTCGTTCCAAACGGGAATACGTAGGCATAAAGTGCGATACTTTGCCGAGTCATTTTCTTTTCTTTTAACCCCAGACCTATAGAGTATATAGAATAACAATCCGTACTAGAAAACAAGCGTGGATCCCGTCGAGTACGACGGACGTGAGGGGTGCTAATACCTTCCCCTTGCGTAACCGACTCCCGAATCCAGGATTTGGTTGCGATGACCATTCCTTTCCCGTCTTGGCGGTAGGTTTACTTCGAGCGTTTCCTTTCCCTCCTTTGGGATAAATAACGCATGGTGGCGACTCTTCTGTCATAGCCGGCGCCGATTTTCGCAGTAGCGACAGCTGGCGACTCTGCTGGGGACAGGAATATCCCCTATGCGAGTCGATCCTAGCGCTTGTTTTCCCGTCATGGGTGTTGTATAGATTTAGTTTTCTTTCTTTACTTTCCGCATTTTATTATCAGCCTTATATTATTATTGCTGTTGTGGGAAGGGATGATTTGTTGAGAGATAAGTCGAACCTGGGCTTGAGGTTACACATAGACGTAGAAGTAGAGAGTAGTGGTTAGCCTGCTTGCTTAGCTCGCACCAGCTAGCCACGAAATTTACACTCGGACGAGATTCTCTTTGATGCTTCTTGCCTGGCCCTTAGGGCTCGACAAGTTCTCTGACTCGAGGATTGTCGACTCTGGGGATCTATCAAGGCAGATGGAACGCCCATTCCTGCAGATATTCTGAAAAGAGCAAGAGAACCAATGCCTGGTGGAAGCAATGAGAACACAAGGAAAAGAGGTCAATCAGAAGCAGAAGAAGTTGCTGCTCAGAAGAAGCCAAAAGTTGCTGACAAGCCTCAGAAGCTGATCAAGAGGAAAGCATCTGAAGACGCTCCCTCTGTTCCCACAAAGCGTATCAAGATTAAAGGTACTAAATCTTCTGCATCTTCTTTCTCTAACATTGTTTTAAATGAATTAACATTCAATTCTATTCCAAAACCCCCTCCTACTCAAAAACAATCTGTTCCTGCTCCAACTCAAAAATCTGAACCATTAAAAATTCCTTCCCCATAAAAATCATCTGATCCAATTTCCACTACTCCAATAAAACCTTATGCTATTCAATCATCTGAACCAACAACAACAACAACACCAACAAATCAAACTTCACCACCTATAACAAAACCAACACAACAACCAGAACAACAACAACAACCAGAAAAACCACAATCAAACACATCTGAACCTATTGCATCTGCACAAGTTATTTCTTAACCACCTACATCTGATCCACCTACATTTGAACCACCTACATCTGAACCACCTGCATCTGAACCTCCATCAAAACCTTCTGAGAATCAATCAGAACCAACCAACCCATCTGAAACAAATATCCCTGAGACAGAGGTTCTAAACGTTACACCTCTCAAAACTGTTTTTGAAGTGTCCTCTACGTCTTGTACTCCAACCACATCCTCAAACTCATCAGAATCTGATATACACCCAGATATTCTGTCACCTCCCTCTCTCAGAAATCTTGCAGTTAACCAACCAGAACCACCTATTTCTTCTGAAATTCTCATTCCCAATCCCATCCCAACACCTAAGCCAAGGACATCTGAGTGTGTATCCTTTGTCTCATGTAAACCATTTTCCTCTGACAAACTTCTCTCTGGTTTCAAATTCAAAAATTTCTACACCAGAATTGAACCATCTGACATTATCACCCCTCTTAAACCCAAGCTTTCCATCATTCTACCATCTGTTCTTCAAGCCTATATAAAAGAACTGCTAGAAATGATTTCATCAGAACCTCTTTTATCTGATAAATCTGCATTCATTCCTTACTCTGATACCACGTTTGATGTTGTTTCCTATGCATCAAATGCAAAACCATATATGTTGAATGCTTTAACCAGAACAAAAACTGTCATTTCATCTGATCCTCCATCCATACCTTTCTACCCTCGTCCTCTAATCACCATTCCAAAATTCACCATTCCACCTTCACCTCAACCCAAGCCAATCACTTTGGAAACTTTTCTAAAACCAAAACCTAGGCTGAATGTTGATCATTTATTTACAAGTTTTTCGAAAGAAATAGAGATGTATTTAGGCTCTGTACAGAGGAAGTGTTTATCAATAATGGATGCAACTGAATCTGATGCTATTTGGATTAGCTTCATCAACAGATTTAATACTGTAGCATCAAATCTGAAGAACGTATGTTCTGATGATGCGAAGCTCAGATTTGCTGAAACTGCTAGAAGTTTGTTCTGGACTGTTAAAAGATCTGCACCATTGCTTCTTAAAGATGCTCCTTCATCATCTGAAGTATGTAATACAGAAGTGAATGCTGAATCTGCATCTGAAAATAACCCTCTGACTATGACTCTTGTAGAACATCCCTCTGGATCTGCTGCTCCTGACTCTAAATCCCATATGGAAATTGACTCTGTTCATGCTTCAGAATCTGTCCCACCTTCTTCATTTGAGATCAAGAAAGAGTATCCAGATCTTGAAGATAAGATTGCAGTTCTGGAAGCTGGTCAATCAGAGATTAAGTCATGGATGGCTAAGCAAGATAAGAAGTCTGAAGACATGGCTCAGTGGATTTCCAAACAAGATCAAAAGAATGAAACCATGGCTAAGTGGATGTCAAAGCAAGAACAGTCCTCCTCTGAGATCACTGATCTGTTGAAGATGATTTTGTCAAAACAAACTTATTTTAATTTTTTCATCTGATGTTTGCACATGTACTTGAATCTTTTCTGATGTTTTGTATCTCTTGACTTATATGAATGAATGACTATGTCTTTTTCTCCTACATGATTTATCTTTTCTGTATTTCCTTTTATTTGTCTTTTAAAAATTCTTACTTTTTGATTATGACAAAAAAGGGGGAGAAAATAGATCTGACTGTTTAAATAAACTCTACCAAAATGAACCTTCAGACATATCAATTTTATCTAACATAAAATATGAGTGTTTTAGAACATTTGATAAATCTGATATACTCGTTAAAAGAAACTCTGAGACTCCCAGATCATATTTAACTGATCAGACTCTGACTCTGAAACAAGCAAGATTGAATGTTTAGAACATTCAGGCTCTGACCCTAAAAGGAATACTCATGTAAAAAGGGAAGTTTCTATTCCTTCTTAGTATTCAATTCAGGGGGAGATTCATCATCTCAGGGGGAGTTATAATTATTTTCTTTACTATTGAACAAAATTTCTGATGTTTTTGTCATCATCAAAAGGGGGGAGATTCTTAGAACACAAATTGGTTCTTAATAATATCTCTATGTTTTGATGATAACTATTATGAAATTTTGTATTTAAGAATTATATACTCTAAAATTTGCTTGAGAATGTTTGCTGCAGATGTTAATGTAAATATCACTCCAGAAGCAAATTAGATATGAACATAAGAAATATGCAAGGCTCTGAAGCGTTAGAAGCATCTCTTAGAAGATTCTGAACGCTGCCATCAGAAGATTCTGAGCGCTGCCTCCAGAAGGATCTGAAGCAGAAGCTACAGAAGAATCTGAAGCAAGCCAGAAGCATCTGAAGCAATGAAGAATTCTGTATGAAGAGTTTTCAAGCACAGTTACTTCAGAAGACTCTGATAGTACTAATACTGCCAATACTGAGGATCTGACCCATAACTCTGCTCTGAACTTATACACGCTGAAAGCACACTTGCTGCAAAGACTCTGATTCACCAAAACTCTGATGAACATCAGAAGGCTCTGACTGACTTAGACTATGATGATTCTTGCTGAAAATTGTTGAAGAAGAATTCAAAGATTATGTCCGTTGGAATATCCAAACGAATCTTTCCTTATTTATGCTAGACACAAGAACACAGACAAAAAGGATTTCTCTGTGCATTCTTCTTCTAGGAAAGGTCACTTGGTGTGAAGACAAAAAGGCTCAGACCTTTTGGTACACTCTTCTCAACGTGAAAAGCTCTTGGATCACTGTGCCTATAAAAGCAAGTCTCCACTCATCTTCTTCAGTTGACGAATACACTTGAAAATAATTCATTAAAAAGCTCTCATACAACTCATATATTCTTGCTAGAATTATTTCATTGTTCTTAATCTTAAGTGAAAAATCACAGTTGTGATAAAGCTTTATTAGAAGCATTTTAACACTTGTATTTGTTATTACATTTGATTGTAAGAAAACCTTAAGAAGATCCAGTTAGGATCAGTAGTTCTTGAGAAGACTTTGAACAGTTGTTCTTAGTGCTTACTATTGTAATCAGTTGATTAAATAGTGGATTAAGTCCTTGTTTGAGAAAGGCAAATCACTCTAGAAAGGGTGGACTGCAGTAGTTGAGTTCAACGAACCAGGATAAAAATACTTGAGTTTTTACTTCTAAGATTTTATCTTCATACTTATTCAACCCCCCTTCTAAGTATTTTCTCACCTTCAGTTGGCATCAGAGCTCCGGGTCTGTGTGTGCTACCACTTCACAGTGACAGAAAAGATCCAGTGAGAAAAACTTTGATATATATTTGGTTGTTACTATGGCTGATACTTCAATATCTAACATTAACAACAAATATGAAGAAAGGGATAGAATCAGCACTAAACCCCCTATGTTTGATGGGGAGAAATTTGATTATTGGAAAGACAGGATTGAAAGTTTTTTCCTTGGTTATGATGCTGATTTATGGGATTTAGTCATAGATGGATATGTTCATCCCATTGATGGGAATGGCAAGAAAGTAGATAGAAAATCTATGACAGAAGCTCAAAAGAAGGAGTTTAGAAATCACCATAAGGCTAGAACATTATTGTTAAATGCAATATCTCACACTGAGTATGAAAAGATCACAAATAGAGAAACTGCATTTGACATGTTCGAGTCCTTGAAGATGACTCATGAGGGAAACTCTCAAGTCAAGGAAACAAAGGCTCTGGCTCTAATTCAGAAGTATGAAGCCTTCAAGATGGAAGAAGTTGAATCTGTTGAAGCCATGTTCTCCAGATTTCAAATACTTACAGCTGGACTAAAGGTTCTGGATAAAGGTTACTCTACTGCTGATCATGTGAAGAAGATCATTAGAAGCTTACCCACCAGATGGAGACCTATGGTGACTGCGCTGAAAATGGCTAAAGATCTGAACAAGATCTCCTTGGAGGAACTAATCAGCTCACTAAGGAGTCATGAAATTGAACTTGAGGAAGATGAGCCTCAAAAGAAAGGTAAGTCAATTGCCTCGAAATCTAATAAATCTGCTAAAGCGTTGCAGGTAATAGAGGAAAGCTCTGAAGAATCCTCATCTGAAGATGAAGATGAATTATCCATGCTGTCCAGAAGAATAAACAAACTCTGGAAGCATAAAGGAAAGAAGTTTAGAAACTTCAGGAAGCCTGACCAAAGAAAAGAATCTTCTGGACACAGAAGATCTGGCAAAAAGGAGGTTGTCTTCTACGAATGTAAAGAACCTGGGCATTACAAAAATGAATGTCCAAAGCTGTTGAAAGAAAAGCCTAAAAGAAAATCTGATAAGAAGAAGAAGGTTCTAATGGCAACCTGGGATGATTCAGATACATCTGAATCTGAATCTGAGTCAGAAGAGGAATGTGCCAACGTAGCATTGATGACAGACATAGAAGATCAGGAGGAAGGAATTTCAGGATCTGAATCTGACTCTGAATCTGACTCTGACGTTGAAGAGGTAATGGCTAAACTCACTAAAGATGAACTTATCAAAGTGTTATCAGAGGTTCTGAAGAGCTATAACAATATTAAGCTAAAATACAAGAAGCGTCAAAGCAATCTTGTATCTGAGAATAATATTCTCAAATCAAAAGTGGATGAGCTAAATGAAAAGAACTTAAAAATGAAAAATGATTTTGAATTAGCTCAACAAGACTCTGATTCTGAAACTGAGTCTGAATGCAAAAATATTTTGGAAAAATATGACTACAGCTTTCAGAAGTTCCTTGCTAAAAGCATAGACATAAGCAAAATGGCTTCTATGATCTATGGAGTTAGCAGAAATAACAGAAAAAGAATTGGATATAAATCTTCCTCTGGAAAGGATTTAAATCCAAAACCTGTTGATAAAATTATCATCAAGAAGACTCCTTTATATTCCCATTTTAAATTTGGTCACTTGAATGATATTGAACACACTCGTTCTGAAAAGAACATTCATGTGTTTAAATCTAAGGCTAGTCAGAATAAACCTTATGTTGAAAAACAGAAGTTTAGACAAACCTTTAGAACAACTAACCCAAAAGGACCCAAGAAGATCTGGGTACCTAAGAGTAAAATAATTCCTGTTGCAGATGTTCTTAGCAGCAAGGTCAGGACGCCAGTCATGGTACCTGGACTCTGGATGCTCGCGACATATGACAGGAGAAAGGTCTATGTTCCAAAGTCTGGAGCTTAGATATGGAGGTGATGTGAAATTTGGAGGGAATCAGAAGGGCAAGATCATTGGATCTGGCACTATTGGAAATGGTAACCTTCCCTCTATTACTAATGTTTTACTTGTAGAAGGATTAAAGCATAATCTATTGTCCATAAGTCAATTAAGTGACAATGGTTATGACATAATCTTTAATAAAAAATGTTGTAAAGCTATTAGTCAAAAGGATGGCTCAATCCTATTTAGTGGAAAGAGGAAGAACAACATTTATAAAATAAACCTTTTAGAACTGAAGGTTCAGAATGTTAAATGCCTCTTGTCTGTTAATGAGGAGCAATGGGCCTGGCACAAAAGATTGGGGCATATTAACATGAGACGTATATCTCAGATTAATAAACTTAATCTTGTCAGGGGACTTCCTAAGTTGAAGTTCACCTTAGATGCTCTTTGTGAAATATGTCAAAAAGGGAAGTTTTCAAAATCCTCTTTTAAATCAAAAAATGTTGTTTCTACTTCCAGACTATTAGAATTACTTCATATTGATCTGTTTGGACCAGTGAAAACTGCATCCATCAGAGGCAAGAAGTATGGATTAGTCATTGTTGATGACTATAGTAGATGGACATGGGTAAAGTTCTTAAAACACAAGGATGAGTCACATTCTGTGTTCTTTGACTTCTGCAAACAAGTCCAGAATGAAAAAGATTTCAAAATTATAAAAGTCAGAAGTGATCATGGTGGTGAATTTGAAAACAAATATTTTGAAAAATATTTTAATGAAAATGGCATTGCTCATGATTTTTTCTGTCCTAGAACTCCACAACAGAATGGGGTTATAGAGAGGAAAAATAGAACTCTGCAAGAAATGGCCAGAACCATGATCAATGAGACTAATCTGGCAAAGCACTTTTGGGCAGAAGCAATCAACACAGCCTATTACATTCAGAACAGAGTGTCTGTAAGACCTCTTCTGGAAAAGACTCCCTATGAATTGTGGAAGAACAGAAAGCCCAACAGTTCATATTTTCATCCTTTTGGATGTTTTTGCTACATGTTGAATACTAAAGAAAATCTGAACAAGTTTGATTCTAAAGCACAGAAGTGTTTCATGCTTGGGTATTCTGAACACTCTAAAGGATACAGTGTATACAATACTGAAACACAGATTGTGGAAGAATCTATTCATGTTAGATTTGATGATAAGCTTGGCATTGAAAAGCCAAAGTAGTTTGAAAGTTCTGCAGATAGAGAAGTAATTCTCATAGACTCTGAAGACTCAGAGGTAGACAAAGCTCAAGTGAAGGAACCAGAAGCAACGCCAGATGCAATTCCTTTGACTTCTCGGATGAATAACTTAAACATTTCTGAAGAATCAACTGTTAGAGGATCATCTTCCAGAATCAAAGCTTTATCATCTAGAGAATGTGATCATTGGAAAGAAGGATGACCCCATCAGAACAAGATCCTTCCTCAGATCATCTGAATCATCATTATTTGGATTGGTGTCAATAATTGAACCAACCTCTGTGGATGAAGCTCTGCAAGACAATGACTGGATTATTGCCATGCAAGAAGAGCTAAATCAGTTCACCAGAAATAATGTGTGGGACTTAGTTCCAAGACCAAAAGGATTCAACATAATTGGAACTAAATGGGTCTTCAGAAACAAGCTTAATGAGAAAGGAGAAGTTGAAAGAAATAAGGCAAGGCTAGTTGCTCAAGGATACAGCCAGCAAGAAGGAATTGATTATACAGAGACTTATGCTCCTGTTGCAAGGTTAGAGTCTATTCGTTTACTCATTTCTTTTGCTGCACAATATAACATCACTCTATATCAGATGGATGTTAAAAGTGTCTTTCTAAATGGTATTATAGAAGAAGAAGTTTATGTTCACCAGCCTCCTGGTTTTGAGAGTGAAAAATTCCCAGAACATGTTTTCAAAATAAAGAAATCTCTGTATGGTTTAAAACAAGCTCCCAAAGCTTGGTATGAGAGATTAAGTAATTTTCTTCTGGAGAAAAATTTCATCAGAGGCAAAGTGGACACAACACTCTTTTGTAAAACATTTAAGAAAGATCTTCTAATTTGTCAAATATATGTGGATGATATTATATTTGGATCTACCAATACTATGCTGGGAAAGGAGTTTGCTCAATGTATGCAGGCAGAATTTGAAATGAGCATGATGGGAGAATTGAGATTCTTTCTGGGAATTCAAGTCAACCAAACTCCAGAGTGCACTTACATTCATCAGACCAAATATGTTAAAGAACTTCTGAAGAAATTTAACATGACTGATAGTAAGATGGCAAAGACTCCCATGCATCCAACTAGTACACTAGGCAAGGAAGAGGTAAGTAAGAAAGTAGATCAGAAACTCTACAGAGGTATGATAGGATCTCTTCTCTGCTTAACTGCTTCTAGACCTGACATTTTGTTCAGTGTATGCTTATGTGCAAGATTCCAATCAGATCCTAGAGAATCACACTTAACAACTATTTAGAGGATTCTAAGGTATCTGAAAGGTACTTTTAATGTGGGCTTGTGTTACAAAAAATCTGATGATTTCAAATTAGTTGGATTCTGTGATGTTGATTACGCTAGAGACAGAGTGGAAAGAAAAAGTACTTCTGGAAGTTGTCAATTTCTAGGAAGAAATCTAATCTCTTGGTACAGCAAGAAGCAACCCACAATTGCACTATCAACTATAGAGGTAGAATATATTGTTGCTGCTAGATGTAGCACGCAGATGCTCTAGATGAAAAGTCATCTAGAAGACTATCAGATATTTGAAAGTAACATTTCTATATTCTGTGATAATACTTCTGCTATATGTTTGTCTAAAAATCCCATTTTACACTCTAAGGCAAAACATATAGAAATTAAACATCATTTCATCAGAGACTATGTTCAGAAGGGAATTATAAACTTAGCCTTTGTTGATACAGATCATCAATGGGCAGATATTTTTACAAAACCCCTTGTTGAAGATAGATTCAAATTTATTCTGAAAAATATTGGTATGGATTTGTGTCCAGAATAATATTTGTCAGAAACAAATTTTCAGATGATAAATGTTTATAAATCTGAAGTATTTCATCTGTTGCTTATTAGATTTATGTTTATTTGTGTGTATCTGAACTAACCAATCTCAGAGGATCTGAACGTTGGCTAACGTTTCATTTCTCAAGAGAATTCAGAAGCACATGCAAGCAAACACGTGTCACTTTAAATCTGCAAAGATGGCGTGTACACTACTGAAGAGACATTTGAGGTATGGTTTGAATTGTGAAAATCTTGATTTTCCCCCCAATTTGACAGAATCAATTAATGCTTGAAATGATTTTTATTCTCTTTCATTAATTGTCATTAATTGTTATGTGTAAACGTGCTTTGAATGTCTGTTTGAGTGCCTAATTGTTTTCTATAAATACCACATCTCTCACCACTTTCACACTTTTCACATCACAAGCAAGTTTATGCATTTCTGTCTTCTTTTCTCTCTTCACAAAAACCCTAAACCCTCGTCAAAATCATCTTCATCATCTTCAATGGCAACATTATCTTCTACAGCAGCTCAGTTTCAATCAACCATGGCTGCAGTTACTTCAGCAAATATGGGTGTGACTCCATTCACGATACCTAAAAGGACTTTGTTAACTCTTGTAGACAAACTTGAAGTTTCTGTGAATCAATGGTGGAATTTAATTCATTAGCTGAAAATGGATTTGAATTTCGTTCAATAATTGATGCTCAAGGCTGGGTAAAATACTTTGACAGATTATTTGGACCAGTTTACCCTCATCTGGTGAAAGAATTTTGGATACATGCTTCTGTTTATCCCAAAATTCATCTCGTCTTCTGTTCTGGGTAAGGAGATTATAATTACAGAAGATCTAATCAGGAAACTCATAGGGTATGAGGAGACTAATGGAGTATGTCATATGCCAACTGGGCGTGTAGACATGGAATAATTTTATGAGGAAGTCATCACTTCTGGACAGGCCTCTAACAAATTTAAAGATCTGAAGCCTGACTACAAAATCTGGGCAAAGATTTTTATGGGATGCATTCATCACAGAAAATCTACAAATTCTCCAGATTATGTGAACAATGAACAACTCTACTTTATGTACTGTTTAAGTCAGAGCACTAAGGTAGATCTTCCTTACATTCTGTTCATGCATTTATGGAACCATATCAATGCTTCAAGAGAATCTGTAAAGGATAAGGGTCAGAAGATCAGAACATGGATTCCCTATGGAAGGTTAATTTCAGACATTATGACAGAGAATGGTCTGGTGACTGCTTTGTATGCAGCTGGAGTCAAGGATGAACTTGAATCCATTGTTGGAAAACATCTGAATGCAAAGAGTCTTCAGAGACTAAAAATTGTAGAGGAACTCACATCTGCACCCAAGAAGCTGAATATTTCTGAGCTCAGTCAGAAGCAAATTCCAGTTGAAAACTATCCACTGTTCTGTGCTGAAGAACCAAGGGAAATAATTGTGAGATATATTGATGCATGCAAGGCAGATGGAACGCCTATTCCTGCAGATATTCTAAAAAGAGCAAGAGAACCAATGCCTGGTGGAAGCAATGAGAACACAAGGAAAAGAGGTCAATCAGAAGCAGAAGAAGTTGCTGCTCAGAAGAAGCCAAAAGTTGCTGACAAGCCTCAGAAGCTGATCAAGAGGAAAGCATCTGGAGACGCTCCCTCCGTTCCCACAAAGCGTATCAAGATTAAAGGTACTAAATCTTCTGTATCTTCTTTCTCTAACATTGTTTTAAATGAATCAACATTCAATTCTATTCCAAAACCCCCTCCTACTCAAAAACAATCTGTTCCTGCTCCAACTCAAAAATCTGAACCATTAAAAATTCCTTCCCCATAAAAATCATCTGATCCCATTTCCACTACTCCAATAAAACCTTCTGCTATTCAATCATCTGAACCAACAACAACAACAACACCAACAAATCAAACTTCACCACCTATAACAAAACCAACAAAACAATCTGCACCACAACAACAACCAGAACAACAACAACAACCAGAAAAACCACAATCAAACACATCTGAACCTATTGCATCTGCACAAGTTATTTCTGAACCACCTACATCTGATCCACCTAAATCTGAACCACCTACATCTGAACCACCTGCATCTGAACCTCCATCAAAACCTTCTGAGAATCAATCAGAACCAACCAACCCATCTGAAACAAATATCCCTGAGACAGAGGTTCTAAATGTTACACCTCTCAAAACTGGTTTTGAAGTGTCCTCTACGTCTTGTACTCCAACCACATCCTCAAACTCATCAGAATCTGATATACACCCAGATATTCTGTCACCTCCCTCTCTCAGAAATCTTGCAGTTAACCAACCAGAACCACCTATTTCTTCTGAAATTCTCATTCCCAATCCCATCCCAACACCTAAGCCAAGGACATCTGAGTGTGTATCCTTTGTCTCATGTAAACCATTTTCCTCTGACAAACTTCCCTCTGGTTTCAAATTCAAAAATTTCTACACCAGAATTGAACCATCTGACACTATCACCCCTCTTAAACCCAAGCTTTCCATCATTCTACCATCTTTTCTTTAAGCCTATATAAAATAACTTCCAGAAATAATTTCATCAGAACCTCTTTTATCTTATAAATCTGCATTCATTCCTTACTCTGATACCACATTTGATGTTGTTTCCTATGCATCAAATGCAAAACCATATCTGTTGAATGCTTTAACCAGAACAAAAACTGTCATTCATCTGATCCTCCATCCATACCTTTCTACCCTCGTCCTCTGATCACCATTCCAAAATTCACCATTCCACCTTCACCTCAACCCAAGCCAATCACTTTGGAAACTTTTCTAAAACCAAAACCCAGGCTGAATGTTGATCATTTATTTACAAGTTTTTGAAAGAAATAGAGATGTATTTAGGCTCTGTACAGAGGAAGTGTTTATCAACAATGGATGCAACTGAATCTGATGCTATTTGGAATAGCTTCATCAACAGATTCAATACTGTAGCATCAAATCTGAAGAACGTATGTTCTGATGATGCGAAGCTCAGATTTGCTGAAACTGCTAGAAGTTTGTTCTGGACTATTAAAAGATTTGCACCATTGCTTCTTAAAGATGCTCCTTCATCATCTGAAGTATGTAATACAGAAGTGAATGCTAAATCTGCATCTGAAGATAACCCTCTGGCTATGACTCTTGTAGAACATCCCTCTGGATCTGCTGCTCCTGACTCTAAATCCCCTATGGAAATTGACTTTGTTCATGCTTCAGAATCTGTCCCACCTTCTTCATCTGAGATCAAGAAAGAGTATCCAGATCTTGAAGATAAGATTGCAGTTCTGGAAGCTGGTCAATCAGAGATTAAGTCATGGATGGCTAAGCAAGATAAGAAGTCTGAAGACATGGCTCAGTGGATGTCCAAACAAGATCAGGAGAATGAAACCATGGCTAAGTGGATGTCAAAGCAAGAACAGTCCTCCTCTGAGATCACTGATCTGTTGAAAATGATTTTGTCAAAACAAACTTATTTTAATTTTTTCATCTGATGTTTGCACATGTACTTGAATCTTTTCTGATGTTTTGTATCTCTTGACTTATATGAATGAATGACTATGTCTTTTTCTCCTACATGATTTATCTTTTCTGTATTTCCTTTTATTTGTCTTTTAAAAATTCTTACTTTTTGATTATGACAAAAAAGGGGGAGAAAATAGATCTGACTGTTTAAATAAACTCTACCAAAATGAAACTTCAGACATATCAATTTTATCTAACATAAAATCTGAGTGTTTCAGAACATTTGATAAATCTGATATACTCGTTAAAAGAAACTCTGAGACTCCCAAATCATATTTAACTGATCAGACTCTGACTCTGAAACAAGCAAGATTGAATGTTTAGAACATTCAGGCTCTGATACTAAAAAGAATACTCATGCAAAAAGGGAAGTTTCTATTCCTTCTTAGTATTCAATTCAGGGGGAGATTCATCATCTCAGGGGGAGTTATAATATTTTCTTTACTATTGAACAAAATTTCTGATGTTTTTGCCATCATCAAAAAGGGGGAGATTGTTAGAACACATATTGGTTCTTAATAATATCTCTATATTTTGATGATAACTATTATGAAATTTTGTATTTAAGAATTATATACTCTAAAATTTGCTTGAGAATGTTTGCTGCAGATGTTAAAGTAAATATCACTCCAGAAGGAAATTAGATCTGAACATAAGAAATATGCAAGGCTCTGAAGCGTCAGAAGCATCTCTTAGAAGATTCTGAATGCTGCCATCAGAAGATTCTGAGCGCTGCCTCCAGAAGGATCTGAAGCAGAAGCTACAGAAGAATCTGAAGCAAGCCAGAAGCATCTGAAGCAATGAAGAATTCTGTATGAAGAGTTTTCAAGCACAGTTACTTCAGAAGACTCTGATAGTACTAACGCTGCCAATACTGAGGATCTGACCCATAACTCTGCTCTGAACTTATACACGCTGAAAGCACACTTGCTGCAAAGACTCTGATTCAGCAAAACTCTGATGAACATCAGAAGGCTCTGACTGACTTAGACTCTGATGATTCTTGCTGAAAATTATTGAAGAAGAATTCAAAGATTATGTCCGTTGGAATATCCAAACGACTCTTTCCTTATTTATGCTAGACACAAGAACACAGATAAAAAGGATTCCTCTGTGCATTCTTCTTCTAGGAAAGGTCACTTGGTGTGAAGACAAAAAGGCTTAGACCTTTTGGTACACTCTTCTCAACGTGAAAAGCTCTTGGATCACTGTGCTTATAAAAGCAAGTCTCCACTCATCTTCTTCAGTTGACGAATACACTTGAAAAGAATTCATTAAAAAGCTCTCATACAACTCATATATTCTTGTTAGAATTATTTCATTGTTCTTAATCTTAAGTGAAAAATCACAGTTGTGATAAAGCTTTATTAGAAGCATTTTAACACTTGTATTTGTTATTACATTTGATTGTAAGAAAACCTTAAGAAGATCCAGTTAGGATCAGTAGTTCTTGAGAAGACTTTGAACAGTTGTTCTTAGTGCTTACTATTGTAATCAGTTGATTAAATAGTGGATTAAGTCCTTGTTTGAGAAAGGCAAATCACTCTAGAAAGGGTGGACTGGAGTAGTTGAGTTCAACGAACCAGGATAAAAATACTTGAGTTTTTTACTTCTAAGATTTTATCTTCATACTTATTCAACCCCCCTTCTAAGTATTTTCTCACCTTCAGCTTGTTGGAATCTAAAGTGGAGCAGATGTCAAAATCCATAAGGATGCTAAATCCTGGGACTGACAGTCTGGAAGAAATCCTACTGAGTGGTCAGACATCATGAAATATGTCTGGGCTGGGATTTATTGGAAAACAGAATCCCATCTTAAAGCTCAAGAGCCCAAAACCTAAAACCCAGAGGCCAAAGGGGATGTCACGACCAATGTCACAACATTAAAGAAACAGAAATTGGAACCAAGTCAATAGTAAGTTCCAAGGGTATAGATGTTATCACTGTGGAAAACTTGGACATATTAAATCTGTTTGCTTTTGGCTACATGGATTTCCTAATCATCCTTATCAAGGCAAATCTAAACAAGGTGCTCGTGTCAAGAAGCAACATCATGCTAAACATAAGAAGGAGGTTCCTAATAATCAAAGACAATGGGTTGGCAAGACTATGGCTTTAGTAGCCCACACCTATCCTAGGATGCCTACCAAAGATGACTGGTATTTTGACAGTGGTTGCTCCAGACATATGAATTGAATTGAGGATCTCTTGATAAACCTCAAAACTCATTCCTCTAGTCATGTAACTTTTGGTGATGGAGCTAGAAAGGAATCACAAGGGCTGGACAACTTGACAGTCCTGAAGCTCCAGAATTATGGAATGCCCTACTGGTTAAAGGACTAACTATAAATCTAATAAGCATCAGTCAGCTCTGTGATCAATGCCTAAAGGTCCAATTTACCAAGGGTAAATGTGTTGTCACCAATCAAGAAGGTGAGGAAATCATGAGGGGATCCAGAGCAAAGAATAATTTCTACTTATGGGAACCCATAAGTAACCTCAATGACTTGGTTAGAGAGGAAAGATAGCCTCTAAAAATAGAAAGGGCCAGGTCCAAAACATCAGCAAGAGGAACTTCAAAGTATGCTTCAGATAGCAGGACAGGATATAGTACAAGTCATGTGGGTAAGCAAGCCAAGAAGGGATACCCAAAGAAGGGTCATCAGGGAAAGCGAGATAGGTTATATTGGAACCTGAAGGAGTCCATGGAAACTACTCAGCATACAAAGAGCAATGTCACTTAGAATGTCATAACATTGTTTTGTGACAATCTCAGTAACATGAACTACTATCCTAGTCAACAAGAGAAAACTGTGAAAAATATTGACTGGAATCACCTTGGGAAAGAATGTGTGGAACTAAGAGACTCAGGAGCATACAGTGATCAGAAGGTTACAAGGGAGCTCAAGGCCACTAAAATTGAAAATTCACGAAACCTAGTGAGAATACGTTTGAATAAGGAATTATAGCAATTAATGGGAATAGGGAATTGTACTTTAAAATTCAATCATTTACTGATTGGTCAAAATATTAAGTTCCCTCCTCATTTGCCATATCATCACCTGAGTCTCCATACTCAAAATTCCTACGCTATTTGGTTCAAGTTCAAACTGTTCATCTCCCCTAAATCCTCCAACGAACGAAAGAAAGTCTCTTCCACACGATCAACGTTCTTCACATTGTCTCAACATTCAAAATCACTCTCCTCCAAAAGAATGTCCACCAACGATTATGAGGTGGGAACCAGCAACCCTAACGAAGTGCTTGAGATATCACCTCTATGTATGATGACTCCACAAGGAATGGTGGTACAGAATCCAAGAACTTCACATGCAAGAAGGCCCAGAGACCTTGTTTCAGGACAAGCTCCTCTTTCTACAACGTCTGATGTCGATAAGGAGGAAGCCAAGAAAACCCACATCATCATTGCTGACATGGTAGCTAGGGCTCTGAATATACCCATTCCACCTAGTAATGAGGGGACGGTCCCAAATTTGAATGATCAATATGATGTCATGCACAATGTTGGAACATTGAAGGATAATGCACCAAAGGATAAGGACGAAGGTTCTGATAACTTGGAGAGTAACGTGGAAGGAAATAAGAATGATGAGGTGGTGGGCCTGGATGAATACTCTGACAATGATCTGATAGCAAAAATAAATCCTAGCATAGCCAAAAGGCTTATGACTAGGAAGGGGAAGAAGGTTGCTGATCAAGTTGTTGATCAAAGTTCACTAAAGAAGAAGGGTGTTGAGAAGGATGTTGAGAAGAACACTCTCTTAAAGAAGGCTGGAACTAAAAAGACTCAGTTTGGACCCTTCAAAGGTTGGAGCAAAGTAGTCACAAAGAAGAGGAAGGTTATAACTAGCTCAGAATCAGAAACAGAGTCTGATGTTGCTGACAACCAACCTAAGAAGAAATCCTCAACGAGCAAACTGGTGGCAAATGTTCCTGAAGTGCCCATTGACAACATCACCTTTCACTATCCCTCATGTGTTAACTGGTGGAAGTATGTATATCAAAAGAGGCTGGCCTTAGAGAGAGAGTTAGCAGAAAATGCTCTTGAAAACAAGGAGATCATGGCTCTTATCTGTGATGCTGGTTTAGTGAAGACTGTGACTAAGTTCTCCCAATGCTATGAAACTCTGATCAAAGAATTCATAGTAAATCTGTCAGATAAATATGGTGACAGAAAATCTGCTGAGTTTGGGAAAGTCTATGTTAGAGGAAAATGTGTCACCTTCTCCCCCACTATCATCAACAACTACCTTGGAAGATCAAATAGAGATCAATCTGAGATAACTACCTCTGACAACAAAGTGTATCAAGTAATTATGGGAAACCAAGTCAAAAGGTGGCCATCAAAAGGGAAGCTAGCTGCCAGCAAACTAAGTGTAAAATATGTTGTGCTAAACAAGATTGGTGCTGTAAACTGGGTGCCCACTAATCATAAATCAATAGTGGCTACTATTCTGGGGAGGTTCATCTATGCTATTGGAACCAAGACCAGAATTGATTATGGCACTTACATTGATCAGACTATGAAGCATGCTGGTAGCTATAACATAAAAGGTCCCATAGAATTTCCCTCGCTCATCTATGGAATTATATTAGCTCAATATCCAAATATTCTCAAGAAGAATGATACTGCAAGCAGAAGAGAAAGTTCCCTATCCTTTCATCACAAACTGTTTCAAGGAATTCATGTTCCAGACATTGTCATGACATCTGCTGAGACATCCAAAGGGAGTCCCAGGACCAGAAAAGGTGATTTAATTGCCATGCTCAAAGAAACCTGCAAGGAATTGGAAACAAGGAAGCAGGATTTTGAGAAACTGATCAGATCTCTTGAGAAAGATGAAGAATCTGAATTTAATGACAATGATGAGGGTTCAGGAAAGGATGATGGTCAGGAAGATGCTTCAGAAGCAGCTGTTGCCAGTTCAGAGGAAGCCACTGATGAAGCAGAAGAGAGTAATCAAGAATCTAAGGAGGTCAGGTCCGAGTCTGCCTCTAAAGAGAAAGAATATGGTGGCGATAGGCTGCTGAGGGGCTCAGGCTGCTGGTTGTTGAGCTGATGATAAAGTGTGTTGTTGTTTTGAACTTTGCTGGTTGAGATTTTTTGTTTTTGTGACAGCACTCTTGATGCTCTTAATGAGCAATTTTTTGTAATTCCCTAATCACTGTAATGTTACTTATTTTGATATATGTTATTAGCGTAGTCTTGATCTTAATTTCTGGCTAAAAAGGGTGAGAGAGTATTGTTAGATAACAACAGGTTGAAGACTTGCTTGTGCTGCTTAAGCAAGTATGTGTTGCTGCTGATATGTGTGATAACAGCTGATGCTGTTAGTATTGTATGAAGTCCCAGTTTCCAAGTTGTGTAGGATTGTATGTTAGCTATGTGAGCTCCCAGCTGCTGCTTGGGCGTGTATGCGTGTGAGTGTAGTGCATCTCTTCAGTGGGAGTAGCACAGGATAGTCCATAGAAAGGTGAGACATCTGTAGTCTAGGCTAACAAGTGATAGTGTTATGTTGTGGAAACAATGTACTTCATGTTGGTGTAAGCCCTAGAGGCCAATACTTTTTGGTACTTGTATCGGATTATTCGTTTAATAATAAAAGGCATTTCTTTATTATGTTTGTCTTTCAGAATAATAAAGTCCCTAGAATAGTTAGTCTGTTTAATGAAATGTTAAGTGTGACTTAATCATGAGATCCCATTAAACATAAAGACATTATTCTTAAAATATCCGTAGTCAAGCTTTATTGCAAAGTGGGATAACATTAAAAGCATTGAGACTATTATGAAGATAGACTGATGATCACATCTCATGGATCATGGATAAAGAGTTATCAAGTCTTGACATAGGTATAAATATTAGGAGTAATATTTATACCGGATTGACCCGCTATGAGAATACTACATAGTATGTTATGCAAAGTGTCATAAGTTATTCTCATGGTGATAATGGTGTATTACCACCCTTCGACCTGAAACCACTATGGACCCTAGATGTAGAGTCGGGTGCTTTATTGCTAATCAAACATTATCCGTAACTGGATGATCATAAAGACAGTTGATGGGCACTCCACGAAGCATGCTGAGGGACATGAGTGTCCTAGATGGAATTTGCCAATCCTGCATAACAGGAGAAATGTCTAAGGGCCCAATATTGAACTGGACAAGGATGACACAGTGTATGCCTTGTGTTCAATATAGACATAGGGGCAAAAGGGTAATTGTATAAACATATATTATCACGAAAAAGGTTTTGTCAGATCACATGACATTTTCGTGACTTGGGTAGCAGTGATGTGTTGCTAGATACCTCTTACTGTTTATTATGTTAAATATATAATTTAATATAATTACCAACGTTACGAAATCCTACAGGGTCACACACATAAGGACAGTTTGATGAGAGATAGAGAAATCAAAAAGGAACACCGTAAGGTACGGTGCACTTAAGTGAAAAATAGAAATTCGGATAATATAATAATAATTATTGTTATTTTATAATGGTTATAAAATAATAATAAAATAAATATATTTATTATAATAATAGTTATTATAATAATATATAATATTATTATGGATCATGTGAATTGGGTTTTAGCCCGCAGCCCACAAGAGAGTCTATAAAAGGAACCCTTGTGATGAAGCTTTCACTTGATGCAATTTCGTTTTTGATTCTCTTTTCTCACTCAAATAATTCCGTTCGTAAGAAGCTAGCACTGTGACCGGAAGCTGTTCGTGTGGACTGAGTAGAGGCATTGCACTTCATCAACGCTTGTGATCGCTGCATCAAAGATCTGAATCGCCACAAAGAGGTAACGATTCTATCACTGACCATGCTCATTCGTAAGGATCACTAAAGGAAATTTTTGTTTTCCGCTGCGTTTAGATCGCAATTTTCCTTCACTTCAGGAAGTTATCCTGAATGTTTTAACATCCAGAAAGACCTGGATATTTGTGTGACTTCAGAATGTTATCCTGAATGTCATGACATGCAGAACAGGTTGGATGTTTTGTGATTGCAGGGTGTCTGAAGGTTCTGTACAGTGGGTGTGACATGCATCAGTTGAGGGGGAGTAACCTAGAATGTTACTCAGTATAGTGTGACATCTGTAGTGGTGACTAACAGATGATTGATTGTGTGACAGGTTGATCCTGAGAAGCTGAAAGCTAACTGTGTGAATATAATCAACCTGACTAGGGCGTTAATAGCTTACTAGGGTGTTAGTTGCTTACCTGCATAAAAGGTTATATGTTAGACTTCTGCTGCTTGTAAACTCTGTTAACAGGGTGTTTTAGCCAAAAATTTGCCAAAGGGGGAGTTTGTAAATGCCTCTGATTGGCTGCATTTTGTGGCAAAACATTAGAGTGTGTATGGTTGTTATAATTGATGATGTGACACACAGTATGCAGAGTAAGTAGTAAGTTGAGTTGGATGTCATGCTGAATGTCATGACACTGATCGTATGACATCAGGCGCGCAGAGTTTGTTTTTCTGGTATTCAGAATGAGGAAGCCCAGGCTAGAATTCAAGAAACTTTAAAGAAGCTCAAGCTGGAATTCAGGAAACATTTTAGAAGCCCTGGCGAAATTAAATGTACCTGACCAAAGTGGTAAGTGCAGCGTTTTGTAGAGAGGTTTTGGGTAAACCTAATTTCTGTACCAAGGCCCAAGGACTGACTGCTGCTATAAAAACAGAAGAAGCAATCCTAGAAGAGCAGCTCTTGACAGAAGATTAAAGAGTGCGTATAGAGATTCCTTATGAGTGAAGAAGATTATTCTTCACGTTTGTATTGTGGCTTAGGGATACTTCTTCACCAAGTAATTGTCTGCTGTAGAATTGCATTGGTTAGGTAGTTTCTAAGCTGGTGTAACACTCAAATCTGTTAAGCAAGAGTGGTGTGTTCTTGATCAAAGCTGTGAAGCACAATCAAGGTGTGTTTGAAGTATAACTTCAACAGTCATTAGTAAGTGTGTATTGATATCACTGTGGTGTGATTGAGGGGGAGTGAGTGGGAATACTCAGGTCTAGAGTGTCTCTAGGTTGAAGTGTCATTGGGTAGGTCTTAAGTGAGGAGTGCAAACTGGGATTGTTTGGCTCTGAATTAATTCTACTAATAGTGAATTTCCTCCCTGGCTTGGTAGCCCCTAGATGTAAGTACTGTTGACACTGAACTGGGTGAACAATTACTGGTGTGATTTACTGCTTTCCTTTATAGCTTTTTAATTATTCCAATAGTCTGTGTTACAGTGGATGTTATAACATCTGTGATAACATCCATCGTGTGCTTGCCAGAGTTTCAAATCTCACACCTCATGTCATCATATAATTCATCATAGTAATTAATCTCACATATCATGTCATCATATAATTCATCATAATAATCATCATCACACATCATGGAAAACGTCATATAATCACGTACAAATCACATATTAGCTCATAGTCATCCTCATATTTGAAGGTGAGAAAAACACTTAGAAGGGGGGGGGGGGGGGGGTTGAATAAGGGTTTTAAACAAATTGGAAGATAGAAAAATAACACAGTATTTTTATTCTGGTTCGTTTGAACTCAAACTAATCCAGTCCACCCTACCCAGGTGATTTGCCTTTCTCAACAAGGACTTAATCTACTATATCAAACTTGATTACAGTGTAAACCACTAAGATAACTATCTTAGTCTTCTCAAGAAAATCTGACCACAACTTGGTCTTCTTAAGGAAATCTTTTACAAAGATAAACTAACAATTTGTGTTAAAGGTTTTGCTTTTAACAAGCTATATCATAACAATGATGTTTACACAAAATTAAGAACGAATATGAAAACTGTTAAGCTTTGAAGAATATTTGAATGAGAGCTTGTAAGTTGGTTTTCTTTCTAGTAATTCGTCAACGTTGGAAAGATGCTGAAGCTTGTTTAAATACTACTTCAAGTCCTTCTCTCAAAGACTGTGCATTGTTGTATGTTCTGCTACCTCTATTGCCTTTTTGTCCTCTATTAACTTTTCCTTTCCAGGAAGAGGAATGTTCAGACATATGCTTTGTGTCTGAATTCTTGTGTCATGCATAAATGAGGAATAGTGTCGTTGGAGCAGACATTGGGATTAGCTACGGATCTTTTCTTTGAGCTGGCATCTTTTCAACTGAATAAACTAACATCAGATCCTATGATGTAGTTCCTTGTTCTTCAGATCAAAGTTTTGCAGCAATAGTGCTTAAGCGTGAATGTTACAATCAGTGGAGAGTTGAATATCAGAGCCTCTGTACTTGCAGCGTGAAGTACTTCCAGAGTCTTCTGAAACAATGTTGTACGCTCTTTACTCAAATTCTTCTTAGTTTCACTCAGAGTCATCTGTAGCAGATCAGAGTCTCTTCAAGCAGCGCTCAGAGTCTTCTGAAATGTTGCTTCTGATGCTCAGAGTCTAAACGTTCTTTTCAGTTGCATATGTAATTTTTGCTTCCTGATGAATATATAATTTAAGATCTGAAACAAAATTACTTCAACACAATTAGAGTATATATATCCTTTATGCAAAATTTCATTTATGTTATCATCAAAACAATGAGATATATTAAACACCAATCTGTGTTCTAACAATCTCCCCCTTTTTGATGATGACAAAAACATAGGAAATTTTGTTCAATAATAAGAAAAAAAATATAAGTCCCCCTGAGATTGTGAATCTCCCCCTGAATTGAATACCATAAAAAATAAACACTTCCCTTTTTGATTAAGTATTCTTTTCAGAATCAGAGCCTGGTTTGGATTTTCAGAATCAGAGCCTGGTTTGGATCCTGAAGCCTGGTTTATTCTTTTCAGAATCAGAGCCTGGTTTATTCTGATTTGAATCAAAGCCTGATTTAAGAGCTTTCAGAGTAACTTTTATGAATTAAGTCAGATGCAACGTTATAGTTCTGAAAGACTAAAATTCAATGTTAGTTAAAATTTATTATGTCTGAATTCCATTCTGGTAATTGTTTATTTGAACAATTATAATTTCCATTTTCTCCCCCCTTTTTGTCATATCAAAAAGAAAAAACCTTTTAAGACATAAAAGAAGAACAGAGAAAAACGAATAAGATAAAACAGATAGAAACAGAAACCAAACAGATGCATTGGTAATCAAACTATTCAGAGGATAATCATATAAGCAGAACAAACATAATGTGCACAAACAACAGGAAAAACAACTAAGGTTGACGAGAGGCTATCGTCTTCAGAAGGTTTGTGATCTCAGAAGTAGATTCTTCTTGCCTAGCCATCCACGTCTTGATTTCATCTATTGTCTTTTCTTGCTTAATCATCCAAGATCTGATTTCTGTGTTGCTGGCTTCAAGCTTAGCAAACTTTTCTTCAAGATCTAGATTCTCTTTCTTGACTTCAGAAGATGCAAGAGCAGATGCAGACGCAGTTTCAATAACCATAGCAGATGCATTCTCTTGAATCACTAAGTTAGATGCCTAATTCAGAACCATCAGAGCAGACTGATTTGACACTAGATTTTCTTCAACAACAACCGCTTCTGGAAGAGCATCTTCAGACTTAGGTTCTTCAGAAGGTGCATTGTCCAGAGGAAGAATTGGAGATCTACTCATATTCAGAAGAGTTTGTCTGATAACTTCAGCAAATCTTACCTTTGCATCATCAAAGCAAATGGTTCGAAGGTTTGAAGCTACAGAATTAAATCTTGAAATGAATCTGTTCCAAGTGGCTTCAGAAGCATATGGGTTCACACTTGACATGCACTCCTTCTTGACAGTAGACATCCACATGTTTAATTCCTTTTTAAAACCAGCAAATAAAGTACTAACATCCATCCTAGGTTTAGGTTTCAAAAAGTTTTTTATAGATGGTGTTTTGGTGGTTTCAGATATGGATGGTATGGAAAAAGAGGGAATGATGAAAAGAGGACGAGGATATGGTGTTGAAGGTTTAGTAATAGTCTGTGGTTTAACAGATAGAATGATATCATAAGGCATAGGACAAAATGGAACAAAAGCTGATGTAGGTTTTGGAGTTGATTGAGAAAGGATAGGTTCAGATGAATTGGATACATCTGGTTGTTTTGGTTCATAACCACGGAGTGAAGGGGGTGAGTTCACTTCTGGAGGTAAATCAGATTCAGAAGAATCAGATGAAGCAGAAGAGTGACAAGATGTTGAAGAAACATCAAAAAGAATTTTTAAGGGTTGAACATCAAGAACATCAAAATCAGGTATAAATGATTTAGGAGTTTTAGGTTGTTCTAGTAAAGGATCAGAGGGAATGGGTTCTTTTGGTTGTTGTTCAGAAGATTGTGTTTTTGGTGGGGGAATTTCTGAAGTTTGTTTTCAGATGGGTGTGGTTAAGGTACAAAAGTTTGTTTTGGTTTAGGAGTAGAAGGAAGTGGTTGAGATGTTTCTGGTTCAGAAGGAATGGTTTCAAAGTCATGAGGAGGAGAGGGTGAGGATATAGGTTCATAGGGAGGGGGATTAGATGCTAGTACTTCTTTGACAGTTTCTAAAATGGAATCTAAACTAGCAGCAGGAGGATTACCTTTTTGCTTCTTGACCCGCTTTGGCTTTGCAGAAGCTGCCTCGCCAGAAGCTTTCCTTTTTGGCTTTGAAGATCCTTCTTCTGACACTTTCCTTTTCTTCCTGTGTCTGTCCCCATAAAAATATGGTTCAGGTTCGTCTGCTCTCTGAATCAGATGTTCTGGTATAGGAGTTTCGTCTGCTAGACAAGTAGCTATATATGCCAGAATAATTTCCCTTGGTTCATTAGCGTAGAACAGAGGAAAATTATCTACTGGTATCCTTCTCTTGCTGACTTCTTCAGAGTTGATCTGATCAGGTGCATCAGTGAGTTCTTCTACAATTTTCATCCTTTGAAGACTTTTCCCATTCAGAGGTTTGCCTACCACTGAAGCTAATTCTTCCTGCATTCCAGCTTCTATCAGATGTCCCACCAAACCATTCTCAGTCAAAATATCTAAGATGAGTCTTCCCATTAGAATCCAATTCCTCATCTTCTGGTGCTTGGTTCTGACTTCTTCTCTAGATTGTTTCACGTGAGTCCACAGATGATTGAATAGCAGATAAGGAAGATCCACTTTTGTGCTTTGACTCAGACAGTACATGAAGTACATCTGATCAGTGTTGACATAATCAGGAGAGTTTGAAGATTTCCTATGATGAATGCATCCTATAAAAATCTTAGCCCAGATCCTGTAGGATGGCTTCAGATCTTTCACTTTGTTAGAGGCTTCTCTAGATGTGCAAACTTCATTGTAAACTTCTGTCATATCAATACGCTCAGCTGGCAGATTTGTAACACCATCAGTTTCTTCATAACCAATAAGCTTCCTGATCAAATCCTCAGTGATGATAATTTCCTTACCCAGAACTGATGAAACAATAAACTTAGGGTATGTAGTATCATGAATCCAAAATTCTTTCACTAAGCATGGATAAACTGGTCCCATCAGTCTATCAAAGAACTTTGTCCAACTTTGAGCATCAACAATGGGACGAAGATCAAACCCATTTTCTGCAATAGATTCAAAATTCACGATAGATTCACACAGAACTTCAAGTTTGTCAACCGGTGTGAGGAGGGTTCTAACTAGTTCTTTGAAAGCAACATTACCCAGATTTGCATAAGAAATAGCAGCCATTGTTGATTGAAGTTGTTGAGAGGTTGATGAAGAGGTTGCCATTAATGAAGTAGAAAGGGGTTTAGGGTTTTGTTTGGGTTTTGAGGAGAAGATGAAAGAATGCAACAAGCAGAAATGCATAAGAGAGTGAACGAGAGTGAAAAGTGTGAGAAGTGAAGTGTTGTGGAATTTATAGAGAAATTTAGGGCACACAAGAGTCACACACTCAGCATTTAGCATTTAATTAAACATTAAATCACATCAAACATAATCATGACAAGAAAAACATTTAATGATACTGACAACGCGTGGGGGGAAAACGAGAATTAAAATTAATTCAAACAGTACCTCTGAACGGCGTTTTAGTGCTGGACATTCAATCGTTTCAGATTCAGATGACACGTGTTTGCTTGCATGTGCTTCTGAAACTCTTTGAGAAATGAAACGTTAGCCAACGTTCAGATCCTCTGAGACTTATCAGTTCAGATTTGCACATAATAAATAAAATATTAAACAATAAATAAATAAATAACTCAAATACTTCAGAGTTAAAGCATTTTTCATCTGAGGAAATTCACTTTTGATAAACATTGTATTCTGGACAAAAATCCATACTTATACTTTTCAAAATAAAATTAAATCTATCTTCAGCAAGGGGTTTTGTAAAGATATCAGCCCATTGATGGTTTGTATCAACAAAGTTTAAACTTATAATTCCCTTCTGAACATAGTCTCTGATGAAATGATGTTTAATTTCTATATGTTTTGCCTTAGAGTGTAAAATAGGGTTTTTAGACAAGCATATAGCAGAAGTATTATCACAGAAAATAGAAATGTTACTCTCATGAATCTGATAGTCTTCTAGTTGACTCTTCATCCAGAGCATCTGAGTGCTACAACCAGCAGTAGCAATGTATTCTGCTTATGTTGTTGAAAGCGCAATTGTGGGTTGCTTCTTGTTGAACCAAGAGATCAGATGACTTCCCAGAAACTGGCAGCTTCTAGAAGTACTCTTATATTCTACTCTGTCTCCAGCATAGTCAGCGTCACAGAATCCTACTAGTTTGTATTCATCAGATCTTCTGTAACACAAACCCACATTAGTAATACCTTTCAGATACCTCAGAATCCTCTTAACATCTGTTAAGTGAGATTCTCTAGGATCTGATTGGAATCTTGCACACAGACAAACACTAAATAGAATATCAGGTCTAGAAGCAGTCAAATACAGAAGAGATCCAATCATAACTCTGTAGAGCTTTTGATCTACCTTCTTACTTACCTCTTCTTTTCCAAGAGTGCTTGTAGGATGCATTGGAGTTTTAGCCAACTTACTTTCAGTCATATTAAACTTCTTCAAAAGCTCCTTCACATACTTAGTCTGATGTATGTAGGTGTCTTCTGGAGTTTGATTGACTTGGATTCCCAAAAAGAATCTGAGTTTTCCCATCATGCTCATCTCGAATTCTGCCTGCATAGACTGAGCAAACTCTTTTCCAAGCGTAATATTTGTACCAAAACTAATGTCATCTACATAAATCTGACAAACTAAAATGTCTTTCTTAATGGATTTATGAAAGAGAGTACTGTCCACTTTTCCTCTGATAAAGTTATTTTCCAGAAGGAAATTACTCAGCCTCTCATACCAAGCTCTGGGAGCTTGTTTTAAGCCATAGAGTGATTTCTTAAGTTTGAAAACATGTTCTGGAAAATTTTCATTTTCAAAACCAAGAGGTTAATGAACATAAACTTCCTCTTCTATAAAACCATTTAAGAAGTCACTTTTAACATCCATCTGATACAAAGTGATGTTATTCTGCGCAGCAAAAGAAATAAGCAAGCGCATAGATTCTAACCTTGCCACAGAAGCATAAGTCTCTGTGTAATCTATACCTTCTTGATGACTGTATCCTTGAGCCACCAGCCTAGCCTTGTTTCTGATCACATCTCCTTGCTCGTTCAGCTTGTTTCTGAAGACCCATTTTGTTTCAATGATGTTGAAACCATTTGGTCTTGGAACCAGATCCCATACGTCATTTTTGGTGAATTGATTAAGCTCTTCTTGCATAGCAAGTATCCAATCATTATCATTCAGAGCCTCATCCATAGAAGTTGGTTCAATAATAGACACCAACCCAAACAGTGACGTTCCAGAAGATCTGAGAAATGACCTTGTTCTGATAGGGTCATCCTTCTTTCCAATTATCATTTCCTCTAGATGAGAGGATTTGATTCTGGATGATCCTTTAACAGTTGGTTCTTCAGAAATGTTCAAGTTGTTCATCTGAGCAGCCAAGGGAGTAGCATCTGACGTTGCTTCTGGTGCTTTTGCTTGAGCTTTATCTGCCTCTGATTCTTCAGAGTCTGTGAGAAGCACTTCTCTATCTGCAAAAATTTCAAGCTGCTTTGGATTTTGATTGCCAAGCTTATCATCAAATCTAACATGAATTGATTCTTCTATAATCTGTGTCTCAGTATTGTATACTTTGTAGCCTTTAGAGCGTTCAGAATATCCAAGCATGAAACACTTATGTGCTTTAGAATCAAACTTGTTCAGATTCTCTTTAGTATTCAACATAAAACATACACATCCAAAAGGATGGAAATAATAAATGTGGGCTTTCTATTCCTCCATAATTCATAAGGAGTCTTCTCCATAAGAGGTCTTACAGACACTCTATTCTGAATATAACAAGTTGTATTCACTGCTTCTGCCCAAAAATGTTTTGCCATGTTAGTCTCGTTGATCATGGTTCTGGCCATTTCTTGCAATGTTCTATTTTTCCTCTCTACAACTCCATTCTGTTGAGGAGTTCTAGGGCAGGAGAAATCATGTGCAATGCCATTTTCTTTAAAATATTTTTCAAAGTATTTGTTTTCAAATTATCCAACATGATCACTTCTGACTTTAACAATTTTAAATTCTTTTTCGTTCTGGACTTGTTTTCAGAAGTCAATGAATTCAGAATGAGACTCATCCTTGTGTTTCAGGAATATTACCCATGTCCATCTACTGTAGTCATCAACAATGACTAATCCATACTTCTTGCCTCTGATGGATTCAGTTTTCACTGATCCAAACAGATCAATATGAGGCAGCTCTAATGGTCTTGAGGTTGAAACAACATTTTTTGTTTTGAAAGAAGATTTTGAAAATTTTCCTTTCTGACATGCTTCACAAAAAGCATCTGAGTTGAACTTCAGCTGAGGAAGTCCTCTGACCAGATTGAGTTTATTAATCTGAGATATACGTCTCATACTAATATGCCCCAATCTTCTGTGCTAGACTCATTGCTCTTCATTAACAGACAGAAGGCATTTTACATTTTGAACCTTAAGTTCTGAAAGATTGATTTTATAAATGTTGTTCTTCCTTTTTCCATTAAAGAGGATTGAGCCATCTTTTTGACTGACAGCTTTACAACATTTTTGATTGAAGATTATGTCATAACCATTGTCACTTAATTGACTTATGGACAATAGATTATGTGTTAATCCTTCAACAAGTAAAACATTAGAAATGGAAGGGAGGTTACCATTACCTATAGTTCCAGAGCCAATTATCTCGCCCTTCTAGTTCCCTCCAAACTTCACGTCACCTCCAGATCTAAGCTACAGGCTTTGGAACGTAGACCTTCTTCCCGTCATATGACGCGAGCAGCCAGAGTCTAGGTACCAAGATTGGTGTTTCAACTTTGCTACTAAGGATGTCTGCAACAAAAATCATTTTGTCCTTAGGTACCCATATTTTCTTGGGTCCTCTGGGGTTAGTAGGTTTGAAATTCTTTCTGAATTTCTTTCCCTTATAAGCATCCTTGTTCTGATGGAATTTTGGTTTATTAAACACAGGTTTGTTCTGATCAGAACGTGTGTGTTTAATATCATTTAAATGACCAAATTTGAAATGAGTATATAGAGGAGAATACTTAATGGTCAGTTTATCAACAGGTTTTGGATTTAAATCCTTCCTAGAAGGTGATTCATATCCAATACCCTTTCTGTTGTTTCTGCTTACGCCATAGATCATTGAAGCCATCTTGCTTCTATCCAGGCCTCTGGCCAGAAACTTCTGAAAGCTATAGTCATACTCTTCTAAAATGTTTTTAGAGCATGATATAGGTTCTGAGTCAGATTTCTGAGCTTTTTCTAAGTCATTTTTTATTTTAAGATTGTTTTCCTTAAGCTCAGCAACTTCAGACCTCATCTGACCATTCTCAGATGCAAGACAGCTTTGAAGCTTCTTGTATTTGAGTTTGATTCTGCTGTAACTTTATAGAATTTCTGATAAACTTTTAGAAAGTTCTGCTCTAGTGAGTTCAGAAAACACCTCCTCAGAATCTGATATTGATCCAGATTCAGTAGCTTCTTCGTGGTCCTCCACGTCAGCCATTAGTGCTACATTAACACACTCATCTTCTGATTCTGATGAAGATTCAAAAGCATCTGAATCATCCCTCGTGGCCATTAAGACTTTCTTCTTCGTTTCAAACTTCCTTCTGGGTTTCTCCTTCAGGAGTTTGGGACATTCACTCTTATAGTGCCCAGGCTCCTTGCACTCGTAGCACACTATATCTTTCTTTCCATATTTTTTATGTCCAGAAGAATCACCACGCTGATCAGATCTTTTGAAGTTTCTGAACTTCTTTTGTTTGTGCTTCCAGAGTTGATTAATCCTCTTGGACAGCAGAGACAGTTCATCTTCTTCTTCTGAAGATTCTTCAGAACTTTCTTCAATAACCTGCAATGCTTTAAAGCAACTGACTTACCTTTCTTCTGAGGCTCGTCTTCCTCCAGCTCAATCTCGTGACTCCTTAAGGAACTGATCAATTCCTCCAGAGTGATCTTATTCAGATCCTTCGCGAGCTTCAGAGCTGTAACCATTGGTCTCCATCTTGTTGGCAAACTTCTGATGATCTTCTTGACATGGTCAGAAGTAGAGTAGCCTTTATCCAGAACCTTCAACCCAACAGTTAGGATCTGAAATCTTGAGAACATAGTTTCCACAGATTCAGACTCCTCCATTTTGAAGGCTTCATACTTCTGGGTGAGGGCCAGAGCCTTTGTCTCCTTTACTTGGGAGTTTCCTTCATGCGTCATTTTGAGAGACTCAAGCATATCAAATGTAGTATCTCAGTTTGTTATTTTCTCATACTCAGTATGAGATATTGCATTTAACAAGATGGTTCTTGCTTTGTGGTGGTTTCTAAACTCCTTCTTCTGTTGATCAAACATAGATTTTCTATCAACCTTTTTCCCTTCATCATTGGTAGGATGAATGTAACCATCAGTTACCAAATCCCACAAATCAGCATCATAGCCTAGAAAGAAGCTTTCTATTTTATCTTTCCAGTAATCAAACTTCTCACCATCAAACATGAGAGGTTTGGTGTTGATTCTGTCTTTATCATCGTATTTGTTGTTGTATAAAGTTGAAGTTGACGCTTCAGCAGCCATGATGAATAAAGAACAAGATAATAGGAGTTTTTCTCAACTGGATCTTTTCTGTCATGGTTAAGTGAGAGCACTAACATAACCGGAGCTCTGATGCCAACTGAAGGTGAGAAAAACACTTAGAAGGGGGGCTTGAATAAGGGTTTTAAACAAATTGGAAGATAGAAAAATAACACAGTATTTTTATCCTGGTTCGTTTGAACTCAAACTAATCCAGTCCACCCTACCCAGGTGATTTGCCTTTCTCAACAAGGACTTAATCCACTATATCAAACTTGATTACAGTGTAAACAACTAAGACAAGTGTCTTAGTCTTCTCAAGAAAATCTGACCACAACTTGGTCTTCTTAAGGAAATCTTTTACAAAGATAAACTAACAATTTGTGTTAAAGGTTTTGCTTCTAACAAGCTATATCACAACAATGATGTTTACACAAAATTAAGAACGAATATGAAAACTGTTAAACTTTGAAGAATATTTGAATGAGAGCTTGTAATTTGGTTTTCTTTCCAGTAATTCGTCAATGTTGGAAAGATGCTGAAGCTTATTTAAATACTACTTCAAGTCCTTCTCTCAAAGACTGTGCATTGTTGTATGTTCTGTTGCCTCTGTTGCCTTTTTGTCCTCTATTGACTTTTCCTTTCCAGGAAGAGGAATGTTCAGACATATGCTTTGTGTCTGAATTCTTGTGTCATGCATAAATGAGGAATAGTGCCGTTGGAGCAGACGTTGGGATTAGCAACGGATCTTTTCTTTGAGCTGGCATCTTTTCAACTGAATAAACTAACATCAGATCCTCTAATGTAGTTCCTTGTTCTTCTGATCAGAGTCTTGCAGCAATAGTGCTTAAGCGTGAATGTTACAATCAACGCAGAGTTGAATATCAGAGCCTCTGTACTTGCAGCGTGAAGTACTTCCAGAGTCTTCTGAAAGAATGTTGTACGCTCTTTACTCAAATTCTTCTTTGTTTCACTCAAAGTCATCTGTAGCAGATCAGAGTCTCTTCAAGCAGCGCTCAGAGTCTTCTGAAATGTTGCTTCTGACGCTCAGAGTCTAAACGTTCTTTTCAGTTGCAGATGTAATTTTTGCTTCCAGATGAATATATAATTTAAGATCTGAAACAAAATTACTTAAACACAATTAGAGTATATATATATCCTTTATGCAAAATTTCATTTATGTTATCATCAAAACAATGAGATATATTAAACACCAATCTGTGTTCTAACAATATTAGCCCATCATTTTATCACATATTATCACATATTAATTCGTAATACTACCCCATATTATCTCATATTAATTCCTAATATTATCCCATATTATTCCATGTTAATCACATAATTCCTCACTGTCATACTCATGTTAACTCATCTCAGACATCTCAGAATCAAACATTAGAGCATCACTGCACATGATCAACATTCGCGAAACTCGGCTACGTTCGCTGTCCTGCTCGCTAGGCGAGTCTGGGGCGAGCTCCTTCGCTAGGCGAGTCTGGAAATACATGGTTCGGAATTCTAAACCTTCAGAATTCCTTCTATTTTGTCAAACTTAGACTTGGGCCACACAATTTGGGCTTTTCCCTCATTACCCTTACTAACTCCTTCAAATGCCCAAATTACCCTTATTCCTCTTATATTTATTTTAATTTATAATAATATTAATAAATCCATATTACATACTATTATTCTAAAATAAATACTCCAAATATGCATAATTACTCAATAATTCCCAAAATCACCGAAAAATACCGAAAATGAATATTCTCAATTAAATGAATTAATTAAAATATTCCAATTAAAATTCGGGGTGTTACATCATACATCATAAAACAAAAATTAGAATAACAATTGCAAATACGACCATCGGGTACAAGACTAACAAAAAAAAACACTTCCTAGCGACTCTAGAAAACGCCAAAGAAAATCATGTCAATAGCCTTCGCTCAAATTATCGCAAATGCGAAAAACACCCGGCGGAAAAACAGAAGAGTCGCCACCAAACATAATTTATCCTAAAGAGAATGAAAGGAAACGATCGAAGAAAACCTAAAGAATGGGAAAAGACAAGGTCGTCACAACCAAATCTTGGGTTCGGGATTCAGTTACGCAAGGGGAAGGTATGGGCACCCCTCACCATTGTACTCAACAGGATTCACACTTGTTGTCTAATCAAAGGGTGTATTTTTTATAAGCTACTGCTAAATGGAAATTAGAACAAAGATAAAAAGAAAGAGACTCGATAGGACACCGCTGCCATATGCCTATGTATTCCCTCGTGCAATGGGAAAGTCAGAGTCAACGTAGTTCAGAAGACTACGGGTCATGAGGGAAGGTTACTCGCCAAGACATCGCTGCCTTGTGCCTACGTATCCTCATCTGGTATGAGAAATCAGAGGAAAAGTAGTTCGAGTAACGATGAAACCACAGGTTGGTTAAGTGTTTTTTATGAATGACGATAAGTTCCCATTCCAATAGTTAGGGTCGATGCCTGTTTGCGGTAGAATGGTAACGTAACATACTCTTTCTGAAAATGAGTTTGAAACACAAATCCCGAAGGATAAAAAAGTTTGACTTTTGTTTGTGAGTTTTAGTAAAAAGAATTAGTTTGCTTTGTGATTCACGTTGCACTAAAGACTATGATATAGGAGTGAATGTGTCGCATATCGCCCACGGGGTAAACACTAAACACTCTAGACAAGTGAGGAGAAATCCCCCACTCATCATTTCCTATATGCTTAAGGCACATGGCGCACAACGTTCATCGTCTTTATTAAGTGTTTTAGCATTTTTTTTGAGATGAGAAGAGAGAAAGACGCATGAAAGGTCTAAGGGAAACTCGGTACGAACGTTGTCATTCAAAGTGGTCCTAAGGTCAGGATGCAAAAGGAAATTCTATCCTAATGTTAGCATGCAAAAGATGGACTTAAGATTAAGGTAAAAGGGACTAGCCTATTTGTTATCATGCATGGATTGCACTCCTAATGTCTATCCTAATCCAAAATTTAATCAGAATTTAAATTGGAATATGAATCCTAAGGGAGCATGCAAATGCAAGGGAAAAAGCAAGAAAACAAGGTAAAAACAACAGCTACAATAACACCTCTTGCACAAAACAACAATAAAATTCAGCAAGGTAGCACAACAGCATTTAATAGCTACTAATTCAGCACAAAAGTAAGTGTAAAAGCGCAGGCAGCAAGCAAGCATAGCAAAGACAACATGCAATTTCAGAATAAGACAGTTGTAGAAAGCAGGGCAGCAAGCATATTTCAATGCAATCAAGTATGAGCAAGCACCAATCATGAACAATTATCATACAAGGATTGACACTTATCAATAATCAAACCCAAATGTTCAACAAGAATGCATCATCAAGAATCAACAAGATCAATATGCTTTTCACATCAATTATGCAAATCAAACGATCATGCGACAAACGAAATTGAAAGCGAATATGAACATGCATTACAAGTCCAACAAGATAATCATCAATAATGAATCATTAACATGATACAAGCAAGCAAAGCATATGACCATCACATCAATCAAGCAACATGAACATGTTAAGTATCTCAAACGGAAACCAAAAGTCGTGCGTTAAAAATCGAGATCAAACATCAAGCATGATGAGACAAGTCAAAAACAGTCCACACAAATGCATCATATCAATCCATGAAGGTTAGAGGTTGAAAGAAATACAAACGTGCTTGAAAACAACTAAAAATCACATTTTGGTCCAGTGTTAATCGGTTAACGATTTGCTAGTGCAAATTGGTCAATCGATTAACCACTAAAACATTTCAGAAACTGCACTAGTTAATCGATTAATCAGTTTTGTACTACAACTGGTTAATCGATTAACACTACACCAGAAGCAGAAAAACAGCAATTCAAAAGCATTTTCAACAATTAATTCAATGTGCAATCATCTAAATGATCATGTAATCAATTATGCACGAATTTAACACCAAAAATCAGTGATCAAACATCAATTAAACTTAATCAAGCATTGTGATCACACATCACAAAGATCAAAATCACCAAAATCAGGCAAAACTTGAAGATCTACATTGTGATTATTCAAAAAAGCTCAAAACAGAATTGGATCTAGAATTAACCAACCTTCAAAGCTGAGATTTGCTTTGGTAAGTGTTGATTCACTGTAAATTGATAAATCCAAGCTAGAAACCCAAGAAATCTTCAAGATCTAAGAAATTTCTTGTAAGAGAAATGAAGAACAAGCCAAAATAAGCCTAAATTGATCCAAGAATCACTTATAAACTTGCTTCCAAGATCAGATCCAAATCCAAACGAAAATTGAGTGATGAATTGAAGATGATGGAGATGAGTGATGGAGGTTTAGCTCTAGAGTTCAATGATTCCAATGAAGAATCAAAGAACTCAAGTGAAAAGAGCTATAATGGAGGTTTTGGAGTGTAGAAAAGTTGAGAGAATTTTGAGAGAAAATTATCAAAAATGAGAGAGTGTGAAATGTGAAGTTGGAAATTATGGTGAATTCCTTTTGACTTTTGGAGCCAATTCATTTAAATATGCTCTTGGTTAGGAGTAGAATTATAGTTTAGAGTGAGGTTATGAAAATTGGAATGGGATTAGGAATGGAAAATTGGAGGGAAATTGAATTGATTTTGAAAGTTAATCCAAATTTAGAGTGATTCTAGATCCTTCTTCTGGTGTAAAATCCAATTCACAAGTGATCAAAATGGACCCCAAAAATGGCAGCATTGAAAATGCACGTATCTAGGCAAATTTTACTATGGTTAATTAATTAACCATTAGCTAGTGCAAATTGGTTAATCGGTTAACCACTCACAAATTTTAAAAAATGCGCCATTTTTGGAGGGAAACTTGCATATTTGCCCGTTCTCACCCGTTCTGAGCTCCGTTAAGCCTCTGAAATTTGCCCTTGAATATTATAACTGTGAAAATTCTTGAGATAACATGTGACCTGTCTCCTCCGTTGATAATAACCTTTTGAGTAAAATAAAATCGGCCACTCGATTGTTGGGCAAAATAAATGTCGAAGCCTCTGATGCTCGTTGTTCAAACTCTTCCAATAAAAGGGAACCCTGAGCCACAGAAACACCTTGATCTCATGTCACAAGAACCAATGCCATGATATGTACAAAACGCAAAATGCAGAGAAACATAAGCCAGTAGGATAAAATGACAAGGGATAACATATCGATGTATTTTTTGTCTGGTTTACCTAGAACACCGAGTAATTGTGAAGCTATCTGGGTTATTGTGGATAGATTGACAAAATCTGATCACTTTATTCCAATGAAAATGAATTACCCATTGGGGAAGTTAGCAAAGTTGTACATTGAGAGGATTGTCAGTTTGCATGGTATTCCGTCTAGCATTGTGTCAGATAGAAATATGAGGTTCACTTCGAGTATTGAAATGACATTGTTTGAAGCATTGTATGGTAGAAGGTGTAGAACGCCATTGTGTTGGTATGAGTCAGGAAAGAGTTTTGTGGTTGGACCTGAGATAATCCAGCAGACTACTGACAAGATTAAGATGATTCAGGAGAAGATGAATATTTCTCAGAGTCTTCAGAAGAGTTATCATGACAAGAGGAGGAAAGTGTAACACCCATTTTAATTATTTAGTCATTTTATTATTATTTTAAATATTATATGTTGATGTGCCCTTTGGTAGGGTGTATTTGATGATGTTTGGTGGGTGTCCCTGAGATGGGAGGATCGTTGGTGGTAATTTGGTGAGTTTATAATAATATAAGAAATAATAGTAATATTGGTGGTGGTATTATTATTATTATTATTATTATTATTATTATTATTATTATTATTATTATTATTATTATTATTATTATTATTATTATTATTATTATTATTATATTTATGATTATTATTAATATTTGTAGTAATATTATTAATATGGAGAATATAATATTATTATTAATATAGTTATTATATTATTATGATTTTTGGTGTGAATATGATAATATAATGAATAATAGTAATATTGGTGGGGGTATTATTATTATTATTATTATATATTATTATATTTATTAGTATTATTATTATTTTGGTGAGATAATAATATTATTACTATTATTATTATTATTTTGGTGAGATAATATTATTATTATTATTATTATTATTATTATTATTATTATTATTATTATTATTATTAATAGTATTATTATGATTAGTATTATTAATATTAGTAATATTATATTAGTATTATTAATATTAAGATTATTATTATTAATATTATTTTATTATTAGTATTAATATAATTGTTATTATTATCATTAGTATTATTATTATTATAATTATAATTATTGTTGGGTGTATTACTATTATTATTATTATGTTGAATATTACTATAATATTACAATAGTATTATATTATTATTATTATTATTATTATTATTATTATTATTATTATGATTATTATAATTATTATTATTAGAATTATTATTGGGAATATTAGTGGTTGGAATAAGTAAAATAAGAAGTGGAAGGGTTATGGGGAAGTTAGAATGGAAATATGAAAAGGCACGATAGAAACCGTGAGAAGGAAAATTGGGAGAATAGAGAAGAGCGAAGAACAAAGAGAAAGGGAAAAGGCTAGGGATGAAGAATCTTGGAGGAATTTATCACCGATCAGAATAATTATCCAGGTAAGGGGGGAGAAACTTGATTGGAATGGTATATATACATGTATAGGGTAGAGGGGATTCCTTAACCCCGTAGGAAAATGTCGATCTATGAAGTTTTATATTAGCATGCTTGTTATTGTTGTTGCTAATGATAAATTGATGCTTGATATTGATGAATTGTTGGTTGGTATTGGTGAATTTGGTATATATATATATATATATATATATATATATATATATATATATATATATATATATATATATATATATATATATATATATATATTATGGTGATATTAGTGAGATTATATGTTGTTACTGCAGTGTTGATAGTAACTATGAATAGAGTTTTGGTGAGATTTTGTGTTGTTATTGTAGCGTTGGTAATGATCATGATTATAAATTTGGGAAAATTATGTATTATTCCCTGTGATGTTGTTAGTGACTCTGGTTAGGACCTTGGTGAGATTCAGAGTAACTCTGAAGTGTAGGTAATGTACCGTAATGTTGGTTCTAGAGTAGGAAGTATATGATAATTGGTAAGTATAATGGTGTGTTTGTGTTTGATGATAACTAGTAATTGATAGCGATGGAGTATAGGTCAATGTTGATGAATTGTTGTTTTTGGTTAATTGGGCGTATAGGCTGGGTTTAAGGTTTTTAGGGAGATTCTGTGTGACCTTTTAAGGCATCGGTAGAATGTTTAAGCGATGACTTTGGGAATAAGATTTAGGAACCGATTTAGTTACGGTAATGTACAAGGTTGGTACTAGAGTAGGCTGAGAATTTGAGTTGAGATGATAAGTTTGATTTGGCCTAGAATAGTACTGCAGAACTGTGGGGAAGTTGGTGAATCGCAGCATTCGTTGGGCTTCGCCTGGCGAGTGTTGGCGAAGCTTCGCCTAGCGAATGCCAGCGAGCGTAGCAGAACCAGAATGTGACTTTGGTGATGTTTGGCCTTGAGCATTGGTCTGGGGTGATCTTTCTGGCATTGATGCATTGTAAGGATGATGAGTGTGGGATCTAACCTGTGTACTGGGTGATAGTACTCATTTCCCTTAATATTGTTGGTGGACAATTAGTTAACGTATATGTATGTAGTGATCAGTAGGATCGTGTGTTCCCGGGTGTTGGGATGTGGTTATATATGGTGTTACAGTATGAATTTATTTACTATTTGATTGATTTATATGGTGTTGGTGTAATGTATCTACACATATATGCATTGATGTATGATGATATGATCAGGAGGATCGTGTGCACTTAGTGTGCCTAAATATGATAGTTATGCATTGGTGTGTGCATATCATGGTGTTTTGGTGGGATGAATCATGTCTCAGGAGGAGCGTAAGTGATTCATCCGTACTCCTTTGTGGAGAATGGTGGGGGATAGATCATGTCTCAGGAGGAGCGTAAGTGATCTATACAGGTTCGATTGAATGAACCAATGAGTCGGTACCGCATGCATGGTGTTGAGTTGCATATTTGCATTATAATATGTTATATTGTAATTTGAACAGTAGGTTCGTTATATGGAGTTGTTGGGGTGAATATTGGTGTGTTGGTGTGTTTTACTACCTTGTTTACATGTATTACATTACCAATATATTTTTGATCATGTTTTCTCACCCCTTGGTTGTTGTTGTGTCTGTGCTTCTCCGGAAGTACAGATAATCCAGGTACTTAGATAGCTTGGATGGTGGTGTGCCAGTCGAGTCTAGGATGCTCTGATACGTAACACGGGATATGGGTGTTTTAATTGTTTTATGTCAAACTTGTTGTAATCCTGTGACGTATCACTCTTTTTGTGAATTATAATAATAAAGATTTTATGAAATTTGGCGGATGGCCGAGAATGTTGGAATAATGTTTTCCGCTGTATTATTTTTGAGAATAATTAATAAAGTATTTTTATAAAAATTTGGTGATGTGATATCCCCCTATTTTGGTGAAAACTCTGATGTTTATTTATAATGTTTATATTTTATTTAATTTGGGAAGTGGGGTGTTACAGAAAGCACTTCACTTTCAAGAGGGAGATCATGTGTTTCTTCGAGTTATTCCTGTAACTGGTGTTGGTAGAGCGTTGAAGTCGCGTAAGTTAACACGCTTTTTTATCGTTCCTTACCAGATTTTGCAGAGGATAGGAGAAGTGTCCTATCAGGTTGCTTGTTAATCTCCAGGATGTGTTCCATGTATCTCAATTGAGGAAATACATTGTGAATCCGTCTCATGTGGTCTAAGTAGATGATGTACAGGTGAGAGATAACCTGATTGTGGAGACATCACTTATGCAGATAGAGGATCGGGAGTTGAAGCAACTTCAAGGTAAAGAGATTGCTTTGGTGAAGGTAGCTTAGGGAGGACCAGCTGGTGAAAATGTGACTTGGGAGCTTGAGAGTCAGGTGAGAGAGTCTTATTCTGAGTTGCTCGTTTAAGGTAATTTTTGAGGGTGAAAATCTTTTAAGTGGAGGAGGGCTGTAACACCCCAATTTTAATATTTATTTATTTATTTATATTATGTTAATTAATTAATTGAGTGATTTTATGCGTAATTGATTTATTTGATTTAATTGATTTATTTTATTTGGTAGAATAATATGTGGAAATGGTAGAAATAAGTAATTTGGCCTAGATTGGGAGAGTGGGTTAAATAAGCTCATTAGAATAATGAGAAATTATGGGATTTGATAAAATAAGAGAAAGAGAGAATAGGGTTAGAAAGATAGAAAAGAGGAAAAGAGACAAAGAGAGAAGTGAAGGAGAAAATCCCAAGAACAAGAGCTTTAGAATCCAAGGAATCAATGTAAGGGTGGGTCTTTACATGGTTATGGGATTCTATGATAGTGTATGATGGGTAATATCATATTTAGGATTAAAAAAATCCTTAATTTCTATGGTGGTTGTTATGTGATGATTATATGATGAATTTGTGTGCTTTATATGTGTCTATTCTTTTTGTTTTTGAGAATTGAACCTATATCCATCAATTTAAAAGGTTTTAGGCATAACCTTAAAACGATGATTAGATGGTTTAATTGTGTTAAATATGCAAATTTACTTGAGATAATTACAGTACTGGATGGGTTATAATTTTATGAGAGTTTGGGTTTTTACAGAATCGAAATCGGAGGTCCGAAAGGCTTCCAACGGTGAAAAACACAGAAAATTCTGCATGCTGTCCATCACGATTGTTCATGTTTTCGGTCAAAATCATTTTGGTCATAACTTTTGATCTGTAAGTCCGTTTTGGTCCCTATTCGAAGCGTCGGAAAGCTAATGAATAGGGCTATAACATAGTATAAATAAGCGAGTTAGTTGCCCAATACTTTTATATCTAATATGTTTGGAAATCCAACTGTGTATATGTTTTATTAATGGTTGTTGTGCTGTTTGCTGCCGATTGTAAAATTATTTGTGGATAATTTATTGAATACTTGTGTGTGTGCTTGTATAAATATATTTGGATGTGAAAACATGAGATGCATGATAATTATTGCTTGTTGTAATGATAATACAGTTGTGATTGTATTGTAAAATATGTTGTATATTATTTGAAAGTGAATTGTGCGTGAATGATTCATAAAAATGTGCAAGTATGTGTAATTGAATGGTAATTCAAGTGTGACAAATTATTGAAGATATGCATGAATGTTAATATTAGGAAATGATCTTAATTGCATATGGTTGTTGAACTTGCACAGGCATTATTTGTTGTCAAGAGGCAATGGTTGTTAGTTTCGTGGGAACTAGTGACTTGTTCCAAACCTAGAGCGGGGTTTAAAAGCTTAGAGAATGAGCTTTTTGTGTGTTATTGGTCTAGAGAACAGACACGGTTTAATGTAAAAACCAAAAAATAATAACAAGTGATTGGTACCACATGCATGAGTTGCATTTGAGTCTTGCATTGAGTCACATTGTGTATATGTTGCAATATGAGATTATGCAAAATATGTGAAATTGATGAATTGATGAATTATAGAATTGTGAGTATGTACTTGTGAATAGTATGGTAACTTGAGTGATAATATGTTGATGAAGCTTTTGGAGTGTGAGAATAATTATGTTATGTTTGTATGCCATAAATTATATATTATCTTATAATTTCGATAATTATGTGAATCATCACCCTTCTGTTGGAATGATGTTTTGTACGACATCGCTCAGGTACCGAGGAGTAGAGTTGCTTCTAGCGCGAGGTAGTCGTTGGAGTAGCTTGTTTTAGTTTCTCTATTTATTTTGGGTTGAGTCGTGCTCTGATCATGTAACACTGGGAACATTTCAATTCATGTTTTGAGAGATACTTTATGTACTCTACTTTATTTTGTTTTTGTTATTTGAATAATGTGGAGTATCAACTTTTATGCCTAAATGATGATTATGAATGAGTTGATCATGGGGCTTTCGTTATGTTAATTTATGATTGAAGTAATTCCACTGCTACATGCTATGTGAAAGTATATGAAGAGCATTAATTTATTTTAAGTGTTATTGAACATGACAAGTATATGTGTGATGTTTTGAATTATATGTGACACCCTTATTTGAGATGCATGATATATTCCGCAGGGTTTAGAAGGGTGTTACATAACTGATAAGAATAATAAAAAATAATAATTTTGAAAAAGATATTTATGAGTATAAATATGAACTTGAATAATGTATTGTGTAGGATGATTTTTAATGTATTTTTTATGAATAAAACGATTATCATTATTAGTAACATAATTTTTTTAATTTTTATTTTTACTTTTAAAGATAGTCAGTTTTAATTTTGCATTAATGAAAAATGTGATTTTAAATAACTAAATATTTGATTAATTTTGTAAAATCACATTTGATTAAATTTTTTTTAATAAAACCTCAACAATTAGTAAGGGAGTAATTTTAGAAAAAACAATTAAAAAGGTAACCGATAAGAACAATAAAAATTAAATAATTTTGAAAAATACATTTTACTTATGGGTATAAATATGAACTTAATTGAATAATGTATTACGTAGGAAGATTTTTAATGTTTTTTAATGAATAAAATGATTATCATTATTAACAACATAATTTTTCTTAAGTATTATTTTTATTTTAAAGATAGTCAATTTTGATTTTGCATACGGAAAAAAATGTGATTTCAAATAACTAAATATACCGGATAAAAAAACTGAATATTTGATTTTTATTTTTAAAATAACATATGATTATATTTTTTAAATAAAACCTCAAATCAATTAGCAGGGGAGTAGTTTTAGAAAAAAATAATCAAATAGGTAACAATTAAGAACAATAAAAAATAAATAATTTTGTTGCGTAGGGTGATTTTTTAATGCATTTTTGTTGTTCTAAAAGTATATAAATAATTTGTTTTTTCATGGAGTATTTTTTTAAAAATATATTTCTTGATTAATATAATTTTTTTTCTATTGTCTTTTATAGGTATATAAAATTTTATAGGTATATAAAATTTTATAGGTATATAAAATATTGTAGAAGATGAATTAAATTGTGAGGAAAATATTGATGATGCATCAAATAGTGAAGAAAATATTGAAGGTGTACTAAATATGGAAGAAAACATTGAAGATGTATCAAACAGTGAAGAAAATATAAGTGTACTAAATATGAAAGAAAATATTGAAGATGCAGCAAATAGTGAAGAAATTTTTAAAGGTGTACTAAAAACAGAAGAAAATATTAAAGATGAACTAAATTGATAGAAAGAAATAATTTTTTTTTAAGAACGCACAACTATTTATCACCAGATATTACAAAAAACTGTTTTTAGATGAACTATTCAATTTATTTAAAAAAGAGAAAAAAAAAAGTGAAATACATGATGTGTTTCATAGGAAGACAAAAAATTACGGACGTGAGAGAATTTAAATTAATCATATTCAAATTAATCAAATTCCTTTGAGACAAAGAACAAACATCCGATCTTTATCTTTTGCATTGAAAACAAATCAAACTTCTGTGTTTAGGCTTTTAAAGTCAAGAGTTATACGACGTCAGTCAAATGCCATAAAGCCACTGTTAAAAAAAAGAAAATAAGAGAATTAGGTTGGAGTTTTGTTTGTCAATGCTCGAAGGTATACCACTGGATCCAATGTTTATAAATATGCACAATATTATTCATATTGATGAAAAGTGGTTTTACACGACTTAAAAATCTGAGAACTATTATTTGCTACCAGAGGAGGATGAACCACATTGTACATGTAAAAACAAAAATTTTATTGCCAAATTTATGATTTTAGTTGCCCTTACTCGACCAAGATTTGATTCGCAAGGAAATGAGATTTTTTTCAGATAAAATTGGTATTTTTTTCATTTGTTACCAAGGAACCTGCTAAAAGGACAAATGTTAATCGAGTTGTAGGAACAATAGAGACAAAAACAATAACATCGGTAAATAGAGATGTCATAAGATCATTATTTATTTAAAAAAGTCTTGCCGACTATAAAGAAAAAATGACCAAGAGATGATTTGGGTACTATAATATTTATCCAACAAGATAATGCAAGAACTCATATTAATCAATGATCAAGAGTTCATTCAAGAGGCCACACAAGATGGATTTAATATTCGCTTGATGTGTCAACCTACAAATCTCCTGATTTGAATGTCTTAGATCTTGAATTTTTCAATACAATACATTCATTACAACACAAGGAGTCCCCTCAAACTATTGATGAACTTATTTGTGCGGCGGTGAAGTCATTTGAAAACTTTTCATATGTGAAGTTCAATCATATATCTATAACATTGCAATTATGCATGATAGAGATCATGAAGGTTCTAATAAATATAAAATTCCACATTTGAATAAGGAAGGACTAGAAAGAGAGGGACAATTAACCGTTCAAATGAAATGTGATTCCACTTTAGTACAAAAAGTTTTCAAATACCTAAACACCGAATAATATTTATTGTGGCTGAGGTGTAATCACTTGTGCACTATTAAAAAAAAAAGAACACAACTTATAAGTTTTATTCCTTTAAATTTGTGGCATATTTTTTCTTTCATATGATAAATCATTCTTAATAAAAATGTCTATTTAAAAATATTACATACAATAATTAATTATGTACTTCAAATAAAAACTAAGAAAAAATGGTGTATCATATCATAGAGATTTTATATCAAACAAAATAATTAAAAAAATATTTTAGAAATATCTTTAACATTTTAATCATATTGAATCAAATCATAGCAAGACAGAGAAAGGAATATCATAGATTTTTATAGCAAGTTCATCAAAGTATTAGGACTCCAACATGGACAATTCTCATACCATTGGATTAAGGAGTAGCGTAGAATCCTCACTTCAATACACCATCTCTCCCACTTTCTATATTTGCATTTTGATCCTTAAGAATCTTTGCTTCCATGCATGGATTTCTCCTCCAAATCCAAATACATATAACCAATTCAAGAGACAAAAAAAGTAATAAAAGAAACAAACAAACGCTACGCTTTCTCATAATCGCTCTCATCACCAACAAACACAAAGGTAAATCTCTTCCACTTCTCCAAGTTTCATTCTTTTTCTTCTTCTTCATCATAATCCATCTTCAAAATGCTATACATAGCTTTACTATAGCTTCTTTCTATTCCTTTATTAGATCGATTTTGCGCACTTATTGAGTTTGAAAGTTCAAATTTTAATCTCATTTCAGATATGGGTTTTGCAAGATATCATGGTTTGATTCAACTTCTGATCATTTGCACTCGATAATCTCATCTGGGTCTTGCTCGTTTTCACCTTTTGATAACCCAATTCAGTTTCAATTTGCTGTTTTTTTGTTCTGATCAAGAATTTTTTGATACTCGTTAATTCTTGAAATTGAGGATCAACAATGGAAGAAGCTCAAGAAGTGATTAAACACGTTTGCAGAATCTGCTGCAAGAGTTTTCCATGTGGTAGATCATTAGGGGGTCACATGAGGTCACATGATCATGTGAAAACCAATGATCATCATCATGGTGATGATGATGATGATGATGATGATGATGAGAGTTTTGTTGTTGCTTCTGCTTCAACAGTGAAGAAAGAAGAAGGTTGTTCTGAAGGGTATTATGGTCTTAGAGAGAATCCAAAGAAAACTTGGAGAGTACTCACTGATTCAACTAGTGATGATCAAGAAGAAACTTTTGATGTTGTTTTGGATAAATTGTGCAAAGAATGTGGTAGAGGGTTTCAATCTTGGAAAGCTTTATTCGGTCACATGAAGTGTCATTCAAGTAGTAAGAACAATGGTTTTGAAATGGATGAACAAGAGTCTAATACTGATGCTGCTGCTGTTCTTCCAAATAGAAAGAGAAGATCGAAAAGACGACTGAAAACAAGGTACTTAAATAGTAACAGTTCCTCTTCTGTTGTTGCTGCGAATTCGGTTTCTGAGGAAGAAGAACATGTACAAAAAGAGGTTGCTATGAGTTTGATGATGCTTAGTAGAGATGTAAGATCTTGGTGTGGTCTCAATTCGATTGCTGAATCTTCTGATAATGATGATAATAAAGGGAAAAGCTTAGAAATTTTTGATGAAGATAGTAAAGGAAACGATGGATTGAAGATGAAGAAAACAAGAGTTTCTGTTATTGAGAATGGAAAGGATAAGAAGAATAAGGTGAAGATTGAGGTTGATTCTGATTCAGCATTTTTGGTCGAAGTAAGATCAAAACCAGGTACTAGTAGCACTAGTAAAGTGAAGTATACTTCAATGAAGGAAAAATTTTATGATTGTGAAACTAAGGTTTCATCTGAAGTTGAAATCGGCGCGAAGAAATCCCGTAAGAGAGGAAAATTCGAGTGTGCTACTTGCAACAGAGTTTTTCATTCATATCAAGCTCTTGGAGGTCATAGAGCTAGTCACAAGAGGAGCAAAGGATGTTTTGCTTCAAAAGTTGATCAAAACAGTGACAATGAACACATTGCTGAATTGGAAATGGAAGTAGATATGAAGATCAATGTTCCTGATGAGGGAAGAATCTTAGAAAGTGAAGGCATGGCTGTCGAAGAAGTTTCGGAAATAAGGAACTTCCTGGATCTTAATCTTCCTGCTGATGCAAGTATTGTTGATGAAAGAAATGGTCATTCTGAGATTTACACACCATGGTGGTTAGATGGAAGTAACTTCAAGCAAGAGGCAATGGTAGGCCTACTATCAAACTAGCACTAGTTCGTAGTTCAGTTTGGTTCGGTTTAATTCAGGTCGATTCGACTTTTGAGTGAAGATTTGAAACTGTATAGAAATAGAATTTGTTTTGCTGTTGTTTCATTAATTCTTTACAGGAACCATGTTCTGATTTTTGAGCTTATTTTTGTTCTGCTCTCATTCTTCTTCAAGTAGCTTACATTACAAGGAACTTTTGATACTGTTTTTTTTTTCTCTTTTTGTATCTTGTAACTTTTTGGAGAGTGTGACATATGATGATTACTTTGTTCATACTTCAAAGAATAATAAGTTGCTATGCTGCAAATTTTAAGGTCATGATGGTTTCTCCTTTGGAACATTGAGGAATTGTAAGTTGGCTTGTTTTTCACTACTTTGACCATAGGAAAAATCTATATGTATGAAATTTACCTTTAGTGGCATTTTGGTTTGTAAGTAATATTTTGAGTGAATCACAAGTTTAGCTTCTAAAATATATAAAACTTTGAGATGATTCATGAAGTGAAAAGTCATGGTTGGTCATATTAGTTGAAGACATTATTTTCAAATTTCATTATTTACATGATAGATAATTGATAGATAGTCGTTTTAAGTTTTTTAAAGCCTAAGTTAACTACTATTTAAGTATAGTAAATTAAATATTTTATCATGGTTTAAGATTTCTTTTAATCATAATTTAAATGTGTGAAATTTTATATTCTTTTTTACGTTCTGAAAGACGTTATGATAATAGAGAAATGGATAAATAGAAAAACTTGATAGTATACACATAAAGAAGGCATGTGAGGGAAGTGAAGGTGGTTGTTTAGTCACCTATCATAAAAACCTGACTAGACATTGTCACACCCTCATTTTCACCCTAACTTTTAACCTCTATATCATTATCATTTGCATTAGCATTTACACCTAGGATGGATCTTAGACAGGGAATCAAGGAATCTCATCCAACAGTCAAGAGAAGAGCTTCATCTTCAAAGCTCAATCAAGAGCTCAAGCTCAACTTTGTGTCAACGTCAAATCACAAAGTCTCCATTATCATCAAGGCATGTCAATCAACTACTTGAAGCAAGGATGCAAGCATTGATTCTCTTCCTTCTATCTCATGGTTAACAAGTGAAGATTTTTATTCAAAGGAGGCTTGTGACTAGTTCCTTGGGCAAGACATGATTCCAAAGCTCAACACACACCTTGAGTGTCCTGTACATGGATTATGTGTCATCACAAGTCATCATAAGAGCTTCAGCCAATGGAAATGGTCTTAGGGTTTCATCTGGTCAACAAAAGTCAACTGTGATTCAATTAGGTCAAAATCTTGAATCTCAAGGTCAATCAAGGGCTTGGTAGTTGTTTTTAAGTGATTTCATGTGGTTGAAACAAGAAAAGTCAATGAGAAACATAAAATCAAGAGTTTGATTAAATTAGGGTTTTAATTGAAATTTTCTAAGTGTAGAAAACCCTAATTCTAGCCATCTTGCAACTTCCATAACTTTCTCATTGTTTATCCAATGAAGGCAAATTTGCTATCAAATTAAAGAGGACATCATGAACTACAAGGTTGTGGAAGGAAAAATGTCCAAACGATTCATGGTTTATGAGATATGATGAACTAAAGTTGAGAAAAAGGAGATTATGACATTTCAACACTTGGAAATTTTTCTAAAAGTATAGAAAATCAGTTTGAGATACCCACTTTCAAGCCCATTTTACATGACGATTCAAGCTTCAAATGATTTTTCCTTTAATATGAAAGTTGTAAAGCATCTTCCAAGATTTTTTTTAGTACTAGATCATCTCCATTGGGTGTGTAGAGCTCAAGTTATTATGCTCCCAAATTAGGGTTTCAAAGTTGTCAAAAGTAACAAATGGTTAGACAGATTTTTCAACCCAACTTCCAAGACATTTTTCACTAAGTTCTTGACTTCAATTGAGTTTTCTCACAACATGAAAGTTGAAAAGCATTCTTCAAGCTTTTCATCCATTACTAGAACATTTACATTGGATCAAAACTCCTCAAGTTATGTGAATTCAAAAATGGTGATCTAAAGATGTCAAAGTCAAAGACTTAGAAAAATCTTTAAGTTATTTGGGACAGATTTGCACATCCAATTTCTACTCACTTTTTCTCATATTTCTAAACATCATTACAAGATACTTTGAACATGAAATTTGTTCATCTTGTTCCCTACTTTTATTTGAATCAAAGAATTCATGAATTGGAGCAATATTCACCGAGTTATGGTCTTTCGAATTTGACAAAAATCATAGTTTAGATCATGGATCACTTTGTGCACATGTTATCTCATGGAAATTGTGTGATTCCAAACTCAAGATTATAGGTCATTCCTTGGGTGCTCAATGTTCCAAACCACTCAATGCAAAGATTTATGATCTAAGAGTACATGATGTTCAAAGGCACAATAAAATCCAAAGGAAACACGGATTCATGAAGATTCCATTACATCATATTCATGGTGATTTTCCTTGTAACTCATGCATCATTAGGGCCCATTTAACTTGGAGTTAATTCACTTCATGGCATGCTTTTTAGACTGCCCCAAGATCACATCAAATGAGGGAGTTTCATGCGCATGATATAAAGGCAAGGCACCAAAAAACTCACTGCTCCAAGGCAAGATCATATGAGACAAAGTTTAGATTATTCTAGAACTAAGACACCTCATCAATTAAAAACGATTGTTGGATAATCACACAAGAATTACCAGACAAAATCACATGATATTCCACTCCCAACGGCCATTTTGCTAAGATAGAAAAGTTATTACAACAAATGACCTATCACTTTCGGATTCTTCCATGTGAAGCAAAATATGACCCTCTATCTCATCATACACCACTGCCCCATAAATAGGAAGCAATCCCACCTCCATTGGGAGAGCCCTAACAGCCAAGCTTACCCTAATCAAATCTTACAAAACCACTCTGCAAACCGAATCCTTCAAAAAGATACAAAAGCTCTTAAGGTGTTTTCTCTGCCCATATATGTAGTAGGGAATATAGAGAAGGTGTAGCAAAAAGAAGTAGACCAAGAGGAGCTCTGAGGAAGGAGGACGAGTTTCATCTTCAAGTCCTGCTGCTCAACTTTGAACTTGTACATTTCTTAATCATTTTCATTAAATCTTGTTACTGGTTCGTGCGTGTTGTTGTGTTGAAGGATACCCCTAACTTTTTGTCCATTAAGTTTCTACCAGTGCAATTTTATTTTATTTTTTATATCTAGGGTTCTTGAGGTTATTGTCGCTACTGCGAAAAAGATGACGGCAAAGACAGAAGAATCGTCACCGTTCGTTATTTATCCCAAAGAGAGGGAAAGGAAACGATCAGAGAAAACCTATGAAAAGGGAAAAGACAGGTCATCACAATCAAATCTTGGGTTCGGGAGTCGGTTACGCAAGGGGAAGGTATGAGCACTCCTCATGTCCGTTGTACTCAACGGGATCCATGCTTGTTGTCTATCTAAAAGGGTGTTAATCTATCTAAGCTACAGGCCACAGGGCAAAAAGAACAGAAAAGAGACTCGATAGAGCATCGCCCTTCTATGCCTACGTACTCCCTCGTACAATGGGAAAGTCATAGTCAACGTAGTTTGGAAAACTACGGGTGAATGTGGGGGAAGGTTGCTCGCCAAGACATCGCCGTCTTGTGCCTATGTATCCTCGTCTGGTATGAGAAATCAGAGCAAACATAGTTCGGGCTAACACGACCACAGGTTGGTTCAAGTGTTTTAACCGAGTAGGGTTAAACCTTCGTTCTAGAAGTTAGGTGTATTGCTGCTCGACCATTGGAGACTTAGGCGTTACCTGTTTGCGGTAGAACCAAGAGTTAACAACACTCTCTTTGAAAATGGTTTTCAATTAATCCTGAAGGAAAAAAAAAGGTTTGATGTTTGTTTTTGAGTCTTTTATGAAGAATAAGTGAATTGAATTGTGTTTGTAATTCATGTTGCACTAAAGACTATGACTTAGGAGCGAATGCGTTGCATATCGTCTAAAGGACATATGCTAAACACTCTAGACGGTATGAGAGGAGGCCCCCCAACCGTCATTTCCCAAATTCTTAAGGCTCGTAGCGTACAACACTTATTACCCTTTATTAGATGTTTTGAAGAAGTTTTGAGATGAGAAGAGAAGACACAAGACTAAGGGGAAACTAACTCAACCCTAATGTTATCATGCAATGTGCTCCTATGATTGAGATTGAGAAGGGGAAAAACTATCCTAATGTTAGCATGCTTGGATTGAATACTTAATTTCTCTCCTACTCCCGAGGGACTAGGAATCCTAAGGGATCATGGCAAAGAAAACCAAGTAAGCACAAGATAAATCAATCACAAATGAAAAGGAAGAAAAAGATGCAACCATGAAATGCAACACCAAGAAAAGAGGGAGGAAAAAAGTGTGGGGCAACAGCCACCACAAGCACATCTCAACCTCTTGAAACCAAGCAAAGGGATGCAAAACAAAAGAGAAATGCAAGCAAAAAGAACTTAAACAAGTTCAAGCAAAAGTGAGATGAAATGGGAGAAGCGAGCTCTTACGAACATCGACCATCAATCACCAAAGAAAAGTGGGAGGAAAAAGGTGTGGGACAGCAGCCACCACAAGCACATCTCAACCAAGCCATTCTTCATACTCAAGCAAAGCAAAAGAATAACACTCATCACTTTGAACAACAACTACAAAAGTATGCATTCAAGTGAAAATCGAACACGTGTGTCGAAGGAATCATGATTAAACAATCAAGAACAGCAACACAATATCCAAAACATCTCACTCAAATGCATCATACTGATCCATGAAGATTCAAAGTGAGGTGATACTAAAACAAGCTCAAAAAACAACAAATATGACATTCTGGCACAATGTTAATCGGTTAACACATATGGTTAACCGATTAACCAGTTAAAAATGTCTGAAAATTTAAAAATTTGCACTGGTTAATCGATTAACCAGTTTGCACTGCAACTGGTTAACCGATTAACACTGTACCGGAGGCGGAAAATAGCAGCTCAAAAGCACTTTTCAGCAATTAATCACTTCTCCAATAATCCAGATGATCATATAATCAATTAAGCACGAATTTAAACCAGAAAACAGTGATCCAACCAACATGTAAACATATTAAAACAACAAGATCACAAATCACATGGATCAAATCAACCAAAAGTCAATCAAAAATGAAGATCCACATCAAATATGCAAAATAAAGCTCAAAATATCATCGGATCTAGAATTCCAACCTATAAAGCGGAGAATTGCTTTGGTAATTGTTGATTCAACTTCAATTGAGCAGATCCAAGCTAGAAATCCGGAAATCCTTCAAGATCCAAGTGATTGCTTGTAGTAGAAATGAAGATCCACCAAAATTAAGCAAGAATTATCCAAATAAGCTCCTGTAGACCAACTTCAAAATTCAGATCCACAATAGCACGAAATTTGAATGGAGAATTGGAAATGATAAGGATGAAGGGTGAAGGTTTTAGCTCTAGAATTCAATGATTCCAATGGAGAATCAAAGAATTCAAGGTGAGAAGAGCTTTAGTGGAGTTTGGGAGACGAAAAGTTGAGAGCAAAATTCAAGAGTGAATGAATTCTGAAAAATGAAATGAAATTATGAGGATTGTGTGTGTGAGGTTTGGACAAATCATTTAAATATGCTCTAGGGTAAGATCCAAATGTGGTTTGGAGTGTGGTTTGTGAAAATTGGAATGGAATTAGGAATGGGAAATTGGAGGGAATTTGAATTAATTTGAAAATTAACCAAAATTTGAAGTGGTTCTAAATCCTTCCTTTGGTGTAAAATCAATTTCTCATGTGATCAAAATGGACCCCAAAGTGGCTGCCTTCAAAAACTCACGTGCAGAGCTAATTTTTGCCTTGGTTAATCGATTAACACCTTCAAAAATTCAAATTTGGCCTGATTTTTCATTGGTTAATCGGTTAACACCTTAAAAATTTGAATTTTGGCGCCTTTTGGAGGGAAATCTGCACATTTGCCCGTTTTCATCCGTTCTAAGCCCTGTCCAGCCTCTGAAACTTACTCTTGAATACTACAACCATGAGAATGCTTGAGATGGCCTGAATGATACCTCTTGATCTGAAAATTATCCTGCAAAACAAAATAAAATCAACCGCTCGATTGCCGAGCAAAATAAATGTCGGAGCCTCTGATGCTTGATATTCGGTCTTTTGCGCTAAAAAGAACTCTGAACCACAGGAAAACCTCGATCCCCCGCCTCATGAACAAATGCTATGATATGCAAGAAATGAGAAAATGCAACGAAAACAAAGGCCAAGTGCAAGAAACAGTTGGTCGAATTTTGGGGTACAATAGTTGTTAGTAAAATTATCATGTTTCTGATGTTGTTTTTAAAAAATGATTGCGTGGTTATGTTTGCCTTGATCTCATGATTACAACAAATATTCATTTGTTGATTTTGGTTAGTTTTTAAGGATTTCACGTTTTTGGAGGATTGAAGAAGATGATAATGGAGTCTTCAGTTTCTTTTCACGTGTTTTATTCATGATTACTTCATTATCACTTAACCATTGCCATAATCGTAATGCTAATCATAAGATACTCTTGGGTGGCAGTTGCATGCCAGATGCCTTCATTGCTTGTCCCCCACTTTGTGTACGCGTGATTAATGTGTGGCACATGGGATGTATCTTGGCCATAGGTTCTGGATAGAGTTCAGATGAGATAGATCCAACGGTTTATTAAGGATCAAATCTAGACCAGTGTGGTGCGTCAAATCTTGATCAAGCGGATCAGATCTTTTAGAGCCCCATAGCATGGACCCTAGGAGGGTCAGAGCTGGTGCGCTCAGACCTGATGGGCCTTCTTGCTTTTTATTATTCTCATCCCCCATTTTTTTTTGCCAAACACGCCCTTGAAGCAGGCTTGGGCCTATTTTTGTTGTCTGAACCTCTCCTTTTTCTTAATGCACCCCTCTCCTTATTTTCATCATACTTTCTTTGTTTTAAATGGTTTTCTTGATTTTCTTTTTTTTTTTTTATTTTTTTTAAAATTGTTTAAAATTCAATTTCCTTTTATTTTTTTTAGATTTATTTCCTTGTTAAAATTTATTTTGATATAGTTGTTTTTTTTAGGGTTTTGCTTTAGATTTAATCATGTAAATATAAGGTAGGGTTTCATCTTATGCTTTGATTCACGTGGTTTGATGTTGGCATAATCTTGATTAAATCTTAACCCTATTATTGATTGAACCTAATTCTCACATACTATGATGTAAGATAGTTTGGTTTATATTTTTTTTATTTTATGTATTTACTTTGAATAATCTTTGGGTCCACCTTGGTTGGTGGGATTGTTTATATTTGTGTTTCTTCTTGCTTTTATTAACCCTTTTGATCATTTCATCATTATATCTCATGTGCTAACCATGCTATTTTGTTTATGAGGTATCCTTTGAAGATAATTCATCATTTGTGCATCATGCTAACTCCTATGTTGGACATATATAGTTTATCCCATGCACTTTTTCATGTCATTCCCCCTTGGTGGGTACTATGTTTCCCTCTCCTATTACAATGTAATAGCTTAGGTTCTTTTTATGCTTGTTTGCTTACTTGTTAAGAAAGATAAAATGAACTAGGATAGAACACAGATTCAAAATAAAGAACAAATAAGACTTGATCCAATGTCAAGTCATTTTCAAAGTCATTTAACTTGGATTACCCTAGGGTTTCTCATTCTCTTTCTTATCTCTTCCATCAACCACACACTAACCTTGTATGTATTATACCCTTGCAAGCCGATTGCTTTGCGCATCTCCATCAACCTACCTTGATCTATTCACCACCCTTTTCTTTTCAAAATTTTTTCTCTATTTCTTCTGTCTCTTTGAGTCTAAAAACCTTGGTCTTGTACCAAGTGCATTTTCAAACCCTTTTTCCTAATAAATTTGGATGGTTGTGGAGTGGTTAGGCGAAGGCCTTTTCCTATCCCGAGTGTTTGACATTACCTTTAGGATTCACTGTTATAAACCACTTACCATTCAAAATTAAAACATCTTTAATAACAGAATAAGGTTATCTTTGTATTGAATTAAAGAGAGAGGATTGAGTAAAGACTTCTTCCTCTCCGAATATTAGGATACTCACTTTAGAGTGTGTGGTCTCGATACTCGTCTTTCAATATGAAGACGTGACTATATTCGCCATACCAACTTCACAATAAATTTTTTGAGATAAATAATTGTGTACTACCTGCAATGGGTTACTATACGAGGACTTATTTCACCCTTAAAAGCAACCCTCAACCAATCCAATGTGACATTTTGCCTTGATAGCGAAAACTATTTCTTTTAAAAAAAGACATGTTACGTTTGTTCTATCGCAAACAGGTAATGCCTAAGACTCCACAAGCGAGCTGCAATACACCTAATTGCTAGAATGCGTACGTCATCATCGTCTATAAAAATCACCAACAAACCGTAGTCCGAACTACGAATGCTCTAATTTTTCACTTCTTTTAAGTGAAGATACGTAGGCATAAGGGCCCCAATCCTTGGTGAGCACACTTTCATCTTTTTATCCGTAGTCCTTCGAACTATATTGACTCTGACTTTCTCATACCCGTTGAGAATATGTAGGCATAGGACCGTGAAGTCCTACCGAGTCTTTCTTCCCTTTCCACCTTCTATTTTCTTCTTTGTTTCATACCTTTCTCTCTCCCCCCTTTAAAACACTTTTAGAAACCAATCCCTTGGCAATATCCTTACACATATGACAAGCGAATGGTTCCCATCGAGTACGATGGATGTGAGGGGTGCTAATACCTTCCTTTCGCATAACCGGCTTCCGAACCATTTCTTTGGTTACAAGACCATCTTATCCTTTTCTTCTTGTGGGGTTTTCTCGATTTTTTCCTTTCCCCTTTTGGGATAAATAAAGTTCGATGGTGACTCTTCTGTTCTTCCACTTTCGCCTCTCTGTCGTTGCATTTTTTCAAGTAGCGACAACTTGGCGACTCTGCTGGGGAAATACCTAGCAAGCCAAACCTAGTTTGTTTGTCGTATGTGTGATTTTTTTTCTTTTGTTGATTTATTATGCTGTGTTCTTTTATCTGTTGGGTTTCTTGGGGATGGTTTGTGAGGAGAAATACTTTCTACTCGAGCTTTTCCAGTATAAACTAAGTTAGGAGGTGGTTGCTTTCTGATTTGCGAGACTTAGGACTCATTGAGTTGGTTTGACTTCCACCGCTCATATGAGGCCCCTTTGGGATAATTATGTCTTACGAGTAGTCGTAATTGCGTCTTTGTTTCCGACCTGGGAGTTCGTGATTCTAAGGACCTTTTTAGAACCATATTCCAAAGGTTATTAACATAACTTTGCACTCATCCTTTGAAGGGATTATCGTCTTACGAATTATCGTTATGATGAAAAACTTTTGAGGGTTAGTGCATGGGACTTTGTTTAAAGCCTTTGGGATGCCCTGTTATAAACCAATAGATTGCCTACTCGAGGTGAGAGATACCTTGCTATGTTGTCCTGCAGGATCTATGACCTTGATCCTTGTGCTACGAGACTGTTCTGGTGTGCATTCATAAGCATTGCATCGCATAACATTTTGCATATCAAGAGACTTAAAAGACAGTGATTATCTCAGGTATTGCAAAACAATGATTGATCAAAAGAAAAGAAGCACCAACTCCTTGAAGTTTAGAGAGCCAAAATTAGAAGTAATCCAAGATCTTTTGATTGACGTGCCAAAAGCTATCAAAATCAACTTTCAAGGAGAACATGGGAAGTTAATTGACCTTCTCTATTCTGGAGTGGACATTTGGGCTCTGTTCGCTATGGCCCAATTCTATGATGCTCCACTCAGATGTTTTACCTTCCAGAATTATCAATTGGCCCCTACTCTTGAAGAATATTTCCACCTGCTGAATATCAAGATTAAGGACCAACCCATCTATACCGGTTTAGAGGAAGAACCAAAATCTCTTGTTATTGCTTTTGCTCTTCGCATGACTAAAAAAGAGGTCGATGCTGGTTTAGCTAATAAATGAGGTACTCATGGGTTCCCCCTAAAGTTTCTGCTTAACAAGGCTATTCATTATAAGGCTGATGAAGATTGGGAAAGGTTTGGTGTCTCTCTTGCTTTGATAATTTATGGGATTGTTCTTTTTCCAAACATAGACAATTCCATAGACATCACTGCCATTACTCTCTTCATTCAGAAGAACCCTATTCCTACCCTTCTTGTTGACACTTAACACTCTATTCATTGGAGGAGTGAAAAGAAGGAAGGGATGGTTCAATGATGTTCTCATATGTTGTTCAAGTGGTATGTCTCCCATTTTCCAAAGGAATGACCATTTGTGGAGAACAAAGAGAAATTGAAGTGGCCTAGACGTATTATGCCTTTGGTAGCAGACAAAATTGCTTGGTACTCCCATGAGTACTATGATATGGAGATTATTTTCAGTTGTGGGGAATTTTGTAATATACCTCTGATTGGATGAGCTGGCTACATTAATTACAACCCAGTTATGGCATTGTGTCAATTGGGTTATGCTATGGAAGATGAGCCTGAGGCAAAGAAGATCCAAAGTTTTTTCTTGCTCAACAAAGCAGAAGATCCTGGATTTGTCAGGAAAGTTTCTAGGGCATGGACCAAGATCCATACAAAAGGAAGAATGGAGCTAAAAGAGAAAAATTGTGTGGCTAAAGAACCATACAATAGATGGTTGTTGGCTAGGGTGGCATAAAGGTTGTTACCGTTTCCTACAGAGCCTCCCGTGTAAGAGAAACCTCCTGTTCCCACTCATGTGTGCATGGAAGAATATGAGAAGCTGAAGCTAGTAGTGGAAAGGTTGACTAAGGAAAACCAAGATCTTCAAGTTGAAATCCACCAAGCTGGTGTGGAAAATGGCCAATTCAAGAGAAAGATGGAAGATGAGCAAGACCAAGTAGTTGAAGTAGCAAGAAATTAAAGCTAGAAACAGATTTAAGGATCATGTATCAAAATGGTCTTCAAGGGGCTGATGGGTTAGTGAAGACTCTTCAAGAGCGCTTGAAGGAGGCCAAAGAATTTTGTGAAAGAGCATGGCATTTTTGTGAACTAGCTTCTGCTGAAAAGAAGAGGAATAGGGAAAAACTTGAGGCTGATATTGATGATCTTGAAGAACAATTGAGAGGTGCTTTGACTTTGGCTGAACATGAGCGTCAACTCAAAGAAGAAGCAATGAAGGTTTCATATGTCACCCCCGATATATGGAACAATAAGTGCTTAGACTTGGAAACCGCTCAGGAAACGAATACTCTTTGGAAGGATCACTTTGAAACTTTGAAGAGGGATAGTTCACATTGGCTTAAGAAAGAAGTTCAACTCAAAATATTGTTGGACACTCATCTGGAATCCATCAGACATTATCAGCCAGCTTTAAACATGTACCGTGCTAGATATAATGATCTGGTAGAGCATTGTAATCTCATGATTCGTGATATCCCATGGAGGTTGGAATGCGCAATTCAAGATTTAGATGGAAACAAATATTCTGCCTTCAGTCCACCACTTCATTCAGCTCTGTGATCAGATGGTTGGTAGATTCATGTTTGAGTCAAAGAAACTTGAGGAACACCTCCAAAAGAAGACCTTTTAGTTGTATAGTCATTCTTTTGTTTCAAGAACTTTTGTATGCATCTTGTTGAACAATGAATAAGACATTTGTATTTGATCTTCCCTTAAATTAATGAAGAGTTGCTTTTGGTTTCAAAACTGCGCATTTTATTGTTTGATCACATTTTTATAATACTAATGATAATCATAAGGTCTCGAGAGTCTTTTAAGCATCATTCGAAGCATTGCATATACATACGCATCATTTTGCATTCCATGAAACCCGATCTCACAACCACTTACCCTTTTGCAGTAGGACAAACTGACTTCTCGACACTCCTATAACACCAGAAATAATCAAAGAAGAACCATGGACCAGCTGGAACAAAATCAAGTTGTCGTGAGAGAGGAGATGTAAAACATGAGGACTCAGATCACCCAGTTGATGGAGGTGATTCAAAATATGGCTAGAGGCCAAGAGGAAATGAGATAAGTTGCATAAAGGAATTTAAATGACTCTCATATTCCTGCTGGTGCAGTCCCAGCCCCAGATGGTGCAATCACGATTCCTACTGGCACTGTTCTGACCCCAGGTGGTGCAATCCCCATCCCTGCTGGCGCAGTTCATCCACCAGTTGGCGCAGTTCATCCTCCTGGCGGTACGCTTCCTGTCGCGGTGAAAATCGGATATCAAACTATTGGTTAGTTTGAATCTTTAATTCATTTTGCAACCGAACTTTGATTTGTCCAAAGGAAGGGATAAAGATCGAAATTCCCACAATGCAATGCAAATGCAAGATAGAGAGTTATAGGTTCGGGGGTTGGTTAAACTTAGGGAAGGTGCTAGCATCCTAAGTTTCTGTAGTACTCTACAGGAACCTCTTGTTTTATGTTTGTTTATTGCTAAGTGTTATCTGCTTAAAGGTTGAAAGACCTAGGGGTTTATTTCTAAGTATACTCGATAAGATATCACATCTTATGCCTACATATGGAATCAGAGTATCTGTAGTTCCCCTAAAGGGTTTGAGGAGTTCTTTGACTGTAGTCAAAGTTCCTACGGGTTTAGGGTAGTTGATTGATTGATTTTAGGAGAAAAAAACGAGTTGTCATTTTAAGAGAGATTTAACCGCCACAAGTTGTAGGAAAATAGTCTTTGCATCGTCTTAAGAGAAGGGATCAAGTACTCGGATATTGATCGACGATGTACGCCTCTATCTCTCTTAAGGCAAAGTCCCTATGGTATTGATTGTATTGATGTGGGGTGGAGATTCTATCTCGCTTAAGATGATTAACATCTATTTCTCTATTGTGTTTGAATAATATGGATTGAGTTGATTTGTTTTATATCTAAGTTATAAAGATAAAGGTCCTTCCTATGGGGTAGGATCTAACTTAGAAAGTTCAACTTGAATGGGATCAAGGATCGTAGGGGAGAATGATGCAAATGATGTGTACTACACACAATTGTTGAATCATGTGTAGGTTTTTCCTTTGGACGGAATGCAAGACGGAAATATAAATTGCGATAATGTAAATTGCTAAAGGTAAATTGCGGAAAGTAAAGTCATACACACGCATGAAAGCGCTAAGGTGTAGGTGAGAATTGTGTATGTGAATGTGCGTTGTGGAATCGGAAGCGAAATCGTAAGCGTACGATTGAATTTTAAATTGGTGTGAGATCATTTGATTTCTTTACGAAAATGTCGTATTAATTGCGAATTGATTTTATTAATAAACTTGAGATGGTAAATTAACTTGAGAAAAGGTTATTTGATTTATTATATTTTTAGTGAGATTATTTTTGAGGAAAAAGTTAAATTAACTATATTAAGTTAAACTGAATTCGTTTTAGTAAAAGTTTTATTTATTTTTAGATTTAACAATAATTAGATAAAAAAGAATTCGATTAATATAAATTGAGGAAAATGTTAAGTATAATGGATTCCTAATTATCATAAAAGGTTGTTATTGCTATTTATTTTAAGAGTTATTTTTTTAAGCATAAAGTGAATTTATATTAACAAACGATAAGGATTATTTTAAAAGAGGCTTATTATTATTTATTTAGAAAAATGGTTTGTTTAGTTTATTTTAAATAAAAGGGTGAATAAAGAAGAGGTCTAATTATTTAGTTGATTAGTTAAGTTGTCTAGATAGAAATATTTATTAAATAAGTTGGTTTTGATTAAAAAAGTTTTATTGGTATTATGTGGATTTTATTTAACAAAAAGGGTTATATTAAAATTAAATAAATTTTACTATACCATAAAAGGTTTATTAAGTTAAAAAAGGTGAGTAAATTGAAATAAGTTGATTAGTTAAAAGAGAATTGTTTAAAGTAAATTAAATAAGTTTTAGGTTTGTTTAATTAAAAAACTGATTAAATTAATTGGTTTAAAAAGGTGAGTAAATTGAAATAAGTTGATTAGTTAAAAGAGAATTTTTTAAAGTAAATTAAATAAGTTTTAGGTTTGTTTAATTAAAAAACTGATTAAATTAATTGGTTTAAAAAGGTTAATTATGATTACTGATTGATTAAAAAAATGATTAGGAGTTAATGGAGATAATTAAGGCGGATGGGTTGAGTGTGAGCAGGGTGCGAGGGTGTACGGTGTGCAACGCGATTGTGACTGTACGATGATGATCCGTTGGGGATCTGCGGTGATGTGTGTGAGGGTGCACGATAACTAGTGTGTATGTGCGCATACAAGATTGCAATATAAAAATTAAAAAGAAACCCTAAAACTCCCCCAATTTTCCCCCTTTCTCCGATCCATCTTTGTCTCTCGTTCTCCTTCTTCCATCGTCACCGTCCCTCGTTTCATCTCCCTCTCCCTTTCGATCCATCTTCTTCTTCACGATCTATGTTTCCCTCCTTCTCTATTCTTCAATTTCCTGCATAAACAAAACAATCAACAACAATGGATCAACATCAATATAAGAATCTCACGTTTAAAGATGGGTTTTGCAGGGGTTTCGTTTGGTTGAGATCGTGGACGGTGGCTTCATGAAGGACGGCGGGCGACAATGATGGTAAATGATTTTGTCGCGAACGGGAGTTTTTCGCAGCGGCTTCCGGCGGGTTTGTAGAAATGGCGAGGGCTCTGAAGGTGGTTCTTGCGAAGAAGAGAGGAGATAAGTTTCTCCTTTTTCGATTTCCGACCTCTGGGGTTTAATTTAGGGATTCGATGGGGAATTGGGGTTTTTCATGATGAACTGTTGTGAATTTGTGATTGGGGATTTTTGTGAGATTTTGCGTGTATGTGTGTATGGTGAAAAAGATGGTTGTTCTCTTATGTGTGCACGATTCATACTTATATAGCCTTATGATCCCCTTTACTCTAATCAATTTCATGATTTCTGTTAAAGCCTCGTGATTTCCTTTCCAAATTCGTATGAGTGCGTCTAACCAGTTTCGGAAAGCTCATTGATTGTGCTTGATTTATTGCAGATCAAAACGGGAACAAGTACTCCTCTTGAAGATCTTCACCGAGCTGGAATTTATTGACAATGAGTTGGACCTCTGTCTTCATGTTTTGAACAGTTTTGGAAACCAGTTTAAGAGCTTGTCAATTTTGACTGGGAAAGTTCTTAAGTCTGAAATTGATGGCTCTAATGCTTGCTCTTCATTGTTTACAGGGTTCAGTAAGTAGATTCGCCTTCTTTTACTTGCAACGGTGGGCTCCGCTTATTCAAATCAAACGTCTGCGGAACGCTGCTTTGGTGAGGATATTGGTTTGTTCTTCATTTCTGTATTTTGGATTCTTAAGTTGTCTTCTTTTCAGTGATTCGCACTATTTGTTTGTCTGGTACTATATTGAGTTGTAGATGTCAAGACCTCTGAAGGCAGGATTTGCATCAGGATAATGAACAGATAAAGCGCTTAGAGCGTTAACAAGAACACCCACAGGCTGTGCCTCTTGAGGCATTGGTTATATGAGGTCCAAAATTCCTTGAGGTACGGCTGAATGCTGAGATACGACAAACTCCTAATCCTGTAACCGACGTGCAGAAGGAAAATTTCCATACAATATGAGATATGCCACTTCCGGAAAGGTGCTTGATGATTCACAGGGCCGTCAGTTGTGGTTCACAACAGATTTTACATATTGGCAATTCGCGTGCGTAATCTGGTTCTTCTTCTTTGACATTAGCTTAAAGGCTATCACAAATGATGATCCTCACTTTGTTGCAGGTGGTTTAAGTTTATGTCCGCTGTTAAGTCATTTTGATACTCTGTTTAGGATGCTTATCCGGAGTGAAAGCTGAATTTGGATACACTTCCAACCTCATGACAGGTCTTCTTCATTGTCCAATTAGTTATCTAGCTTTGGCACTGTTTGGATATCGTTGTAATGATATTGATGCAAAGCTTTTTTTTATGCAGGTTGTGTGGGCAAGTTGCCGCAGTTCCGGCGAAAGCTCTGGTAATGCTCTTCTTTACATTGACACACCTGATAGGTTATTCTTCTACTTCCAACATACTCAGCTTTTTTTTAGGAGATGCAATGCGCTTCCCTGAGTTGGGTGTCCTTTGGAGGTCGTCACTTGGGAAAAAGGCAAGCCAACACCGTGACTGTGAAATATTGGATGAACCAACTGTGTGTTGCACAAAGTGATTATTCTCGAACTTCTCCTAACATGATATTACTATGACCTTGTGCAGGTGGGACCACAGGGGAAGTTCTAGGTGAGACGGAGCCCTCATGGTTACTCGGGAACATCTGCAGCTAGCCTGTCATAGAGTCGAATAAATAGTTGTGAGGAGGATCCGTAGTGCTCAACCAGTTCTATTAGGGATTTCCTGGGCACTTGTGTTTTGATAACACGTTCCAAAAACCATAGGAGTCATGATCACTAGGTTGGCAGTGAGGGATTGAAATTCAATCTGTTGTTGTAATTGCCGTAAGAGTAACTTCTCCATATATACATTGTTCCTCCTTTCTCTTCTTTTGAATTAATTTGTCTAATTTCGTGTTGTGACTGCTCAGTGAAATTGGAATGTTTCTTTTGAACACAGGTATAGCCATACTTGAAGAACATGATGAGTACGACACGAGATAGCATTGGCAATTGCGATGTTTGTTTCAAAGATCAGGACAAGTTGGAGAATGTGATAAATCCTTCCCAGGACGCCTCGAAGTTTAGAGTTCAAGGTTGGATGCAAAGAAATGCTTGGAGTTATGAAGTGTTGTGCATTTATGAATCTCGTATGCTTGCTAGTGGCTGCTGTTTGTCGGTTTTGGTTTACAGGTCGCTGAAAAGGGTCTTGGCTCCGTTTGGTGGACAACATGGTTAGCTTGACCATACTGGGTGAAGCTTTTGCTATTTGTTGTTCTAAGCTCAAAGTCTTCATGAAACAGGGATTATCTCACAGCGGAACCGACGTTCTCTCTCGCGGTAAAGACGAGGTCGCCAACCTAACTTCTTTCCCTATCAAAAGGAAGTCTCCTTATGGCTTATGAATATCTCTCGATTTTCAAACTGTTACTCATGCTCGTAGTACAACCATTAATGCAGAATTTGAAGACGCTCTTTGGTCGAGATGCTTTCGAGGACATGGCTCAAAGTTGTTGCGAAGTCTAACTTGCAAGGGTTACCCACATGATATTTCAATTGTAGTAGTACAGTGTCTCTAGTTTGTGTAATCACTTTAAATTAGCCACACTAGAAGTGAATAAAGTTGAATTTCTTCTTCATTTACCCATTGTGTAACCTGCTGTAGTTATCCACAAATATTAATGATTAAATGTTGTTGGTGTTTCTATTTGGAAAAGGGATGTTCCGAACAAGCTCTCGTATGATTCATGACAGGATAGATCATCTTTTTCTGCAGGTGGAAAAGTCCTCCGTGGGGCTGATAAGGTTACTTGGAAATTCTCCCCTTGCTTCAAGCGGATATGGTCCCTCACTACTGTGGGATCACTTTAACTACATGTTGTAATTCTTATGTGTAAAAAAACTTTGCTATTTCCATGTAATCAATATGTGTCGTCATTGTTTTCTCTTTGAATTGCTCGAGTAAAGTTAGAAATAAATGGTGGCAATTGAAACCCCTTCCGTACATTTCTGTTTGTGTTATGATCTAAAGGCCTAACCTCTAGCCAATCCCTTGGGTGCATAAGTAAAGCTTGTACCAACTCTTAGTTTGTCCATATGCACCTGGCGCACTTGCATTCTTTTTAGATTCAACCATATAACACTTCGAAGCGTGAGCTTTGGACCTTGAGATAAAGACTTGAATTAAACTCGGAGTGAGCTTCAAATTGAATTAGTTGGAAAACAGGAGTCTTGAAATCCAATTAAATCCTCATGAGATGTACCGAAAGAGTTTTAAAGTGAAACGAGTCGAACTTCGCCATCATCACCCAAATAATACCACTTGATTAAACTGCAATTCCATACGAATGAACCTGAACCTTGAATCCGCATCATCCTGCACTGGAAGGCTACGTAAAAACCTGTCAAAGACGTCTAAAAAAACCAAAATAATCCGGCACGCATTCGTTAGTCCGGATAGATACGTATATAGGAGCAGAAAGATAAAACGTAAGGAAATGCACAAGGAGGTGGAATCTTAAGGTCAAAAATTAGGGTGCGACACTTCCACCTCCAGTTCATTACGATGACCATGAGGAATTCTACAGTCCTCATGAGGATTCGATTGTGGATGCTTATGGGCCACAAAATACTGATTTAGAGAAGAATTTCAATGCTCTGCAAGAGATTGTTAGAGCAATGCAAGGTCCTGATGTCTTAGGATTGGACGTTGCTGAGTTCTTTCTTGTACCCAGAGTCAAAATACCTCCAAAGTTCACTATTCTAACCTTCGAGAAGTATAAGGGTAATAATTATCCTAAGACCCACATCAGGTCGTATTACAGGAAAATGGTCGCTTACTTAGATGATGAGAAGCTTCTGATCCATTTCTTCCAAGACATTTTAACTGAAGCTTCCTTAGAGTGGTATATGCAACTTGAGCGCTCTCAGATTAAAAATTGGAAAGAGTTGGCAGACGCTTTTATAAAGCACTATCAGTACAATACTGATATGGCTCCAAATTGTATCCAACTACAAAATCTAACCCAGAAGCCTAATGAGTCCTTCAAAGACTTCGCGCAAAGATGGAGAGGTTTAGCTGCAAGGGTGCAACCATCATTGCTTGAAAGAGAATTAATTGATATCTTCATGGGAACTTTGCAAGGTCCAATCCTTGAACGCTTAACATCTACCACTTCTACAGTATTCTCAGAACTCGTTATGGTTGGTGAAAGATTGGAGAGCATGATGAAGGCTGGGAAAATTCAAAACGCCAGTGGATCCTCGAGCAGATCTAAAAAAATGTATCAAGGATTCATAAAGAAGAAAGAAGGAGAAGCCAGTGCCGCTTCTATGGAAAAAGGAAAAACTCATCAAGGTTACCACCATATTGTTGTTGTTACTCCTCAGCAATCGCTTTCTATCCCTACTAGCCAGCCTGTGGCTTAACAACAACTCCGACAACAACAACACGTCAGAACCAGTACCAAGGCCAACAGAGACAACGAAGGCCAGAAAAAATATTTGATCCAATTTCATCAACATATGCTAGATTACTTTCGTACCTTTTGAAAGGAGGGTTAGTGAAATTAAGGGAAATAAGGGACCCTTCAGCTGTCCTTCCCCCTGGATATGATGTCAATGCACACTGTGAGTTTTATTATGGCGCTCTAGGTCACAGCATCAAAAATTGCAAAACCCTGAAGTATGTTGTTCAAGATCTCATTGACTCGAAAGCAATTAATTTTACCAATAATACTCCCAACATCAAGACAAATCCCATGCCTTCTCATCATCACTCCACAAACATGATTAAGGACTCGATAGGGATTTAATTGATTTCAAACACTGACAAAATAAACACGTCTTTTTTCTATTGTTAAAGAGCAACTCTTGTTGAAAAACATTCATCCTGGTTGTCTAGTAGATTGTCGCATTGGCATGATTAATCCTCAAGACTGCACTGAGCTGAAGAAGGGTATCCAATGTTTGATTGATCAAGGCATGCCAGTGGTAAAACAAATCTCAAAAGATGAAGAAGTTGCCACTCTTAATATTCCTTTTGATGCATTGGATATATCGTATGATGATGAAGATGAACCATGGAATCTCCCTATTAACTTGGCTTGTGCTCCGTTGACCATTCCTTGTAATGAAGAAGACTGGGATAACGTGTATGGTAAAACTCATGTTCCTTTACAGATCCTATGTGATGAATCATTTATGCTCCCCTGTGATCAAGACAGAAGGCCTCTAGATATACCTTACGATCCAATTGAAATACCCATGTCTCCACCTTCGATGAACCCGTTTGTTATTTCAACCTCAGCCCCATTTCCTTACGAGAGTACAAAATCTATTCCATGGGTATACAACCAAGCTATCTTTCTTAATGGGCAGAAGGTTAGGGAAGAAGATATCCTAGAGGAGAAGAGGACAGTGGAAAACATTGTGGGGACTGGTGGCGTCACCAAGAGTGGTAGAATTTTTGCACCAACAACCTCACCCATTAATAACCATGGTAATGTTAACAAATATACTGGAAAGTAGGTCACCGCTGAACAGGGGCATTCCTCCAAACAGAAGGTTGTTTCTAATGACGAAGCGGAGGAGTTTCTGAGGATTATACAAAAAAGTGATTACAAAGTGATTGATCAGCTCAATCAAACCCCCTCAAAGATCTCCATGCTATCATTACTGATGTGTTTGAAAGCTCACCAAGAGGAATTATTGAAATTCTTAAAGGCCGCTCATGTGCCTCAAGAAATATCGGTGGTGCAATTTGAAGAAGTGGTAGGGAACATAGCTTCTGGTCATATTCTGAGTTCCAATGACGAAGAATTACCCCTTGAGGATAAGAATCATAATATGGCCTTTCACATCTCTATGGAGTGTGTAGATGTTGTGTTCTCTCGAGTTCTAGTCTATACTGGGTCATCACTGAACGTGTTACCTAAAAATTCACTATGTAAGTTATCAATTGAAGGGCTTACAATGAAGCCTAATTAGACGATTGTGAAGGCTTTTGACGGAGCCAGACAGACTGTAATTTGCGAGGTTGATCTCCCTATTAAGATTGGACCACATACGTTTATTATCACATTTTATGTGATGGACATATATCCGGCCTACAGTTGCCTTCTCGGTCAGATCCATTCAGTTGGTGTTGTGACATCAACCCTTCATCAAAAGCTCAAATTCATGATCAACAATCAAATGGTTATCATTGAAGGGGAAGGAGATGTTCTCGTAAGCCATCTAGCTTCTTTCTGGTATATTGAGGTGGGAGGAGAAGTGAACGAAAATCCGTTCCAAGCTTTTGAAGTGATTAATGTTGAGATGATTCATGATAAACCTGCACCTTCGATCGTGACATGGAAAAATGTAAAGACGGTTATTGAAGAAGGACACCCTCGGGGATGGGGCAGAGTGTTGGAACTTCCAGTCAACAAAGATGGTGTCGGTCTAGGTTATACTAGCAAGCAGAAAGCGCAAGAGAAGAACACCTCTGACAGAGGTAAATGACTTGTAACTCCCTTGGTTTTTACTAGTGGAGGCCATCTCGATGATGGTCAAGTCACATTTTTGGAAACCAAAGATGGCGTTCCTGAAGAGCCGTGTATGGTGTACCCAAGAACACCCAATTAAACGTTGAACAACTAGAGTATTGTGGAAATCCCTGAAGTTATTCTAGTAGAAGAGTAATTCCCTGCTTTTTCTATTTTTCTGAAATCCTATGCTCTGCCCAAGGCATATGGATCATGCTGTAGGGCCCTTTTGCTTTTAAAAAAAGCATGACCTTATCATCAAAAAATAAATTTTGCATTCAATTGCGCTCTCTTTCTTTCATTTTTATTTTTGCACATGAAAATAATTTAAAAGGCAATGTTTTTAGCTTTTTTCTTCTTCATTTTTCTTAAAATAAAAGCATGAAATCATTCATCGTGCAGATCTTCCCCTGTTCCCGTTGATAATGATTATGCTATGGTCCGATATGACTTTGATTACCCAATTTACCATGCTGACGAAGACTGTGAGGAAGATTGTGATCTCCCAGAGGAGTTGACTAGGCTGCTAAAACAAGAGTCGAAGGTCATTCAACCATACCAAGAAGAGATTAAAGTCATCAACATCGGAACTGAAGATGACGTCAAAGAGATCAAGATAGGTGCCACCTTGGACACAGAGGTGAAGACAAAGTTGGTCGTATTGCTGTGAGATTAGGTTGACATGTTTGCTTGGTCCTATAAGGACATGCCCGGTTTGGATAAAGATATTGTAGTGCACAAATTTCCCCTCAAGGAAGACTTCCCGCCGGTGAAGTAGAAATTGAGGAGAACAAAACCAGAGATATCCTTTAAGATCAAAGAGGAAGTCTAAAAGCAGCTAGACGTGGGTTTCTTGGCAGTATCCAGTTACCTACAATGGGTAGAAAGTATTGTTCCAGTGCTGAAGAAGGATGGGAAGTACGAATGTGCATTGACTACAGAGATCTCAATAGAGTGAGTCCGAAAGATGATTTTCCTCTGCCGCACATTGATGTGCTAGTAGATAACACAACCCAATTCTTTGTCTTTTCATTCATGGATGGGTTCTCCGGCTATAATCAAATCAAAATGGCACCAGAAGATATTGAAAAGAAAAATTTCATCACCCCACAGGGAACTTTCTGCTATAAAGTTATTCCATTCAGACTTAAGAACTTAGGCGCGACATATCAACGAGCTATGGTTACTCTCTTTCAAGACATGATACATAAAGAGATTGAATGTTATGTAGACGATACGATCGTAAAATCCAAAACTGATGAAGAACACCTCATTCATCTGGAAAAGCTTTTTGGAAGACTAAGGAAATTCCGACTGAGACTAAATCCCAACAAATGCACTTTTGGTGTAAGATCTGGAAAACTGCTAGGTTTTATTGTAAGCCAAAAGGGAATTGAAGTCGACCCAAATAAAGTCAAAGCTATCCAAGACATGCCGGCGCCTAAAACTGAAAAAGAAGTCTGAGGTTTCCTTGGGAGGTTGAATTACATTGCGAGATTCATATCTCATCTGACGACCACTTGTGAGCCCATTCTCAAATTGCTTAGAAAGGATTAAGTTGTTGTATGGAATGACAATTGTCAGAGAGCTTTCAAGAAAATAAAAGATTATCTGCAAGAACCACTGATCTTGATGCCTCCAGTGCCAGGACGACCTCTGATCATGTACCTAACTGTCTTAGAAGGATCCATGGGATGTGTATTGGGTCAGCATGATGAGATTGGTAGGAAAGAACATGCAATCTATTACCTCAGCAAGAAATTTAATGATTGTGAAACGAGATATTCAATGCTCGAAAAGACGTGTTCTGCATTAGTGATGGGCTAAAGACGTGTCTACTTATGCGTCTAGCGGTATCTTACTGCAAGTGCACAGCCTATCGAAGTAATATTTAAGATTATCGATCCACAGGGATTCTATTGTTACTTAGTGCTAGATGAACTTCTAGTTTAGCTAAGGCGAATGGTTGTCACGATTGTTGTTGGTTTTTAAGACTATTAAAGGCGGAATTAAATTTAAGTTTTTAATAAAATAATACTAAGGCGGTCGGTATGTAATTATACTAACTTAGGTGGGTCAATCTAACCTAGGCTTATAAAGATGTTCACTTAATCTATTCGATAGAGATTACCAGTTTAAATACCCTCAACTCACACTCTCGTGGTCTTATATCAGATCTTATCCCTAAAGCCCTATGCCTGCTCTCGCTAGCCCATAAGTGTTTAGAGGTAATTTTTGGAAACAAAATAATTCTAATTTATCTTAAAGCGCTCTCGCTGTGTTTAATTTAAATGCCTAACTTTAGCTATCTGGTTAAAATCTCACACTCTCGTGGTCTTGACCTAACCTAATACCCTTTTCTTACTCTCGTAACGAAAAGGTCTATTTCAATTAAAAAGTATCAGCCAGAATGTTAAGTGATTAATTATTTTAGCCTATGGTTATATTTTACCGGTTAAGTTTGTTATAACTACATACCGCCCTAAGGTATTTAGCTACTCATCGAGGGTGAATCAGACACAGAATTAAATAATAACTTACTCATGGCAGAAGAATAAATAGGCATTATAATTAAATTAAAGTGCAATAAATTGAAAAACCTGATTAACAAATATCTGAGTAGACTCCTTCTTCCACAGACTGGAAGGCTTGGAGTAGGCGGAAATAAAAATTAAAACGAATGCTGAAGGTTGGAAACAATTAAAAGTATAACAATTCCCTAATGTTGGAAATTGTTACACGGTTGGTTTGGATACAAATAAAACAAGACAGAAAATAAAATAATGCTGGAATGAAAATTCTGGTTCGTAAGGTAATTCGGCAGAGCTTCCGCAGGAATTTTGGATAATGAAGTCTGTCCTCCAGTTCACCTGAGCTGGTACTATTTATAGAGCCTTTAATGGGCTGGAGTCTTGGTCTTTTGTTTCTTGGGCCTTGCTGAAGTGGTTGAGGAAATGCTGGAACGTGGCAGCAAAAATGGGAGAAGTCGTCTTCACGTGCTGCCTTGAGGAGAAATAAGAGGAGAAGTGGTCTTCACTGGTGCTTTGACGTAGTCTGAGTCAAAACCAAGTTTTATCCTTGTCACGGGCGTGACAAGGTCTTCACGTTCGTGAATTGAGGATTTTAAGTGTCACGGTCGTGACTACTTCCTTACGGTCGTGATGGCCCAATTTGGGGTGTCACGGTCGTGACACCCTTGTAACGACCGTGGCTGCAACAAATTATGCAGTCTTTTTGCAGGCTTCTGCCTTTCTTCATTTTCTTGTGGTCTTTTTCGTTCCTTTCCTATTAATTCATGATTCGGCCTCACATAACGATGTACCTGCAAAATAGTAAGAAAAACTCGAGAAATCGAGCGTTAAAACGGTGAATGCGCGATAAAACGTCAATGAAATCTAGCGATATAATCGATGCGTTTTCTCGTCATCAAACTTCCCCAAACTTAAACCTTTGCTTGTCCTCAAGCAAATAGTCGGTTGAAAATCGGCGGACAAGATTTTATTCGCGCATACTCGTAACAAACCGTACGGTGGATCGTTTTGTCGGATAGTCCGGTACTTTGATAGAACACTACCGATACACAAATGACACAAGCAACAAGCTATGTCGTCGACTTCCCGTCAAGCGAAACAATCGGCAATCACATTACGATTTCACCTAGAGTTTTTCGATCTTATTTCGCCCGGTTTCGTTCTAGCGCAGTCACATTAAGCCCTTTGCCTTAGCACGCACGTAGTGGAGTAGCCGGTTAGCGATTTTGATCCTTTTTTAGCACGGGGTCTGGTACACGAGTGTGGTAACCCTTCATGTTTTATCCGATTCGGAGGTTGTGGGGGATCGAGCCGTAGCACGCCCTACCGAGTTCAGAACCAGTACCTCTGAACCAACTCGAAACGGATTCCTTCTCATATTTCTCGTTTCTTATCTGCGACCGTGTACTTTGGTGCAATTTCTTTTCATTTTGCATCGAGATACGAGGGATCATTATTGATTAGGCATCAAACGCTTATATTCATCGGCTCCCCACGTGGTTTGTGTTCAGACGGTGCTGACTGCTAGTATAAACTACTGGGGGTTACTTTTGAACTGAAACTAAAGGTGCAATTCGCAATGGTGATCGGGATGGAATTTCTTAAGCAGGGGGTCGAAGATGTCAAGATTGTATTGGTCTTGTTTAATCGTTCCCGGCTTCGTAGTTACGAACCATTCGGTGGTAAGTCGGGTAATGCGAGTAATTAAAGATTTTTCTGGTATGGCTTAATAATCGGGGAAAGCTCGAAATTAAAGAAAATAGCGCACAGATTTGCTCATTTCATTAATTTGTTAAAAGGAATACAACGGAATTGAAAGTACAACGAAATGAAAAAGTGCTGAAATGAAAGGTACCTCTCCCACACTATATCAGACATTGTCCTCAATGTTGTGATATAAATGTGGCACAAATACAGTACAAGGCTAAAATGAAAAACAACATAAAAGTAAACTACTGCTGCTGAGGACCGCGGGCTCGGCCTCTGGTGCGAGAGCGGCGTCTAGAGGGAGTCGCGTCGGGATCAGAACCGGTGCCGGAGGTAGCAGTAATGCTGATGCGGAGCGCTTCGAGCTCGCCGAAAAGTTCTCCAAACCGCTCATTAGTGGCCTCCTGGTTGGCAGCAATAGTGCCGAGTAAAGCATCATACTGCGCCTTCTGCCGTCGCTCCAGTGCGGCGTTCATCTGGTTCTGCTGATGAATCGCCAGGAGGACTTCCTCAAGTGTAACTGCGGGAGCAGGGGGCTGTCGGGTAGATGTCTCTGGGATATCCTGGACAGGCTCAGCTACATCCATAGCGTCCTGCATCTCGTCCTCTGGAGCGTCTGCCTGATCATCATGAACCGGGACGTGATCGGCAGCAGCTGGTAAGGCAAAGAGCCAGTTGGCTCGGTTGGATGGGTCGATGCGGGTGCGGGACGGCAGAGTGATGTGGTGGAAAATGGTGCCATTGACAACAGGGCTATACCTGCCATCCTCTCGCTGCGCGATCAGGTGGGCGGACCGGCAGTAGCTCATGGTCAGGAATTCGGCGGCGAGGTGAGGCTGATTAACGAGCGCGTCACCAAGCCCCAACTGAATGGCGAGGGCAGTGACAATGCCGCCTATGAAGAACGGGGAGGAGCCTCGCTGTGCAATGGCCTGAATGTGATGAAGCATGAACGGGGCAGCATTGATCGGCTCGTCATGAAGAGCGCAGTATAAGAACAGAAGCTCCTTGGAGTTGAGCTTGTGGTTGCTTTCTCTAGCAAAGATTGTGTTGCAGATGACCCGGTGAAAGTAGCGGATTGCCGGGTTGTGGATGTGTGTGGCGTTGAGGCTCTGGAAGGTGGATGCACGGGTGTTGGTAAGGTCGTGCCATAGAGTGAATGCTTGTTCACTGAAATTATCTGGCACGCGACGGTGGGCTTCGGTGCCGTGATCGAAACCTAACAGCTCGGCGATCCTGGTTTGCGGGAGGTTGAACTCCTGGCCGTGCAATCGGAATGTTACGATGCCGGTAAGCTGACTCTGAGAACCGGGAGGGGTGATGTAACTGTAAGAGCTGAGGAACTCCAGCGTCAGAAGTTCGAAAGTAGGCTGAGGTTGACGACAGAGGTCCCACAGACCGACCTTTTGCAGTAGGCTTTGCACGCTGGCCAACATTCCGAGTTCTCGCAGGCAGTCAGTGGCAATGTAGCGGGTAGGTTGCAGACCGCGGTTCTGGAAGCGGATGAAACGGTCTCTCTGGTTTACTCCAGCTTCGCCTTCTCTAAAGATGATGGAATCCATAACATGCAAGAGTGAAGAGTGAGGGAGGAAGGATTTTGTGAGGTTTTGTGAGAAAAATGGTAGAATGAGGGAGATAGAGGTTCGGGTTAAATACGGGAGAGTGTAAATGAAATGGTTGATGATAATGGAGGATTAATGGGGGTAGTGGAGAGGTTACGGCGGTTGTGGAATGAGTGGGTAGTGTTTTGGGTAGGTTATGGATGGAGAAGAAGAGGGGACACAATGAGAAACAGTTCTGTTTCTCACGGTTCCTGTAATAGAGGTCGTCACGGTCGTGACAGGGGCGTGACGGTCGTGACACGCTAAATGAACACGTCACGATCGTAAGTTAGGTGTGACGACCGTGAGGGCATATTTTGCTAAATAATTCCCAGAAAAGAACATTGTCTCACGTTATTTATAAATTGATAATAATTTATTTTATTCAGTAGCACTTATATTAAATACACACCATATTGTTTATCATTTGCAACACAGTAGTATACGAACTTAAGATTGTATACATGAAATAATGCAGTCATACAGTATATAGAAAAAATATATAAATTGCTAAAAATGAAGAAATAATTGAATTAAAAGGTGCATGACATAAAGGAAAAAATGAAATTACAGAAACGGAAATTATGTTATGAAATTGTTGCGAAAGATAAATTTAACTGGAAACGAAAATAATGAGAAAAAGTAATGAGAGAAAAAATAATAAACTAAATCACTTATAGCCGTTTCAAAGGCGTTTCTTCAGGTCTTCGATGGCGGAGTCCAAATGATAGAATTGTTCGCAGGCCATGTCAGTCAATCCTATAATGTCCAATCGCATGCTCTTAATGTCTTCTTTGAATAGATTAATGTCAGTTTGGTAGGCATTGAGAGTGTGCATGATGTTTTGTAAGTTGTTAGCGTACTCTCCGTGATTCGCTCCAGGGGTTTCATGAACTTTGTCAGTTGGGTCAGTGTCATGGTATCCAGGAGGTGTCTCAGGGTCAGTTTCAACAGCGGTCATTATATCATCCGTTATCCTGTGAGACTGAGGTGTTTCAGGAGTGGCTGGATAATCAGGTGGGTTTAACTCATAAAGCCAGTTATCCTTATTATGAACACTTACTTTAGCATGATTGGGCAATGTGAACAGGGTGACTACTTCGTTCCGGATTAGGTACTCAAAAGGTGGGCGTCCTAAATTCCTTATGATATGTCTATTGAAGTAGAATTTAAGATTCATTGGGCGGATGGTTCCCAGACGGGTGCACCTGTCCAGTTGGTACCTAAGTCCTAAGGCATCAGCAATCATGGTTACAAGACCTCCTACTACTATAGGTAATTCAGGTTCTTCTTGGATGCGGGTGAAGGTTTGCATCATGAAAGGTACACCATTAACAGACTGTCCATTAGTGAAACATGACATAATAAATAATTCATCTTTAGAGACTCCGGTAATGTTTTCTTCTTTTCCAAAGAAGGTGTGGGCAAGGAATTTGTGGAAGTAACGGAGAGCAGGATTATGGATCTCATCATTGTTCATGTCATTTGGTTCAGGGTGGTAGTTTCCGGTTAGAGTTCCCCAAAAGAAATCTAGCTCTACATCCATCAATTCTACCTGTGTGGTAGTAAAAGCAAAAGGTCCACTAGGGAATCCTAACAAGTCAGCTAGTTCTTTATGGTTAAAGTCGTATTCTATCCCAAATAGGCGGAAACTAATAAATCCTTTCCTAAATCCAAAACCGCGCTCAGGTAGGTAAAGTAAGGAGCTAAGGAACTCAAGGGTGAGCTCACGGTAAGTCGCAAACTTATGTTGGATCATTGCATTCTCCCATCCGAGTCGGTTGAACAAGTACATGACACTATCATGTATACCTAAGGTTTCCATAGTCCTATCATCTGGGTACAGGGTCAAATCCATCTGCCTCTGTGATAACTCTTCGAACTTCATTCTTTGGTTCCTACCTCTAAATTTGGTTTCCATATAGTTAATTGGTTGGTTAGCCATGGTCAGTGAAAATACGGGGGAAACAAATCAGTGGAAAAGACTTTAGAAAATCTGTAAAAAGTGATTTAAGATAAAAATAAGAAAATCAAATGCTAAAATGTAATGGCGATAATAGTAATGTAAAATAAAACTGACAAAACAATTTAAACAAATAGTAATAACGATAATTAAAAATGCTCTAAAGGAAAAGAATAGTTTAAATAAGTAAATAAGTAAATGGGTTGCCTCCCACTAAGCGCTGTTTTTATTGTCAAAAGCCTGACGTAATGCTTTAGTTTAGATTAATCAGGGGAATTGGTGGACAATTCTAAAAGCTTTAGATTATTCGCATAACCTCTATTTTCAACTTTATGATAGTGTTTTAGACGTTGTCCGTTTACTATGAATGGTTCACTATCCTTACCCTTAATTTCTATTGCTCCACTTGGGAATACTTTAGTTATATCAAAGGGTCCTGACCATCTAGACTTTAATTTTCCAGGAAAGAGCCTAAGTCTTGAATTAAAGAGGAGTACAACGTCTCCCACACTGAATTCTTTCCTAGATAGGCGTTTATCATGCCATCGCTTAGTTCTTTCTTTATATATCTTAGCATTTTCATATGCATCTAACCTTAATTCTTCTAATTCGTTAATGTCTAGGATTCGCTTTTCTCCTGCAGCATTATAGTTTATATTGAGAGTTCTGATCGCCCAATAAGCTTTGTGTTCTAGTTCTACTGGGAGGTGACAAGATTTTCCATAAACTAGTTTGAAAGGTGTAGTACCTATGGGTGTCTTGTAAGCGGTCCTATAATCCCATAGAGCTTCATTAAGTTTAGATGACCAATCTTTCCGAGATATGGCGACAGTCTTTTCTAAGATTTGTTTAATCTCTCTGTTTGAGACTTCGACCTGTCCACTTGTTTGTGGGTGATATGGTGTAGCCACACGGTGTCTTACTCCATACTTAGATAGTAATTTGTCAAAGATTTTTGAAATGAAGTGCGAGCCACCGTCACTTATGACGAGTCGAGGCACACCAAATCTGGGAAAGATTATGTTTTTGAAAAGCTTTATTACTACTCGTGCATCGTTTGTAGGAGAAGCTATGGCTTCAATCCATTTCGAGACATAGTCAACAGCTACGAGTATGTAATTATTACCGAAAGATGATGGGAATGGTCCCATGAAATCTATTCCCCAGACGTCGAAGATTTCTACTTCTAAAATTCCCTTTTGGGGCATTTCATCTCTTCTTGAAATATTGCCAGTGCGTTGACACCGATCGCAACTTATAACAGCGATGTGGACATCCTTCCATAGATTAGGCCAGTATAAGCCGGCTTGCAAGATTTTTGCACAAGTCTTGGAAGTGCTTGCATGTCCACCATAAGGAGACGAATGACATTGAGCAATGACATCTTCTATTTCTTCTTCGGGAATACATCGGCGAAAGATTCCATCTGGTCCTCTTTTGAACAATAATGGTTCATCCCAATAGTAATGTTTCAGATTATGAAAGAATTTCTTTTTCTGCTGATAGGTTAGATCTGGTGGAAGAGCTCCTGCGGCTAGGTAGTTGACAATGTCAGCGTACCATGGCAGTCCTACAGTTGTCTGTAATGTTTCCATGGGTTCTGGTTCATTTATATCTAACTGAGCTAGGTCGCTTCCTATTTGTGCTATCAGCTGTTCATACGGAAAATCATCGTTAATCGGCACTTGTTCGGGTTTAATGCCTTCTATTCTAGATAAATGGTCCGCTACGACGTTTTCAGTACCTTTTTTATCTTTTATTTCTAGATCAAACTCTTGTAAGAGTAAAATCCATCTTAAGAGTCTTGGTTTAGCATCTTTCTTAGTTAATAGATATCGGATAGCAGCATGGTCTGTGTAAATGATTATTTTCGCTCCAACTAGGTAAGAGCGGAATTTGTCAAGCGCAAAGACAACTGCTAGCAATTCTTTTTCTGTAGTAGCGTAGTTCATCTGGGCAGAATCCAAGGTTCTACTGGCATAGTAAATCGCATGGAGTTTCTTTTCCTTTCTCTGGCCCAGAACTGCGCCTACAGCATAGTCACTCGCATCGCACATGATTTCAAAAGGTAATCTCCAGTCAGGGGGTTGCATGATTGGTGCGGTGATGAGGGCTGTTTTTAGAGTTTCGAATGCTTTAAGACAATCTTCGTTGAATATGAACTCAGCGTCTTTCATTAATAAACCAGTAAGAGGTTTAGTGATTTTCGAGAAATCTTTGATGAATCGTCGGTAAAAACCGGCGTGTCCTAAAAAGCTTCGTATTTCTCGAACGGTTTTAGGGGGTTGAAGATCTTTTATTACTTCAATCTTAGCCTTATCAACTTCAATTCCCTTGTCTGATATTACATGACCTAATACTATTCCTTCGTTGACCATAAAATGACATTTCTCCCAGTTAAGCACGAGATTTACTTTTACACATCTTTCTAACACCATTTCTAAGTTCGATAAACATCCTTCAAAACTTTGCCCGCATACAGAGAAGTCGTCCATGAACACTTCCATGATGTTGTCTATAAAATCTGCGAAGATTGACATCATACATCTTTGAAAGGTTGCAGGAGCGTTGCACAATCCAAAGGGCATTCGCCTGTAAGCGAATGTTCCATAAGGACATGTGAATGTAGTCTTCTCTTGGTCATCAGGATGGATAGGGATTTGGAAAAATCCTGAGTACCCGTCAAGATAACAGAAGTAAGAATGCTTGGCTAATCGTTCTAACATTTGATCTATGAAAGGTAGTGGGAAATGATCTTTTCGAGTGGCTTTGTTTAGTTTACGATAATCTATGCACACTCTATATCCCGTCACTACTCTTTGCGATATCGATTCGCCTTGTGCGTTTTTCACCACAGTGATACCTCCTTTCTTTGGCACTACATGTATTGGACTAACCCATTCACTATCAGAGATTGGGTATATTATCCCGGCATCTAATAATTTCTTGACTTCTTCCTTTACTATAGTGCTAAGGGTTGGGTTAATTCTTCTTTGTGATTCTCTGGAGGTTCTGCAATCTTCTTCAAGCAGAATGCGATGCATGCAAACCGAAGGGCATATTCCTTTAAGATCAGATATGTTATATCCTAACGCAGTTGGATATTTCTTCAAGACATCTAAAAGTTTCTTTGTTTCTATAGTTCCTAAACTGGAATTTACTATAACTGGTCTTTTACATTCAACGTCTAAGAATTCGTACCTTAGGTTATTAGGTAAAGTTTTTAATCCTAATGTAGGTTTATCTTTACTTGGCATGGGATCCGGCGTAAATGCTAAACTTTCGCTTAGACTATCATCCTGATACGGTTTTCGCCAATTATCATCTTCGAAAATCGGAGGGATTTGAATTTTCATTATTTCAGAATAAGTGGTCTCCTTCAGCTCCATTTCTCTTACACATTCGTCAATTACGTCCATTAGATAGCATGTATCCTCTATAGCTGGTGATTGTAAGAATTGTGTTAAAACAAATTCGACTTTCTCTTCACCTACTTCAAAGGTTAGCTTTCCTCTTTTCACGTCTATTATAGCTCCGGCGGTAGCTAAGAATGGTCTTCCTAGTATGATAGGTGTAGTGGAGTCTTCAGAGATGTCCATGATTATAAAATCAGTAGGAATGTAGAATTGTCCTATACGTACTAGGACGTTTTCTAGTATGCCTACAGGATATTTAACAGAGCGATCGGCTAGTTGAACAGACATTTTAGTTGGTCTTAGGTCTCCCATGTCTAGCCTTTTGCAAATCGTTAAGGGCATAACACTGATACTGGCTCCTAAATTGCATAGAGCTTTGTCAATGACGAATTTTCCTATTACACAGGGTATAGAGAAACTTCCTGGATCTTTTAGCTTAGGAGGCATGTTATTTTGAATTATGGCGCTACACTCGGCAGTAAGTGTAACTGTTCCGTTATCCTCTATCTTTTTCTTATTGGATAAGATTTCTTTTAGAAACTTGGCATACGAGGGTATTTGGGTAATTGCTTCTGTAAACGGAATAGTAATATTCAACTGTTTCAGAAGTTCGACAAATTTCTTAAATTGACCCGTCGTCTTGGAACTTATTAATCTTTGAGGGTACGGAATTGGTGGTTTATAGGGTGGTGGAGGCACATAAGGTTGCTCTTTCTCCACTACCTCTCGACTTTCATCTTCCTTTTCTTCTGGATCATTCACCACTTCAGTCGGTTTATCCGGTTTTTGGTACATGGCTGGGTTGTCAAGTCTTGGATTGGTAGGTCCGTCAAGTTCCTTGCTGTCGCTACTGCGAAAATCGGCGCCGGCTGAACAGAAGAGTCGCCACCGTGTGTTATTTATCCCACGGGAGGGAAAGGAAACGCTCAGAGTAAACCTCGCACAACACGGGAAAGGTATGGTCATCGCAACCAAAACCTGGATTCGGGAGTCGGTTACGCAAGGGGAAGGTATTAGCACCCCTCACGTCCGTCGTACTCGACGGGATCCACGCTTGTTTTCGGGTATGGATTGTTTTTCTATCTAAACTATAGGTCAAGGGTTAAAAAGAAAATAAAATGAAAATAAAAATGACTCGGCAAAGTATCGCACTTTATGCCTACGTATTCCCGCCTGGAACGAGAAATCAGAGTCAACGTAGTTCGCCTACCTACGGGAAAGGAGGGGAAGGTTGCTCGCTAGGATATCGCATCCTATGCCTACGTACTTCCACACAGCATGGAAGATCAGAGCAAACGTAGTTCGGGCCACGTACGACACAAGTCTGTCTTGATTGATTTTATTCCTTCTGAAAAAGGTTTTCTGATTAGCGGTCCAAGCGGACAAAAAATGACGTTTTGATGAGTTCACATTCTTTTACGAAAGAAGTGTCTTTTATGGTGTTTGAAATCTTTATGTGTTTTTCTGTTTGTTTTGAGAAAGAAAGAGACAGAACTCTAACCTACGGTTGCGAAGGGAAATAAACTAACCTAATATTATCATGCATGGGTTAAGACCTAGTGTCTATCATGCTCCTCTCTTGCACAGAGAGAAACAGAGATCCTACGGGATAGGCAGAAACAGAAACAATAACAGATATAATAAAGCAGTAAAATGCATGGATGCAACAGTACAAGCGAGGCAAGGGAGTCCCACTCAACCTCGAACCTAGAAAACAATAGGCAAAAGTGAACAGACTTCACTTTCAACCCAACAGGGTAAACAGCAAACAATACAGTCCAGAAAACCAATCAATACATCAGAAATGAAATACAACAGTAAAAGAAACAACATCAGCAGCTCTGGATCAACATCTGGCTCCAAGTAAGCTCCAATCAGTTACAGGCTTCAACAAGCATCAATCTCCATCTTCATGGCCTTCAGATAAGGGCTTTGATCATCAGTCTTCTATCTGCAATGGCTTTTCTTCAAGCTCAAACCTCCAGGATGAGGGATCAGTCACAAGAGTGGATTGGGGTGTTAAGCAATCAGTTGACTACCAAAGGTGGTGAACAGACTGCTTCTAACACAAAAGACATTTTCTCTCAAGAGTTCTATCTCTTAGACACTATCACCAAGCCTTCCAAAGGAAGGGGGTGAATGTCTTAGAGAGACTCTGAATCCCAGAGAAGAATGGATGCAGACAAGGCAATCCATGTTTGAGAAACAAACTTTCTAACCTAGAGCTCTGCCTAGCTCCTAAATCCTAGTCTCCTCAGCATCTGCTAGCAAGAATCTTCTCTTCAACTCTGGAAGTTGAACTTCACTCTCTGGATCTCCAATGGCTTCACCTTCTCAAGTCTTCAGCTCTCCCAAACCCCCAGACAATCCCAATACCCACACAAGCAAGCAATAATCCCCATAGGGCATACCACACCAGTCAATCAGATATATGCAGTACATTAATAGCAGTAGGGGAATCCTGACTCTTTCTAAGGGGATCTAATAACTACCCATAGCCCCTATAGTCCCATAGCTAAACTATTCAAACCCTAAGTCCTAAGGGAAATGAATTGATTCTCCTAAGTCATCACCTAAAAAACCCTAGTTTGTTCATGTTGTTCACACCTACACTAAGCACCTAAATTTAATTTCTAAAAATGGGAACTAAATTGTATCTACAAGTTTAATGTCTAACCTGAACAACCTAAAAAGAATGGGCAAAAAATATTGAAGCAATTAATAGAACAAAAAATAACAAAATCATGTATGAAATGAAATTATGTAAAATGTTATTTATTTAGAAAATATGGGAAAAATATCAAATAAAAAATAAAATGCAATTTTTATTTTTTATAATTTTCTAGACATCCTAAAGAAAAATATGCAAAAAGAATGAATTAAAAATAATGTCTTTTCCATTTATTATGAATTTTTAAAAATGAATGAAAAATGAAAAGAAAATAAAAGAAAATATAATGAATAAATGGGGAGGGGTGAGAAAAGTAAGGAAATCCAGTTCAAACATTTGGGCCTCGCGCGTGTGGGGGTGCCAATAGTCATCAGAGCCCAATTCCCCTACTTAAATGAAACGGTGCGTTTCATCTTTTAAAATTTCCCTCCGTTTCTCAGAGTGCACGTGGACCGTTGGATGGGAATTCTAGTCAAAGGTCAAGCTGGGATCGTGTGGTCTAGCCATTGTCTTCTACCTTGAGCTCTCCTAGGGTTTCAGAAAACCCTAACCATGCATGATCTTCTCTCCCTCTGTTCTCCCTCCACACGCCATGAAAACACACGATGTGAAAAGCAAAATTCCTCCATTTCTTTCCCTCTACAAGTCTATAACCATAGTTTACCTTGAAACGCAAACAATCAGCTAATTCGATAGGTGGAACAGAGGGAAATCACCATTAATACCTGATATGAAACCTCTCCAATTCTCCACAAAATTCATCCTAAACTGATCTGCACTTCCTCATGATCATAGCATGCTACTCTACTAACATTCTCGTGCCTTAATCCAAGAGTTAAGAGCCTCAACAGAATTAACACATCATGCTCAAACTTCATGAAATCTTCTCAAATTCATCTAAAACAATCCTCTACCCTACCTTAACCGTTCTACACTATCAAAACCTATTAACCCTAACTAATTCATGCTATACGAAGAGAAAACAAACCTGGTGTAATTCCTTGATACAGGTGCTGAGATCTTCAAATCAACTGCTTGTGATGAAGGGAATGTGATCAGTAGGCTTGGTGATTACTTCTGTATGCAACAAGTGTGGTTCTAAGGCCTTGAATCACACACTTCCAAAGTTCATGCTTCTTGAATGATAATGGTGAATGGTTCAATTCCTTCCTCAATTTGACAAATGAAAGTGTGGATTCTGATCCTTGTGTGATGATGATGAAGACTCAATCAAGAATAGTGAAGATTGGTGAGAAATTGAGGGAGTTTGAGAAGCTTATGCAAGAATGGGAAAATGAATGAAAATTGAGGTTTTGAACAAATGGGAGCACCAACCCTTGCATGAACCAACTTGCATGAATATATAGATGGTATTAGAACTTCCTAGAAGCTTGGAGAAGTTTCCCTTGTGCAAATTCCCTTGGATGTTGATTATGTAACTTTCAATTCAAGCAACCATGGATAACTATCAAATTATGAACTAAACTCAAAATTCCACTTTAGCCAATGTCTTTAAAATGCCCTTTCCATTCAAAATGACCTATAATTTTGCATCATTTGGCCAAGATATGAAAAAATCTCATTTTTTAAGCCATTTTTCTTCATTAAATTCAACAATTTTGAAACCTTGGGCTATGGACATTTCCAATCTCTCATGGTCACTTTTCTAGACTCAAAATGTCATTTGGAGCAAGTTTTATGTTGTAAGTTTTTTCATTTGAGGCCTCCTTGTATGAGTTTTGGACATAGGTTAAAATGACCTGTAATTCACAAATGACCAAAATACCCTTTGCTTGCCAAGACCATAAGTTGAGTTCCACACATCATATGAAGGCATACTATACCATTCTAGAAAGCTAAGACAATAAGGAACAATTCTTATGTTGACCAGAAATTCATTTGAAATCTCCTTGAGGGGTAAAAATTGCATGGAAGTCAAGTCACTTTCACAGACAAAATTTCAGATACCTCAGATGACCTGTAACTTGCAAGGACCATAACTTGAGTTCTATAAATCTCCTTGATGTATTCCACCACTCAAATTAAAGGTCTTGAGATCCTCTACAAGTTTCATGTTGGCCAAGAAGCAATTTGAAGCTTTCATTTTGACTTATCTTGCTTGGAAATTTGACCTAAATCAGGGGATTTTACACAGAAACCCTAATTTAGAAACTCCTCTTCTTCTTGATTTCTTTTGATTTAATCTTGGAACAACACCATATCCTTATTCTACATGTCAAATGATGACCCCACATCTCTCCAATAGCCCTTAATGCCTTTCAATCAGTCAATTGACCTAGGGTTGACCCAGATGAAACCCTAGTTGACTGTCTTCAACTGCAATACTTGTGATCACATCAACAACTTGTTTTCTTCTCCAAATGACTTTCTAAGTCCTCCAAGATGTCTATATACTCCCCATGCTCAGCCCATAGCTCACAATTTCTTTGGTTGACCCACAGATACCCCCAGTTAGGAGATATACTCAATGCTTGATCCACTGAACTCCCTGCTTTCAAATTCTTTTCTGATGACTTGAATGAGATGGAATTAGGATAATAACCTCTTGATAGGCCTCTAGAGATGATAATAATGGTTGGACCCCTGTTGAATGGCTTGCTATGCTTATGCTATGCAGATGAGTAACCTATGTACATGACTCTATATGCAAATGCTAATGATATTGAAACATAAACCAAGTGAATAAGGTTGAGCAAATTTTAGGGTGCAACAGCTGCCCCTATTCAAGCGACTTGGACCCGATTGGGTGAAGAGCCCGGAGCCTTCAGACATTCACGGTACGAGACGGTTGAATACTAAGAAACCCGAAAATTTGCCAACCGCAGAAATAAACTGCACCCCTGTTTGGGTAACGACATCCACTGCCTCGTAACGACCACGCTGGGGATGACAGATTGCTTGCTTGTCCACATTAGGACTCTGTCTGTCATCAATACGAAGAAATCTCAACTAGAACCTGTCCACGTTAGGACTCCACTTGCTGTTAACCCAGAAAAATCTCGGCAACTCCGCTGGGGGATATTCCAATAAATCGTCCACGTTAGGAATAGACTCTTCCACGTTAGGAATAACACCATCCACGGAAGGAATCATCTCTTCTGCATCTGTCCACGTCAGGACTAAACTTTCCATCTTTCCACGTCAGGATGCAATCTTCTTTTTCCACGTAAGGAGAACCGTATCAATCTGTCCACGTAAGGACTCCAGTACAACTCGATATGTCTGCGTCAGGACTCCAATCTTTCCGCGTAAGGAATACAACTTTGGTTCTGAACCTGTCCACGTTAGGACTCACCTTTCCACGTAAGGAGTACATCATTCTTCCACGTCAGGAATCAACTTTTCTTGAATCCGTCCACGTAAGGACCCCAATCTCTCCACGTAAGGAAACCAACTCTTTCCGATTTGTCCGCGTCATGACTACATTTTTCCACGTAAGGAATGCCATCTTAATCTGTCCATGTAAGGACTCCGCTCTTTCCACGTAAGGAATCCTCCTCCTATGTGTCCGCGTAAGGACTCAATCTTTTCCACGTAAGGAACACGATCTCCTTTCCCCGTAAGGAACCATTTTTCTGATTTATCCACGTAAGGACTCCCATCTTTCCATGTAAGGACCTAAAGTTTCTCTTTCTCTTCCACGTAAGGAACACGCCTTCTTTCCACGTTAGGCATACTTCTTCTTCTGAATTCGTCCACGTCAGAACTAAATTTTCCACGTAAGGAATCTATCTTATTTTTCCACGTTAGGAATAACTTCTTTGATCTGTCCGCGTCAGGACTAAACTCTTCCACGTCAGGAATAATCTCTTTCTTTCCACGTCAGGAATCAATCTTGATATGTCCGCGTGAGGACTCAATCTTTCCACGTAAGGAAGCCCATTCTTTTCCACGTAAGGAGATCTTTTCTCAAACTGTCCGCGTCAGGACTTAAGCTTTTCCACGTAAGGAAACGATCTTACCTTCCCACGTAAGGCATACAACTCGTCTCTTATGCGTCTGTCCACTTCAGGACTGAACTTGCTTTTCCATGTAAGGCACTGAAGCTTCTTTTTCCCTGTAAGGAATAAACCTGTCCACGTCAGGACTCACGTTTCGTCTTGATTTGTCCACGTCAGGACTCACCTCTTGACTTGCTGAAGAAATAAAACTTGTCCACGTCCGGACTTGTGCGTCTTCAACTTGCTTGTGAAATAAGACTTGTCCACGTCAGGACTCCACACTCAATCAATACCGATAACCCGAACCGGTCCACACATCGTCAACTTGAGGAAATGTCCATGTTAGAACTCCACCTTCCCACAATCTTCTTTAGCACAAAGAAAACCTGTCAATAAAATTGTCCACGTTAGGACTCCTCCTTCCGCCAATTTCTTAACACTGACGTTACATCATCTTTGAGGCTGGCTCTACCGGGGACATTTGGAAACCAAACTTACAGACGCCTGTTCTGATAACCGGCGGTAGCCTCTGAAGTTCTGATTCATGAATCCTTTGATGACAAACAAATTCCGCTTGGGGATGAGGAGAAACTTATCCTGCTGACTCTGGCGGGGACAACACAAGAAATTCATAAATAACTTTGTTCGGAGACACAGAGAAACTTCATCCTGACAACTCTGTGGGGAGTAGTGTCAAGGCTGACACCTCGTGGGATGTCTTATGTCGAGATCTTGAATGCTTGATAATTCACTTGAGCAAGGGCTCTCTCTACCTGCATGAGAAACAATACTTGAAACAAACAGTTAACCAACCTGGTTTATGTTTCAAAAAATGCGCATGTTTGACGGCGATGCAATGCTCCATTCGACATGGAAATACTACACTTTATTTGGTGGATGCAAGTATGACCCTATATGCCAATGCAACCGCGGACTTGAACTGCTGGGTACAGGAACTGCCTCAGCAAAATAAATGCTGAAGATAATGCCAACTCCGCTGGGGATAGCCAGGTGCTACAGGATTATTCCAGCAAAATAAATACCGGAAGAGTGAAGTCGACTCAGTTGGGGAATTGGGAGCTCGAACCAAACACCTCACTGCAGTAACATCCTACTGGGGAATATACCTCTGCTGGGGAATACCAGATGCGCCTGGCATAATCGGACTTCTGCTGGAAAGTGAACGGATATTACACAGTATCCCTGACAAAATGAATGCCGGGACCCACAACCAACTCTGCTAGGGAGAGTCTTAATCTTCGAGTTCTACTGGGAGGAAAGAACACTTGCTGAAAGGGGAGAACTCCGCCGGGGATGGGATGATTCTCTTGGGGAAAAATCAACTGACTCCGCTGGGAGAGAGTAAATGACCCTGCAAGGAAAGGTAAACTGCCTGACTACAGCTCGCAAACATTAATCTTCTGCGGCTAAACCAACTCCGCTCGAGACAAGGGAATCCTTCTGGAGGGACACCACACTGTCTGAATACAGCCTTACGATCTTGGAATCGTCAATTCTGTTGAGGGTAAACGACTCTGCAGGAACACGTCCTTTTGGATGGGCTACGACTAGCCGGGGAATTCGATCCTTCTTCGGTAAGGAACATGCATGACCTGCGTGGAGGTCGTGTCTTTTATTACTGCAGTCTCTTGATCATCTTCCTCGTACGGCTATGAGACCTGCAACAACACAAACGAGACAAGACAAATCTATGCAACCAAGTCGATTCAGGCTAGTGACGTTATTTTCAGTTAATTCAAAGCTTTAGCAACTGTTGGCAAGGGCCAGTGACGTTATACGCATGCTAGTTTCATCAAACTTAGGCGTTAATCATGCACAAAACAGTAAAGAATAGTGTCAAGTACTGAATAACGTATTTTATTGATTGGGCCCCTGAATGGGCGGAATTTTTGTACACGGGATGTAACTCCTGAAAAGAGGAAGCTACACAAAGAAAATATACAAGTATGCACAGGAAGCACAAATATATCGACAGACTAAATTTTGTACACATGTCGGCAACGGGATGCAGACGAACACCACGAACTGATCCTCCTATGACTCGTCCGACTCTAATGCTTTCCCGGTATCCATACTTCCGAAGAGATTGTATCCGATAGTCGACCCCTCAGGTATATTCTCCCGCATTGATGCTTAGTGCAATGTCAAATTCGGACCGCAGTCATTTGCTTTTCAAATCCCTAACTTTTGCGTGAACCGCCTTTTACGGGTTTTCAGTTCACCGGGATACCCTTTTTTGCCGAAGCCGCCCAGTGTAGGTTTTCATCTTCGCGGGTGTACATTTTTTCAATTTTATCCCTAACTTTTGCCCGAACCTTTCATTCTGTTTTTGGTTCGCCAGGATGCCCCCTTTTTGCCTGGACTCTCCTTTTTTGTCCAGCGGGTCAATTTTAAGCAAAGTATTTTTTAACTGCGTCCGAATTCACAGGCGACGTAAAGTCTTCTCCGTCCATGGTGGATAACAACAACGCTCCTCCTGAAAAGACCTTCCTGACAACGTATGGCCCTTCGTAGTTGGGGGTCCACTTGCCCCTGTGATCTGCTTGCGGCGGGAGAATCCTTTTCAGCACAAGGTCGCCCGTCTGAAGGCTTCGCGGATGTATCTTCTTGTCGTACGCTTTCTTCATTCGGCTTTGGTACAAACGACCGTATGCTAGAGAAGCTAGCCTCTTCTCATCCATCAAACTCAGTTGATTCAACCTGTCCTTCACCCATTATGCCTCGTCCAGCTGAACGTCTCGCAATACCCTCAGAGAAGGGATCTCGACTTCTAATGGTAGCACCGCTTCCATTCCATATACCAACGAAAACGGAGTTGCCCCGGTTGATGTGCGTACCGTCGTACGATAACCGTGCAAAGCGAAAGGTAGCATCTCGTGCCAATCCTTATAGGTCACCACCATTTTCTGAACGATCTTCTTGATATTCTTATTGGCCGCCTCAACAGCACCATTCATCTTGGGTCGGTAAGGGGAGGAGTTGTGATGTTCGATCTTGAAATTCTGACAGAGCTCCTTCATCATTTTGTTGTTCAAGTTTGAACCATTATCCGTGATTATCCGCTCGGGGATTCCATATCGGCAAATGATATCTCTCCTGATGAATCTGGCCACCACTTGCTTAGTTACGTTTGCGTAAGACGCCGCTTCCACCCACTTGGTGAAATAATCGATTGCTACTAGGATGAACCGATGCCCGTTAGAAGCTGTCGGCCCGATCTTTCCAATCATATCGATTCCCCACATTGAGAATGGCCATGGCGATGACATCACATTTAGAGGACTCAGAGGCACGTGGATCTTATCAGCATAGATTTGACACTTGTGGCACTTCCTTGCAAACTTGAAACAATCAGTCTCCATAGTCAGCCAAAAATAACCTGCCCGCAGCAGCTTTCTCGTCATAGCATGCCCGCCAGCATGCGTACCAAAGGTACCCTCGTGTATTTCCTCCATGAGTAGCTTTGCCTCTCTTTCGTCTACACAATGCAACATCACCAAGTCGTGGTTTCTTCTGTATAAGATGCCATCCGGATTCAAATAGAAATTACCCGCTAATCTCCTGAGAGTCTTCTGATCTTGACTGGATGCCCCAGCCGGATACTCTTTATTTTTCAGGAAGTTAAGGATATCAAAATACCACGGTTTGTCGTCGGATGCTTCGTCAATGGCAAATACATAGGCTGGCCTGTCAAGCCGAGAGATAATGATTCGGGGAGCCTCGTTCCAAAAGTTGACTTTGTACATGGAAGACAAAGTGGCGAGAGCGTCCGCCATTTGGTTCTCTGCCCGCGGTACATGATGCAATTCAACCTTGTCGAAGAAAGGCAACAATCTCCTTGCATAATTCATGTAATGTATCAAGTTGGGATGACGCGTCTCCCATTCCCCTTTGATCTGATTCACCACCAGAGCTGAGTCTCCGTAGACGTCTAAATTCTTGATTCGCAAATCAATGGCTTCTTCAAGCCCCATTATACAAGCTTCGTATTCGGCCTCATTATTGGTAATAGCAAAGGTCAGTCGGGCAGTAAACGGGATGTGCGACCCGTGTGGCGTGGTGATGATTGCCCCTATTCCGCTACCGTAAGCATTCACGGCTCCGTCAAATATCATCTTCCATTTGGAACCCAACTCTGGTCCTTCGTCTGGCAACGGCTCTTCACAATCTTTCATCTTTAGGTACATGATATCCTCGTCAGGAAAATCAAACCTCATCGATTGGTACTCTTCAATAGGCTGCTCCGCCAGATACTCAGACAACACACTCCCCTTTATAGTCTTTTGCGAGACGTATTGAATGTCATATTCAGTCAAGACCATCTGCCAACGGGCAATTCTTCCTGACAACGCCTGCTTTTCAAATACGTATTTGATAGGATCCATCTTCGAGATGAGCATGGTTGTATGATTCAGCATGTACTGCCTCAAACGCTTAGCGGCCCAGGCTAGCGCGCAACAAGTTTTCTCCAGCATTGAATACCGAGATTCGCAGTCTGTAAATTTCTTACTCAAGTAATAAATTGCATGCTCTTTTCTCCCTGTCTCGTCGTGTTGACCGAGAACACAACCCATGCTTCCCTCAAGAACCGTCAAATACATGATCAAGGGTTTGCCCGCCACTGGGGGTATCAAAATAGGAGGCTCCTGCAAATACTGCTTTATTTTATCGAACGCCTTCTGACAATTTTCGTTCCACGTTACAGCTTGATCTTTCTTCAACAGCTTGAATAATGGTTCACACGTGGCCGTTAGGTGAGATATGAACCGGGCGATGTAGTTCAACCTCCCTAAAAACCCGCGCACCTCTTTCTCTGTTTTAGGCATCGGCATTTCTTGAATTGCTTTTATTTTAGCAGGATCGACCTCTATTCCTTTTTCTCTTACAATAAATCCCAGCAGCTTACCCGATCTCACCCCGAAGGTGCATTTATTAGGGTTCAGCCTCAGCCTGAACTTCCTAAGCCTTTTAAATAACTTCAACAGATTCACCAGATGCTCTTCCTCCGTCTGGGATTTGGCAATCATATCGTCAACATAAACTTCGATCTCTTTATGCATCATGTCATGGAAAAGAGTCGTCATCGCACGCTGATATGTTGCCCCAGCATTTTTCAAACCAAAGGGCATCACTTTGTAGCAAAATGTTCCCCAAGGCGTTATGAAAGTAGTCTTCTCCATATCCTCTGGCGCCATTTTAATTTGATTATAGCCCGAAAAGCCATCCATGAAGGAGAATACGGAGTATTGAGCAGTATTATCAACTAACACGTCAATGTGAGGAAGTGGAAAATCGTCTTTTGGGCTTGCTTTATTCAAATCTCTATAATCCACGCACATTCGAACCTTGCCATCTTTCTTTGGCACCGGTACGATGTTAGCAACCCATGAGGGATATTTTGTCACAGCCAGGAAACCAGCGTCCCACTGTTTTTGGACTTCCTCTTTGATCTTCACTGCCATATCTGGTCGAGTTCTGCGAAGCTTTTGTTTGACCGGCGGGCAATCTTCTTTCAGTGGCAGGCGATGCACAACCATATCTGTATCGAGCCCTGGCATATCTTCATACGACCAAGCGAATACATCATTATACTCCCTGAGCATTTCAACCAGTCTTCGCTTGATATCACTCTGCAGTGCGGCTCCGATACGAATATTCTTCTCGACCCCTTCCGACCCCAAGTTGACAATTTCGATGACCTCATCGTGTGGCAGAATGGCTCTTTCCTCTTGCTTTACCAACCAAGACAGTTCTTCAGGAACGTCGCTATCTTCGACAACCTCTTCTTCGGCCTGAAATACCGGGTGTTCAAAGTCGGGACGAGTCATAGGTGGTTCAAGGATGTCCTCTGAAAATGTTATCCTGCAAAAGGAACGGTTAAGTGCTTCAAAATGCGTATAAAGCGAATGACCACGTTGCCATTTTATTGACAAATATAAAACAAGAAAGACAGGGATTACAATATTTGCACATGAAAAAAACGCCGTTTATTTAATGATTAACACGCAATGTTCATAACAACACAGCCCTAAGCAAATCCTGATGCCCCGGGCAAGACATCAGATTATTCAACAATTAGTAAAGCAAAGCATTACTGTTTAAAAGTCACAGGAACAAGCTCCTGAATAGACCAGTTGCACAGTCCTTGTCCTGGCGTGCTTGGCTGAATCCAGGCATCCATATCACAGTCGCTGTCTCCTTCGTCAGACTCCGAAGCAGCATTGACGGTTTCATGACACACTCCACTGGCAGAGATGGTGATTGGCCCTCTGAAACGGGGCGCCCCCACGGAAGGAGATGACGATGACGGTTGATATCCCAACCCGAACCGGTCCATCTTTACAGGAATATCCAGCACTTTTCCCCAGCCCTTTGCTTCTCCGGCCTCCACTAGAGCTTGAGCTTCTTTATACGATGAGACGGCTATCTCCGACGCTTTGCTCGGCCCAGGACCTTTGTCCTTGATACGCACCCCTTCAAATGCCTGACAGGGTGTTTCGTGGATCTCTCCGTCGACCTCCACATATTTAAACGACGACAAATGGCTGACCAGGATGTCTTCTTCTCCGCATACAGTGACTACGCTGTCTCCGACCATATATTTTAACTTCTGATGTAGGGTGGACGTGACTGCCCCCGCCCCATGAATCCAGGGTCTTCCAAGCAAGCAGCTGTACGCAGGCTGTATATCCATGATATAAAATTCAGTTGCAAATACCTCCGGCCCTACCTGTAGAGGCAACGTTATTGACCCGAAAGCGTTTCTTCGCGTACCGTCAAACGCCCTAACCACCAAGTCACTGGGCGTGCACCGGATTCCGCTAACATCCAGCTTCATCATTGCCTTCTTAGGCAGCATATTCAGAGACGATCCGGTGTCGACCAGTACATGCGACATTACTGATCCTCTACACTCGACAGATACGTGCAGCGCCATATTATGATCTCTCCCTTTCGGGGTCAAGTCAAAATCAGTAAAGCCCAAGCTGTGGCCTGCATTCACATGTGCCAACACCCCTTCCAACTGGTTCACGGAGACATCTTGAGGTACAAAAGAAGTATCCAAGACTCTCAGCAAAGCATTTCTGTGAGCTTCCGAACACAACAGCAATGACAGGATAGATATTTTGGACGGTGTCTGCTGTAGATGCTCCACAATCTTATAATCACTTTTCCGAATCAAGCGCATGAACTCTTCTACGTCTTTCGATGCCGATTCTTTGTCACTTGCTTGCGCTGGGACATTCTCAACCGCTTTCCCTTTTCCTTTCGCGAGTCTTTCGGCCTCCACTTCAGGGGATATAAAGATCCTACCACTCCTTGTCATACCTCCCGAACCAACAACATTATCCACAGTCTCGGCTGGCTGCTTATTAACATCAATCTTTATCCTGTCACAATACACCTCCAACCCATATGACCATGGGACTGCCTTCGTGTTCTCGTACGGGATCGGCCCGGCCTTAGTTATGGTGATCGGTGGGCGCTGAACTGGTGCTGCGATAGTGATTGTCTTTCGAGGAATCGTTACCGTGGCCACATCACTCCGACTATCTGTTACCGCCCCTGCAGGCTCTTCAGTTGCTGCTCGGTCAAACTGCAATATGCCTTAATCAATTAAAGCCTGAATGCCCTTCTTCAAGTCGTCACACCCCCCAGCTAGGGTCCAGCATTCTAAGCAATATTCGTCACATCCCGGGTAAACACCCCCTTGTAACAGTCGGCTCTTTATCTCGCTCAGCGGCGTCTTTAAATCGTCGACATTCATAATCAGATTCAACCCTTCCTCAGTCAGAATGGCGTTTGCCCCATGATTAGGCATGGGCTTCTGCACTATATTCGGACCTGCCGTTCCGAAATTGATAGTCTTATTGTCCAGAAGATCCTGCACAACGTGCTTAAAAGCATGGCAACCCTCTATATCGTGGCCTGGGGCCCCAGAATGAAACTCACAATGCCTGCTTGCATCGTAGCCGAACGGGGGAGCTCCCGTTATCGGTGCCAGAGTTCTCTTCTCTACCAAGTTCAATCCCAACAATGTCTGCAACAAATCTGCATAGGTTGAGGGAGGCTTCTCAAACACTCTTCTCGGTTTGCCACCCTGGAATCTTCGCTGAGCCTGCTGTGCCCCCTGCTGAGGCTGCTGCGGCTGCATTGGCTGCTGCTGAGACGGTTGTTGTTGTTGAAGTGGTTGTTGTTGATAAGGGATAGTAACACTCGCCACCTGCTGCGGCTGATGATATTGATTTCGTCCCCTGCCTCGGCCTCGGCCTCGGCCTCCCAACACTGCGCTTGCCTCGCCCTGACGGCGCCCGCCAAAAGCCTTCCTATTACTGCCAGATGCAGTTGATTCTTCAACTTGGAATTTTCCTTGCTTAATGTTACGCTCAATCTTTTCTCCCATCAGAATTAGGTCTGAAAAACTGGCCAGAGACGTGTGAAACAGCATATCATGAAACAGACCTGTGAATGTGCCGACAAACATGTCATTCATTTCTTTATCTTCCACAGGAGGACGGACCCTGGCAGCCATATCGCGCCACCTTTGCGCGTACTCTTTAAAGCTCTCCCCCTTCTTCTGAGACAGCCCGGCCAATTGGACTCGATTGGGCGCCAAATCGCTATTATACTTGTAGTGAGCTACAAACGCCTCCGCCAATTGCTTCCATGTCTTGATATCGGTTGGCTCCAACCCCATGTACCACTCTAGGGAAGGACCCGACAGACTATCTTGAAAGAAATGCATTAGCATTCTTTCATCAGTTGAGTATGCAGCCATATTTCTGTAATACGCTCGTACATGCACTTTCGGACATGTGTCCCCTTTATACTTATCAAACGCAGGAGCTTTGAATTTAATTGGCACCCTTAAGCCAGGTACCAGCCCCATTGTTGCCATGTCCAAACCCACGGCACTTTGTTTCAGGACTCCCCTCATCTGCTCTTCCAGCATTCTGATCTTCTGGGAGTCATCCATCGGCCCTTCGAAACCTCCGCCGGAGAAAGCGTCCTCCTGCTGATCTTCTTGCCACATGCCATTTCCAGCTCCATACCCATCATATCCATTATTACGTCCAGCTCTGATCTGATTCATCCCCGGACCTCGGCCTCTGTTGCCGTACCCTTGAACTCCTCCAGCAGGACCAAAAGCCATAAAGCCAGCTCCGTTTCCATTTCCAAAACCTCCGTAACCCTGGTTGGTCGCACCATAACCGTCCTGCCCAAAGCCCTGAGCATTAAAGCCATATTTTCCCGCATTATCGAATCCCTGATCATTGAATCCGAATCCAGCATTGACGAAGCCATTGCCTCCTATGTTATCTCCCAAATTGACATCACCCAACCCAACGTTATGGACAGCAGTCTCATTCCCAACTCCGACGTTACCATTCACAGCAGCGGTAGCGTTGTTGACATTAGCAGCAGGTATATTAACTACAGGTGGAGCCACTGGCGTGGGAGTGCCGTTTCCATGAACAGTATCGACCCGTACAGACTGATGATCCTCGTTACCGTGACCCGCATTTCGGGCCAACAGAGGCTGGACCATGGCCTGCAAATTCTCCTGACCCTTTGCAATAGCCTCCATGGTCTGCATAAAGAGAGCGAGCTTCTCGCGCACATCTTGCATCTCGTTCTGCATTTGATCCATGATTCTTCGACAGTTGGTGCGAGTAGAATAGCGGTGCGGGTGTTGATCTGCAATCCTGAAAAGTACCTGGTACAGAGCAGGAAATAAGACACTTATTCAAAGATTACCTGCAATGCAATATGAATATGAATGCAATGCAATGTGTCTGTGCATTAGGGAAGTTCATTCCCCCAGTTCTAGTGTGAAGGTGCTAGTGCAGTGACAGTGCTGACAATAGGAATATCGGAGCTGAATCATAGAAAGCCTCATATATTGCTAAGGAAACCAGAATACAATGTCGCTGAGAGTACAACAAGAAGGCATGACCTCAACCAACAATCCTGGTGATGGTCAGCACTATGCAAATAAAGCATACAAGTTACTACATGAAATGATCAAATCTTCCCAAAAGTCTGATACTCTTTTATCAACTTCTTGGTCTCTGGATGACTTGGTCGATCAAGCAGCCCTTCAACAAGTTGGTTTCTCTTCTTAAGAACACGGCGCACGTCTTCAGCAGTTTCTTCCCATGTCGCTTCTCCGAAGCAATCTTCTAATTTTCGCTTTTGAGACACCGCTTCATCTCTGCATTTGATTGCCTTGTTCAGTGCATGCTGGACACTATACCGGGTCATCACTTCTTCCTCACACTTCTTGATGCTAGACTTCAACTTCTCTTCGAGGTCGGAGATTTGCTGCTTCAACTTATCCTCCCTTTTCTTATTGTTGGTGAGTGTAGCATTCCAAGTCTTATTGCAAGAGGAGATTTCTCGGTGAGCGATGTCAAGCGCCTTCTTCTTGGATTCCAGCATGTCATGGGAGCTTCTGAACTCTTGCCCCAGACGTTCGCGCTTTTTCTTTTCCTCAGTCAACTCAGCCCCTAACCTGTTTAACAGCTCGATCTGTTGTTGGAAAGCATATACGACCTTGTTTTTCTCACTGCGTACCTGGGCTAACTCTTGCTCTAACCCTTCATTGATCTTCATCAAGGCTTCTTTTTCTTTCACAACTTGCTCGTAGGCTTCCCGAGAAACAGTGGTTGGCTCTGCTACCGGAATAGGAACAAGGATTGGTACATCTGGGAATGGCATCCGCAATTGACTTGCTCTCTCCTGGACCCAAACTCTGTATGGTGTATAGGCCTGACAGTCATTCTTTCCTAACAACGGCTTCCCTCTGCGGTTAATACGTGTCCAGGCATGCTGCAACTTGGCCAATAACTCCCCCTTCATGTCTCCGGTGAAGTACATAGATTCCTGTACTTCCTCCTCCTTTGGCGGGTTCTTCAGCGCATATCCGAACTGACGAATGAATAGAGAAGGGTTGTAATTGATACACCCTTTTCTTCCTATCAACGGCACATTAGGGTACCCAGAACAACTGAAGATGAGCTCAGATCCCAACAGGTCTCGATCAAACCATTCCATATCTTCCGACGATAGCCTCATCAGGCGCTCTGGCCAACCAACTGGAACTGTAGTCTCTGCAACAGCTCTTCTCTTAGGAAGGTGACTTTCAAACCACATACTCAGCAAGGGTACACAAAGATGAACATTCTTTTCTCTCCCCTTCTCATTCTTGTAATGTAGTGAGTGGTAGAGATCTCCGAGTAAGGTAGGTACAGGATTACCAGCGGCAAACAAGTAGAAGGCGTCGAAGTCCACAAAATCCGGTATATTGAGGAACAGTACTATGCCATAAATGCACAAGGCCAACACAGCATTGAAAGCAACCCAGCACCCGCTCTTGGCATACTCTTGGGCTTTACCAACTAAGAATTGGAGTGAGAATCCTGGAACTCCATGGGAAACAGTAGTCACAAGTTCAGAAGCATCAATATGCAAGGCTTTTGCCAAATCCTCCGGCTTGGGCTTGGCGTCATAATGAATGAATGGAACCTGGTTCTGCACGGGCAGCTCAACATACTCAGCGTATTCCTCCAGGGTAGGTCCCATAATAAAGTCAGAGAACGTGAAGCACCTCAAAGCAGGGTCGTAGAATTGCATCAGAGCATACAACCCATCCAACTCTACCTCTGTAGGTTTACACACCAATCTCAGTAGTCTACCATAGCTCATCCGGAAGCTCCTACGAACACCCTCATCAGCAAGAGAGATCAACCCAAGTAGAGGAACAATATCAGGCGTAGGCAATTTGTAAGCAACCGTTCTCCTTAAGCTAGTCATGATCAAACACTCAGAAGTCTGGGCACTAGAACTAGGGAAATGCAAATGCACCTGCAGCACAGACACACGTTAGTGAAATGCAAATGGTAATGGATATGCAGTGATGCAATGCAAGCAACATGCAACAGGGACCAAAGCTGTAGCTGAATAGCCTGGATCATATCGAGAAAGGTCTCAGATAGACCATCCAGAAGTCCTCAAGCCCTGGTCTCAGATATACCTCAAACAAAGCTCCAATATTGGTCTCTGATAGACCCCATAATCATAACCTGAATGGTCTCTGGCAGACCTCAGATCATATCCCCCACTGGTCTCTGACAGACCTCAGAACACATCTCCAAATAGTCTCTGACAGACCTCGGAACACACCAACCGGTCTCTGACAGACCTTAGAACCCTCCATAAATATCCAAGATCCTGATCAAGAAACAAACCGGTGGTCTGAAGGTCTAGTTACCTGCATAACCCTGAATCCCCTCACAGGTGGGTGGCCCTATAACTGGCACAAGGTACGACATCCTATGCGGTCGTCGGCGTCACAGACTTTCAGGGTTGATGATACGATTCCCAGAAGGAGTGGCATCATCAATTCCTGAAGAGGCCTCACTTAGCCAACTTCCAAATGATCCGTCCCCAGAGTCGACAATCCAACTAACCAGCAACCCACGCCAACCAAAGGAAGGGGCAGGAGGCCAACCAGAGGAACCTCGTCTGAGTGTAGATTTCATGGGACACCGAAGCAAGCAAAGCAAGCGGGCGCCCACTAATTTCTACTCTAATTCTAGGTGCACTCAAGCCCAGGTCCGGCTTATCTCTCAATATCAGAACACCCGTCACACCCCAACATACAGCAACAATAATCAATATATAAAGCTGAAAATACAAGGTTAGAAATATAAAATAACTCCATACAAAATCCTCGACGGGAAAACAAGCGTTAGGATTGACTCTCTCAAGGGACGTTGGATCCCAAATGCATAAGAACCATCACAGTCCTTAGCAGCCAGGGGACGTTGGATCCCCAGCAGAGTCGCCATATGTCTCTACTGCGAAAATCGGCGCCGGCTGAACAGAAGAGTCGCCACCGTGCGTTATTTATCCCACGGGAGGGAAAGGAAACGCTCAGAGTAAACCTCGCACAACACGGGAAAGGTATGGTCATCGCAACCAAAACCTGGATTCGGGAGTCGGTTACGCAAGGGGAAGGTATTAGCACCCCTCACGTCCGTCGTACTCGACGGGATCCACGCTTGTTTTCGGGTATGGATTGTTTTTCTATCTAAACTATAGGTCAAGGGTTAAAAAGAAAATAAAATGAAAATAAAAATGACTCGGCAAAGTATCGCACTTTATGCCTACGTATTCCCGCCTGGAACGAGAAATCAGAGTCAACGTAGTTCGCCTACCTACGGGAAAGGAGGGGAAGGTTGCTCGCTAGGATATCGCATCCTATGCCTACGTACTTCCACACAGCATGGAAGATCAGAGCAAACGTAGTTCGGGCCACGTACGACACAAGTCTGTCTTGATTGATTTTATTCCTTCTGAAAAAGGTTTTCTGATTAGCGGTCCAAGCGGACAAAAAATGACGTTTTGATGAGTTCACATTCTTTTACGAAAGAAGTGTCTTTTATGGTGTTTGAAATCTTTATGTGTTTTTCTGTTTGTTTTGAGAAAGAAAGAGACATAACTCTAACCTACGGTTGCGAAGGGAAATAAACTAACCTAATATTATCATGCATGGGTTAAGACCTAGTGTCTATCATGCTCCTCTCTTGCGCAGAGAGAAACAGAGATCCTATGGGATAGGCAGAAACAGAAACAATAACAGATATAATAAAGCAGTAAAATGCATGGATGCAACAGTACAAGCGAGGCAAGGGAGTCCCACTCAACCTCGAACCTAGAAAACAATAGGCAAAAGTGAACAGACTTCACTTTCAACCCAACAGGGTAAACAGCAAACAATACAGTCCAGAAAACCAATCAATACATCAGAAATGAAATACAACAGTAAAAGAAACAACATCAGCAGCTCTGGATCAACATCTGGCTCCAAGTAAGCTCCAATCAGTTACAGGCTTCAACAAGCATCAATCTCCATCTTCATGGCCTTCAGATAAGGGCTTTGATCATCAGTCTTCTATCTGCAATGGCTTTTCTTCAAGCTCAAACCTCCAGGATGAGGGATCAGTCACAAGAGTGGATTGGGGTGTTAAGCAATCAGTTGACTACCAAAGGTGGTGAACAGACTGCTTCTAACACAAAAGACATTTTCTCTCAAGAGTTCTATCTCTTAGACACTATCACCAAGCCTTCCAAAGGAAGGGGGTGAATGTCTTAGAGAGACTCTGAATCCCAGAGAAGAATGGATGCAGACAAGGCAATCCATGTTTGAGAAACAAACTTTCTAACCTAGAGCTCTGCCTAGCTCCTAAATCCTAGTCTCCTCAGCATCTGCTAGCAAGAATCTTCTCTTCAACTCTGGAAGTTGAACTTCACTCTCTGGATCTCCAATGGCTTCACCTTCTCAAGTCTTCAGCTCTCCCAAACCCCCAGACAATCCCAATACCCACACAAGCAAGCAATAATCCCCATAGGGCATACCACACCAGTCAATCAGATATATGCAGTACATTAATAGCAGTAGGGGAATCCTGACTCTTTCTAAGGGGATCTAATAACTACCCATAGCCCCTATAGTCCTATAGCTAAACTATTCAAACCCTAAGTCCTAAGGGAAATGAATTGATTCTCCTAAGTCATCACCTAAAAAACCCTAGTTTGTTCATGTTGTTCACACCTACACTAAGCACCTAAATTTAATTTCTAAAAATGGGAACTAAATTGTATCTACAAGTTTAATGTCTAACCTGAACAACCTAAAAAGAATGGGCAAAAAATATTGAAGCAATTAATAGAACAAAAAATAACAAAATCATGTATGAAATGAAATTATGTAAAATGTTATTTATTTAGAAAATATGGGAAAAATATCAAATAAAAAATAAAATGCAATTTTTATTTTTTATAATTTTCTAGACATCCTAAAGAAAAATATGCAAAAAGAATGAATTAAAAATAATGTTTTTTCCATTTATTATGAATTTTTAAAAATGAATGAAAAATGAAAAGAAAATAAAAGAAAATATAATGAATAAATGGGGAGGGGTGAGAAAAGTAAGGAAATCCAGTTCAAACATTTGGGCCTCGCGCGTGTGGGGGTGCCAATAGTCATCAGAGCCCAATTCCCCTACTTAAATGAAACGGTGCGTTTCATCTTTTAAAATTTCCCTCCGTTTCTCAGAGTGCACGTGGACCGTTGGATGGGAATTCTAGTCAAAGGTCAAGCTGGGATCGTGTGGTCTAGCCATTGTCTTCTACCTTGAGCTCTCCTAGGGTTTCAGAAAACCCTAACCATGCATGATCTTCTCTCCCTCTGTTCTCCCTCCACACGCCATGAAAACACACGATGTGAAAAGCAAAATTCCTCCATTTCTTTCCCTCTACAAGTCTATAACCATAGTTTACCTTGAAACGCAAACAATCAGCTAATTCGATAGGTGGAACAGAGGGAAATCACCATTAATACCTGATATGAAACCTCTCCAATTCTCCACAAAATTCATCCTAAACTGATCTGCACTTCCTCATGATCATAGCATGCTACTCTACTAACATTCTCGTGCCTTAATCCAAGAGTTAAGAGCCTCAACAGAATTAACACATCATGCTCAAACTTCATGAAATCTTCTCAAATTCATCTAAAACAATCCTCTACCCTACCTTAACCGTTCTACACTATCAAAACCTATTAACCCTAACTAATTCATGCTATACGAAGAGAAAACAAACCTGGTGTAATTCCTTGATACAGGTGCTGAGATCTTCAAATCAACTGCTTGTGATGAAGGGAATGTGATCAGTAGGCTTGGTGATTACTTCTGTATGCAACGAGTGTGGTTCTAAGGCCTTGAATCACTCACTTCCAAAGTTCATGCTTCTTGAATGATAATGGTGAATGGTTCAATTCCTTCCTCAATTTGACAAATGAAAGTGTGGATTCTGATCCTTGTGTGATGATGATGAAGACTCAATCAAGAATAGTGAAGATTGGTGAGAAATTGAGGGAGTTTGAGAAGCTTATGCAAGAATGGGAAAATGAATGAAAATTGAGGTTTTGAACAAATGGGAGCACCAACCCTTGCATGAACCAACTTGCATGAATATATAGATGGGATTAGAACTTCCTAGAAGCTTGGAGAAGTTTCCCTTGTGCAAATTCCCTTGGATGTTGATTATGTAACTTTCAATTCAAGAAACCATGGATAACTATCAAATTATGAACTAAACTCAAAATTCCACTTTAGCCAATGTCTTTAAAATTCCCTTTCCATTCAAAATGACCTATAATTTTGCATCATTTGGCCAAGATATGAAAAAATCTCATTTTTTAAGCCATTTTTCTTCATTAAATTCAACAATTTTGAAACCTTGGGCTATGGACATTTCCAATCTCTCATGGTTTCTTTTATAGACTCAAAATGTCATTTGGAGCAAGTTTGATGTTGTAAGTTTTTTCATTTGAGGCCTCCTTGTATGAGTTTTGGACATAGGTTAAAATTACCTGTAATTCACAAATGACCAAAATACCCTTTGCTTGCCAAGACCATAAGTTGAGTTCCACACATCATATGAAGGCATACTATACCATTCTAGAAAGCTAAGACAATAAGGAACAATTCTTATGTTGACCAGAAATTCATTTGAAATCTCCTTGAGGGGTAAAAATTGCTTGGAAGTCAAGTCACTTTCACAGACAAAATTTCAGATACCTCAGATGACCTGTAACTTGCAAGGACCATAACTTGAGTTCTATAAATCTCCTTGATGTCTTCCACCACTCAAATTAAAGGTCTTGAGATCCTCTACAAGTTTCATGTTGGCCAAGAAGCCATTTGAAGCTTGAATTTTGACTTATCTTGCTTGGAAATATGACCTAAATCAGGGGATTTTACACAGAAACCCTAATTTAGAAACTCCTCTTCTTCTTGATTTCTTTTGATTTAATCTTGGCACAACACCATATCCTTATTCTCCATGTCAAATGATGACCCCACATCTCTCCAATAGCCCTTAATGCCTTTCAATCAGTCAATTGACCTAGGGTTGACCTAGGGTTGACCCAGATGAAACCCTAGTTGACTGTCTTCAACTGCAATACTTGTGATCACATCAACAACTTGTTTTCTTCTCCAAATGACTTTCTAAGTCCTCCAAGATGTCTAGATACTCCCCATGCTCATCCCATAGCTCACAATTTCTTTGGTTGACCCACAGATACCCCCAGTTAGGAGATATACTCAATGCTTGATCCACTGAACTCCCTGCTTTCAAATTCTTTTCTGATGACTTGAATGAGATGGAATTAGGATAATAACCTCTTGATAGGCCTCTAGAGATGATAATAATGGTTGGACCCCTGTTGAATGGCTTGCTATGCTTATGCTATGCAGATGAGTAACCTATGTACATGACTCTATATGCAAATGCTAATGATATTGAAACATAAACCAAGTGAATAAGGTTGAGCAAATTTTAGGGTGCAACACTTGCCACTTCTTAATATTACAGCGTTAGCATGTCCTTTCGGATTAGGTTGAGGTTGTCCAGGGAACACTCCAGCTGGTGCAGCAGTGGGTGCTTGTTGTTGAGCTACTTGTGAAATCTGAGTTTCAAGCATTTTGTTATGTGTAGCTAATGCATCTACTTTGCTCACTAATTGTTTAATCTGCTCACTAGTGTGAATGTTTTGGTTTAAGAAGTCCTTGTTTGTCTGAGATTGGCTAGCTATAAAGCTCTCCATCATCAATTCAAGGTTCGATTTTCTAGGGATATTAGGAGCAGTCTTTTGATATCCTGGTGATGTAGCTGGTGCTTGACCTGGTGCGTAATAAGCATTGTTATTCTTATAGGAGAAGTTCGGATGATTCTTCCAACCTGGGTTGTATGTGTTTGAGTAAGGGTTTCCTTGAGCATAATTCACTTGATCAGTGGGAGTTCCTGTCAATAGTTGACAATCAGAAACTTCGTGTCCTGGGACTCCACATAACTCACAGTTAGGTGTTACTGCAGCCACGGTGGCTGCAGGTGTTATGGCCAAGTTATCGATCTTTTGGCTTAGTTGGTCAAACTTCGCATTGACTTGGTCCATACTACTTACTTCGTACATACCTCCTTTTGTTGGTTTCTCAGTTGCGACTCTCTCGCTTCCCCAAAGGTAATGATTCTGAGCCATACTTTCGATAAGTGCATAGGCATCTCTATATTCTTTGTCCATCAATGCACCACCCGCGGCAGCGTCAATTGTCATTCTTGTATTGTACAAGAGTCCATTATAGAAGGTATGGATGACCATCCAGTCTATTAATCCATGATGTGGACAAAGTCTAAGTAGATCCTTGTAGCGTTCCCAAGCTTCGAATAGTGATTCACTTTCTCTTTGCTTAAATCCGTTGATCTGAGCTCTCAGCATAGCAGTCTTGCTAGGTGGAAAATACCTATTCAAGAAAACTTTCTTAAGTTCAGCCCACGTAGTTACTGAGTTCGAAGGCAGAGATTGAAGCCAAGCTCTTGCTCTGTCTCGAAGCGAAAAAGGAAATAAACGTAGTCTAATAGCTTCTTGGGTAACTCCATTGGCTTTTACGGTATCTGCATATTGCACAAAGATCGAAAGATGAAGATTCGGATCTTCGGTAGGATTTCCGGCGAATTGATTTTGTTGCACGGCTGATATCAACGAAGGTTTTAGTTCGAAATCATTTCGGTTGATAGCCGGCGCTGCAATGCTTGAATGTGGTTCACCTTGCGAAGGATTAGCGTAATACTTGAGTGGATGAGTTTGTTCTTCAGCCATCCCTGCGTTTTCTGATTTTACGACTGGTTCAGGCGGGTCTAATTGAAGATCTGGAATATTGGAATTATTTTCGAAATCGAATATACGTCTTCTTACGTGTAAGAAGCGTTCCGATTCAGGGATTAGAGGTTGCAAGTCTTCGCTTTTGGAGCGAGTACTTGGCATGCACTCGGAGATTAGATTAAATTAAATAGTTGATACCTTAGTCTAGACAATGCTACCTAAATGCACTAGTAACTAAATTAAGGAATCCCCGGCAACGGCGCCAAAAACTTGATGGGCTAAAGACGTGTCTACTTATGCGTGTAGCGGTATCTTACTGCAAGTGCACAGCCTATCGAAGTAATATTTAAGATTATCGATCCACAGGGATTCTATTGTTACTTAGTGCTAGATGAACTTCTAGTTTAGCTAAGGCGAATGGTTGTCACGATTGTTGTTGGTTTTTAAGACTATTAAAGGCGGAATTAAATTTAAGTTTTTAATAAAATAATACTAAGGCGGTCGGTATGTAATTATACTAACTTAGGTGGGTCAATCTAACCTAGGCTTATAAAGATGTTCACTTAATCTATTCGGTAGAGATTACCAGTTTAAATACCCTCAACTCACACTCTCGTGGTCTTATATCAGATCTTATCCCTAAAGCCCTATGCCTGCTCTCGCTAGCCCATAAGTGTTTAGAGGTAATTTTTGGAAACAAAATAATTCTAATTTATCTTAAAGCGCTCTCGCTGTGTTTAATTTAAATGCCTAACTTTAGCTATCTGGTTAAAATCTCACACTCTCGTGGTCTTGACCCAACCTAATACCCTTTTCTTACTCTCGTAACGAAAAGGTCTATTTCAATTAAAAAGTATCAGCCAGAATGTTAAGTGATTAATTATTTTAGCCTATGGTTATATTTTACCGGTTAAGTTTGTTATAACTACATACCGCCCTAAGGTATTTAGCTACTCATCGAGGGTGAATCAGACACAGAATTAAATAATAACTTACTCATGGCATAAGAATAAATAGGCATTATAATTAAATTAAAGTGCAATAAATTGAAAAACCTGATTAACAAATATCTGAGTAGACTCCTTCTTCCACAGACCGGAAGGCTTGGAGTAGGCGGAAATAAAAATTAAAACGAATGCTGAAGGTTGGAAACAATTAAAAGTATAACAATTCCCTAATGTTGGAAATTGTTACACGGTTGGTTTGGATACAAATAAAACAAGACAGAAAATAAAATAATGCTGGAATGAAAATTCTGGTTCGTAAGGTAATTCGGCAGAGCTTCCGCAGGAATTTTGGATAATGAAGTCTGTCCTCCAGTTCACCTGAGCTGGTACTATTTATAGAGCCTTTAATGGGCTGGAGTCTTGGTCTTTTGTTTCTTGGGCCTTGCTGAAGTGGTTGAGGAAATGCTGGAACGTGGCAGCAAAAATGGGAGAAGTCGTCTTCACGTGCTGCCTTGAGGAGAAATAAGAGGAGAAGTGGTCTTCACTGGTGCTTTGACGTAGTCTGAGTCAAAACCAAGTTTTATCCTTGTCACGGGCGTGACAAGGTCTTCACGTTCGTGAATTGAGGATTTTAAGTCTCACGGTCGTGACTACTTCCTTACGGTCGTGATGGCCCAATTTGGGGTGTCACGGTCGTGACACCCTTGTAACGACCGTGGCTGCAACAAATTATGCAGTCTTTTTGCAGGCTTCTGCCTTTCTTCATTTTCTTGTGGTCTCTTTCGTTCCTTTCCTCTTAATTCATGATTCGGCCTCACATAACGATGTACCTGCAAAATAGTAAGAAAAACTCGAGAAATCGAGCGTTAAAACGGTGAATGCGCGATAAAACGTCAATGAAATCTAGCGATATAATCGATGCGTTTTCTCGTCATCAATTAGCTTAGGCTGCAAAGCACCTAAGGAAATATATGCTAACCCATACGACTCTATTGATTTCCAAGATGGATCCTGTCAAATATATATTTGAAAAGCTCGCTCTCATTAGACGAGTGGCTCGTTGGCAAATGGTACTGACAGAGTACGACATCTAGTATGTCACACAGAAGGCCATCAAAGGAAGTGTGCTATCTGACTATCTTGCTCACCAACCTGTGGACGACTACCAATATATGCGCTTTGATTTTCCTGATGAATATGTCATGTTTGCCAGAGACTATACAACGCTTAACCCAAACGATGGACCCGAACTAGGATCGCGATGGACGCTCGTGTTCGATGGTGCTGCGAATGCTAAAGGTTGTGGAATTGGGGCAATAATTACTTCCCCAACTGGATTTCATCTACCATTTACTGCCAGATTGTGTTTCAAATGTACAAATAACATGGCTGAATATGAAGCTTGTATCTTCGGGATTGAAGCTGCCATTCATAATAGAATCAAGATTCTAGAAGTGTATGGAGATTCTGCTCTTGTTATATGCCAAATTAAAGGGGAATACAAAACACTTGATGCCAATATGATCCCTTACAGAGATCATGTCTTGAAGTTGATCTCATACTTTGACGAGATCACTTTTCACCATATTCCCAGAGCAGAAAACCAATTGGCAGACGCACTAGCAACATTAGCGTCCATGTTCCAAGTCAAGTGGAAGAATGAGGCACCGACCATTCGTTTAGAGTACCTTGATGAACCTGCTTATTGCCTGGCAACTGATGCCGCAGAGCTTAAAGTCAATGAACACCCTTGGTTCTATGATATCAAGCGGTATATAGAAATACAAGAATATCCAGAGGGAATCACCATTACTAACAAGAAATATCTTAGGAAGCTTTCGTCGAAGTTCTTCTTCAGCGGTGATGTCCTATACAAGAGGAACTATGATTCGGTTCTGCTCAGATGTATGGAGAGGCACGAAGCAGAACGTGTCATAAATGAAGTACACGAAGGATCTTTTACGACACATGCCAGTGGCCACACAATGGTTAAGAATATTTTGAGGATAGGGTACTACTGGATGACAATGGAAACAGACTGTTATCGTCATGTCCAAACATGTCACAAATGCCAAATCTATGCAGACGAAGTACATGCTTCACCACTCCCTTTGAACGTGTTGACTTCTCCTTGGCCCTTTGCCATGTAGGGCATAGATGTAATTGGACGTATCGAGCCTGCTTCCTCCAACGGACACCGTTTCATATTAGTGGCCATTAATTACTTCACCAAATGGGTGGAAGTCGTATCTTACGCCAACGTCACTAAACAGGTGGTGACTCGCTTCATTAAGAAAGAAATCATCTGCCGATATGGAGCTCCAAATAAAACCATTACTGATAATGGTTCAAACCTCAACAATAAAATAATGAAGGAGTTGTGCGAAAGCTTCAAGGTCGAGCACCACAACTCGACGCCATACCGCCCAAAGATGAATGGAGATGTTGAGGCGGAAAATAAAAACATCAAAAAGATCGTCAAGAAGATGGTAAAAACATATAAAGACTGGCACGAGATGTTGCCATTTTACCTGCATGGCTACCGCACTTCAGTACACACTTCTACTGGGGCAACCCCATTCTCTCTCGTGTACGGAATGGAAGCAATGTTGCCTATTGAAGTAGAGATTTCTTCCTTATGGATTTTGGCAGATGTCAAGTTAGACAAAGCTGAATGGGTACAAGCAAGACTCGACCAGCTTAATCTCATTGATGAGAAGCGCATGCCGGACATATGTCATGGTCAATTATACCAAAAGTGGTCGAAGAGAGCCTTTGATAAGAAAGTTCGCCCGTGACACATTGAAGCAGGAGACTTGGTCTTGAGGAAAATTCAGCCAACTCACATCGACCCAAGGGGCAAAATGGACACAAAACTATGAGGGTCCATATGTGGTGAAAAAGGTTTTCTCTGGTGGATCCTTGATTCTCTCAACCATGGACGGTGATGATCTTCCATCCCCTGTGAATTCATATGCAGTTAAAAAATATTATTCCTAAAAGATAGACCCGGTGGACCAAAAAGAAAATCCACGCAAAAAATGGGGGTCCTGGTGGACCATATAAAAAGAAGGTCCAGGAAAAAATTAAGGATAAAAACAAGAAAAAAATAATAACCTGCTGAGTTAAAAACCCGTAAGGGTAACTTAGGCAAAAAGGGATATCCCGGTAGGCTGAAAACCCGAAAAGGGCAGTCTAGGCAAAAGTTAGGGATTCAAAAGGCAAAAAAAACTGCATTCTGAGAGGACGTGCGAATTTTCCTCCTTGATCATTAAGCTCTAATTGGGAAGGATCAATGCAATTGTTGTGCTGAAAAGCAAGGCATAAAGGGTCTTCGGAGAAATATGGGTCATAGCAGAATTGAAACTCGATAGAAACCAATTTCAACATTGCCTTTGCTAGTTTTTATCCATTTTTCTTTCGAAGCAATTACCACTTTTAGGAATTGCCTCCTCTTGTAATTTGCCCGTTTATGGGCTTTTCATCAATAAAAACTATTTTCATCAAAATGTTTTCTCTTTATATTTTTACCATATGTTTGCTGATTTTGTTTATCGATGATAAATATCGCACATGTTTTTTTTGTGATGAAAATAAAATGTGGGATTACTTTTCCTCTTAGAGCATTATATGGTGACCATGCCCCCAAAGCAACATGCAGAAACACCATTGAGATCACGAGGTGACTTGGTCGAGACAAGAATCATCTAGTGCAGAGGAAATTGGCACCAATTTGGAAGTCCCAACATCTTTAAAACTCGATTGCATCGTGAAGAAGCGGTGTTGAGAAGTCAGGCTCGTTTCCCATCCAGTCCAAAGCCTAACCACATTTGGCACCTTCTTTGTTATAAGTCTGCCTTCGGATGGCATCTCCCTGTAAAAACTACTTTCGACTGGTACCTTTCACCTTACATATTTCCTTTTCCCCTGCGAGCCCAACCATGCTTGGCACGACCGTCACTCCAGAATCTCACATCCCCAGCATTCTGCATACATTTTTGCATCATTTGCACGATTGTTTAGCCACTTCATATAAAGGGTAGGGCATCCTTGTGGACATTGTCTCTTCCGACGATTACTTTTGTAACTCCTTCTATGCCTTTCAGCATAGGAGTTACCTTACCTTTTGTAAGGGTATTTCATCGCCTTTTGGGTGAAATTTTATCCCGTTGCTTTCCTCTTGTAGGAGTTTCCACTGTATTTTACACGCGACAAAACTTTATATTAGGTATCGTCGATCAATTTGAACACTTGGTGTTTATGTGGCCAAGAACTGAATGGTTATTGCAACAAGAGGTGTCATCTCCGTCGTTGTGCTTGTGAGGTTGATGATATTCTGATATCTTACAGAGGTGGTCATCACCCTCAACTTACCTTTTGTGAGTCTTGTTTATGACGTCATCGTAAGACTTTCAACTTGTGCATTTTGCACCTTTCCATCCCTATCTATGCCTTTTGCATATTATCCTCAGCAATTCGTCTTTGCGTATTACGTTTCTCTCCCCACAGAATATCCTACCTTTCGTAGATCTTTGGCCCGAACCTTTTGTTCTGTCATTTTTCTCTACCTTTCGTAGAGGAAATTTTTTTTCCCGAACCTTTTGTTCTGGATTCCTCATTACCTTTCGTAGGAGGAGTTTTCTCCCAGCCTTTGCTCATGAGTCTTTTCTGTTCATTGCAGAAATTTTTTACGATCGTTCTTTCCCCAGCGGAATATTCTTTACTTGTTAAAGTAGGACCTTTTTCTCCAAACCTTTTGTTCTGTGTTTTTTCTTTCTACCTTTAGTAGAAGGAATCTATCACCAAGCATTTTATTCTGGAGTCCTCGCTACCTTTCGTAGGAGGAATCATCTCATAACCTTTTGTTCAAGAGTCTTTTTTGTTCAGGAGTCTTTCCAGAAAGGAGTTCCCCTATTTGATATAGAAGGAATTTATCTTTTCTCCGAGCTTTTTGTTTTGGAGTCCTTTTCGCCTTTTGCGTAAGGAACCTTTTCTCCGAACCTTTCGGTTTGGGGTTTTCTCTACCTTTTGTAGGAGGAATATTCCACTGTTTGTTTGTTTAGAGCTTTACCTTTAGTAAGATTTATTTCATTATATCCCCTGAATCCTTGCTACCTTTTGTGGAAGGAATATCTCACTATATACGGCTTGAGTCCTCCCTGCCTTTCGTAGGAGGAATATCTCTTAAACCTCAATTATCATTTGTTACTGCAAGGATGTTTCCCTGTTTAGGACTGGAAAAACACTTGTGTTCTTTTGCATTGCATCCCGAGCATATCGTCATATATCCCTCATAACCCACCGATTCATCAAGCTAACATTTACCTTTTGACAGATACCTTATTCAAAGCCATCCTGTTTTTCTACCCTGATATATTCCCCTCAGTTAGCTGAAAACTTTGGGTATTATTGTTTTTAATTTCCTTGTACCTTGACTCTGAGAAGGACTTTGTCATACTCACCTTCAAGTCCAAGAATATTAAATAAGGGCATCTGTCACACCCTCTTTTTCACCCTAACCTTTAGCCTCCATATCATTATCATTTGCATTAGCATTTTCACCTAGCATGGATCTTAGACAGGGAATCAAGGAATCTCATCCAACAATCAAGAGAAGAGCTTCATCTTCAAAGCTCAATCAAGAGCTCAAAATCAACTTTGTGTCAACCTCAAATCAAAAAGTCTCCATCATCATCAAGGCATGTGAATCAACTACTTGAATCAAGGATGCAAGCGTTGATTCTCTTCCTCATATCTCATGGTTAACAAGTGAAGATTTTTGTTCAAAGGAGGCTTGTGACTAGTTCCTTAGGCAAGACATGATTCCAAAGCTCAACACACACCTTGAGGGTCCTCTACATGGATTATGTGTCATCACAAGCCAACATAAGAGCTTCAGCCAATGGAAATTGTCTTAGGGTTTCATCTGGTCAACAAAAGTCAAATTTGATTCAATTAGGTCAAATTCTTGGATATCAAGGTCAATCAAAGGCTTGGTATTTGTTTTTAGGTGATTTTATTTGGTTGGAACAAGAAAAGTCAAGGAGAAACATAAAATCAAGAGTTTGATTAAATTAGGGTTTTAATTGAAATTTTCTGTGTAGAAAACCCTAATTCTAGCCATCTTGCAACTTCCATAACTTTCTCATTTTTTATCCAATTAAGGCAAACTTGCTTAAAAATTAAAGAGGACATCATTAACTACAAGTTTATTGAAGGGAACATGTTCAAAAGATTCATGTTTTAGGAGATATGATGAACTAAAGTTGAAAAAAAGGAGATTATGAAATTTCAACACTTAGAAATTTTTCTAAACATAGAAAATTAGTTTGAGATACCCACTTCCAAGCTTTCTTTTGAGTACTATATCATATCCATTGGGTGTGTAGAGCTCAAGTTATGATGCTCCCAAATTAGGGTTTCGAAGTTGTCAAAAGTAACAAATGGTTAGACAGATTTTTCAACCCAACTTCCAAGACATTTTTCACTAAGTTCTTGACTTCAATTGATTTTTCTCACAACATGAAAGTTGAAAAGTATTCTTCAAGCTTTCCATCCATTACTAGAAAATTTACATTGGATCAAAACTCCTCAAGTTATGTGAATTCAAAAATGGTGATCTAAAGATGTCAAAGTCAAAGACTTAGAAAAATCTCTAAGTTATTTGTGACAGATTTTCACATCCAATATCTACTTACTTTTTCTCATATTTCTAAACATCATTACAAGATACTTTGAACATGAAATTTGTTCATCTTGTTCCTTACTTTCATTTAGATGATGGATCACTTTGTGCACATGTTATCTCATAGCAATTGTGTGATTCCAAACTCAAGATTATAGGTCATTCCATGGGTGCTCAATTTTCCAAAACACTCAACTGTGTAAAGATTTATGATCTAAGAGTATATGATGTTTAAAGGATCAATAAAATCCAAAGGAAACTTGGATTCATGAAGATTCCATTACACCATATTCATGGTGATTTTCCTTGTAACTCAGGCTATCATTAGGGACCATTCAACATAGAGTTAATTCACTGCATGGCATGCTTTTTAGACTTCCCCAATATCACATCAAATGAGGGAGTTTCATGCACATGATATAAGGGCAAGGCACCAAAAAGCTCATCATACTTTCTTTGTTTTAAATCATTTTCTTTTTTTCAAATTGTTTAAAATTCAATTTCCTTTTATTTTTTTAGATTTATTTCCTTGTTAAAATTTATTTTGACATAGTTATTTTTTTTTATTTTAGGGTTTTGCTTTAGATTTAATCATGTAAATATAAGGTAGGGTTTTATCTTATGTTTTGATTCACGTGGTATGATGTTGGCATAATCTTGATTAAATCTTAACCCTATTATTGATTGAACCTATATCTCCTATACTATGATGTAAGATAGTTTGGTTTATGTTTTTTTTTTATTTTATGTATTTACTTTGAATAATCCTTGGGTCCACCTTGGTGGGTGGGATTGTCTATATTTGTGTTTCTTCTTGCTTTGGTTAACCCTTTTGATCATTTCATCATTATATCTCATGTGCTAACCATGCTATTTTGTTTATGAGGTATCCTTTGAGGATAATTCATCATTTGGGCATCACGCTAACTCCTTTGTTGGACATATATAGTTTATCCCATGCACTTTTTCATGTCATCCCCCCTTCGTGGGTACTATGTTTCCCTCTCCCATTACAATCTAATAGCTTATGTTATTTTTATGCTTGCTTGCTTACTTGTTAAGAAATATAAAATGAACTTGGCTAGAACGCAGTTTCAAAATAAAAGAACAAATAAGACTTGATCCAATGTCAAGTCATTTTCAAACTCATTTAACTTGGATTACCCTAGGGTTTCTCTTGCTCTTTCTTATCTCTTCCATCAACCCCACACTAACCTTGTATGTATTCTATCCTTGTAAGTCGATTGCTTCACATATCGCCATCAACCTACCTTGATCTATTCACCACCTTTTTCTTTTCAAACTTTTTTCTCTATTTCTTTTGTTTCTTTGAGTCTAAAAACCTTGGTCTTGTACCAAGTGAATTTTCAAACCCTTTTTCATAATAAATTTAGATGGTTGTGGAGTGTTTAGGCGAAGTCCTTGTCCTATCCCGAGTGTTTGACATTACCTTTAGGGTTCACTGTCATAAAGCACTTACCATTCAAAATTAAAACATCTTTAATAAGAGAATAAGGTTCTCTTTGTATTGAATTAAAGAGAGGGAATTGAGTAAGGACTTCTTCCTCTCCGAGTATTAGGATACTCACTTTAGAGTGTGTGGTCTCAATACTCGTCTTTCAATATGAAGACGTGACTATATTCACCACACCAACTGCACAATAAATTTTTTGAGATAAAAATTGGGTACTACTAGCAAAGGGTTACTATCCGAGTACTTATTTCACCCTTAAAAGAAACTTTCAACCAATCAAATGTGACATCTTACCTTGATAGAGAAAACTATTTCTTTTCAAAAAGGACATGTTATGTTCGTTCTATCGCAAACAGGTAACGGCTAAGACTCCACAAGCGAGCTGCAATAGACTTAATGCTAGAATGCGTACGTTAGCATCGTCTATATAAATCACCAACAAACTGTAGTCCGAACTACGAATGCTCTGATTTTTCACTTATTTTAAGTGAAGATACGTAGGCACAAGGGCCCCAATCCTTGGTGAGTGCACTTCCATCTTTTTATCCGTAGTCCTTCGAACTACGTTGACTCTGACTTTCTCATACCCGTTGAGAATACGTAGGTATAGGATCGCGAAGTCCTACCGAGTCTTTCTTCCCTTTCCACCTTCTCTTTTATTCTTTGTTTCATACCCTTCTCTCTCCCCTTTAAAACACTTTTAGAAAGCAATCTCTTAGCGATATCCTTACACATATGACAAGCGAATGGTTCCCATCGAGTACGATGGACGTGAGGGGTGTTAATACCTTCTCTTCGTATAACCGACTTCCGAACCCTTTCTTTGGTTGCGAGACCATCTTATCCTTTTCTTCTTGTGGGGTTTTCTCAATGTTTTCCTTTCCTCTTTTGGGATAAATAAAGTTCGATGGTGACTCTTCTGTTCTTTCACTTTCGCCTCTTTGTCATTGCGTTTTTTCGAGTAGCGACAAATATCTTTGTCTTTTGTTTCCTTTATATCACTTGGCACATAAGTAGTGTTACTAAATTCTCATCACTAATAATGTGATGTAAATTTATTTTGTGGCACTCTTTAAATATGTCTTTATAATCTTTTTTTGTGTGTATTTCATGCATCTTTAAGAAAAGTAATAAACAATACTATTAGAACATTCAAAATAAATTATGAGAAGAATTTTTCTAAGAGTTTTTTTCAAAATGATCATTCTAAAAAGAATTAAAATTGGAAAATTGAAAGTCTCTAGAATTATTGGCATGTAGATTGAAATTTTCCCTTTTTTTCTTCCATTTTTTCTCAGTCCCCGTTCCAAGAGGTAAACTTTTACCTGTGTTTTGAAATTTTTTAAGAATAAAAATAAGTTTTTAATTGAATTTTAAAATTTTCAAAAATAAAAAATAATATTAATTTTGAGTTATAAAATTTTCAATTTCAATAATAACAATAAATAGTCGTCATAAACATATTTTAATTCAAACTAATCATATTATTAGGTTTATAAAATAACTAAAATATTATGAATAAATAATATATTTATTTAACAGTAATTTTAATAATAGCGGTTAAAAAAATATTATCGTTCATAAAAGTCTTCTAAAATGGTGATCAATGGTGGTTAAAGTATGGTTGATGGTGATCAAAGTGGTAGTTGATGGTGGTCAGGGTGATAGTCGTGGATGGTCATCAGTGTGGTAATTTCTAGTGAATAGATTAATGGTTATGGTAGTAGTCTATGATGGAGATCAGTGCAGGTTAGAGTGATTATGGTTTACATTAGTCATAATGGTGGTTATAGTGGTATTCAACGGTGGAGTGATGGTTATATTGGTTTTCAAAGATAGATGAAATAATGATACATGAAGTAATGATCAACGGAGGATGTTCATGGACCAAGGCATTCCAAAAGTATTAGTGACTATGCACCCGGGGTCGAACTTGAGTATCCCTCAGGACCATATCCCCTCAAATCTTGCACAAGTGTCTGAAATATTTTGTTGTTTTCCCCTCTACCAGAAGACGCATCAGGAGAATACCCTAAGTTTGGACTTTTTCCAAAGTCGAAAAGTGAACGAGTTCTAAGAGTAAAGGGGTAACCCTAGGCGTCCTCTTCACTTGAAGTAATATTTTGTGGAATTTATGTGCTATGTATTAAAGATGACACATGTCTCCTCTGTAGTGGCGTCTTTTTCAACAAACATGTATTTATTTACTGCGTTTTTTCTTTCTTGGACCCCACCCTTGAAGGTTTGGTGGAGTCAACGCAGTAAAAACTTTCCAATAAAGACACCATTTTCCTCTTTAGGTAGATGCCCTCTTCAAACAAGTAATCTTGAAGATAGACATAAGATCCAACCTCAGCCAAAGTTATTCCTCTACAGGAGGTGAGAATTGTGTCCTCCAAGATTTAGTGAATTCATAACTATTCCTCTACATTTTTCTTCATAGAGTTTTCTTTTGAGCCTTGATGTGACACCCTAAACTCCAACAGATATTTATAAAGCATGCGAAATAAAAGAATACTATAACACTTCAAATTTTCTCATAATAAGGTATTCCCCAACTGAGTGTTCTACTATCATAGCAACACGTAGAAAACTAAACAATGCAAAATGATAAACAATGGAGAAGGTATTCCCCAACTTAGTGTTATGTTCGATCTGATTGACTCATGGTGGATTGCGTGAGTTTGGAACTTGATTAAGGTTGAGGGAGATGAGGTTCATACGGTGATGAAAGGGAATGAGAGGAGCGAATGGTTGACTTTGTGAGTCGTCGGTGTTAGAAAGGTGTTGAGAATATGGAGAGACGAAAGGAAAAATGAGATTATTTTTGTGAATCAATACTCTTTTTTATTTATTTTGTTTAGATTTTAATTCTATTTGATTTTTTGTTTATTTATTGATTAATTGTTAATTTTAGATTAGGTGGATTCTAATTTTATTTTAATTTATTTTAAATTAGATTTTAGTTTTGAATTAGCTTAAGATTAACCTTTGATTAGAATTTAGTTAGTTAAACTTTGATTTTAATTTTGACCTAAGTGAACTTTGTTAATTTTTGACTAATTTTGTTCTTAATTTTGGTTTTAGTTTCGTCTAATTCTCGAGTGCGTTTGTGAATATTCTTTTAACAACACTTGTACATGTTTGTCTGGATGATTATATATTTACTTGAGTTTCGATACTTGATGTTGTTTGTGATTGCCATACTTCGTGTTTACCTGTTGATTACCTCTGTATTCACATGATCCCTTAGGATTCCTAGCTCCACTTAATTTCTGATTAAGTTGGAGGTATGAGAGACATTAGGCTCTCAATCAAGCATGATAGTATTAGGTAGACCTCCCTCCTAATCCTGATCTTAGGACCACATTGTATGATAACATATAGGAAATGATGAGAGAGGAGCTTCTCCTTGCTTTTCTCTATCAAAACAATAATTAAAACACTTAATGAATACTATGAATATTGTGCGCCATGAGCCTTAAGTACATGGGAAATGATGAGAGAATGGCTTCTCCTCGCTTGTCTAGAGTGTTTAGCGTATGCCCCATGGGCGATATGTGTAACACAGATATCAGAGTAAAAGATTAAATTCAATGAAAATCACCTCAAAGGGCGTACATTTCCCCAATAAATCAAAATAGGTCAAGGCTCTGTAAACAACGGGTTTTCCCAAAAAGATATCAAAAATTTCACAAGGCAGCGGAACTCAAAAGGCATAATTCCAAAGTTTTCCTTATACGGAAAGATAATCAAAATAACTCAATAAAACATGGTTTAACTCAAAGACCCCAACCCGATGTTACACTATCAGAGCAAGACCCTCTAAGTTAACCCAAAAGGCTAACAACTCAATACTTCAGAAGTCCTCAATGGAATCCACGGCTAAACCTGGTCATCTGCATGTTACCCACGTGGAGGCAACATTCACACAGGCAGGGTGAAACGATTCATAATAATCAATGTAGGAAATCAACATATAAAATGGCGTCATTATCATATTCAACATCATCATATTCGTCAATGGACATCAAAGGACACACATCACAATTTACTCACAATCATCTCATAAATGCAAATGCAACAAGACTCAATGCATGTGGTACCAATCATCACAACTCGATGGACACTGGGCCATCAACCCTCCATAGATCCCCATCAATAGGATCGATTCTACTTGAGAACTGGAGCACATCAAAATACCTCACATCCGCAAAATGGGATTGAAGCCAAAGTAATCAAGGTCCTGAACCGAAGTCCGGATGCACATGAATGCATGATGCACACATCAATAATCATCCTCATAATAACATCATAGGTGCATCATCATTCATTATAATCATCATCATCAAAACTCGTGTCATCATAGAATCATCACAACTCATGGAAATATCTTGTTTCTTGATTTTCAAGTTATCTATCAATTCTTGATTTAATCTCCACCAAACTTTATAATTAAATTTGAAATGATATTGGAAACAATTTTGGCTTCAATTTGGGGTAAAAACCATGTTGGTCAATGAGTTGACTTTTTTGACAGACGAACCAAACAGTTGAAAATCTCTGAATTGACTGTTGATGTTATGGGTTCCCTGAGGCCTTGGAACTTCCTGGGTATACTCTTTTGGGTCATATGAGCTTTATGGACCGTAATTCCCTCATTGGAAAACCTTATAGACCAAAAGTCAAACTACAGTTGACTTTTTCAATAAGAAACCTGATTAGGGTTCTTGCACTGCATTGCTTCCATTCTCTTGGCAACAACCTCAAATTGGACTCATTCTTGATCACATGTGATATCCTTGATGATATGGAGACTTGTTATGTGGAAGATCAATCCAAAATCTTGACTAGTCAATCCTTAGAAACTCTGATTTTGACTGTATGGAACCTTGATTCATCTGCATCTTGACAAAGACAAATTTGAAATAAGTTAAGGTTAATAATCAATTTTAATGCACCTAGAATGATGATGAGATCTAGGGGTCAAAATTTGGGGTATGACACTTTGGCATCAGGAATTGAGACATCGGACAGAAACCCTAGCAAAGGAGCTGCAGATTTTTGGTTATCCCTTATCTCTTTCACTGTTTAGACTAAGACACTTGCACACTACGACTTCCTCTTGGGCTACCTGACAATGAAACCTTTTTATTTCTTGCAAACCCATGTACTTTACATGTGTCCCGCTCCCATTTAGATGTATGCTCTTTTCTCGTACTCTGATGCTTTAAACTTTTTTTCGAAATAATTTTCGATCCAATGTCGAGCCATTTTCCACCTTTTAAGTCGATTGTTTTTTAAGAATCTCCACCAACCTTTTGGTCACTATACACAACATTCAAAGCATACTCCTGGGATTTCTTGCAGTGAGACCTATTTGATCAATTATCTCTAGTTGGTCATTTAGAAGACTAACCCACTTTGTTAGTGCACATCATTAAAAATTTAATTCAGTTGCTTTCCTTTGCTTGTATGTTGTCTTGTATGATTGTTCGAGACGAAACCGTAAAGTTCAAACCATTAACTTTTCTGTACGTAAGTTTAAACCACGATCAATATCGAGAATTTTCTCAAATTCAAATCAATTAACTTAATTATACTTAAAAATATATTTCAATAAAAGATGAAAAGGGAGTTGGAATGGAATCTTCGATTTATCTCCTCAATTGTTTGGGTCCGAGGAGCCTTCCTTAAGTTCGAACAATTATCTTCTTTAAAAGATTTATAACCCGATTCAAAATCAAATCTATTTTCTTAATCACTTAGATGACAAAGAGAGAGAGTCAAGTCTTTGATTCACTTTCCTGATTGCTTCGGCCCAATGAACCTTTCTTAAGCTTCAAGTAATTGTGATTCACTTAAAATACTCTAGTTATATCAAACCTATTTTCTCAATACTAAGATGTAAAAAAAAAGAGAATCAAGCCTTTGACTCATTATCCCGATTACTTGGTCTCGAGGAGCCTTTCTTAAGCTTCAAGTAATTGTCATTCGTTTCAAAATAATTTATCCACTTATCATTCAAAACATTTCTCAATCACAACCTCTTTTCGAGATGGAAAAGAGAGAGAGTCAAGTCTTTGAACCACTCTCCCGATTACTTAGGCCCGAGGAGCCTTTCTTAAGCTTCAAGTAATTGTCATTAAATCAAAATACGTCAACACATTAATTCAACTTCTAGTCGCCACGCGAACCGTCAAACCTTTTCACAAACGTAAGATATGGTGTCTAGACACGACGCAAAATATTGCTTTGTCTGTAATTTATTTGAGTTGAGATAAGTGGCGTGTTTCCCATGAATGCTGATATATGGAAATCCATTCAAAGTGATGCAAGCGTCCTCTCCTCATTCGTTTGGGTAAAGCAATATTTTCTGTCGAATGCGACTAAGTATCTTTCAATAAAATCAAACCAATATTCGTAGTGCGAACTACAGATGCTCTGATTTCTCATTTGTCAATGAGAATACATAGGCATAGGATTGCAAGATTCTAGAGAGCTACCTTCCCTCCATCTTTCGCTTACCCTAAATCTTTACCCGTGGTTCCACGAACAATGATGCTCTGACTTTCCTATTGCACGAGGGAGTACGTAGGCACAAGGGTCCAATCCTTGGCGAGAACCCTAATATAAAAACCACCCTTTTTCCCCTTAGTAAGCAAATCCTTTAGAAGATAAACAAGCATAACTAACTTCTCTCATGAATCGAATCAAGAGGTTCCCGTTGAGTACAACAGACATAGAGGGTGTTAATACCTTCCCTTTGCATAATCGACTCTCGAACCTAGAATTTGGTTGAAATGACCATGTTCTTATCTCTTTAAAGGTTTTATCGATATTTTCCTATTCCTTCCTTGGAATGAATAAAGTTTGGTGGTGACTCTGTTTGAACGTTTTTTCCGTGTCCATCGCGAGGATCATATTTTTCGAGTTACGACACCAATGTTCATCGAGTAATGCCTCTTTTGGGTTTTTAGGCTCAACTTGAGAGACGAAAGCAAAGTGATAACAGAAGTTACTTAGCTTAGATCGAGTTGTCACTCCCTTTGAGATATCACCGAGAATATTATTGATGGGATGGTCTTTAGAAGACTTCCATGTTGGAGGAAGACCATCGGTGTTGGTCGGATTAACATCCTCAATCCCCTCATGATGGGGATCTTTTTCCTCCTCAACTTTCACTGGGTCAGGTTGATCAATTCCTTTCTCAGCATCTTTGAGTATGTCTTCAGAAGATACACCTTCACCATGAAATGAAATACCTTTTCCAAAACTTTTCGGATAAGATTCATCAAACGTGACATGAACAGACTCCTCAACTGTAAGTAACCTCTTATTGTATATTTTATAAGTTTTACTTGACTGAAAGTATCCGAGAAAGATACCTTCATCTGCCTTGGAGTCAAATTTACCTAGACTCTCCTTACCATTGTTTAACACAAAACACTTACAACCAAAAACATGAAGGTGAGACACATTTGGCTTTCTCCCTTTCAAAAGTTCATATGGAGTCTTGTTAAGAATAGGTCGGATGAGCACCCTATTCAAAACATAACAAGCCGTACTAATGGCATCGACCCAAAAATATTTAGGAAGTCCACTTTCATTGATCATAATTCTTCCTAACTCTTCCAAAATTCGATTTTTACATTCCACGACCCCGTTTTATTGAGGGGTACGCGGAGCGAAAAAATTATGATCAATTTCGTGTCTACCACAATATTCTTCAAAAAGATGATTTTCGAACTCACATCCATGATCACTTCTAATTGATATAATGTTTGTGCTCAACTTGTTTTGAGAAAGTTTAGCAAAATTTTCAAAGGCAGAGAAAGCATCGCTCTTGCTAGCCAAGAAGATAGTCCAACAAAACCTAGAGAAATCATCGACTATAACAAAACCGTAGTAGTTACCACCAAGACTCTTAATTCTAGATGGTCCAAAGAGGTCCATATGAAGAAGTTCAAAAGGTCTCGTAGTTGACATAATGTTTTTAGATTTAAACGAGATCCTTGTTTGCTTCCCCATTTGGAAAACATCACATAAGTAATGCTTTGTAAACTTGATTTTGGATAAGCCAATAACTAGATCCTTAGAAACTATCTTGTTTAGTAAGTCAAAATTAATATGCTTCTAATGTCTATGCCACAACCATGAGTCCTCACTCATAGTCACGAGACATTTGTCATTGCTCAATGATACTTCACTCAAATCTAGCATATAGACATTACTTACCCTCAAGCCATTAAACATGTCTTTCTTTTTATCATTATTTTCAATCATGCAACACTCTATTGAAAATGATACTTTGTATCCCTTGTCACATAATTGACTAATTCTTATGAGATTGTGTTTAAGGCCCTCAACTAGCAATACATCAGAGATAGTTATAGACGATGGATTACCTACACTACCTTTTCCAAGTATTGCTCCCTTGTTGTGGTCTCCATAGGTTACAAATCCCTTCTTCTTTGCCGCAAAGTTAATAAAGAGAGATATGTCTCCTGTCATATGTCTTGAGCATCCACTATCGAGAACCCATCTTCTCTCAGTAGGCTCAAGACTTTGTACCTATAAAACAATCAATAAAAATAGGTACCCAATTGTTTATTGGGTCCTTGGTTGTGAGTGAAATCTTTGTTGCATTTAGGAAACCATTTATAAACCCCTTTAGGAACTAAAAATCTCCTAAAGCGACATTTAGCAATGGTGTGACCCCTTTTGCAACAATACAAGCAAGTAAGGTTAACCTTTGTATCACTTTTGTTATCTTGATTTTTGACCACATATGTATATTTTTGATAAGGATTAATCATACTCTTTCTAAAATGTGATCTATCAATAGCAAACGTGATTTTCGGTTCTAGAGTCTTGTCAAGTTTGGCCTTGAGAGTTCTAACCTCCTTTTGCCAAATATGACAAGTATCACACCCAAAGTTTACCCATTTACTTATTTCTTCCTTACAATCCACCTTTGTTACTTCCACCATGGATGCCTTTAGAGCCTCTAATTTCCTTGGAATCGAGGATCTTTTGCTCCAAATGAGTAAAAAAAATTGTTTGAGGCCAGCCGTTTAAAGGATTCCTTGGCTTCACGGTGAAAGGTATCAAAGGTAGCTTGTAATTCAGAATGAGACAATCTAGTAAAATTTTCATATTTAACATGTCTTACCTTTTTATTTTTCTTCTTTTAATGAGTGGAGAGACAAAGGTTGACAGATTCTTCTTCGTCACTTGAACTATCATCCTCAGATGACTCACTATCACTTTCCCAAGCGATGTAAGCTCTTCTAGGCTTACCTTGTTTCTCTTGTGACCGATTACTTTCCTTTCCTTTGTCCTTCTTCACCAAAGGACAACCCGACTTGTAGTGTTCGGCTTTTCCACAATTGAAGCACGACCCTCTAACTCTACTCCCTTTATTGCCTTCATTCTTAGAAGACCTTGATTGTCTTCTAAAATTGACAAGATTCTTTTTGGAATGTTGGATATCATTTTTCTTTACATAGCGATTGTATCTGTCGCAACTGCAAAAAAGGGCCGGCGAAAACAAACAGAAAAGTCGCCACCGAATGTTATTTATCCCAAATAGAGGGAAAGGAAACGATCAAAGAAAACCTAAGAGAACGGGAAAGACAAGGTCATTGCAACCAAATCTCGGGTTCGGCAGTCGGTTACGCAAGGGGGAGGTATGAGCACCCCCTCACGTCCGTTGTACTCAACGGGATCCACGCTTGTTGTCTAATCTATGGGTGAAAGTTATCTAAAAGCTACTGCTCAACGGGGGTGAAAGAAAGAACAGACTCGATAGGACATCATCGCCCTATGCCTACGTATTCCCTCGTGCAATGGGAAAGTCAGAGTCAACGTAGTTCGGGAAACTATGAGTGATGGGGGGAAAGGTTGCTCGCCAAGACTTCGCCGTCTTATGCCTATGTATTCTCATCTGGTATGAGAAATCAGAGCAAGCGTAGTTCGGGCAACTAAACCACTAGTTAGTTAAGTGTTTTTTATGAGCGAAGTTAAATCTCCATTCCAGCAGTTAGGGACGATGCCTGTTTGCGGTAGAACGGAAAGGTAACGTACTCTTTTCTGAAAATGAAGTTTGAAGAACAATCTCGAAGGATGAAAAGATTTGAGTTTTGTATATGAATTTTAGAAGTAGTGGATTAAATTTATTTGAGACTTATATTGCACTAAAGACTATGACACGAGAGCGAATGCGTCGCATATCGCCCAAAGGACATACACTAAACACTCTAGACAAGTGAGGAGAAATCCCCCCCCCCCCCCCCACACTTATCATTTCTCATGTACTTAAGGCTCGTAGGGTACAACATTTTTTATTCTTTATTAAGTGTCTTAGAGAAGTTTGAGATGAGAAGAGAAGACACAAAGACACTAAAGGGAGCTGAAAACCCTAATGTTGTCATGCAAAGTGGTCCTAAAGTTAGGATGAAAAGGGAACCTACCTAATGTTATCATACATAGGATTGAAATCCTAATGTCTCTCCTACTCTCATCTTAAACAGAGGGACTAGGAATCCTAAGGGATCATATGAGCAAACACAAGTAAACACATCATTAATCAATCACAAATGAAAACAAAAAGCAAAACTTAAACAAGTCATGGAGGATGAGAGAAACAAACTCACAAACAAACATTGAATTAGAGCATACAAACATGAGGCATACATCAATGATACATCAATAGAGAACATATATGTCACACCCAAATCAACAAAATGAAAGTTAAAACACAATGGCAAACAAGGTAACCACACAAGACCACAGGCCCTAAACATCCTAGGAAGAATGATGTCAATCACTAAACCACAAACAAATAAATAAGGGGAGAGATAGAGTGGGGCAGCAACAACATCATGATTATCAAAATCAAGCATTCATTCATGATCATTCAAAGGAAAACATCCAAACACACCTCAACACAAGTTCATGGATTCAAATCATTCTCAAGGAAAGGCACATACCACAAAAGCATCAAGATTAGGTATCAACTCAACAAGATCAAAAGCAAATTCAAATGATATGCATCAAGTTCAAATTCAAATTATCAAACAAGATCAAGAAGGATCACACTCAATTTGAAGCACCAAAGTCATGCAAACATCTCACAAATCAACCACAAAAGGAAAACATAATCATATAAAGCACATGAGATGAAATAAACATTCAATGGACCCCTAATCATGAAAATCAGAACCTCAAACATGTAATCAAGAGCATACAAGACTCATCAAACACTCATGGAATCACACAAGAAAACACCTTAAAAGACTAGGTCAAGACATGCACACACACATGGTTAAAATAACAAGATTTTGATGTGTCGCTACTGCGAAAATCGGCGTTGGCTATGACAGAAGAGTCGCCACCGTGCATTATTTATCCCACAAGAGGGAAAGGAAACGCTCAGAGTAAACCTAACGCAAAGAGGGAAAGGAATGGTCATCGCAACCAAATCCTGGATTCGGGAGTCGGTTACGCAAGGGAAAGGTATTAGGACCCCTCACGTCCGTCGTACTCGACGAGATCCACACTTGTTTTCTATCTAGGGTGTGTTATCTATCTACCCTACAGGTCTGGGTTAGAAAGAAAATGAAAATGAAAATGACTCGGCCAAGTATCGCACTTTATGCCTACGTATCCCCATCTGGAACGAGAAATCAGAGTCAACGTAGTTCGCCTACCTACGGGAAAGGAGGGGGGAGGTTGCTCGCTAGGATATCGCATCCTATGCCTATGTACTTTCATACAACATGAAAGATCAGAGCAAACGTAGTTCGGGCTACGGAAGACACAAGCTTGTCTGACTGGTTTTTTATTACCTTATGAAAGGGTTTTTCTTGATTAAGAGTCCAAACGGACAAAAATGACACTTTGATGTTTATTATGAATCTTTTCCAAAAGAAGTGTTTTTTAGTTTGTTTGCAATCTCTGACGCACTAGAGACTATGATTAGAGAGTGACTACGTCGCATGTCACCCTAAGGGTACCATACTAAGCAGTCAGATTACTGAAGAGTGACCCTCCAGCAACCTTTTCTCGAATAGCTTAAGGCTCGTAACGTACGTCATCGATTAACCTTATTACTGTATTTTTGAATTGTTTGGAGATAAGAAGAGAAAGAAGCTCTAAAAAGCCTGGGGTTGAAAGGGAATAAAACTAACCTAATATTGTCATGCATGGATAAGAATCCTAATTTCTGTCATAATTCCCTCCTGCACAGAGGAAATCAGAGATCCTAGGGGATAAACAAAAAAGAAAGCAAGCAAATACGGTAAAATGCATGCAATGCAACAATACAAGCGAGGCAAGGGAAAACAACAGGCAAAGTGAATCAACATTCACCTCAAACTTAGTGGAAAGCTACACAAGCCAACAAACAATACAGAAAAACCCAAAATAAAACAGAGGAGGCAGCCCAAGCAGCAGCACCAAACTCCTACAGCAGACATCAGCTCTGACAGCAACAAGATGATTAACCAGCAAAAAGTTGACAGCAACAACCTTCATCTTCATGAATAACTCCCATCCTCAAGCTTCACTAAAATTTCAATCTTCAACAAGCACCAGGCTTCAACAAGCTCCCAGCTTAAGCAAGCTCAAACCCCAACCAGTGACCAACTTCAACAAGCCCCTGACTTCAACCTCAACAAGCAGTAAAACCTTAGCCTCAACAAGCTATGGACTCCATCCTCACCAAGCTTTAACAAGCACAAAACTGCCTACTTACCAAACTTCAACAAGCACACAACTTCCTCTTTAACAAGCTTCAACAAGCACCTCCAAGGGAGAATCAAACCAACAAGATCAATTTGAAGTGCCGAGAAACTCGATGACAACCAAGGGAAGTCACTGAGAACTCAACATTGTGAGAGACTGACATCCTCAAAGTTCTACTCTTAAAGCATGCCATTCATCCCTACTAAGGAGAGATGTGACTTCTTTAAAAGGACTTTATGTCATTGGATTGAATGGAGATGAACAATATACTCCATGTTTGAAGAAACAAGTAGAACTACTCTGATGCTCTTCCTAAAACCCTAGTTTCCCTAAGCTCCTGACAAGCACTCCACAAGATGAGAGAATCTTCACATCCAAGCTCCTTCAAGCTTTCCAAAGCATCTTCAATTGGTCTTCATGATCATCCAAGCTCAAAAGCAACACCACCCTAATCTAAGGGGAACTATTGAATTAAACTATCCAAATTAGTTCATCAGAAACACCTAGAAGTTAGTCTTAAAACTAATTCTACTTAAAATACCAAACATGATTGTAAAACCCTACAAAAATTACTAAGGGTTTCTAAACCTCTTAAGAATCTCTCATACAAAAACCATGGGGTTAACCATTCATTTGGACCTAAAACTATGCCCTAAACCTAAAGGTATCAACTTAAAACCCTAATTCTAAACCACCTAATGTTTAATGCTCACACTAGCCTAAAATTACCTCACAAAAATATGAGAAAATTACCATGGGTACAAGCATATCTAAGCTAACTAGTCCAAAAGGAATCAACTCAAAATTAATCACCAATCATTCACAATAAAATCAGAAAGAACACATGTCAAACAAATTGAAAATAAAACCAATTAAAATGCAAAAAATGAAAATAAAATAAAAAATGCATGAATTAAACATTTTTCAATCCTATTAAATTCTAAATTTTTTAAGGAGTTAGGGAAAAAAAATCTAGCCTAAAAATGTTTATTTTTCTATTTATTATGGATTTTAGAATCAAAATGCATTAAAAATAAAAGAAAATCAAATAAAAGAAATAAAAAAAGTTGGAAAATACACACGCCCTTGGATCCTTGACTAAGTATGCAGATCAAACGGCCTAGAGCGCATCCACATGTGGTGCTGACTGGGAGCTGACTGGCGTGCCACATCGTTTAATGAAACGATGCGTTTCAAGGACTTGGAGGTAAACCTGAGTTTAAATCATGGCCGCACGATCTGTGGAATAAGTCCATCTTGGAGACTGATCCAACGTCTCAGGCTTCATCTTCTCCAAAAGCTCAAGTGACCTGAGATATTTCCAGGCGGTGGTCCACGGTGGAAACCACCATCTTCTCCGGTGAGATGGTGGTTGCAGGTGATCAGAAAACACAAACCAAATATTGATCTTGACCAGAAATGCACAAGGATTCCAAATCTCCAATCCAAATCACCTAAATCTCACTACATTTCCTAATTCGAAAGCAAATAGAAATGGCACCAAGAATTTGATCAACACTAAATCTAAAATTAAAGCCACATATTTCTTACTCTTGTTGCACTGATCATTAATAGCTATCCAATTCAAGTCAAAACCTCAAGATTATCCATAACCGTCTTCAAACAGAAATGGTGCATCACACTTAATTGTCTCTAAACACTAAAATTCTTATCCAGAAACGATCTATGATCAACCTAGGTCCTAACCACATGCAAGATTCCACTCAATTCTCCCTAGATCATGAGGAATTTGAAGGTTTACATATCTAGAAAAATTGGATCAACAGAAGTAGCAAATGCTCAATTCAAGCTTCAAGACTCTCCAGACACGATCAGTGATACACAATGGAGCTTCTTCAACCTTTAAATTGGCTTGATTGTGCTTGCAAATTCAAAACCGATTCTGACTTGGAGCCCTTAAAAATCCACTTGCTATCTCAGCTTCTAGCACAAAATCATCACCAAAAATCAATCTGCAATCACTCCCCTCAATATATAGAAACTTTCCATGGGCTTTTGAGCCCAGTTTGAAGCCCAATTCAGTGAATCCACAATTTTGATTTTTCTCTTGAAATTTCAATGTGACAGTTGTGAAATCTTACTCCCAGCTTGTTCCAGAAGATTCTGACCAACTCCTTGTAGCTTAGTGAATGTGTTTAGATCAAAATGGAGACCTGAATTGCATTGGTGGCTGATTTGGATATGTGACTTGTTTTAGAAGTAACACATTTGCAAAGCAAGTCATGAAACCAAGCCTCAATTCAAAAAATTAATATTTCCAATGTCTTTAGAATGTGATTTCTAGTCAAAAAATGTAGTCACTTGCCATGTTTAGGACATATAACTCAAAAATCACAATTTCCCTCTTTGATTCATTTGAAATCCTTCCTTATTTTAGGCCATTTTGGGTGACTTTTGATATAAGCTCATTCAACCCACCATGAATTCACATTTGACCTAAAAACATCATTTTAAGCACATTTCATGTTGAACAATTTTTCATTTGAGGAGTGGAAGATAGAGATTTTGGCACATGCTTGAAAATGACCTATAATCACAAATGCCCAAAATACCCCTGGATTGCTAAGATCATAGCTTGAGTTCTATAAATCCCCTTGAAGAATTATAGTACTCTATGGAAAGCTAGGATCAAGATCTACAACTCTCATGTTGGCAAAGAATCAATTTGAAAACTCCTTGAAGGGCAAATGTTGCTTGGAAGTCAAGTGATTTTCACAGATAAATTTCAGTGTCCTCTGGTGACCTGTAATTTGCAAAGACCATAACTTGAGTTCTACAAATCTTCTTGAAGACTTCTAGTACTAAAATTAAAGGTATTGAGAAGCTCTACAAGTTTCATGTTGGCCAAAGATCCATTTGAAATTTTTATTTTGACTTATGTGGCTTTGAAGTTAGGCACTAAACAAGGGATTTTACACTGAAACCCTAATTTAGCAACTTCCCACATTCTTGATCTTTCTTTGCTTAACCTTGGCACAACACCACACATGTATCAACATACCAATTCATGCATCCCATTACCTCAAGATAGGCCTTGATGCTTTCCAACCACTCAATTGAATTAGGGTTGACCCAGATGAAACCCTAGTTGACTGCACCTCAACTGTGGCTCTCATACTTGAATAAGCGACTTGTCTAAGCTTCAATAAGGCCCTCTATACATCCCATGAGATCCATACACACCTCACATTCACATCCCATGTTTCTAATCCCACTGATGATTCTCAATATTCCTCAGGATAGGAGCAAAACCCACATGTAGGCACTCAAACTTCTCAAGATTTCCAATCACTTCCTGATGGCTTGGATGATTTCTCAAACTTGGATAACACCTCTTGCTAGGCTCTCCTCTTGATAGACACCCTTGATCCCTTGTTGTATGCATGCTATGCTGTGATATGCCAATGATTGAACTATGTACATGATGTAACTATGCAAATGAAATGCAATGAAACATAAATCATGCAAGAAAAGGTTGAGAAAATTTTGGGGTACAACAGCTGCCCCTATTCAAATGGCTTGGACCCGACTGGGTGAAGAGCGAACGACCTTCAAACAATCGAGGTACAAGACGGTTGAATACCAAAAAACCCGGAAATTTGCCAACCGCAGAAATAAACTGTACAACTGCTTGGGGAACGACATCCCCTGTCTGAATCCGGTTGTTACGGCAACAACTGATTCGACGTCTGATAATAATTTTGATTTCAACTTCAACTACCTATGTAACGCCACAGGTACTGAACAATTTTTTTTGCAAAACACCTCCATCCACAACTGGACCAACCTTGTCAGCCCAAGAAGGGAAACAAAATCGTCAACACGAATAGAGGTTTTGTCATCACAGGAGTAACCTTGTACACATCTGGACCCCGAATTTCGTCAAATCACGAATAAACACAAACCTGTCCACGTCAGGACTCACATCTCAACAACACAGGAATAGAATTTTATCCATGTTAGGACGCTTGTTTCGTCAACACAAAGAAATCTCATCATAAACTTGTCCATGTCAGGACTCCACCTGCCGTCAACACGGAAAAATCCCGGCGACTTCGCTGGGGATGACTCGTCTGCATTTTGTCATCACGAGGGGATCCTATCAACATAGGAATAAATTGTCCATGTCAGAAATAAATCGTCCACGTTAGGAATAAACTGTCCACGTTAGGAATAAACTGTCCACGTTAGGAATAAACTGTCCACGTTAGGAATACACTGTCCATGTTAGGACCCACATCTCGTCTTGATAAGAAAACCCTATCAGCATGGGAGTAAATTGTCCACGTCAGGACACTGTTTCGTCGACCCGAAGAAATATAAATTCGTCCACGTCAGGACTCGCGCATCTTCGACCCGCTGAGGAAATAAAACTTGTCCACGTTAGGACTCACGCCTCGCCAACACGAAGAAAGATAAATTTGTCCATGTCAGGACTCGTGCATCTTGTCAACACGAAGAACTATAAACTTGTCCACGTCAGGACGCACATTTCACCATTACGAAGAAATATATCTGCTGGGAATAAATGGTCCACGTCAGGACGCCATTTCGTCAACACGAAGAGTAATCAATTTGTCCACGTCAGGACTCCACATTCCGTCAACGCGGATAAATCGAATCTGTCCATGTTAGGACTAGCACATCTCGTCAACCCGAGGAAATAAATCTGTCCACGTTAGGACACCTACTTCACTAGCACGAAGAACTCCCGTCAATATGGGAATAAATTTTCCACGTCAGGACTCACATCTCGTCAACACGAGGAACTCATATCAACATAGGCAATAAAATTTTGACGATCTCCGGGGAAATACTCCTGTCAACCAGTAAGAAAATACATCCGCTGTTCATACGGGAAGATACTCCGAATACCGTTTCTCCTTTTTTATCTCTGCAGTAGCTAACTCCATCGGTCCTAATCCACAAACCTTTTAGCATTGACGTGACAGCAACTTTGAGGAGGACTCCACAGGGGATATTTGGAAATCAAACTGCCGGACGCCTGTTCCGATAACCGGCGGCTGTCATACCCCAAATTTGTCCTACCCTGTGTATAACTTGCATTTGTGTACCATCCATCAACTATTATCCATAAAAAGCAAAAGAAATATGTTGCTTCCATCATAAGATTGAGTTGAATTGGATCAGGTTTTGCTTGAGGTTCATTAAGTCAAGAATAAGTGCAGTATATGCTGAAGTCCATTAGTTCTTACTTAATTTGCTAGTCAGACGAGGGTTGACCAAAAGGAAAATGGGTTTGTGAGATTATTGGACCAATATAGGGGGTTCAAATTGTTGTGATAAAGGATCCAACGCAGAAGATGGTCAAGTTATTTCTTTGAGTCAAGCCATGGTTGAATTTGTGTTAGGTTGGTTTTAAGCTATGAGATCAAATCGTTCAAAATTAACTCGTGTTCAAGCCAAATAATCAAAATTTGTTTCAAGTTTTTCTTAAACTTTTTGATCAAAATGTCGAGTTAGTATTAGAAGATCAAGCAAGGATGCAAATGGTCTATTTAGATTACAAAATGGCCCATTTAAGATTAAAGGTGTTAATAACAAATCAAAAGGTCCAATGTCCATAATTGCAAGGCCCATCTTTTATTAAAAATCATTACACCAAGAATACAATGCCATTTGAGCAGTCATGTGAAATTAATAGACCTCCAATTTACATATAAACCATGAAATGATCTCTCAACTCCAAAGTGCCTTTCCAAGTAGCTGGAACAATATCATGGCAGAACTATGCCTCGCCAAGAAGGGGCCCACAATTTACAAAAAAAAACAATAGCTAGAATGGAGCCCATGAAGACAAGGTCTTGGATGCTAAGGATGTAATTAGTTTCATATGGCCAGGAAATTGGTATGTGTGATTGTTTCGTTGCCACCTGAAAATGCATACAATAGAGGATGTTAATCATGACAGAAATAACAAAACTCACATAAAATTGGGACAAACCAAAAAACTGTGTACGGAAGAAGAGCTGCATACAACCTACACAAGAAACCAAGCATGCCCTCTGCACCGAACGTACACCGCTCTTCACACCAGACCAAAAATCAAACACAAGTACCTGCGCAAAAAATAAAAGCAGGTTATTACAAGACCTGCAGCATCAAACTGTACACCAACACCTATTCCCATTAAAACCACAACAGCCAACACACAAAAAAGAAAAGGACCACACAACTTCATTAAAGCTCCAATCGAAAACCACTTTCCACCTCAGCCACACAACATTGCTAGCTGAACCAAAATAGCCACTTGCAATTCACAACAGACAAAAAGAACCATACCACCCAACCTGCAAAAACCGTATTAATACCACAGCTCACTGCCAATTTGTACAATATAGCAGACACCAAAACATCACAAATTGACAAAAAGATAGCACCTTAAAACCACCGCGTTTTGAAAGACGCGCCTGCAAAAGTGGCCAACACACTTTATCAATGATGAAGACAGGCCACTCTAAATATGTTACAACAGCATCCTGGTATTATCCTATACAAGCTGACAAAAGAAAAGACCAGTGCAATAACCTGCTCTGAAATGCATCACAGACAAGCTCTGCACAACCTGCAGTAACAACGACAATGCACCATGAAAGCAACCATACTACAATAGAAATAGACAAGAAAAGAATGAAAGGGAGGAAAGGGACCTTGCTTTGACGGATCAAAAAAGAACAATAGCCCTTAAACTTGAACTGGCTTTTAAAGACAACATAATCCATACATAAGGGATTGATTTTCTTCTTCATCGAGGGGGGAGGGCTTCCAATTTCAAAGGTTTCTCTCTGGCCTTCATCTTCTTGAACATCAAAAGCCATTCGACAAAACCAAACTCCTTCCAGAATTACCTTCTTGAACCTTTTTATTCAAATCCCCTGACTCCCCCTTCAGAACAAAAAATAACTGAACTCTCCTCATCTGTTAACCCCTTTACCATCACCATTCCACAACCAAATCACTCACCTTGTTCTTCTTCAAACGAACCACAAAAAAGCCTCTTCGTATCCTTTCTTCTCAACCACTCCGAAAACCCCAAATCCTTAATTCAAATCCACGACCTCCAAACCCCTAAATCAAAGAAAATTCAACCTTCATTCTGAAAAAGAAATCGTAAAAACTCACCTCTCTCACCTTCATGAAACCCAGAAGAACACCTTCAAACCGCGAAGACCCAACACCAAAAACGCTCCCCTCACAACTCTCACTTCATTCAACAACAACCGATCTCAAGAAAACTCTTCTTTCTCTTTGAACTTAAGGGAGAACCTTGAGCCTTGTTTCTTCTTTTCAAAAACCAGAACAACCCTTCAGTTTGGAACGTCATTTCCTCATCCATTCCAATCTTCTTCTTCACTAGCAACCGAAAATTCCAACCCCATATCGTCTTTGGAACCAACACACTCTGATCTTTATCAACCAGAACAAAACCTCCTCCCAAATTTCAACTGAACCTTCAATCTCTCCTTCATTCCTCCATTAACAAAAACTTTCTTTTTTCTTCAAACCATCTTCAACACTCTCGAAAAGACCCATTTCCAACGAGACCTAGCCATAACACAACTTTGTCTTGAACCTTCAAACCCAAACTTCAACCTAAAATTAAACAACCCCAATCACTTAACCCTCTTCTTCTTCGACTTCCATCAAAGAACCCTTCATCACAGAACCATCATCCCTCAACTAACCCCAAACGAAATCCTCGGTGAAATACCCCTATCGAACCTCATCTTCCATTTTGAATACCCTTCAACAAAACATCAATTTGATTTCAAAATTAAACCAGAAACGAAAATTGAAACGATTCAGAACAGAGAGATGAACAAGTGAAAGGGAGAGAGGGGTTCGAACCATATTTTCGAGCGAGATCAATCCGAGATGAAAAAGAAGGTGGTTCCGTGAAAGCTCTGACCCTCCATGGTTTCGTCGTTGAGGTTTTGGGAATACTGACACCTCACAATTCGATATTTGTTGGTTTTCCTTCTTCTTTGTTTTTTATTTTTATTCTTTCTAAATGGTTTGTCTTGCTTTTAATGGAGATGATGTGTCACCGCTTGAATTACATTAAGCTGATTATTCAGCTCTTTATTGTTTTTTTTTAAATAAATAGGTTTCACCTTGTTTTTACATTTTGATTAGTTATGTGTTGACTAGTTTAGCTGATTGGGCTTTATTTGAAGGCCTGTTGTGGCTCAGCAACCGCCATACATATTCAATATACACCCCTACCCTTTTTCTTGAATTTCTTTCAAAAGTTTTTTTTATATAATGTTTTACAAATAGTCTTCTCAAAACAATTTTGATGACTTCTATTTTATGTATATTGTTCTTTTGTTAATATCTTCAACTAATAGTATAAGATTTCTTTAATAAATAAATTTGGGGTATACTTTTGATTTTATTATTGTTCATTTCTGTTTCGGTCGATGACGAGACTTCCACCGTTTAACCGTTACATTAGTGGCGTGAAACAAAGGATCTGAGACCACCTTTATTCTTTCGATTTTATTTCGGTAAACTAACATTAAATTTAATTTCTGTCAAACATTATTCATATTATTTCATATTATCATATTTATTCATATTATTTATTATCATATCTCATTATTCATATTCATTCACCTATATTCGAAAATACCTAATAAATTATCGAAACTCCTAAAAGCCAAATTGGTGGACTGTTGGATCTTTGGTCATTTGCAGGTATCCTAACTTTGAGTCGTGCCCGACTTTTCTCAAGGCGTAGTTTAGGACACAAATGCACACACACGACTTTCTCTTGGGCTACCTTACAATGAGACCCCTTTATTTCGTGCAATCCCGTGTAACTTACATGTATCCCTTCCCTATTCCGATGTATGTTTCATATTTCTTTAATTATTAGTTTATCTCCTAGAAGCACCCATAAGGACTAGAGAGGATCAAACTATTTTCAAACTAATTCTCGATTCATCATCGAGCCATTTCCAACCCGTAAGTCCAGTGCTCATACGCATTCGCCATCAACCTATTACAACTCGACCCTTGATGCGTAAGTCAAGTCGGTCTCTTTTTTCAAACAATTTCATTTTCAGCACGCGTTGCACGCGATAATGAGTCAAACCCTTGATCCAACGTCAAGAGGATTTTCAAAACAAACTATCAATCAACTAACAACTATTCAATTCTTTTCAAGGTGTAAAGAGTAGGTTCAAGTCTTTGATCTTGCTTTTCGTTGTTTATATGCGAGTTATCTTATTCGTGTATGAGCAATTGACGCCTTTAAATAATATTAACAAACTCGACAACATTCAACCACCTTTCAATTACTCATCCTTTCACTCACCTTTCAAACAACTTCTTTTACGATGAAAAAGAGAGTGTCCCAAGTCTTTGGTTCGCTCTCCCGACTACTTGGATCCGAGGAGCCTTTCTCAAGCTTCAAGTAGTCGTCATCCGACTAATCTCATCCTTTTATACACCATTTCAAATTCAAACAACCTTCTTTTACGATGAAAAAGAGAGTGTTCCAAGTCTTTGGTTCGCTTTTCCGATTACTTGGGGTCTGTAGGATTTAAGTGATCGTCATCATTTCAACCTTATCCGTTCAAACACATCACTCCTTCCGTGATGAAAAAGAGAGAGTTCCAAGTCTTTGGTCCACTCTCCCGATTACTTGGGTCCGAGAAGTCTTTCTTAAGCTTCGAGTAATCGTCACCCGTACCCACTTCAGTCCAATTCAAATCCAGTTTCTTTCGTGGTCGTTACCATGAACTACGAACGCTCTGATTCTTTATTCATTATTGAATGTAAGATACGTAGGCACAAGATTGCGATAATCTTGGCGAGCACAATCCCCTCCATCTTCCATTTCCCCCATCCTTACCCGTAGTCGAACTACAACGCTCTGATTTCTCATTCTCGTCCGAATGAGCATACGTAGGCACAAGGGCCCCAATCCTTGGCGAGCACCCTATCTTCTAATCATCCCCTTCCCCCTTAGCGTCTTTAGCCTTTATAGTACCGTTTTAGCATTTAGTAGTGAGAAGAGAAGAATTAAGTTTAGCTAACTCCATCACAACTCGAATTAAGAGGTTCCCGTTGAGTACAACGGACGTGAGGGGTGCTAATACCTTCCCCTCGCGTAACCGACTCTCGAACCCAGGAATGTGGTTGCGACGGCCGTGTTCCTTCCGGGTTTATGAGGTTTTCTCGATATTTTCCTCTCCCGTTCATTCAAGAAAAATAAAGTTCGGTGGCGACTCTGTCGAACCGCATTTCCGCGCCTTTCGCGCGAGGGTCGTATGTTCGAAATGAATATTTTCGAGGTGCGACAGCGGCAGCTTCTGAAATTTTGATTCATGAGACCCTTTGACGTTGACGTAACAACAAATTTGAAGAAAATAATCCGCTGGCCGGATAAGAGGAACTGCAACAAGCAACTCTGGCGGGGAAAACAGGAGGAATTTAAACAAATAACTCTGCTCGGGGACAAAGAGAAACTTCCAATTAACTCTGTGGGGAAAATAGTAAGATGAACCGTATCATCACATATCTTACGGCGAGACCTCGAATACCTGGTCATAGATCTGAGCTAGAACTCCATACTCCTGCTGAGAAAACACACCTGCAAGCACAAAGGTTAACCAACCTGATTTATGTTTCAAAATGCGTATGTTTGAAAATGGTGTAATGCTCCGCACAACACGGAAATGCTACGCGTTTGAGTAGATGCAAATATGACGATATATGCAAATGCAAATGCAGGCTCAAGCTGCCGGGGCCATTCTGATAATGATGTCTCAACAACATGAATGCTGAGGATAAAGCCAACTCCGCTGGGGAGAACAAGTATCACAAAATATCCTGGCGAAATAAACGCCAGAAACACAACCATCTCTGCCGGGGAGAGATTAAACATCAATTTCCACTAGGAGGAAAGAACAAACACCCTGCTGGTGAACAAATTCCTCTGGGGACAAAAGCGACACTTCTAGGAAGAGCACACTGTCTGGGCACAGTTTACAAACTCGGAGCCTCGGACTCTGCTGAGGATCAACATCCTGTCAATGGCATGACGACCTGTGGGGAGCAAGAACACCCTCCTTTGTGGATATAGACCTTTCGAACCAACAACTCGGTCAACTATTGCGGGAATCTCCCATGCTGGAGATTGAATATGCACATCTTCGATTCGCTGAGGAACGCCACCTCTGCAGGGGACATTGATTTTGACTTGCTGGGATTAATCCTATGGATGGCTTTCCATGAGGACACTCTCCTGGGGAAAATAATTTCCTGCTTCGGGAAGGGATAAACGTCATTCCAAATCTCGGGGGATAAACTGCGACTAGCTGAGGAATGACATCCACTGGAACCAGGTCTTACGTCAAGCGACCTTGACTGGGGAATACAATTCCTGACTGTTTGCTCCAAAGGTAAGAACCCTGCAAAACACAAACGAGACAAAACAGGCCCATACAACATAATCAATCCGGGTTATCATTTGTGACCTTACTTCAGTCAATTCGAAGTTTTAGCAATTATTGGCAAGGGCCAGCAAGATTATGTAAGTGCAAGCTTATCAAAAACATCGGCGTCTTTCACAAACAAAACAGTAAAGAATAAGCATCAAGTACTGAATAACATGTTTTATTGATAATGGGCCTCTGAATAGGCAAAGTTTTGTACACTGGATGCAACTCCTGAAAAGAGGAAGTTACGCACAACCGCACATAAATATATGTACAATAAGCCTAAAGAAAATACAAAACAATATTTGTATACATGTCGGCAACGTGGTACAGACAAACACCATGAGCTGATCCTCCTATAACTCGCCTGACTCTGCGCTTTCCCGACACTCGATCTTTGGAAGAGATTGTTTTTGAATAGACGGCCCCCCAGGTACTCCCAAACCACTAAGCAATGCCGTATCAAATCCGGACCGCAGTCATTTTCTTTTTTCAATCCCTAACTTTTGCGTGAACCGCCCTTTGCGGGTTTTCAATTCACCGGGATACCCTTTTTTGCCGAAGTCGCCCTTTTCAGGTTTTTGACTTCGCGGGTGTATATCTTTTCAATTTTATCCCTAACTTTTGTCCGAACCTTTTATTCATTCTTTATGGTTCGCCGGGATGCCCCATTTTTGCCTGGACTCTCTTTTTACTGTCCAGCGGGTCACTTTCAAGCAAAGTATTTTTTAACTGCGTCTGAATTCATAGGAGACGTAAATTCCTCACCATCCATGGTGGATAGTAACAAGGCTCCTCCAGAGAAGACTTTTCTGACAACGTAGGGACCTTCGTAATTAGGAGTCCACTTGCCTCTGTGATCTGTTTGTGGTGGGAGGATCTTTTTCAAAACAAGATCGCCCGTCTAAAAGCTTCGAGGGCATACCTTCTTGTCGTAAGCTTTCTTCATCCGGCTCTGATATAACCGACCGTATGCTAAAGAAGCCAGTCTCTTCTCATCCATTAAACTGAGTTGATTCAATCTATCTTTAACCCATTCTGCCTCGTCGAGTTGGACATCACGTAAAACCCTCAGGGAAGGAATCTCGACCTCCAACGGTAACACCACCTCCGTTCCGTATACCAATGAGAAAGGGGTTGCCCCGGTTGATGTGCGTACCGTCGTACGATAACCGTGCAAAGCGAAAGGTAGCATCTCATGCCAGTCTTTATACGTCACAACCATCTTCTGAACAATCTTCTTTATGTTCTTATTGGCCGCTTCGACAGCGCCATTCATCTTGGGCCGGTAAGGAGAAGAGTTGTGATGCTCAATCTTAAAATTTTGACACAGCTCTTTGTCGCTACTGCGAAAATCGGCGCCGGCTTGACAGGAGAGTCGCCACCGTGCGTTATTTATCCCAACGGAGGGAAAGGAAACGCTCGAAGTAAACCTCGCAAAGACGGGAAAAGGTATGGTCATCGCAACCAAAACCTGGATTCGGGAGTCGGTTACGCAAGGGGAAGGTATTAGCACCCCTCACGTCCATCGTACTCGATGGGATCCACGCTTGGTGTTTATAAGGAAAAGGGTGTGTTTATCTATCTATGCTAATGGTCAGTCTGAAAAGAAAATAAAAGGACAGGACTCGACAGAACATACGGTGTTCTGGGCCTACGTACTCCCTCGTGCAATGGGAAAGTCAGAGTCAACGTAGTTCGACTACCTACGTCTAAACGGGGGAAAAGTTGCTCGCCAGGACATCGCGTCCTGTGCCTACGTACTTCCATACAGTATGGAAGATCAGAGCAAACGTAGTTCGACTAACTACGGCTAAACAGGGGGCTCTCACACAGCAGTGAGAAAATAAACTGGTTTCAAAGGTTCGGGAACCTACAACTACGATCTGGTCTCACATGCCCTCGGGCAAGAGAAAAGGGTAACAATTAGTCGTCAGCGGGAAAGTCTCGATCGCACAGCCGCGAGAGAACAAAAGGTTAGTTGTTAGTGTGCTCGCTAGGATATCGCATCCTATGCCTACATATCCTCGTCTGGTACGAGAAATCAGAGCAGCTGTAGTTCGGCTAACTACGACTCAAGCTACTCAAAAGCTCCTACTGCTGAGAACGGGAAAAGACACCCTAAAACTATGACTAAAGAGGGGAATCTACCTACTGTTATCATGCCTGGTTAACCATCCTAATGTCTATCATAACGACTCCGCAGCGGAGAAGTCAGAGCTCCTAAGGGATCATGGCAACATGACTAAACGGCAAACGGGAAATACTACAAAGTAAAGAAATATTTGAAATATGCATGAATGCAACAACTAAACAATCAAGCGCAAAGGCCGCAAACCACAGAGGTAAGGGAGCTCAGCTCTACCAAATACCAACAAGCAAAGCCACTCAATAACAAACAAGCAGAAGGAGGACCACCTCAACTTCTCATGCACACAAAGCCTACTTCTAAGATGCGCCTACCTCAGAACTATCTAGATGAACCCCTAAGTCTAATGCAGCACAACACCACACAAGTCAAACAACACAAAGAGAAGGCTAGCTAACCTGACAAACCTCTATCTAAAGCTTAAACTGAAACCCTGAGCAAGACCCTTAACAACCATGAAACAAACCCTTGACTCACCCCTGAACAAAGCTCTATGCAAAGCCCTAAACAAATATCTAAGCAAAACTCTAATCAAAACCCTAAGCAAGAGGAAACAATCCCAGTCTCCAAGCTTCAGAACAAGCTTACCAAAGAAAGGGAGCTAAGCAGACAAACTCATAGTGCCTTCCTCAGGAAAGTACCAAGAGGTTACTACTCAGGAGTCATATCCTATGCGGCTCGACAACTGTGATCAGTTTACATTCCTCCTCAGGAGAAACTAAACTCACATGAAGGCTCCAGCATCATTGGATATTTAAGAAAGCCTATATGAACTAAGGGAACTAAGTGAGCAGACCCATAGGACCTTCCTCAGGAAAGTACTAGGAGGCTTCCACTTAGGAATCGTATCCTATATGGCTCAACAACTGTGATCAGTTTACATTCCTACTCAGGAGAAATTAAACTCACATGAAGGCTCCGACATCATTGGATACTTAAGAAATCCTAGATGAACTAGAGGAACTAAGTGAGCAGACCCACAGGACCTTCCTCAGGAAAGTACTAGGAGGCTGTCACTTAGGAATCGTATCCCATGTGGCTCAACAACTGTGATCAGTTTACATTCCTCCTCAGGAGAAACTAAACTCACATGAAGGCTCCGACATCACTGGATACTTAAGAAATAGGTGAGAAGAAAGAATGAAAGTCATTCATAGTGCCTTCCTCAGGAAAGTACCATAAACTCCCTTCAAACTTCAGGATCTCGAACCTCACAAACGGAGAACAAGCTCCTAGACTAGGCCTCAATCCACTGCATCCTTGCAAGCTCCAACAGGACTTCATCCAGCTTCCATCTTCAAGAAGAAACCACAGATCACCAAACCACAAGAAACTATCTCTGAAGTTCAACCACAGTTGAACTTCAAAGTCAGAAGCCATCAAGACTTCTCCTATCCTCAAGCTCAGACAAAAAATATCAAAACACCCTACAAAAATCTATCAAAAATCTAGGGGAAACCTACATGACTCTATGATCCCAAGATCAAATCTCAAAGCCTAAGTCAACTTCTAAGGCTGCTAAACAAACCTTAATATATGAAGGGTCAAGGGTTACCAACAAGTTGTGAGGTCTCTATTCTCTAACCCTAAAACACTATCAATCAACCTCTAAAAAATCTATGAAAAATATATGGGGAACATGCATTAGTCTAGTACAACATACTAAAAAATCAGAGCAAAATTCATTACCAGATGAAAGAACTAAAATCAACAAGGCAGACGTATCCACAAAATACACTTCAAGATCAGTAAACATGTAAAAAATGCAATTAAAATGAAAATGCATGATTAAACTAATATTTTTGTACTATAAAATTCTACATTGAATTACGAGTCTACAGAAAAAAGAATGGAATTATTGGATCGAATCTACTATTTTTTATAAATCTTCTAGTAATATGCATGCACTAAAAGATATTAAAAAAGTCATTTAAATGGAAAATATGCTAAAAATAGCAAACAAAAATAAAATGGCATTTTTATTTTTATCTAATTTTCTAGACATTATTATAAGGTGGTAGAAAGAACAAGAAATTAAAAATCAATTATCTTTATTTTCTTATGAATTTTACAAGATGCAAAGATATTAAAGAAAATAAAAGCTAAGAAATTGAAATAAAGGGGAGGGGGTTCAAACAGCACATGCCCCCCAGTTAAAATCCTAAGTGGGCCAGAGTGGGGGGGTGCGCCTAGCAAAAGGCGCAGGCCCAAGGGAATCAGAAATCAAATAATAAAAAAAACAGAGAAAAAAGCGCATGGGGGTGCAATTAGCAGGAATTCTGGTTATTCTCATTGGGCTTACGCACAAGGGGGGTGCGTTTAGCACTCTGGGCCTAAGCCCAGTCCACGTTTTCATTCTGCTTCTCACACGCAGGGGGGAGTATTGAGCAAAACGGGGGTGACGCTTCAGCAAACGAGATTGGGCTTTGACCCAATCTGAAACCCTAGTCCAACTACTAACAACAAAACCTGAATACCCTTCCCCTAACCCTGATCACTGTTCATCATACGGAACCCTAGCCGTCGTTCCTCTCATCTTCCTCACACAAACCTTCTCTGAAACCTCTCCAGATCCTCTCAAACACCCTCACTCAGATCAAACTCTAAAAGAAATCAACACTAAAATCTTACTTCTCAAAACAAGAAACCCTATACTAGTGCGTGAACAGCAATGGAGATTATGAGAAGGGAATGGACCTGAGACGATGACGTTTTGGGATTTCTTGAAGGTGTTGATGGCGATGAACGGAGTTGTAACATTCTTGAAGGACCGGTTGGCTTGCGATGAAGGCGCTTCTTCGCGTTCTGGAAATTTTTGGGCGAATCGTATGGCTTGGTGAAGAACCTTGTTCTGGTTGATGAAGATTCTGGGGAATCCACGAAGAACAGGTGAAGTTCTTGATGATCAATGATGAGAAATGAAGACGTTCTGGGGAGAGATTGAAGAACGGTGAAGCTTTGAGGATTTCTGGGATTTCTTTGAAGAACAAGGAAGATGAATGCGTTTTGGAAAACTGTATGAAGTTTCCGGCGAAGGATGAGTTTTCCGGTGAGGATGTTGACGAGGTTGGATGGAAGAAGAAGAAGGAGATCGGAGAAGGAAAGAGACGGCAGGTGGATTCTGGGTAGAAAACCAACTCCGGCGGGTGGTTGCGGCGGCCGGAAGGTGTTAGGGTGGCCGGCGGTGGGAACTCACCGGATTTGCATGCCGGCCGGTGGGGTTTCAGGTGAAGGTCTGAAGGCGTGACAAGTGGCAGGGGTTAGTGGGGAGGCTGATTGCATGTGCTACGCGTGGCACTGGGTGGCAGAGTGTGAGAGAGTGTAGTGGGGCAGGTGGCACGAGGAGGGAAGTTCTGAGTTGGTGTGGTGGGTCCTTCTTGCGTGGACGTGTGGCGCCCCTTTATAGTGACAAGTGTCACTTTCTGGCCAAAAACTGCACAAAAACTGGATTGCCAATTGAAATGGGCCTCAAAAAACCTGCTTCCTGGGCCCACGAAAATGGCCACAAAACCCTAAAAAAAACTGAACAAAAACTGATTAATATGCAAAATGGATTAAAACCTGATTAAGTCTAATTAAAACTAATCAAAACCTAATTAACTAATTAACCTGACTAATTAATTCTAAAACTACAATTAATAAAATTCTGATAATCTCTATAAAATCTCTATTAAAACTTAAAAGAAAATCTATTAAAATCCTATTTAAACTCTACCATTTATTTAAAATTCTATTAAAATTCTATTATCTAAAAACTATTAAAAGATTAAATCTACATTAAAACAAACTCTATCTATTTCTATTTAAAAAAACTATTAAACTTCTATTAAAATAAAAGAAAAGTCTATATTCCCCCTTTTTTTTTAATATTATTCTAAAAACAATTAAAAACTACTTAAAATCTTTTATATTCTAAAAATGATAAAAAAAACTATTAAATCTATTTTAAAAAATCTATAAAATTCTAAAAGAAAGATTTAAACTATTTAAAATTCTAAAAAAATCTATTTAAATTCTTAAAAACCTTATAAAGCTCTAGAAAAAGACTTAAATTATTTAAAAGGTTTAAAAATCTATTAAAATCCTAAAAATGATTAAAATGTCTATTTAAAATCCACAAAAGTCTATTAAGCCCTAAAAAATGCAGACAAGTGCAAATGACCAATATAAAAGATAGCTCGAGACCAGATCAAATCGAACAGTAAACCCCCGGTATCAGAATATCCCAAAATCACTATGCAAGCTGAAAATCACCGAGGAGCGCACAATTTCCCGAGAATAAAACCCTGATGATCTGGACTGGATCTGCCATATCTGATAGACGAAAACCAAGCTGTAACCCTGATATCCTCTATCTGTGCACAAATATCATGCGTCTGATTCGCGAATATGAATTTAAACCACGAGTCAGATAGGAAAACCGGTTGGTCAAATTTTAGGGTGCAACACTCTTTCATCATTTTATTATTCAAATTTGAACTGTTGTCGGTGATAATCCGCTCAGGGATTCCATATCTGCAGATAATATCTCGTTTGATAAATCTGGCCACCACTTGCTTGGTTACATTGGAATATGATGCTGCTTCCACCCATTTGGTGAAGTAATCGATTGCCACCAAAATGAACTGGTGCCCGTTTGATGTTGTAGGCTCAATCTTGCCAATCATATCAATCCCCCACATCGAGAAAGGCCACGGTGATGACATCACATTCAGAGGACTTGGCGGCACATGGATTTTGTCTGCATAAATCTGGCATTTATGACACCTTTTTGCAAACTTGAAACAGTCTGTTTCCATAGTTAGCCAATAATAACCTGCCCGCAGCAGTTTTCTTGTCATAGCATGCCCACCAGCATGTGTACCAAATGTACCCTCATGTATCTCTTCCATGAGCAACTTCGCCTCTTTCTCATCTATACAGCGTAGCAACACCAAGTCGTGGTTTCTTTTGTACAGGACACCGTCCGGGTTCAGATAGAAATTGCCAGCCAATCTCCTGAGAGTCTTCTGATCACGACTGGATACCCCAGCCGGATACTCCTTGTTCTTCAGGAAATTTTGGATGTCAAAGTACCAGGGTTTACCATCGGGAGCCTCGTCAATGGCAAATATGAATGCAGGCCTATCGAGCCGAGAGATGATAATCCGGGGAGCCTCGTTCCAGAAGTTAACTTTATACATTGAAGACAATGTCGCCAGGGCGTCAGCCATTTGATTTTCTGCTCGTGGCACGTGATGCAATTCCACCTTGTCAAAGAAAGGCAACAATCTCCTTGCATAATTCATATATGGTATCAAATTGGGCTGACGTGTCTCCCATTCTCCTTTGATCTGATTCACCACTAGAGCTGAGTCTCCGTATACGTTCAGGTTCTTGATTTGTAAATCAATGGCTTCTTCCAGACCCATGATGCAAGCCTCATATTCAGCCTCATTATTGGTAACGGGAAAAGTCAATCGGGCAGTAAAGGGGATGTGCGACCCTTGAGGAGTGGTGATAATAGCGCCTATTCTGCTACCATAGGAATTTACAGCTCCGTCAAATATCAACTTCCATTTGGAACCCAACTCTGGTCCTTCGTCCGGCAACAGTTCTTCACAATCTTTCATCTTCAGGTACATGATATCCTCGTCAGGAAAATCAAACCTCATCAATTGGTAGTCCTCAAAAGGCTGCTCCGCAAGGTACTCTGACAGAACGCTACCTTTAATGGCCTTTTGCGAGACATGTTGGATATCGTATTCTGTTAACACCATCTTCCATCGGGCAATTCTTCCGAAGAGTGCTTGCTTCTCAAACACATATTTGATTGGATTCATCTTTGAAATTAGCATGGTTGTATGATTCAGCATGTATTGCCTCAAACGTTTGGCGACCCAGGCTAGCGCGCAACACGTTTTCTCGAGCATTGAGTATCTGGACTCACAGTCGGTGAACTTCTTACTCAAATAGTATATCGCATGCTCTTTACGTTCGGTCTCGTCGTGTTGACTGAGAACACAACCCATACTTTCCTCAAGAACCGTGAAATACATAATCAAAGGTCTCCCGGCCACTGGGGGTATCAAAACAGGAGGTTCCTGCAAGTATTCTTTGATCTTGTCGAACGCCTTTTGACAATTTTCATTCTAGGTCAACACCTGATCCTTTTTCAACAACTTGAATAACGGCTCGCATGTCGCAGTTAGGTGAGATATGAACCGAGCGATATAGTTCAACCTCCCTAAAAACCCACGCACTTCTTTTTCTGTTTTAGGTGTCAGAATTTCTTGTATAGCTTTTATCTTTGCAGGATCAACCTCTATTCCTTTTTCTCTCACAATAAACCCCAGCAGTTTACCCGATCTCACCCCAAAGGTGCACTTGTTAGGGTTCAGTCTCAACCTGAACTTCCTAAGTCTTTTGAACAGTTTTAGCATATATACCAAATGCTCATCTTCCGTCTGGGATTTGGCAATCATATCATCAACATAAACCTCGATCTCTTTGTGCATCATGTCATGAAAGAGAGTCGTCATAGCACGTTGATATGTTGCCCCAACGTTCTTCAGTCCGAAGGGCATCACTTTGTAGCAAAATGTTCCCCAGGGAGTAATGAAGGTAGTCTTCTCCATGTCTTCTGGTGCCATTTTGATCTGATTATAGCCTGAGAAGCCGTCCATGAAGGAGAATACGGAGAACTGAGCAGTGTTATCAACCAGCACATCAATGTGAGGAAGTGGAAAGTCGTCTTTCGGGCTCGCCCTATTCAGATCACGGTAGTCTACACACATTCGCACTTTACCGTCTTTCTTTGGCACTGGTACTATATTAGCGACCCATGACGGATAAGTTGTAACGGCTAGAAAACCAGCATCCCACTGTTTTTGAACTTCCTCCTTGATTTTCACCGCAATGTCTGGTCTGGTTCTTCTGAGTTTCTGCTTAACAGGCGGACATTCCTCTCGTAATGGCAGACGGTGCACAACCATGTCCGTATCCAACCCAGGCATATCCTCGTACGACCAAGCAAATATATCACTATACTCTCGCAGTATCTCAATCAGCCTTTGCTGGATGTCGCTCTGCAGTGCAGCCCCTATACGGATATTTCTCACAAATTCTTCCGACCCCAAGTTGATAATCTCAATTTCCTCTTGGTGAGGCAGAATGATTCTCTCTTCCTGTTTCAACAAACAAGTCAGCTCCTCTGGCAGGTCGCTATCCTCAACAATCTCTTCCTCTGCTTGGAATACCGGGTGCTCGAAGTCGAGACGAGTCATAGGCGGTTCGTAGGAGATGTCATCTGAAATATTAGTCCTGCAACGGAAATGGTTAAACGTTTCAACATGCAAACAAAGCAAATAACCACGTCGCCATTTATTGTTAAAGAAAAAACAAGAAAGACAGGGATCACAATATTTGAATATGAAAAATGCCTTTATTTCATGATTAAACAGTGCAATACACATAATCAAGTAGCCCTAATGTAACATCACTATGCCCCGGGTAGGACATAGGATTATTCAACAATTGATAAAACAAATCATTATTGTTTAAAAGTCACTGGGACAGTTTCCCGGATGGACCAGTTGCAGAGACTTTGTCCTGGCACGCTTGGCTTGATCGACGCGTCCATATCGCAGTCGCTATCTCCGTCTTCAGCATCGGAAATAGCATTGGTAGTCTCAAAGCACACCCCGCTTGGCGTAATCGTGACCGGTCCCTTGAACCTGGGCGCTCCTGAAGATGACGCTGACGACGTCGGTCGATACCCTAGCCCAAACTTGTCATTCTTCACGGGAATCTCCAGTACCTGCCCCCAGCCTTTGGTCTCACCAGTCTGCACTAAATCCTGAGCCTCTTTGTAAGATGACACTGCCACCTCTGATACTTTGCTAGAACCCTGAGCTTTGTCTTTAATCCGCAACCCTTCGAAGGCTTGACAAGGTGTCTCGTGTATCTCTCCGTCGACCTCAACATATCTGAACGATGACAGGTGACTGACCAAAATATCCTCCTCCCCGCAAACGGTAACAACACTATCACCTACCATGTACTTTAACTTCTGATGTAATGTGGACGTTACGGCCCCTGCAGCATGGATCCATGGGTGCCCAAGAAGGCAGCTATAAGCTGGATGGATATCCATGATGTAGAATTCAGTATCAAAAATTTCTGGCCCCACCTGAAGCGGTAATGTTATTGATCCAAACACTGATATTTTCGTTCCGTCAAACGCCCTCACAACCAAATCGATGGGCGTGCAAATAATTCCCCGTATGTCCAATTTCATCATGGCTTTCTTTGGCAACACGTTCAACGATGATCCAGTATCCACCAATACATGCGACATTACGGTGCCCCGGCATTCCACCGATATATGCAAGGCCATGTTGTGCTCCCGACCCCTGGGGGTTAGGTCAAAATCTGTGAAACCCAGGCTATGTCCAGCATTGACATGTGCCATTACCCCCTCTAACTGATTTACAGAAACTTCTTTTGGCACAAATGACGTATCCAGTATTTTCAGCAAGGCGTTCCGGTGGGCTTCGGAACATAACAACAACGACAAGATAGAAATCTTAGATGGCTTCTGTTGTAGGTGTTCAACAATTTTGTAGTCGTTTTTCCAAATCAGTCTCATGAACTCCTCTACGTTCTTGAGCGACGTATCCTTTTCTTTCGACTGAGAAGGCCCGCTTTCACTTACTTTGGCTTTACCTTTGGCCAACCTCTCTGCTTCTATTTCAGGTGAGGTAAAGATCCTTCCGCTACGGGTCATGCCCCCCGTTCCAACGACATTATCAACAGCCCCAGCTGGCTGGTTATTCACCACAATCTTTTCACCGTTGCAATATGCTTCTAATTCGTATGTCCACGGTGAAGGTGAGATAATACTTAGAAGGGGGGGGGGGGGGTTGAATAAGTATGAAAGATTAAGACTTTAAAAATAATGACACAATTATTTTTATCCTGGTTCGTTTAAAACAACTACTCCAGTCCACCCTTCCTAGAGTGATTTGCCTTTCTCAACAAGGACTTAATCCATTATTTAATCAAACTGATTACAATAGTAACACCTAAGAACAACTGTTCTTAGTCTTCTCAAGAGCTACTGATTCCAACTGAATCCTCTTAAGGAAAACCTTTACAATCAATGTAAATCAAATACAAGAGTATTAATGCTTCTATAAAGCTTTTATCACAACAATGATTTTTCTCTTAAGTTTAAGTACAAGAATTTCTAAGAAGAATATGAAAGAATGAGAGCTTTGAATATTATGAATTCTTTTCAGCAAATTGTGTAACTGAAGAATGTTGTGGAGTCTTCCTTTTATAGGCAGCTGATCCAAGGATGCTGAGCGTTGAAAAGAGAGTCCCAAAAAGGTCTGAGCTTTTTTGTCTTCACATCAAGTGACCTTTCCTAGAAGTAGATAGCACAGAAAAATCCTTTTTGTCTGTGTTATTGTGTCTAGCACAAATGAGGAAAGAGACGTTGATTTACTCCAATGGATATAATCTTGAATATTTCTTCTTCAGTTTTCAGCAAGTTCTTCAGAATCTGAATGAGTCAGAGTCTTCTAATGATGTTCAGAGCTTTGTTGTATCAGAGTCTTCTGCAGCATGTGTGCTTTCAGCGTGTTGATCATCAGAGCATATTTGACACAGAACTTCAGTACTTGGCAGCGTTAGTACTTTCAGAAACTTCTGTAGAAATTATGCTTTGAGAAACTCTTCATACAATATTCTTCTTTGCTTCAGATGCTTCAACTTCAGATGCTTCTGACTGGCTTCAAATGCTTCTGCTTCAGAATGTTCTAGAGCTTCTTGCTTCAGATCCTTCTGGAGACTACGCTCAGGATCTTCAGTAAAGAGCAAACAGAATCTTCTAATGAGTGCATCTGGCGCTTCAGAGTCAAGATAACTTCTTGTATACAATTCAGATTTGCTTCTAGAGAGTTACTTTCATTTCAATCTGCAGTAAAACTCTCAAACAAATTTTAGAGTATATAATTCTTAAATATAAAATTTCCTAACAGTTATCATCAAAACAAAGAGTTATTATTAAGAACCAATCTGTGTTCTAACAATCTCCCCCTTTTCGATGATGACAAAAAGTATCAGAAATTTTGTTTAACTGATCATAAAGAATTATAACTCCCCCTGAGATGATGAATCTCCCCCTGAGTTAAATATGAAAAAGGAATAGAAACTTCCCTTTTGTCTTGAGTAATCTTTAGAGTTAGATCTTGTTTGTTCTTATAACATTTTGAAGGTCAGAATGTCTTGCAGATATAAGATTCAGAGTTTGATAATAGACAAATGATCTGAGAGACTCAGAGTTACTTTTATAGAATGTACTTATCGAATGTTCTGAAATAGTCAAGATAAATGTTAGATAGAATAGATATGTCTGAAGATTCATTCTGGTGAAGTTATATTAAACAGTTCAGATCTATATTTTCTCCCCTTTTTTTGTCATAAGCAAAAAGTAAAAACTTTTAAAAAGACAAATAAAAGGAAACAGTAAATAAGATAATTCAATGGAGAAAACTTGATTCATTCAAAAGATCAGAGCAAGAGTACATAGGTAATCATCAGAAGACATAGCAAAAAGTACAGATGCAAACAACAGATGCAAAAACATTAGAATAAAAAAAATCTAAGAGTGTTTGGACAAGAGCATCTTCAATAGATCTGTAATCTCAGAGGAGGATTGCTCTTGCTTGGACATCCACTTAGTCATAGTTTCATTCTTTTCATCTTGCTTTGACATCCATTCTGTCATATCCGCAGACTTCTTATCCTGCTTAGCCATCCAGGATTGATCTCTGACTGTCCAGCTTCCAGAGCAGCAATCTTATCTTCAACATGTGGATGTTCTTTCTTTATCTCAGATGAAGAATTATGATGAGGTTCTGTAGCCTGAACAGAGTCAATTTCCATTGGTTCTGTAGATTCTGAAGAGGGATCTACCAGAGTCATAGCCAATGCATTATCAGTAGATTCTGTTGATGGTGGAGGAGCATCTAAACGAAGCAGAGGTTCAGTTTTGTTGACAGTCCAGAATAGAGTCCTTTCAGCTCTGAGCTTTGCATCATCAGAACAGACGTTCTTTAGATTTGAAGCTACAGTGTTGAATCTATTGATGAATCCGTTCCAGATGATGTCAGATTCTTTGGCATCCATTGTTTCTGAACATTTCTTCTGAACAGTACCTAAATACATCTGTATTTCTTGCAAAAATGTTTGAAATAAATGATCAATATTAAGTCTGGGCAGTGGTTTTAGCAAGGTTTCCAGAGTGATAGGTTTGGGTTGGGGAGTTGGTGGAAAAAGTGATTTTTGGATGGAAATCAGAGGAGGAGGATAATATGGAATGAAGGGTATCTCAGGAGCTTTTTCTTTAGATCTGACTAAAGCATTAAGCAAATGAGGTTTTGGTCTTCTGTTAGGGGTAACAACATCAAAAGATGCATTTGAGTAGGGTTTGAAAGCAGATTTTGGTGGTTCAACAGACGCAACAGTGTTATCAGATGCAATTTGCAGAGCTGAAACAACAGCTTTACCAGATGTTGCAGATATGGTTGCTAAAGATCCTACATTTGACATTTATTGAATATATGAAACAAGCACAGATGGAATAGCCACTGTGAGTTTTGGTTTCAGAGGTTTGAAGGGGTCAGATGGTTCAACTCTGTCATAAAAGTCTTTCAGTTTGAAACCATAAGACAGATTATGAAAAAGAGAAGAAACTTGGGCACAAGATATAGAAGATGTTGGATTGGAGTTGGGGATTAATATCTCAGATGATGGTGCAGGTAGAGGCATAGGATCTGGAATGGGAGTTTTAGAAGGTATGGTATGTTCAGGTTGGTTTATCTCAGAGTATTTGTCAGATGGAGAGATTAGAAACTCTGGGTGGATTTCTGATTCTGAGGTGTTAGAGGATGTTGTTGGTGTACAAGAGGTAGAAGATACTTGAAACACTGTTTTTAAAGGTGTGATATCAAGGACTTCTGTCTCAGGGATGTGAGGTTCAGAAGTATTGGTGGGTTCTGAAGGAATTTCAGATGGTTTGGATGGTGGTTCTGATGAAACAGGATCAGAAGTTACTTTTGTAGGTTCAGAAGTAACAGGTGCAATGGGTTCAGAAGGTGGATTATTTGATGGTGGATTGTCAGAGGCTTTTTCTGGTTGAGAGTCTTTTTGTTGTTTCTCTGGTTGTTCAGATGTTTGTTGTTGATCAGATGTTTGTTGTTCTGATGGTTGGTGATCTGATGGTTGTAGATCTGATGGTTGATGTTCTGATGGTTGAGGTCGTGGAACAAAGTGTTTGATATGAATTTTGGGTTGAGATGGTTTTTGTACAGAAACTGTTGGTGTTGGTGTTTGTGTTGGAACAGGTGTTTGTTTTTGTGAAGAAACAAAACTGGGAGCAGTAACAGAAGTGGTTTGTGTAGAAGGTGGTTCAGGAACAGACTTAACATTAGAATCATTAATAACAAGATTTGCAGAAGATACAGAAGATTTAGTACCTTTTACTTTGATCCTCTTGGCAGGTACAGAAGCAGCTTCTTCAGAATCTTTTCTCTTCAAGAGCTTCTTGGGCTTCTCAGCAATCTTGACCTTCTTCTGAACATGTGCAGATTCTTCTACAGGCTGAGTCCTTTTCCTCTAGAGTTGTGCTTCTTCTTCTCCTGCATCTGGTAGTGGTTGTCTTGCTAGCTGAATCACATTAGCAGGAACAGGTTTTCCTTCCTTCTTGCATTCATCAATATACATAACCACTATATGTATGGGCTCTTCAGCAAAGAATAAAGGAAAGTCATCTACAGGAACCCTCTTATTCAATTCTGACATGTTTAGCTTCTTGGGAGCTGTTGTGAGTTCATCAACAATTTTGAGTCTCAGAAGACTTTTAGCATTCAGAGGCTTTCCCATTATAAATTCTAATTCCTCTGTAACTCCAGCAGCATACAGAGCAGTTACCAAACCATTCTCAGTAAGAAGATCTGAGATCAACCTTCCAAAGGGGATCCAAGTTCTGATCTTCTGTCCTTTCTCTTTCATATATTCTCTAGATGCATTGATATGGTTCTACAGATGCATAAATAGAATGTATGGAAGATCTACCTTGGTGCTCTGACTAAGGCAATACATGAAATAGAGCTGTTCATTATTGACATAGTCTGGAGAATTGGTTGACTTTCTGTGGTGGATGCATCCCATGAAGATCTTGGCCCAGATCTTGTAATCAGGCTTCAGATCTTTGAATTTGTTAGAAGCTTGACCAGCAGTCATTACTTCTTCATAAACCTCATCCATGTCCACACGCCCAGCTGGCAAGTGGGAAACACCATCTGTTTCTTCATAACCTATCAATTTTCTTATCAGATCTTCTGTGATTATAATTTCTTTTCCCAGCACAGAAGATAAGATGAACTTGGGATAAACTGATGCATGGATCCAGAATTCTTTCACAAGGAGAGGGTAAACTGGTCCAAAAATTCTATCAAAGTACTTAACCTATCCTTGAGCTCCAATGATGGAACGAAACTCAAACCCATTTTCTGCCAGAGAATCAAACTCTACCATAGATTCACATAGAACTTCCAACTTATCAACTGGCGTTAGAAGTGTTCTTTTGGGAGGAGAGTATGGAGCAACACCCAAGTTTTCTGAAGTTACAGCAGCCACAGTAGATTGGAATTGAGCAGTTGTTGATGATGAAGTTGCCATTGAAGAATGCTTTGTCAAACACTTAGGTTTTAGGTTTTTATGCAGAGAAAATAGGAGATGAAAACGCATGTAAATTCTGAGAGAGTGAAAAGTGTGAAAGTGAATACAAGACAAGTATTTATACTAAAACACTTAGGCAAATCAACAGTCAGAAATATGCACGTTTGAGCAAGCATTAAATGAAGAGAATAAAAATCATTTCAAAACATTAATTGCTTCTGACAATTTGGGGGGAAAACCAAGATTCTTACTATTCAAACTTCACCTCAAACGTCTCTTCAGTTATGTACACGCCACCTCTTCAGATTTTGTGTGACACGTGTTTACTTGCATGATGTTCTGAATTCTCTTAAGAAATGAAACGTTAGCCAACGTTCAGATCTTCTAAAGATTGTTAGTTCAGAGTTTCACAAAAGAAATATTGATCAGAATAAAATAAGTAATCAGAAGAAATACTTCAGAGCATTAAGCATTTTTGCATCTGAAACAATTTGCTTCTGATAAATATTATTCTGGACAAAAATCCATACCAATATTTTTCAGAATAAAATTGAATCTATCTTCAACAAGGGGTTTTGTAAAAATATCTGCCCATTGATGATCTGTATCAACAAAGGCTAAATTTATGATTCCCTTCTGAACATAGTCTCTGATGAAATGATGCTTAATTTCTATATGTTTTGCCTTAGAATGTAAAATAGGATTCTTGGACAAACATATAGCAGAAGTATTATCACAAAAGATAGAAATGTTACTTTCAAAAATTTGATAATCTTCTAGTTGACTCTTCATCCAGAGCATCTGGGTGCTACATCCAGCAGCAGCAATGTATTCAGCCTCTGTGGTTGAAAGTGCAATTGTGGGTTGCTTCTTGCTGTACCAGGAGATTAGATTTCTTCCTAGAAATTGACAACTTCCAGAAGTACTTTTTCTTTCCACTCTGTCTCCAGCGTAGTCAGCATCACAGAATCCAACTAATTTGAAATCATCAGATTTTCTGTAACACAAACCCATATTAGAAGTACCTTTCAGATACCTTAGAATCCTCTTGACAGCTGTCAAGTGTGATTCCCTAGGATCTGATTGGAATCTAGCACACAGACAAACACTAAACAATATGTCAGGTCTAGAAGCAGTAAGATAAATAAGAGAGCCAATCATACCTCTGTAGAGCTTCTGGTCTACTTTCTTACTTACCTCTTCCTTGCCAAGTGAGCTAGTAGGATGCATTGGAGTCTTTGCCAGCTTACTGTCAGACATGTTGAATTTCTTCAGAAGTTCTTTAACATACTTTGTCTGATGTATGTAGGTGCATTCTGGAGTTTGATTAACTTGGATTCCTAGAAAGAATCTGAGTTCTCCCATCATGCTCATTTCAAATTCTTCCTGCATACAAGTAGCAAACTCCTTTCCAAGCATAATATTTGTTGATCCAAAAATAATATCATCTACATAAATTTGGCAAATTAGAAGATCTTTCTTAATTGTTTTACAAAAGAGTGTTGTATCCACTTTGCCTCTGATGAAATTCTTCTCCAGAAGAAAATTGCTCAATCTCTCATACCAAGCTCTGGGAGCTTGTTTCAAACCATATAGAGATTTCTTTAATTTGAAAACATGACCTAGAAATTTTTCATTTTCAAAACCAGGAGGTTGGTGGACATAAACTTCTTCTTCTATAATACCATTAAGAAAGGCACTTTTAACATCCATCTGATATAGAGTGATGTTATTTTGTGCAGCAAAGGAAATAAGAAGGCGTATAGATTCTAACCTTGCCACTGGAGCATATGTCTCAGTGTAATCAATACCTTCTTGCTGGCTGTACCCTTGAGCAACCAGCCTTGCCTTGTTCCTCTCAACTTCTCCTTTCTCATTTAGCTTATTTCTGAAGACCCATTTTGTACCAATTATATTGAATCCTTGAGGTCTTTGAACTAGATCCCATACATCATTTCTGCTGAATTGATTTAGCTCTTCTTGCATGGCAATAATCCAATCATTGTCTTGCAGAGCTTCTTCTACAGAAGATGGTTCAATTTCTGACACTAGTCCAAATAGTGATGCTTCAGATGATCTTAGAAAGGATCTTGTTCTGGATGATGATCCTCTAATATTTGACTCTTCAGAAATGTTTAGATTATTCATCTGAGAAGTTAAAGGAGTAGCATCTGGAGTTGCTTCTGGTTCCTTCACTTGAATTTTGTCTGCTTCTGGAACTTCAGAGTCAATAAAGACTACTTCCCTATCTGCAGAGTTATCAACCTGCTTTGGCTTTTCAGAGCCAAGCTTATCATCAAATCTGACATGAATGGATTCTTCCACAATCTGTGTCTCAGTGTTGTATACTCTGTAGCCTTTAGAGCGTTCAGAATATCCAAGCATGAAACACTTCTGTGCTTTGGAATCAAACTTGCTCAGATTTTCCTTAGTGTTTAACATATAGCAAATACATCCAAAAGGATGAAAATATGAAATGTTGGGCTTTTTGTTCTTCCACAGTTCATAAGGAGTCTTCTTCAGAAGAGGTCTAACAGACACTCTGTTCTGAATATAACATGCTGTATTGATTGCTTCTGCCCAAAAATGTTTTTCCAGATTTGTCTCATTGATCATGGTTCTGGCCATTTCTTGCAAAGTTCTATTTTTCCTCTCTACAACCCCATTCTGTTGTGGAGTTCTAGGACAGGAAAAATCATGAGCAATGCCATTTTCAGAAAAATATTTTTCAAAATATTTATTTTCAAATTCACCACCATGATCACTTTTGACTTTTATAATTTTGAAATTCTTTTCATTCTGGACTTGCTTGCAGAAGTCAAAGAACACAGAATGTGACTCATCCTTGTGTTTTAAGAACTTTACCCATGTCCATCTACTAAAGTCATCAACAATGACTAATCCATACTTCTTGCCTCTGATGGATGCAGTTTTCACTGGTCCAAACAGATCAATATGAAGTAATTCTAGTGGTTTAGAAGTAGAAACAACATTTTTTTATTTGAAAGATGTTTTTGAAAATTTCCCTTTCTGGCATGCTTCACAAAGAGCATCTGAAGTGAACTTCAGATTAGGGAGTCCTCTGACAAGATTAAGTTTATTAATCTGAGATATACGTCTCATATTAATATGGCCCAATCTTCTGTGCTAGACCCATTGCTCTTCATTAACAGACAAGAGGCATTTAACATTTTGAACTTTAAGTTCTGAAAGATTTATTTTATAAATGTTGTTTTTCCTCTTACCACTAAATAGGATAGAGCCATCCTTTTGACTAATAGCTTTACAACATTTTTGATTAAAGGTAATATCATAACCATTGTCACTTAATTGACTTATGGACAATAAGTTATGCTTTAACCCTTCAACAAGTAAAACATTAGTAATAGAGGGAAGTTTACCATTTCCAATAGTGCCAGATCCAATGATCTTGCCCTTCTGGTTCCCTCCAAACTTCACGTCACCTCCAGATCTAAGTTCCAGGCTTTGGAACATAGACTTTTCTCCTGTCATGTGTCGTGAGCATCCAGAGTCTAGATACCATGATTGGTGTCCTGACCTTGCTGCTAAGAACATCTGCAACAGGAATTATTTTGTTTTTAGGTACCCAGATCTTCTTGGGTCCTTTGGGGTTAGTTGGTTTGTAGGTTTGTCTAAACTTCTGTTTTTCAACATAATGTTTATTCTGACTTGCCTTGGGTTTAAACACATAAGTATTCTTCTCAGAGCTTGTGTGTTTAATGTCATTTAAGTGACCAAATTTAAATTGAGAATACAGAGGTGTCTTCTTGATGAAAAGTTTGTCAACATGTTTTGGATTGCTTCCAGATGAAGATTCATATCCAATACCTCTTCTGTTGTTTCCACTAACACCATAGATCATAGAAGCCATCTTGCTTCTGTCTATGCTCTTAGTAAGAAATCTCTGAAAGCTAGAGTCATATTTTTCTAAAATGTTTTCACATGACTTAGTCTCAGATTCAGATTCTTTTTGAGTTATTTCAAAGTCATTTTTGATTTTCAGATTTATTTCTTTTTGCTCAACAAGTTCTGTTTTCAGAAGATCAATCTCATATTCAAGATTGCTTTTCAGCTTCTTGTATTTGAGTTTGATATTGTTATAACTTTTAAGAACTTCTGTTAAAACTTTTGTAAGTTCTTCTTTGGTAAGTTTAGCCATTACCTCTTCTGCATCATCATCAGATTCAGAATCTGATTCATATCCTGAGGTACCTTCCTCTTGATCCTCTGTGCTGGCCATCAGTGCAACATTGGCACATTCTTCTTCTGATTCAGAAGATGATTCAGATTCATCTGAGTCATCACATGTTGCCATCAGAACCTTCTTCTTTTTGTTAAACTTCTTCTTAGGTTTTTCTTTCTAAAGTTTGAGGCAATCATTCTTGTAGTGCCCAGGTTCTTTGCACTCATAGCACACAACTTCTTTCTTGGCAGATCTTCTGTGTCCAGAAGATTCCTTTCTATTATCAGATCTTCTGAAGTTGTTGAACTTCTTTCCTTTGTGCTTCCAGAGTCTGTTGATCCTTCTGGACAGCATGGATAACTCATCTTCTTCTTCAGAAGAAGATTCTTCAGAGCTTTCTTGAATGACCTGCAAAGCTTTAGCAGTTTTGTTAGATTTTAATGCAACAGATTTACCTTTTTCTTTCTTCTGAGGTTCATCTTCCTCAAGCTCAATCTCATGGCTCCTCAGTGAGCTGATGAGTTCTTCTAGAGAGATCTTGTTCAGATCTTTAGCCATCTTCAAGGCAGTCACCATTGGTCTCCATCTGGTAGGCAGACTTCTGATGATTTTCTTTACGTGATCTGATGTAGAGTATCCCTTGTCCAGAACTTTCAGCCCAGCAGTGAGTATCTGAAATCTGAAGAACATGGCTTCAACAGATTCAGAGTCTTCCATTTTGAAGGCCTCATACTTTTGGATCAGAGCCAGAGCTTTTGTCTCCTTAACTTGAGAATTTCCCTCATGAGTCATTTTTAGGGATTCAAACATATCAAAAGCAGTTTCCCTGTTTGTAATTTTTTTCATACTCAGTATGTGAAATTGCATTCAATAATATAGTCCTGGCTTTGTGATGATTTCTAAAATCTTTCTTCTGAGCATCTGTCATAGATTTTCTGTCAATCTTCTTGCCATTCCCATCTGTGGGATGGACATATCCATCTATGACTAGATCCCATAGATCAGCATCATATCCTAGGAAAAAACTCTCAATTTTGTCTTTCCAGTAGTCAAATTTCTCCCCATCAAACATTGGGGGTTTGGTGTTGATCCTATCCCTTTCTTCATATTTATTGTTAATATTGGACATTGAATTATCAGCCATTGTAACAAATAAATATATATCAAAGTATTTCTCTCTGGATCTTTACTGACACTGTTAAGTGGTAGCACACACAGTACCGGAGCTCTGATGCCAACTGAAGGTGAGATAATACTTAGAAGGGGGGGTTGAATAAGTATGAAAGATTAAGACTTTAAAAATAATGACACAGTTATTTTTATCCTGGTTCGTTTAAAACAACTACTCCAGTCCACCCTTCCTAGAGTGATTTGCCTTTCTCAACAAGGACTTAATCCACTATTTAATCAAACTGATTACAATAGTAACACCTAAGAACAACTGTTCTTAGTCTTCTCAAGAGCTACTGATTCCAATTGAATCCTCTTAAGGAAAACCTTTACAATCAATATAAATCAAATACAAGAGTATTAATGCTTCTATAAAGCTTTTATCACAACAATGATTTTTCTCTTAAGTTTAAGTACAAGAATTTCTAAGAAGAATATGAAAGAATGAGAGCTTTGAATATTATGAATTCTTTTCAGCAAATTGTGTAACTGAAGAATGTTGTGGAGTCTTCCTTTTATAGGCAGCTGATCCAAGGATGCTGAGCGTTGAAAAGAGAGTCCCAAAAAGGTCTGAGCCTTTTTGTCTTCACATCAAGTGACCTTTCCTAGAAGTAGATAGCACAGAAAAATCCTTTTTGTCTGTGTTATTGTGTCTAGCACAAATGAGGAAAGAGACGTTGATTTACTCCAACAGATATAGTCTTGAATATTTCTTCTTCAGTTTTCAGCAAGTTCTTCAGAATCTGAATGAGTCAGAGTCTTCTAATGATGTTCAGAACTTTGTTGTATCAGAGTCTTCTGCAGCATGTGTGCTTTCAGCATGTTGATCATCAGAGCATATTTGACACAGAACTTCAGTACTTGGCAGAGTTAGTACTTTCAGAAACTTCTGTAGAAATTATGCTTTGAGAAACTCTTCATACAATATTCTTCTTTGCTTCAGATGCTTCAACTTCAGATGCTTCTGACTGGCTTCAGATGCTTCTGCTTCATAATGTTCTGGAGCTTCTTGCTTCAGATCCTTCTGGAGACTACGCTTAGGATCTTCAGTAAAGAGCAAACAAAATCTTCTAATGAGTGCATCTGGCGCTTCAGAGTCAAGATAACTTCTTGTATACAATTCAGATTTGCTTCTAGAGAGTTACTTTCATTTCAATCTGCAGTAAAACTCTCAAACAAATTTTAGAGTATATAATTCTTAAATATAAAATTTCCTAACAGTTATCATCAAAACAAAGAGTTATTATTAAGAACCAATCTGTGTTCTAACACACGGGACCGCTTTCGTACTCTCAAAGGGAACAGACCCTGCTTTGGTAATTGTAATAGTTGGCCGCTGAGCGGGCGCCGTTATCGTTATAGTCTTTCTCGGGATCGTTACCGTCGCAATATCATTCTGCTCTTCACATAATGCCTCCACAGGCTTCTCCACCGCAGTTCGATCAAATTGTAAGGTCCCTTCGTCGATCATGGCCTGAATGCCCTGTTTCAAATCAGTACAACCCTCAGGCTGGGTCCAACACTCTAAACAGTATTCATCATAACCAGGGAATACTCCCCCTCTGAGCAACCTACTTTTCACCTCACTCAATGGTGTCTTCAGTTCGTTAACATCCATCACCAAGTTCAACTTTTCTTCTATCAAGATAGCATTTGCCCCATGATTAGGCATAGGCTGTTGTACAATATTAGGCCCAGTTTGACCAAAATTGATGGCTTTACTGTCCAACAAGTCTTGAACTTTATGCTTGAAAGCATGACAAGATTCTACATCATGTCCGGGCGCCCCGAAATGGAATTCGCAGTGCTTATTAGCGTCATACCCATAAGGAAGTACCGGTCCTGTAGGCGGTTCCAAAGTTCTTTTCTCAACCAAATTCAACCCCAGCAGTGTCTGAAGAAGCTCTGCATATGTCGACGGAGGCTTATCAAATACCCTCTTCGGCTTTGCATTCTGAAACCTTCTCTGACCCTGATTCTGCCTTTGCTGCTGCTGTGGCGGTCGATGCTGCTGTTGTTGTTGTTGAGGAATCGGAATAGTAACACTGGCTATTTGTTAAGGTTGACTGTACTGATTTCTACCTCTTCCCCGACCTCTGCCACCAAATACAGCGCTTGCATCACCTTGTCGTCTTCCGCCGAACGCTTTTCTCGCACCCCCAGCTGGAGTAGATTCACCTGCCTGAATCTTCCCAATTTTAATCTCATTCTCGATCCTTTCTTCCATAAGGATCATATCGGAGAAGCTACCCATCGAAACATTGAGCAACTTGTCATAGTACATTCCTATAAATGTCCCCACAAACATGTCATTCATCTCCCTTTCAACCAAAGGAGGGTGTACCCGAGCTGCCATATCGCGCCACCGCTGCGCGTACTCTTTGAAACTTTCACAACTTTTCTGTGACAGACTTTGCAACTGAATTCTGTTTGGCGCCAAATCGCTGTTATATTTGTAATGCATAACAAAAGTATCAGCCAACTGCTTCCAGCTTCTTATCTGGGTGGGCTCCAGCCCCATGTACCATTCCAAAGATGGTCCCGATAAGCTATCCTGAAAGAAATGCATGAGCATCCTTTCATCATTAGAATATGCAGACATCCTTCTATAGTAAGAACGTACATGGACCTTTGGGCATGTATCCCCTTTGTATTTGTCGAATGTTGGAGCCTTGAATTTTAATGGCACCCTCAGCCCTGGTACCAACCCCATAGTAGTCATATCTAACCCAGCGGAGTTCTGATCAACTGTCGCTACTGCGAAAATCGGCGCCGGCTGAACAGAAGAGTCGCCACCGTGCGTTATTTATCCCACGGGAGGGAAAGGAAACGCTCAGAGTAAACCTCGCACAACACGGGAAAGGTATGGTCATCGCAACCAAAACCTGGGTTCGGGAGTCGGTTACGCAAGGGGAAGGTATTAGCACCCCTCACGTCCATCGTACTCGATGGGATCCACGCTTGTTTTCGGGTATGGATTGTTATTCTATCTACGCTAAAGGTCTGGGGTTAAAAGGAAAGAAAATGAAAATAAAATGACTCGGCAAAGTATCGCACTTTATGCCTACGTATTCCCGTCTGGAACGAGAAATCAGAGTCAACGTAGTTCGCCTACCTACGGGAAAGGAGGGGAAGGTTGCTCGCTAGGATATCGCATCCTATGCCTACGTACTTTCATACAGCATGAAAGATCAGAGCAAACGTAGTTCGGGCCACGTACGACACAAGCTTGTCTTGGTTGATTTTTATTCTCCTTCTGAAAAAGGTTTTTTGATTAGCGGTCCAAGCGGACAAAAATGACGTTTTGATGAGTTCACATTCTTTTACGAAAGAAGTGTCTTTTATTGTGTTTGAAATCTTTATGTGTTTTTCTGTTTGTTTTGAGAAAGAGAGAGACAGAACTCTAACCTACGGTTGCGAAGGGAATCAAACTAACCTAATGTTATCATGCATGGGTTGAGACCTAGTGTCTATCATGCTCCTCTCTTGCACAGAGAGAAACAGAGATCCTACGGGATAGGCAGAAACAGAAACAATACCAGATATATACAGTAAAACGGTAAAATGCATGGATGCAACAGCACAAGCGAGGCAAGGGAGTCCCACTTAACCTCGAACCTAGAAAACAATAGGCAAAAGTGAACAGGCTTCACTTTCAACCTAGCAGGGCAAACAGCAAACAATACAGTCCAGAAAACCAATCAATACATCAGAAATGAAATACAACAGCAGAAGAAACAGCATCAGCAGCTCTGGATCAACATCTGGCTTCAAGTAATCTCCAATCAGTTACAGGCTTCAACAAGCATCAATCTCCATCTTCATGACCTTCAGGCAAGGGCTTTGATCATCAGTCTTCTATCTGCAATGGCTTTTCTTCAAGTTCAAACCTCCAGGATGAGGGATTAGTCACAAGAGTGAATTGGGTGTTAAGCAATCAGTTGACTACCAAAGGTGGTGAACAGACTGCTTCTAACACAAAGAGACATTTACTCTCAAGAGTTCTATCTCATAGACACTGTCACCAAGCCTTCCAAAGGAAGGGGGTGAGTGTCTTAGAGAGACTCTGAATCACAGAGAAGAATGGATGCAGACAAGGCAATCCATGTTTGAGAAACAATCATTCTAATCTAGAGCTCTGCCTAGCTCCTAAACCCTAGTCTCCTTAGCATCTGCTAGCAAGAAACTCCTCCTCAACTTTGACAGTTGATCTCCAATCTTTGAATCTCCAATGGCTTTATCTTCACAAATCTTCAGCTTCCCCAGGGCCCCAGACAAACCCAATACCCAAACAAACAAGCAACAATCCCCAGAGGGCACACCACACCAGACAATTAGATATACAGACAGTAATAATAGCAGTAGGGGAATCCTAACTGTTCTCTAAGGGATCTAATAACTACCCATAGCCCCTATAGTCCCATAACTAATCTATTCAAACCCTAAGTCCTAAGGGAAATGAAATCAAACTCCTAAGTTGTCACCTAAAACCCTAGATTTGTACATGATGTTCAAGCATTTATTAATCCCCTAAAATTAATCTCTAAAAATGGGAACTAAAATATTTCTACAAGTTGAATGTCTCATCTAAACAATATGAAAAGAATGACCAAAAAATATTAAAGCATGTAAGAGAACAAAAATTATCAAAATGATGCATGAAATGAACTATTTAATATGACATTTATTTAGAAAATATGGAAAAAATATGAAATAACACTAAAAATGCAATTTTATTTTCCTATAATATTCTAGACATTTTAATGAAAATATTGTAAAAAGAATGGATTAAAATGCATTTTTTATGAATTAGTTATGAATTTTCAAAGTGGATGAAAAATTAAAATGAATTAAGAAAATAAAATTGGAATTAAAATGAGGGAGAGGGGTGCATTCAGAAATCTCGCCCAGTTATATCCAGGATGGGCCACATAATGGGGGGTGCTGGTAGCGCTTTCCAAAGCCCAGAATACACTCAGCATTAAAGAAAAAAGAGAAAAGCGCTGGGGGGTGAGAGAAGCAACAGAAGCACGTTGCAATTGGTTTGGGCTTGGTTTAGGGGGGTGGGGATAACACAAGCCAACTCAGGCCCGCCCGTTTCAATTAATGAAACGGCGCGTTTTGGCCAAACTTCAATTCCCTCCAAACGTTCAGATTGAATAACAGCCACAGGATCACGCTATTAGTCAAAGGTCCTACACTCATTGAACGGACGTGATTACGTCTTCCTCCTTGAACCAACTGAAACTAGGGTTTCAACCTCACACCTCCATGCACGAGCAGAACTTACACCTCCCTGTTCTCCTTCTACACGCGATGAAATGCCACGCCATAAACACGAAACTTGCTTAGAATCTTTCACTCTACAATCCTATGATCTCAATTCAATCTGAAACTCAATAAATCCCTCAATCCGATAGCATCAATCTCTGATCACCATGGAAGGACACTGATATGCAACAACACGATTCTCAATCAAACTTAACCTAAACTAATCTACACATAATGGAGATTAACCTGATCAATCAAACTAACATTATAACGCATTAATCCAAGAGATTCGAACACTAACAGTTTGTTGCACCTGCTACCAATGGTCTCTAAATCACTCCAAATTCATCTGAACTAATCTCCTAACCACCTAGATCAAATCTACCCTAACAACAGCATGCCTAACTAACTGAATCGATCAATTTGAGTGAAAACATACCTGATGTGAAACCTTGCAAACAGCTATGGAGATTGATGATTTGAGGCTTTTGAGACTTGGATCTTGATCAATCCTTGATGTACTTGATTCTGTATGCAAGCTTCTGGAGATTCCTTGCTTGAATTATGCTATTCACTTGAACTTGTGATTTTGATGTTGATGAAAGAAGCACTCGAAAATGGATGAGAATCACCAAAACCTTGCTTCAATTATGATCTATGATGATGATGGAGTAAAATTGAATTGATTTTGATGAAGATTGATGAAGATTTTGGTGAATTGGAATGAAAACTTCAATGAAAAAGTATGAGAAATTTGTGGAATTCTTGGTGCAAAATGAAGCCAACCCTTGCCAAATTCATCTTTCATGAATATATAGACCCCAATGGTACATTCTAGATCCATCTTGCACATTCCCTTGTTTTCCAACTTTGGCTCATTTTGATTATGTTTCTTAAAAGGCAAGCAACCATGGATAACTTCATTTTTTCCTTCTAAACTCAAAAAAGTGTGTGAACCATTGTTCTTAGAATTGTTTTTCCATTCAAAATAATATATTGTAAGTCTCCATTTGGACTTGTAAATCTCCCAAACCATTTTTCACTTTGAAATTATTCACTTTATAAGCCTTTTTTAGTTCATATTTTGACCAATCATGCAACTCCATGCTATGAGCTTTCTCCAATAATTTGTGACCTTCTTTCTAGACTTAAAATCCCATTTGGAGCAAGTTTGATGTTGTAAGTTTTTCCATTTGAGGCCTCCTTGTATGAGTTTTGGACATAGGTTAAAATGACCTGTAATTCACAAATGCCCAAAATACCCTTTGCTTGTCAAGACCATAAGTTGAGTTCTCCACATCATATGAAGGCATACCATACCATTCTAGAAAGCTAAGACAATGAGGAACAATTCTTATGTTGACCAAGAATTCATTTGAAATCTCCTTGAGGGGCAAAACTAGCTTGGAAGTCAAGTCACTTTCACAGACAAAAATTCAGATACCTCAAATGACCTGTAACTTGCAAGGACCATAACTTGAGTTCTACAAATCTCCTTGAGGTCTTCCACCACTCAAATTAAAGGTCTTGAGATCCTCTACAAGTTTCATGTTGGCCAAGAAGCCATTTGAAGTTAGCATTTTGACTTATCTTGCTTGGAAATTTGACCTAAACTAGGGGATTTTACAGAGAAACCCTAATTTAGTAACTCCTCTTCTCCTTGATTTCTCTTGACTTCTCCTTGTCATATCTCCATATCCTTCAAATGATGAACCCCACATCTCTCCAATAGACTTGAATGCCCTTTAAATCAGTCAATTGACCTAGGGTTGACCTAGGGTTGACCCAGATGAAACCCTAGTTGACTGTCTTCAACTGTAGCTCTTGTGCTCATATCAATGACTTATCTCCTTCTCCAAATGACTTTCTAAGTCTCTCATAATGTCTAGATACTCTCCATGCCTTCATTCACAGCTCATAACCCTCTTGTTGATCCTCAGATACCCTCAGCTAGGAGATAGACTCAAGGCTTGATCTGCTGAACTCTTTGCTTTCAAATTCTTTCCTGATGACTTGAATATGATTGAATTATGATGATAACCTCTTGCTAGGCCTCTAGAGATGAAAATAATGATTGGTCCCCTGTTGAATGACTTGCTATGCTTATGCTATGCAGATGGTTAGTCTATGGACATGACTCTATATGCAAATGCTAGTAATAATGAAACATAAACCAAGGAATAAGGTTGGGCAAATTTTAGGGTGCAACAGCTGCCCCTATTCAAGCGACTTGGACCCGACTGGATGAAGAGCCCGGAGCCTTCAGACATTCGCGGTACGAGACGGTTGAATACTAGTGAAACCAGAAATTTGCCAACCGCAGAAATAAACTGCGCTCCTGCTTGAGGAATGACATTCGTCAGCTGAATCTGACTGTTACAGTAACCCACTGATCTCGCGCGACCGTGCTGGGGATTGCCTTCATCGTTCTGAAGAGGATTCTGTTGTACCAGATTGCTTACTTGTCCACGTTAGGACTCTGTCCGTCATCGATATGCAGAAATTTCAACTAGAACCTGTCCACGTTAGGACTCCACTTACTGTTGACCCAGAACGTCTCAGCAACTCCGCTGGGGATAATTCGTCTGCATTTACATAACTGAATCGTCCACGTTAGGAATAAAACCCTTCCACGTTGGGAATAACACCTGTCCCCGTTAGGAATAACATCGTCCACGTTAGGAATCATCTCTTCTGTATCTGTCCTCGTCAGGACTCAACTCTTTTATCTTTCCACGCCAGGAAGCAATCTTCTTTCCGCGTAAGGAGAACTATATCACTCTGTCCACGTAAGGACTCCGATACCACTTGACATGTCCGCGTCAGGACTCCATTCTTTCCACGTAAGGAATACAACTTTTGGTTCTGAACCTGTCCACGTCAGGACTCAACTTTCCACGTAAGGAGTGCACCACTCTTCCACGTCAGGAACCATCCTTTCTTGAATCTGTCCACGTAAGGACCTCAATTTCTTCCACGTCAGGAGTAATCTTCTTCCACGTCAGGAATCAGCTTTGATATGTCCGCGAGAGGACTCAACTCTTCCACGTCAGGAATAATCTCTTTCTTGACTCTGTCCACGTCAGGACTAAACTCTTTCCACGTCAGGAATAATCCATTTCTTTCCACGTTAGGAATCAATCTATTTTCCACGTAAGGAATAAACTCGTCTTTCCACGTAAGGAAACCATTTTTTCTTCCACGTAAGGAATGCTCTTGATATGTCCACGTCAGGACTCTGATCTTTCCACATAAGGAATGCTCTTGATATGTCCACGTCAGGACTCTGATCTTTCCACGTAAGGAATACCAACTTCTTCGCGATTTGTCCGCGTCAGGACTCATTTTTCCACGTAAGGAATGCCATCTTAATCTGTCCACGTAAGGACTCTCTTCTTTCCACTTTAGGAATACTGTCATTTCCACGTAAGGAAACTATCTTCTGATACGTCCGCGTATGGACTCCATCTTTTCCGCGTTAGGAATCTCCGTCTTTCCACGTTAGGAATCACTTCTGTTGATATGTCCGCGTTAGGACGCTGATCTCGTCTTGATTTGTCCACGTTAGGACTCAGGCGTCTTCGACCCACTAAGGAAATAAGACTTGTCCATGTGAGGACTCATACCCTCGACCCACTGGGGAAATAACTTGTCCACGCAAGGACTCACGCGTCTTCGACTTGCTGGGGAAATATCCGCGTCAGGACTTACACTTTGCCAACAACACGAAGAAGGATAAATTTGTCCACGTCAGGACTCTTGTATCTTGTCATCACAAAGAACTACAAACTTGTCCACGTCAGGACGCACATTTCACCATTACGAATAAAGATATCTGCTGGAAACAAATGATCCACGTCAGGACACCAACACGAAGAATAACCAATCTTGTCCACGTCAGGATTTCACATTCGATCAATACCGAGAAATCAAATATGTCCACGTTAGGACTAGCACATATCGTCAACCTGAGGAAATGTCCACGTCAGGACTCCACCCTCCAACAATTCCGAGAAATCGAACATGTCCACGTAAGGACTAGCACCTCCCATCAGCCCAGGGAAATAGACCTGTCCACGCTAGGACGCCCACTTCTGAAGAAATCCCGCCAATCTAGGAATAAACTGTCCGCGTCAGGACTTGGTTCTTCAATGATCCTCACTCACAAACTTCTTAGCACTGACGTGACAGCGACTTCGGGATGAACTCTACTGGGGATGTCTGAAAACCAACTATCGGACGCCTGCTCTGATAACCGGCGGTGGCCTCTGAAATTCTGATTCATGCGACCCGTTGATGACAAACAAACTCTGCTTGGGGATAAGGAGATTCTTATCCTGGCCACTCTGGCTGGGGAAAATAAGAGACATTTGCATAAGCGACTCTTCTGGAGACAAAGAGAGTTTTATCATGATAACTCTGTGGGGGAATACCGCCGAAACTGACGTTATCATTGAATATCTCCTGCCGAGATCTTGACTGTTTGGTAATTTATTTGAGCAAGAGCTCTCTCCACCTGAACTACTAGAGTACAGAAACTGCTTCAGCAAAATAAATGCTGGAAGGATAACGCCGACTCGCCGGGGATAGCCTGATGCTACAAAATTATTCCGGCAAAATAAACGCTGGTAGGGTGAAGTCGACCCTGCTGGGAAGTTGGGAACTCAAACCACACGTCTTGTTGAAGTAACCCCCTGCTGGGGAATATGACTTTGCTGGAGAATAACAGATGTGCACAGTATGCTCAGACCTTCTGCTGGAACGTGAACCGATATCACCAGTATCTCTGACAAAATAAATGACAGGACCCAACATCAACTCTGCTTGGGAGAGTCTTGATCTTCGAATTCCACTGGAAGGAAAGAACACTTGCTGAAAGAACTCCGCTGGAGAGGGGATGATTCTCTAAGGGAAAATTAACTGACTCCACTGGGGGAGAGTGCCTGACCCTGCGGGGAACGATGAACCTGTCTGAATACAGCCTTACGATCTCGGAATCACTAAACTCTGCTGAGGTCGATTAACTTCTCTGGAGCATGTCCCTTGGATAAGCTACGGCTAGCTGGGGAATTCTACCTTTCTTCAGGAGGAACACACATGACCTGCGTGGAGATCAAATCTTTCGTTATCACCATCTCTTGATCATTTTCCTCGTAGGGTCATGAAACCTGCAACAACACAAACAAGACACGACAAGCCTATGCAATCAAATCAATTCAGGTTAGTGACGTTACACTCAGTCAATTCGAAGCTTTAGCAATTGTTGGCAAGGGCCAATGACGTTATACTCATGTTAGTTTCATCAAACTTAGGCGTTTTATCATGCGCAAAACAGTAAAGAACAATCATCAAGTGCTGAATAACACATTTTCATTGATTGGGCCCCTGAATGGGCGGAGTTTTTGTACACGGGATGTAACTCCTGAAAAGAGGAAGCTACGCGAAGCAAATACATAAGTATGAAAGTATGCACAAGAAGCATAAATATTGACAAATTAAATTTTGTACACATGTCGGCAACTGGATGCAGATGAGCACCACGAACTGATCCTCCCATGACTCGTCCGACTCTTATACTTTCCCGGTATCCCTCCCTCTGAAGAGGTTGTATCCGATAACTGACTCCTCAAATATATTCTCCCGCATTGATACTCATTGAATTCAAATTCGGACCGCAGTCATTTGCTTTTCACATCCCTAACTTTTGCGTGAACCGCCCTTTACGGGTTTTCAGTTCACCGGGATACCCTTTTTTGCCGAAGCCGCCCAGTGTAGGTTTTCAACTTCGCGGGTGTACATTTTTTTCAATTTTATCCCTAACTTTTGCCCGAACCTTTCATTCTGTTTTTGGTTCGCCAGGATGCCCCATTTTTGCCTGGACTCTCTTTTTTTTTGTCCAGCGGGTCTATTTTAAGCAAAGTATTTTTTAACTGCGTCCGAATTCACAGGTGATGCAAAGTCTTCCCCGTCCATGGTGGACAACAATAAAGCTCCTCCTGAAAAGACCTTACTGACAACGTATGGCCCTTCGTAGTTGGGGGTCCACTTGCCCCTGTGATCTGCTTGCGGCGGGAGAATCCTTTTCAGCACAAGGTCGCCCGTCTGAAAGCTTCGCGGAAGTATCTTCTTGTCGTACGCTTTCTTCATTCGTCTTTGGTACAAACGACCGTATGCCAGAGAAGCTAGCCTCTTCTCATCCATTAAGCTCAATTGGTTCAATCTATTCGTTACCCATTCTGCCTCGTCCAGCTGAACGTCTCGCAATACCCTCAGAGAAGGGATCTCAACTTCCAATGGTAGTACCGCCTCCATTCCGTATACCAACGAGAACGGCGTTGCTCCGGTTGATGTGCGTACCGTCGTACGATAACCGTGCAAAGCGAAAGGTAGCATTTCATGCCAATCTTTATACGTCACCACCATTTTCTGGACGATCTTCTTGATATTCTTATTGGCCGCTTCGACAGCGCCATTCATCTTGGGTCGGTAAGGGGAGGAGTTGTGATGTTCAATCTTGAAATTCTGACAGAGCTCCTTCATCATTTTGTTGTTCAGATTAGAACCGTTATCCGTGATTATCCGCTCGGGGATTCCGTATCGGCAAATGATATCTCTCTTGATGAATCTAGCCACCACTTGCTTCGTTACGTTTGCGTAAGACGCCGCTTCCACCCACTTGGTGAAATAATCGATTGCTACGAGGATGAACCGATGCCCATTAGAAGCCGTTGGCTCAATCTTTCCAATCATATCGATTCCCCACATCGAGAATGGCCATGGAGATGACATCACATTTAGAGGACTCGGAGGCACGTGTATCTTGTCAGCATAGATTTGGCACTTGTGGCACTTCCTTGCAAACTTGAAACAATCAGTTTCCATCGTCAACCAGAAGTAACCTGCCCGCAGCAGTTTTCTCGTCATAGCGTGCCCACCAGCATGCGTACCAAAGGCACCTTCGTGAATTTCCTCCATAAGAAGTTTTGCCTCTTTCTCGTCTACACAACGCAACAACACCAAATCGTGGTTTCTTCTGTATAAGACGCCATCCGGGTTCAAATAAAAATTACCCGCTAATCTCCTGAGAGTCTTCTGATCTTGACTGGATGCCCCAGCCGGATACTCTTTATTCTTCAGGAAATTAAGGATATCAAAATACCACGGTTTGCCATCAGACGCTTCATCAATAGCAAATACATAAGCTGGCCTGTCCAACCGAGAGATAGTGATCTGGGGAGCTTCGTTCCAGAAATTGACCTTGTACATGGAAGACAAAGTGGCAAGGGCGTCAGCCATTTGATTTTCTGCCCGCGGCACGTGATGCAACTCAACCTTGTCGAAGAAAGGCAACAATCTCCTTGCATAATTCATATAATGTATCAAATTGGGCTGACGTGTCTCCCATTCCCCTTTTATCTGATTCACTACCAGAGCTGAGTCTCCGTATACGTCTAGATGTTTGATTCGCAAATCAATGGCTTCTTCAAGCCCCATTATACAAGCTTCGTATTCGGCCTCGTTGTTAGTAACGGCAAAGGTCAATCGGGCAGTAAACGGGATGTGCGACCCGTGCGGCGTAGTGATAATTGCCCCTATTCCGCTACCGTAAGCATTCACAGCTCCGTCAAATATCATCTTCCACTGGGACCCCGGCTCTGGTCCTTCGTCTGGTAACGGCTCTTCGCAATCTTTCATCTTGAGATACATGATATCCTCGTCAGGAAAATCAAATCTCATTGATTGGTACTCTTCAATAGGCTGCTCCGCCAGATACTCAGACAGCACACTCCCCTTTATCGCCTTTTGCGAGACGTATTGAATATCGTATTCAGTCAAGACCATCTGCCACCGGGCAATTCTACCTGACAACGCCTGCTTTTCGAATATATATTTGATTGGATCCATCTTTGAGATGAGCATGGTTGTATGATTCAGCATGTACTGCCTCAAACGCTTGGCGGCCCAGGCTAGCGCGCAACAAGTTTTCTCCAGCATTGAGTATCGAGATTCACAGTCCGTAAATTTCTTACTCAAGTAATAGATTGCATGCTCTTTTCTCCCCGTCTCGTCGTGTTGACCGAGAACACAACCCATGCTTCCCTCAAGAACCGTCAAATACATTATCAAGGGTCTCCCTGCCACCGGGGGTATCAAAATAGGAGGCTCCTGCAGATACTTCTTTATTTTGTCGAACGCCTTTTGACAATTATCGTTCCACGTTACAGCTTGATCTTTCTTGAGCAACTTGAATAATGGTTCACACGTGGCGGTTAGGTGAGATATGAACCGGGCAATGTAGTTCAATCTCCCTAAAAACCCGCGTACCTCTTTTTCTGTTTTAGGCGTCGGCATTTCTTGAATCGCTTTTATTTTAGCAGGATCGACCTCTATTCCTCTTTCGCTTACGATAAACCCCAGCAGTTTACCCGATCTCACCCCGAAGGTGCATTTGTTAGGGTTCAGCCTCAACCTGAACTTCCTAAGCCTTTTAAACAACTTCAACAGATTCACCAGATGCTCTTCCTCCGTCTGGGATTTGGCAATCATATCGTCAACATAAACTTCGATCTCTTTATGCATCATGTCATGAAAGAGAGTCGTCATCGCACGCTGATATGTTGCCCCAGCATTTTTCAAACCAAAGGGCATCACTTTGTAACAAAAGGTTCCCCAAGGCGTTATGAAAGTAGTTTTCTCCATATCCTCTGGCGCCATTTTAATTTGATTATAGCCTAAAAAGCCATCCATGAAGGAGAATACGGAGTATTGAGCAGTATTATCAACTAGCACATCAATATGAGGAAGTGGAAAATCGTCTTTTGGGCTTGCTTTATTCAAATCTCTATAATCCACGCACATTCGAACCTTGCCATCTTTCTTTGGCACTGGTACGATGTTGGCAACCCATGAGGGATACTTCGTCACAGCCAGGAAACCAGCGTCCCACTGTTTCTGAACCTCCTCTTTGATCTTCATTGCCATATCTGGTCGAGTTCGGCGAAGTTTTTGTTTGACCGGCGGGCAATCTTCTTTCAATGGCAGGCGATGCACAACCATATCTGTATCGAGCCCTGGCATATCCTCATACGACCAAGCGAATACATCACTATACTCTTGGAGCATTTCAACCAGTCTTCGCTTGACATCACTCTGCAATGCGGCTCCAATACGAATATTTTTCTCAACCCCTTCCGACCCCAAATTGATAATCTCGATGACCTCTTCGTGAGGCAGAATGGCTCTTTCCTCTTGCTTCACCAACCAAGACAGTTCTTCAGGAACGTCACTATCTTCGACAACCTCTTCTTCGGTCTGGAATACCGGGTGCTCGAAGTCGGGACGAGTCATAGGTGGCTCAAGGATGTCATCTGAAAATATTATCCTGCAAAAGGAAGGGTTAAGTGCTTCAAAATGCGTATAAAGCGGATAACCACATTGCCATTTTATTGAAAAATACAAAACAAGAAGGACAGGGATTACAGTATTTGCACATGAAAAAACGCCATTTATTTAATGATTAACGCGCAATGTTTATAACAACACAGCCCTAAGCAAATCCTGATGCCCCGGGCAAGACATCAGATTATTCAACAATTAATAAAGCAAAGTATTACTGTTTAAAAGTCACAGGAACAAGCTCCTGAATAGACCAGTTGCACAGTCCTTGTCCTGGCGTGCTTGGCTGAATCCAGGCATCCATATCACAGTCGCTGTCCCCTTCATCGAACTCTGAAGCAGCATTGACAGATTCATGGCATATTCCACTGGCAGAGATGGTGATTGACTTTCTGAAATGAGGGGCCCCCACAGAAGGAGTTGATGACGACGGTCTGTACCCCAATCCGAACCGGTCCATTTTCACAGGAATGTCCAATACTTTGCCCCAGCCCTTGGCTTCTCCGGCTTCCACTAGAGCTCGAGCTTCTTTATACGATGAGACAGCTATCTCTGGCACTTTGCTTGGCCTGGGACCCTTGTCCTTTATGCGCAAACCTTCGAATGCCTGGCATGGCGTCTCATGGATCTCCCCGTCGACTTCCACATATTTAAACGATGATAAATGGCTGACCAGGATGTCTTCTTCTCCGCACACGGTGACCACACTGTCTCCGACCATATACTTTAACTTCTGATGCAGGGTAGACGTGAATGCCCCTGCCCCGTGAATCCAAGGTCTTCCCAGCAAGCAGCTGTACGCAGGCTGTATATCCATGATATAAAACTCCGTTGCAAACACTTCCGGCCCCACTTGTAGAGGCAAGGTAATCGATCCGAAGACTGTTCTCCGCGTGCCGTCAAACGCTCTGACTACCAAATCGCTGGGTGTGCACAAGATTCCTCGAACATCCAGCTTCATCATAGCCTTCTTAGGCAGCACATTCAAAGACGACCCGGTGTCAACCAATACGTGCGACATTGTCGACCCTCTGCACTCAACAGATACATGTAATGCCATATTATGATCCCTTCCTTTCGGCGTCAAGTCGAAATCAGTAAAGCCCAGACTGTGGCCTGCATTTACGTGTGCCAATACCCCTTCTAGCTGGTTCACGGAGACATCCTGTGGTACAAAAGAAGTGTCCAGGACTTTCAACAAAGCGTTCCTGTGGGCTTCCGAACACAACAGCAATGACAATATAGAGATTTTGGACGGTGTCTGCTGCAGATGCTCCACAATTTTATAATCACTTTTCCGAATTAAGCGCATGAATTCTTCCACATCTCTCGATGCTGCTTCTTTTTCATTTGCTTTTACCGGAACATTCTCAACCGCTTTCCCTTTTCCTTTCGCTATCCTTTCGGCTTCCACTTCAGGAGATATAAAGATCCTGCCGCTCCTCGTCATGCCTCCTGGGCCAACAACATTATCCACAACCTCCGCTGACTGCTTGTTAACATCGATTTTAATCCCGTCACAATACACCTCCATCCCATATGACCATGGGACCGCTTTCGTGTTCTCATACGGGATTGGCCCGGCTTTAGTTATGGTAATCGGTGGTCGCTGAGCTGGTGCTGAAATGGTGATCGTCTTCCTAGGAATTGTCACTGTGGCAACATCACTCCGATTATCCACTACTGCCCCCGCAGGCTCATCAGTTGCTGTTCGATCAAACTGCAATATACCTTCATCAATTAAGGCCTGAATGCCTTTCTTCAGATCCTCACATCCCCCAGACAGGGCCCAACAATCTAAACAGTACTCATTACAACCCGGGTAAACATCTCCTTGCAACAGTCGGCTCTTTATTTCGCCCAGCGGCGTCTTCAAATCCTCCACATTCATAATCAGATTCAGACCTTCCTCAGTCAGCACGGCATTCGCCCCATGATTAGGCATGGGTTTCTGGACTATATTCGCACCTGTCGTTCCGAAGTTGATAGACTTGTTGTCCAAAAGATCCTGTACAACGTGCTTAAAAGCATGACAACCTTCGATATCATGGCCTGGGGCCCCAGAATGAAACTCGCAGTGCCTATTTGCGTCGTAGCCGAACGGGGGAGTTCCCGTTATCGGTGCCAAGGTTCTTTTCTCCACCAGATTCAATCCCAACAATGTCTGCAATAAATCAGCATAGGTAGAGGGAGGTTTCTCGAACACCCTTCTCGGCTTACCACCCTGGAATTTTCGTTGAGCTTGTTGTGCCCCCTGCTGAGGCTGCTGCTGCTGTGGCATTGGTTGCTGCTGAACCGGTTGTTGCTGGATTGGTTGTTGCTGATAGGGGATAGTAACACTCGACACTTGCTGCGGCTGACGATATTGATTTCTTCCCCTGCCTCGGCCTCGGCCTCGGCCTCCAAATACCGCGCTAGCTTCGCCCTGACGGCGCCCACCATAAGCTTTCCTATTACTGCCAGATGCAGTTGATTCGTCAACTTGGAACTTTCCTTGCTTAATGTTCCGCTCAATCTTTTCACCCATCAGAATCAGGTCTGAAAAACTAGCCAGAGACGTATGAAACAACATGTCATGAAACAGCCCGGTGAATGTGCCGACAAACATATCGTTCATTTCTTTATCTTCCACAGGAGGACGGACCCTGGCAGCCATATCGCGCCACCTTTGCGCGTATTCTTTAAAACTCTCCCCCTTCTTCTGCGAAAGCCCGGCCAACTGGACCCGATTGGGCGCCAGGTCGCTGTTATACTTGTAATGGGCTACGAATGCCTCCGCTAATTGCTTCCAAGTCTTGATATCAGTGGGCTCCAACCCCATGTACCACTCTAAGGAAGGACCCGATAGACTATCCTGAAAGAAATGCATGAGCATTCTTTCGTCAGTGGAGTATGCAGACATCTTTCTGTAATAAGCTCGTACATGCACTTTCGGGCAATGTGTCTCCTTTGTACTTATCGAACGCAGGCGCCTTGAATTTGATTGGCACCCTCAAGCCAGGTACCAAGCCCATAGTTGCCATGTCCAGTCCCACAGCACTCTGATTTAGGACTCCCTTCATTTGCTCTTCCAGCATTCTAATCTTTTGAGAATCATCCATCGGCCCTTCAAAGCCTCCTCCAGAGAAGGCGTCCTCCTGTTGATCCTCTTGCCACATACCGTTTCCAGCCCCGTACCCATCGTACGCATTATTACGTCCAGTTCTGACCTGATTCATCCCCGGAACTCGGCCTCTGTTGCCGTACCCTTGAACACCTCCAGCAGGACCACCAGCCATAAAACCAGCACCGTTTCCGTTTCCAAAGCCTCCGTAACCCTGATTGACCATACCATAACCATCTTGCCCAAAGCCTTGAGCATTAAAGCCATACTTGCCAGCGTTGTCGAATCCCTGATCGTTAAATCCGAACCCAGTATTGACAAAGCCATTGCCTCCGAGATTATCTCCCAAATTGACATCACCCAGCCCAGCATTATGGACAGCATTTTCATTTCCTACTCCGACGTTACCGTTCACAGCAGTGGTAGCGTTGTTGAGATTAGCGGCAGGTATATTGACCACGGGCGGAGCCACTGGCGTAGGAGTGCCGTCTCCATGAGCAGTATCAACCCGGACAGACTGATGATCTTCGTTACCATGACCAGCGTTGCGAGCCAACAGAGGCTGGACCATGGCCTGCAAATTCTCTTGCCCTTTTGCTATAGCTTCCATGGTCTGCATGAAGAGGGCGAGCTTTTCGCGCACATCCTGCATCTCGTTCTGAATCTGGTCCATGACTTTCCGACAGTTGGAGCGTGTAGAATAGCGGTGCGGATGTTGATCTGGAATCCTGTTAAGTACCTGAATCAAAGCAGGAGATAAGACACCATTCAAAGATTACCTGTTATGCAATATGAATATGAATGCAATGCAATGTGTCTGTGCATTAGGGAAGTTCATTCCCCAGTTCTAGTGCGAAGGTGCCGGTGCAGTGACGGTGCTGACAATAAGAATATCGGAGTTGAATCATAGAAAACCTCGTATATTGCAGAGAGAATCAATAATCCCAGGGTACAATATCACTGAGAGTACAAAGAAGGCATGACCTCAACCAACAATCCTGGCGATGGTCAGCACTATGCAAATAAAGCATACAAATAATGGAATGATCAAATCCTCCCAAAAGTCTGGTACTCCTCTATCATCTTTTTGGTTTCCGGATGGCTTGGTCGATCAAGCAGCCCTTCAACAAGCTGGTTTCTCTTCTTAAGGACACGGCGTACGTCTTCAGCAGTTTCTTCCCATGTTGCTTCTCCGAAGCAATCCTCTAGCTTTCGCTTCTGAGATACCGCTTCGTCTCTGGATTTGATTGCCTTGTTCAGTGCATGCTGGACACTATACCGATTCATCACTTCCTCCTCACACTTCTTGATGCTAGACTTCAACTTCCCTTCAAGATCGGAAATTTGCTGCTTCAGCTTATCTTCCCTCTTCTTGTTGTTGGTGAGTGTAGCATTCCAAGTCTTATTGCAAGAAGATATCTCTCGGTGTGCTGCGTCGAGCGCTTTCTTTTTGGCTTCCAGCATGTCATGGGAGCTTCTGAACTCTTGCCCCAGACGTTCGCGCTTCTTCTTTTCCTCGGTCAATTCAGATCCTAACCTGTTTACCAGCTCAATCTGTTGTTGGAAAGCATATGCGGCCTTGTTTTTCTCGCTGCGCGCCTGGGCTAGCTCTTGCTCTAACCCTTCATTAATCTTCATCAAGGCTTCTTTCTCCTTCACAACCTGTTCATAGACTTCCCTAGAAACAGTAGTCGGCTCTTCTACCGGAATAGGATCAAGAATTGGTGCATCTGGAAACGGCATCTTCAACTGACTAGCCCTCTCCTGAATCCAAACTCTATAAGGTGCATAGGCCTGACAGTCATTCTTTCCTAACAACGGCTTCCCTTTGCGGTTAATACGCGTCCAGGCACGCCGCAACTTGGCTAATAACTCCCCCTTTACGTCACCAGTGAAGTACAGAGATTCCTGTACTTCTTCCTCCTGAGGTGGATTCTTCAGCGCATATCCGAACTGGCGAATGAATAGAGAAGGGTTATAGTTGATGCACCCTTTTCTTCCTATCAACGGCACATTAGGGTACCCAGAACAACTGAAGATGAGCTCAGATCCCAACAGGTCTCTATCAAACCACTCCATATCTTCCGACGATAGCCTTATCAGACGCTCTGGCCAACCAACTGGAATTGTAGTCTCTGCAGCTGATCCTCTCTTAGGAAGATGACTCTCAAACCACATACTCAATAAGGGCACACACAGATGAACATTCTTCCCTCTTCCCTTCTCATTCTTGTAATGCAGTGAGTGGTAGAGATCTCCGAGTAAAGTAGGTACAGGATTACCAGCGGCAAACAAGTAGAAAGCATCGAAGTCCACAAAATCCGGTATATTGGGGAACAGTACTATGCTATAAATGCACAAAGCCAACACAGCATTGAAAGCAACCCAGCACCCATTCTTGGCATACTCCTGGGCTTTACCCACTAAGAACTGAAATGAGAATCCTGGAACTCCACGGGAAACAGTAGTCACAAGTTCAGAAGCATCAACATGCAAGGCTTTTGCCAATTCCTCCGGCTTGGGTTTGGCATCATAATGAATGAATGGAACCTGGTTCTGCACGGGCAGCTCAACATACTCAGCGTACTCCTCCAGGGTTGGTCCCATAATGAAGTCAGAGAACGTGAAGCACCTCAAAGCCGGGTCGTAGAATTGCATCAGAGCATACAGCCCATCTAACTCTACCTCTGTAGGTTTGCACACCAATCTCAATAATCTACCATAACTCATCCGGAAACTCCTACGAACACCCTCATCCGCAAGAGAGATCAACCTCAGTAAAGGAACAATATCAGGCGTAGGCAATTTGTAGGCAACCGTTCTCCTTAAGCTAGTCATGATCAAACACTCAGAAGTCTGGGCACTAGAACTAGGGAAATGCAAATGCACCTGCAGCACAGACACACGTTAGTAAAATGCAAATGATAATGGATATGCAGGCAATGCAATGCAAGTAACATTCAACAGGGACCAAAGCTGCAGCTGAATATCCTAAACCCAATCAAGAAAGGTCTCAGACAGACCATCCAGAAGTCATCAAACCCTGGTCTCAGATAGACCTAAACAAATCTCCAACACTGGTCTCTGACAGACCTCAAACCATAACTCCAACTGGTCTCTGATAGACCTCAAATCACATCCATAATTGGTCTCTGGCAGACCTCAAAACACATCTCCAAATGGTCTCTGACAGACCTCAGAACACATCTCCACATGGTCTCTGACAGACCTCATAACTCTCCATAAATAACCAGGATCTCTGATAAAGAAATAACCGGTATCTGAAGGTCTGGTTACCTGCATAACCCTGAATCCCCTCACAGGTGGGTGGCCCTATAACTGGCACAAGGTATGGCATCCTATGCGGTCGTCGGCGTCACAGACTTTCAGGGTTGATGATACGATTCCCAGAAGGAGTGGCATCATCGAATCCTGAAGAGGCCTCACTCAGCCCACTTCCAAATGATCGGTCCCCAGAGTCGACAATCCAACTAACCAGCAACCCACGCCAACCAAAGGAAGGGGCAGGAGGCCAACCAGAGGAACCTCGTCTGAGCGTAGATTTCATGGGACACCAAAGCAAGCAAAGCAAGCGGGCGCCCACTAATTTCTACTCTAATTCTAGGTGCACTCAAGCCCAGGTCCGGCTTATCTCTCAATATCAGAACACCCGTCACACCCCAGATACAGCAATAATAATCAATATATAAAGCTGAAAATACAAGGTTAGACATATAAAATAACTCCATACAAAATCCTCGACGGGAAAACAAGCGTTAGGATTGACTCTCTTGTGGGACGTTGGATCCTAAATGCATAAGAACTATCGCAGTTCTTAGCATCCAGGGGACGTTGGATCCCCAGCAGAGTCGCCAGCTGTCGCTACTGCGAAAATCGGCGCCGGCTGAACAGAAGAGTCGCCACCGTGCGTTATTTATCCCACGGGAGGGAAAGGAAACGCTCAGAGTAAACCTCGCACAACACGGGAAAGGTATGGTCATCGCAACCAAAACCTGGGTTCGGGAGTCGGTTACGCAAGGGGAAGGTATTAGCACCCCTCACGTCCATCGTACTCGATGGGATCCACGCTTGTTTTCGGGTATGGATTGTTATTCTATCTACGCTAAAGGTCTGGGGTTAAAAGGAAAGAAAATGAAAATAAAATGACTCGGCAAAGTATCGCACTTTATGCCTACGTATTCCCGTCTGGAACGAGAAATCAGAGTCAACGTAGTTCGCCTACCTACGGGAAAGGAGGGGAAGGTTGCTCGCTAGGATATCGCATCCTATGCCTACGTACTTTCATACAGCATGAAAGATCAGAGCAAACGTAGTTCGGGCCACGTACGACACAAGCTTGTCTTGGTTGATTTTTATTCTCCTTCTGAAAAAGGTTTTTTGATTAGCGGTCCAAGCGGACAAAAATGACGTTTTGATGAGTTCACATTCTTTTACGAAAGAAGTGTCTTTTATTGTGTTTGAAATCTTTATGTGTTTTTCTGTTTGTTTTGAGAAAGAGAGAGACAGAACTCTAACCTACGGTTGCGAAGGGAATCAAACTAACCTAATGTTATCATGCATGGGTTGAGACCTAGTGTCTATCATGCTCCTCTCTTGCACAGAGAGAAACAGAGATCCTACGGGATAGGCAGAAACAGAAACAATACCAGATATATACAGTAAAATGGTAAAATGCATGGATGCAACAGCACAAGCGAGGCAAGGGAGTCCCACTTAACCTCGAACCTAGAAAACAATAGGCAAAAGTGAACAGGCTTCACTTTCAACCTAGCAGGGCAAACAGCAAACAATACAGTCCAGAAAACCAATCAATACATCAGAAATGAAATACAACAGCAGAAGAAACAGCATCAGCAGCTCTGGATCAACATCTGGCTTCAAGTAATCTCCAATCAGTTACAGGCTTCAACAAGCATCAATCTCCATCTTCATGACCTTCAGGCAAGGGCTTTGATCATCAGTCTTCTATCTGCAATGGCTTTTCTTCAAGTTCAAACCTCCAGGATGAGGGATTAGTCACAAGAGTGAATTGGGTGTTAAGCAATCAGTTGACTACCAAAGGTGGTGAACAGACTGCTTCTAACACAAAGAGACATTTACTCTCAAGAGTTCTATCTCATAGACACTGTCACCAAGCCTTCCAAAGGAAGGGGGTGAGTGTCTTAGAGAGACTCTGAATCACAGAGAAGAATGGATGCAGACAAGGCAATCCATGTTTGAGAAACAATCATTCTAATCTAGAGCTCTGCCTAGCTCCTAAACCCTAGTCTCCTTAGCATCTGCTAGCAAGAAACTCCTCCTCAACTTTGACAGTTGATCTCCAATCTTTGAATCTCCAATGGCTTTATCTTCACAAATCTTCAGCTTCCCCAGGGCCCCAGACAAACCCAATACCCAAACAAACAAGCAACAATCCCCAGAGGGCACACCACACCAGACAATTAGATATACAGACAGTAATAATAGCAGTAGGGGAATCCTAACTGTTCTCTAAGGGATCTAATAACTACCCATAGCCCCTATAGTCCCATAACTAATCTATTCAAACCCTAAGTCCTAAGGGAAATGAAATCAAACTCCTAAGTTGTCACCTAAAACCCTAGATTTGTACATGATGTTCAAGCATTTATTAATCCCCTAAAATTAATCTCTAAAAATGGGAACTAAAATATTTCTACAAGTTGAATGTCTCATCTAAACAATATGAAAAGAATGACCAAAAAATATTAAAGCATGTAAGAGAACAAAAATTATCAAAATGATGCATGAAATGAACTATTTAATATGACATTTATTTAGAAAATATGGAAAAAATATGAAATAACACTAAAAATGCAATTTTATTTTCCTATAATATTCTAGACATTTTAATGAAAATATTGTAAAAAGAATGGATTAAAATGCATTTTTTATGAATTAGTTATGAATTTTCAAAGTGGATGAAAAATTAAAATGAATTAAGAAAATAAAATTGGAATTAAAATGAGGGAGAGGGGTGCATTCAGAAATCTCGCCCAGTTATATCCAGGATGGGCCACATAATGGGGGGTGCTGGTAGCGCTTTCCAAAGCCCAGAATACACTCAGCATTAAAGAAAAAAGAGAAAAGCGCTGGGGGGTGAGAGAAGCAACAGAAGCACGTTGCAATTGGTTTGGGCTTGGTTTAGGGGGGTGGGGATAACACAAGCCAACTCAGGCCCGCCCGTTTCAATTAATGAAACGGCGCGTTTTGGCCAAACTTCAATTCCCTCCAAACGTTCAGATTGAATAACAGCCACAGGATCACGCTATTAGTCAAAGGTCCTACACTCATTGAACGGACGTGATTACGTCTTCCTCCTTGAACCAACTGAAACTAGGGTTTCAACCTCACACCTCCATGCACGAGCAGAACTTACACCTCCCTGTTCTCCTTCTACACGCGATGAAATGCCACGCCATAAACACGAAACTTGCTTAGAATCTTTCACTCTACAATCCTATGATCTCAATTCAATCTGAAACTCAATAAATCCCTCAATCCGATAGCATCAATCTCTGATCACCATGGAAGGACACTGATATGCAACAACACGATTCTCAATCAAACTTAACCTAAACTAATCTACACATAATGGAGATTAACCTGATCAATCAAACTAACATTATAACGCATTAATCCAAGAGATTCGAACACTAACAGTTTGTTGCACCTGCTACCAATGGTCTCTAAATCACTCCAAATTCATCTGAACTAATCTCCTAACCACCTAGATCAAATCTACCCTAACAACAGCATGCCTAACTAACTGAATCGATCAATTTGAGTGAAAACATACCTGATGTGAAACCTTGCAAACAGCTATGGAGATTGATGATTTGAGGCTTTTGAGACTTGGATCTTGATCAATCCTTGATGTACTTGATTCTGTATGCAAGCTTCTGGAGATTCCTTGCTTGAATTATGCTATTCACTTGAACTTGTGATTTTGATGTTGATGAAAGAAGCACTCGAAAATGGATGAGAATCACCAAAACCTTGCTTCAATTATGATCTATGATGATGATGGAGTAAAATTGAATTGATTTTGATGAAGATTGATGAAGATTTTGGTGAATTGGAATGAAAACTTCAATGAAAAAGTATGAGAAATTTGTGGAATTCTTGGTGCAAAATGAAGCCAACCCTTGCCAAATTCATCTTTCATGAATATATAGACCCCAATGGTACATTCTAGATCCATCTTGCACATTCCCTTGTTTTCCAACTTTGGCTCATTTTGATTATGTTTCTTAAAAGGCAAGCAACCATGGATAACTTCATTTTTTCCTTCTAAACTCAAAAAAGTGTGTGAACCATTGTTCTTAGAATTGTTTTTCCATTCAAAATCATATATTGGAAGTCTCCATTTGGACTTGTAAATCTCCCAAACCATTTTTCACTTTGAAATTATTCACTTTATAAGCCTTTTTTAGTTCATATTTTGACCAATCATGCAACTCCATGCTATGAGCTTCTCCAATAATTTGTGACCTTCTTTCTAGACTTAAAATCCCATTTGGAGCAAGTTTGATGTTGTAAGTTTTTCCATTTGAGGCCTCCTTGTATGAGTTTTGGACATAGGTTAAAATGACCTGTAATTCACAAATGCCCAAAATACCCTTTGCTTGTCAAGACCATAAGTTGAGTTCTCCACATCATATGAAGGCATACCATACCATTATAGAAAGCTAAGACAATGAGGAACAATTTTTATGTTGACCAAGAATTCATTTGAAATCTCCTTGAGGGGCAAAACTAGCTTGGAAGTCAAGTCACTTTCACAGACAAAAATTCAGATACCTCAAATGACCTGTAACTTGCAAGGACCATAACTTGAGTTCTACAAATCTCCTTGAGGTCTTCCACCACTCAAATTAAAGGTCTTGAGATCCTCTACAAGTTTCATGTTGGCCAAGAAGCCATTTGAAGTTAGAATTTTGACTTATCTTGCTTGGAAATTTGACCTAAACTAGGGGATTTTACAGAGAAACCCTAATTTAGTAACTCCTCTTCTCCTTGATTTCTCTTGACTTCTCCTTGTCATATCTCCATATCCTTCAAATGATGAACCCCACATCTCTCCAATAGACTTGAATGCCCTTTAAATCAGTCAATTGACCTAGGGTTGACCCAGATGAAACCCTAGTTGACTGTCTTCAACTGTAGCTCTTGTGCTCATATCAATGACTTATCTCCTTCTCCAAATGACTTTCTAAGTCTCTCATAATGTCTAGATACTCTCCATGCCTTCATTCACAGCTCATAACCCTCTTGTTGATCCTCAGATACCCTCAGCTAGGAGATAGACTCAAGGCTTGATCTGCTGAACTCTTTGCTTTCAAATTCTTTCCTGATGACTTGAATATGATTGAATTATGATGATAACCTCTTGCTAGGCCTCTAGAGATGAAAATAATGATTGGTCCCCTGTTGAATGACTTGCTATGCTTATGCTATGCAGATGGTTAGTCTATGGACATGACTCTATATGCAAATGCTAGTAATAATGAAACATAAACCAAGGAATAAGGTTGGGCAAATTTTAGGGTGCAACAGCTGCCCCTATTCAAGCGACTTGGACCCGACTGGATGAAGAGCCCGGAGCCTTCAGACATTCGCGGTACGAGACGGTTGAATACTAGTGAAACCAGAAATTTGCCAACCGCAGAAATAAACTGCGCTCCTGCTTGAGGAATGACATTCGTCAGCTGAATCTGACTGTTACAGTAACCCACTGATCTCGCGCGACCGTGCTGGGGATTGCCTTCATCGTTCTGAAGAGGATTCTGTTGTACCAGATTGCTTACTTGTCCACGTTAGGACTCTGTCCGTCATCGATATGCAGAAATTTCAACTAGAACCTGTCCACGTTAGGACTCCACTTACTGTTGACCCAGAACGTCTCAGCAACTCCGCTGGGGATAATTCGTCTGCATTTACATAACTGAATCGTCCACGTTAGGAATAAAACCCTTCCACGTTGGGAATAACACCTGTCCCCGTTAGGAATAACATCGTCCACGTTAGGAATCATCTCTTCTGTATCTGTCCTCGTCAGGACTCAACTCTTTTATCTTTCCACGCCAGGAAGCAATCTTCTTTCCGCGTAAGGAGAACTATATCACTCTGTCCACGTAAGGACTCCGATACCACTTGACATGTCCGCGTCAGGACTCCATTCTTTCCACGTAAGGAATACAACTTTTGGTTCTGAACCTGTCCACGTCAGGACTCAACTTTCCACGTAAGGAGTGCACCACTCTTCCACGTCAGGAACCATCCTTTCTTGAATCTGTCCACGTAAGGACCTCAATTTCTTCCACGTCAGGAGTAATCTTCTTCCACGTCAGGAATCAGCTTTGATATGTCCGCGAGAGGACTCAACTCTTCCACGTCAGGAATAATCTCTTTCTTGACTCTGTCCACGTCAGGACTAAACTCTTTCCACGTCAGGAATAATCCATTTCTTTCCACGTTAGGAATCAATCTATTTTCCACGTAAGGAATAAACTCGTCTTTCCACGTAAGGAAACCATTTTTTCTTCCACGTAAGGAATGCTCTTGATATGTCCACGTCAGGACTCTGATCTTTCCACGTAAGGAATGCTCTTGATATGTCCACGTCAGGACTCTGATCTTTCCACGTAAGGAATACCAACTTCTTCGCGATTTGTCCGCGTCAGGACTCATTTTTCCACGTAAGGAATGCCATCTTAATCTGTCCACGTAAGGACTCTCTTCTTTCCACTTTAGGAATACTGTCATTTCCACGTAAGGAAACTATCTTCTGATACGTCCGCGTATGGACTCCATCTTTTCCGCGTTAGGAATCTCCGTCTTTCCACGTTAGGAATCACTTTTGTTGATATGTCCGTGTTAGGACGCTGATCTCGTCTTGATTTGTCCACGTTAGGACTCAGGCGTCTTCGACCCACTAAGGAAATAAGACTTGTCCATGTGAGGACTCATACCCTCGACCCACTGGGGAAATAACTTGTCCACGCAAGGACTCACGCGTCTTCGACTTGCTGGGGAAATATCCGCGTCAGGACTTACACTTTGCCAACAACACGAAGAAGGATAAATTTGTCCACGTCAGGACTCTTGTATCTTGTCATCACAAAGAACTACAAACTTGTCCACGTCAGGACGCACATTTCACCATTACGAATAAAGATATCTGCTGGAAACAAATGATCCACGTCAGGACACCAACACGAAGAATAACCAATCTTGTCCACGTCAGGATTTCACATTCGATCAATACCGAGAAATCAAATCTGTCCACGTTAGGACTAGCACATATCGTCAACCTGAGGAAATGTTCACGTCAGGACTCCACCCTCCAACAATTCCGAGAAATCGAACATGTCCACGTAAGGACTAGCACCTCCCATCAGCCCAGGGAAATAGACCTGTCCACGCTAGGACGCCCACTTCTGAAGAAATCCCGCCAATCTAGGAATAAACTGTCCGCGTCAGGACTTGGTTCTTCAATGATCCTCACTCACAAACTTCTTAGCACTGACGTGACAGCGACTTCGGGATGAACTCTACTGGGGATGTCTGAAAACCAACTATCGGACGCCTGCTCTGATAACCGGCGGTGGCCTCTGAAATTCTGATTCATGCGACCCGTTGATGACAAACAAACTCTGCTTGGGGATAAGGAGATTCTTATCCTGGCCACTCTGGCTGGGGAAAATAAGAGACATTTGCATAAGCGACTCTTCTGGAGACAAAGAGAGTTTTATCATGATAACTCTGTGGGGGAATACCGCCGAAACTGACGTTATCATTGAATATCTCCTGCCGAGATCTTGACTGTTTGGTAATTTATTTGAGCAAGAGCTCTCTCCACCTGAACTACTAGAGTACAGAAACTGCTTCAGCAAAATAAATGCTGGAAGGATAACGCCGACTCGCCGGGGATAGCCTGATGCTACAAAATTATTCCGGCAAAATAAACGCTGGTAGGGTGAAGTCGACCCTGCTGGGAAGTTGGGAACTCAAACCACACGTCTTGTTGAAGTAACCCCCTGCTGGGGAATATGACTTTGCTGGAGAATAACAGATGTGCACAGTATGCTCAGACCTTCTGCTGGAACGTGAACCGATATCACCAGTATCTCTGACAAAATAAATGACAGGACCCAACATCAACTCTGCTTGGGAGAGTCTTGATCTTCGAATTCCACTGGAAGGAAAGAACACTTGCTGAAAGAACTCCGCTGGAGAGGGGATGATTCTCTAAGGGAAAATTAACTGACTCCACTGGGGGAGAGTGCCTGACCCTGCGGGGAACGATGAACCTGTCTGAATACAGCCTTACGATCTCGGAATCACTAAACTCTGCTGAGGTCGATTAACTTCTCTGGAGCATGTCCCTTGGATAAGCTACGGCTAGCTGGGGAATTCTACCTTTCTTCAGGAGGAACACACATGACCTGCGTGGAGATCAAATCTTTCGTTATCACCATCTCTTGATCATTTTCCTCGTAGGGTCATGAAACCTGCAACAACACAAACAAGACACGACAAGCCTATGCAATCAAATCAATTCAGGTTAGTGACGTTACACTCAGTCAATTCGAAGCTTTAGCAATTGTTGGCAAGGGCCAATGACGTTATACTCATGTTAGTTTCATCAAACTTAGGCGTTTTATCATGCGCAAAACAGTAAAGAACAATCATCAAGTGCTGAATAACACATTTTCATTGATTGGGCCCCTGAATGGGCGGAGTTTTTGTACACGGGATGTAACTCCTGAAAAGAGGAAGCTACACGAAGCAAATACATAAGTATGAAAGTATGCACAAGAAGCATAAATATTGACAAATTAAATTTTGTACACATGTCGGCAACTGGATGCAGATGAGCACCACGAACTGATCCTCCCATGACTCGTCCGACTCTTATACTTTCCCGGTATCCCTCCCTCTGAAGAGGTTGTATCCGATAACTGACTCCTCAAATATATTCTCCCGCATTGATACTCATTGAATTCAAATTCGGACCGCAGTCATTTGCTTTTCACATCCCTAACTTTTGCGTGAACCGCCCTTTACGGGTTTTCAGTTCACCGGGATACCCTTTTTTGCCGAAGCCGCCCAGTGTAGGTTTTCAACTTCGCGGGTGTACATTTTTTTCAATTTTATCCCTAACTTTTGCCCGAACCTTTCATTCTGTTTTTGGTTCGCCAGGATGCCCCATTTTTGCCTGGACTCTCTTTTTTTTTGTCCAGCGGGTCTATTTTAAGCAAAGTATTTTTTAACTGCGTCCGAATTCACAGGTGATGCAAAGTCTTCCCCGTCCATGGTGGACAACAATAAAGCTCCTCCTGAAAAGACCTTACTGACAACGTATGGCCCTTCGTAGTTGGGGGTCCACTTGCCCCTGTGATCTGCTTGCGGCGGGAGAATCCTTTTCAGCACAAGGTCGCCCGTCTGAAAGCTTCGCGGAAGTATCTTCTTGTCGTACGCTTTCTTCATTCGTCTTTGGTACAAACGACCGTATGCCAGAGAAGCTAGCCTCTTCTCATCCATTAAGCTCAATTGGTTCAATCTATTCGTTACCCATTCTGCCTCGTCCAGCTGAACGTCTCGCAATACCCTCAGAGAAGGGATCTCAACTTCCAATGGTAGTACCGCCTCCATTCCGTATACCAACGAGAACGGCGTTGCTCCGGTTGATGTGCGTACCGTCGTACGATAACCGTGCAAAGCGAAAGGTAGCATTTCATGCCAATCTTTATACGTCACCACCATTTTCTGGACGATCTTCTTGATATTCTTATTGGCCGCTTCGACAGCGCCATTCATCTTGGGTCGGTAAGGGGAGGAGTTGTGATGTTCAATCTTGAAATTCTGACAGAGCTCCTTCATCATTTTGTTGTTCAGATTAGAACCGTTATCCGTGATTATCCGCTCGGGGATTCCGTATCGGCAAATGATATCTCTCTTGATGAATCTAGCCACCACTTGCTTCGTTACGTTTGCGTAAGACGCCGCTTCCACCCACTTGGTGAAATAATCGATTGCTACGAGGATGAACCGATGCCCATTAGAAGCCGTTGGCTCAATCTTTCCAATCATATCGATTCCCCACATCGAGAATGGCCATGGAGATGACATCACATTTAGAGGACTCGGAGGCACGTGTATCTTGTCAGCATAGATTTGGCACTTGTGGCACTTCCTTGCAAACTTGAAACAATCAGTTTCCATCGTCAACCAGAAGTAACCTGCCCGCAGCAGTTTTCTCGTCATAGCGTGCCCACCAGCATGCGTACCAAAGGCACCTTCGTGAATTTCCTCCATAAGAAGTTTTGCCTCTTTCTCGTCTACACAACGCAACAACACCAAATCGTGGTTTCTTCTGTATAAGACGCCATCCGGGTTCAAATAAAAATTACCCGCTAATCTCCTGAGAGTCTTCTGATCTTGACTGGATGCCCCAGCCGGATACTCTTTATTCTTCAGGAAATTAAGGATATCAAAATACCACGGTTTGCCATCAGACGCTTCATCAATAGCAAATACATAAGCTGGCCTGTCCAACCGAGAGATAGTGATCTGGGGAGCTTCGTTCCAGAAATTGACCTTGTACATGGAAGACAAAGTGGCAAGGGCGTCAGCCATTTGATTTTCTGCCCGCGGCACGTGATGCAACTCAACCTTGTCGAAGAAAGGCAACAATCTCCTTGCATAATTCATATAATGTATCAAATTGGGCTGACGTGTCTCCCATTCCCCTTTTATCTGATTCACTACCAGAGCTGAGTCTCCGTATACGTCTAGATGTTTGATTCGCAAATCAATGGCTTCTTCAAGCCCCATTATACAAGCTTCGTATTCGGCCTCGTTGTTAGTAACGGCAAAGGTCAATCGGGCAGTAAACGGGATGTGCGACCCGTGCGGCGTAGTGATAATTGCCCCTATTCCGCTACCGTAAGCATTCACAGCTCCGTCAAATATCATCTTCCACTGGGACCCCGGCTCTGGTCCTTCGTCTGGTAACGGCTCTTCGCAATCTTTCATCTTGAGATACATGATATCCTCGTCAGGAAAATCAAATCTCATTGATTGGTACTCTTCAATAGGCTGCTCCGCCAGATACTCAGACAGCACACTCCCCTTTATCGCCTTTTGCGAGACGTATTGAATATCGTATTCAGTCAAGACCATCTGCCACCGGGCAATTCTACCTGACAACGCCTGCTTTTCGAATATATATTTGATTGGATCCATCTTTGAGATGAGCATGGTTGTATGATTCAGCATGTACTGCCTCAAACGCTTGGCGGCCCAGGCTAGCGCGCAACAAGTTTTCTCCAGCATTGAGTATCGAGATTCACAGTCCGTAAATTTCTTACTCAAGTAATAGATTGCATGCTCTTTTCTCCCCGTCTCGTCGTGTTGACCGAGAACACAACCCATGCTTCCCTCAAGAACCGTCAAATACATTATCAAGGGTCTCCCTGCCACCGGGGGTATCAAAATAGGAGGCTCCTGCAGATACTTCTTTATTTTGTCGAACGCCTTTTGACAATTATCGTTCCACGTTACAGCTTGATCTTTCTTGAGCAACTTGAATAATGGTTCACACGTGGCGGTTAGGTGAGATATGAACCGGGCAATGTAGTTCAATCTCCCTAAAAACCCGCGTACCTCTTTTTCTGTTTTAGGCGTCGGCATTTCTTGAATCGCTTTTATTTTAGCAGGATCGACCTCTATTCCTCTTTCGCTTACGATAAACCCCAGCAGTTTACCCGATCTCACCCCGAAGGTGCATTTGTTAGGGTTCAGCCTCAACCTGAACTTCCTAAGCCTTTTAAACAACTTCAACAGATTCACCAGATGCTCTTCCTCCGTCTGGGATTTGGCAATCATATCGTCAACATAAACTTCGATCTCTTTATGCATCATGTCATGAAAGAGAGTCGTCATCGCACGCTGATATGTTGCCCCAGCATTTTTCAAACCAAAGGGCATCACTTTGTAACAAAAGGTTCCCCAAGGCGTTATGAAAGTAGTTTTCTCCATATCCTCTGGCGCCATTTTAATTTGATTATAGCCTGAAAAGCCATCCATGAAGGAGAATACGGAGTATTGAGCAGTATTATCAACTAGCACATCAATATGAGGAAGTGGAAAATCGTCTTTTGGGCTTGCTTTATTCAAATCTCTATAATCCACGCACATTCGAACCTTGCCATCTTTCTTTGGCACTGGTACGATGTTGGCAACCCATGAGGGATACTTCGTCACAGCCAGGAAACCAGCGTCCCACTGTTTCTGAACCTCCTCTTTGATCTTCATTGCCATATCTGGTCGAGTTCGGCGAAGTTTTTGTTTGACCGGCGGGCAATCTTCTTTCAATGGCAGGCGATGCACAACCATATCTGTATCGAGCCCTGGCATATCCTCATACGACCAAGCGAATACATCACTATACTCTTGGAGCATTTCAACCAGTCTTCGCTTGACATCACTCTGCAATGCGGCTCCAATACGAATATTTTTCTCTACCCCTTCCGACCCCAAATTGATAATCTCGATGACCTCTTCGTGAGGCAGAATGGCTCTTTCCTCTTGCTTCACCAACCAAGACAGTTCTTCAGGAACGTCACTATCTTCGACAACCTCTTCTTCGGTCTGGAATACCGGGTGCTCGAAGTCGGGACGAGTCATAGGTGGCTCAAGGATGTCATCTGAAAATATTATCCTGCAAAAGGAAGGGTTAAGTGCTTCAAAATGCGTATAAAGCGGATAACCACATTGCCATTTTATTGAAAAATACAAAACAAGAAGGACAGGGATTACAGTATTTGCACATGAAAAAACGCCATTTATTTAATGATTAACGCGCAATGTTTATAACAACACAGCCCTAAGCAAATCCTGATGCCCCGGGCAAGACATCAGATTATTCAACAATTAATAAAGCAAAGTATTACTGTTTAAAAGTCACAGGAACAAGCTCCTGAATAGACCAGTTGCACAGTCCTTGTCCTGGCGTGCTTGGCTGAATCCAGGCATCCATATCACAGTCGCTGTCCCCTTCATCGGACTCTGAAGCAGCATTGACAGATTCATGGCATATTCCACTGGCAGAGATGGTGATTGACTTTCTGAAATGAGGGGCCCCCACAGAAGGAGTTGATGACGACGGTCTGTACCCCAATCCGAACCGGTCCATTTTCACAGGAATGTCCAATACTTTGCCCCAGCCCTTGGCTTCTCCGGCTTCCACTAGAGCTCGAGCTTCTTTATACGATGAGACAGCTATCTCTGGCACTTTGCTTGGCCTGGGACCCTTGTCCTTTATGCGCAAACCTTCGAATGCCTGGCATGGCGTCTCATGGATCTCCCCGTCGACTTCCACATATTTAAACGATGATAAATGGCTGACCAGGATGTCTTCTTCTCCGCACACGGTGACCACGCTGTCTCCGACCATATACTTTAACTTCTGATGCAGGGTAGACGTGAATGCCCCTGCCCCGTGAATCCAAGGTCTTCCCAGCAAGCAGCTGTACGCAGGCTGTATATCCATGATATAAAACTCCGTTGCAAACACTTCCGGCCCCACTTGTAGAGGCAAGGTAATCGATCCGAAGACTGTTCTCCGCGTGCCGTCAAACGCTCTGACTACCAAATCGCTGGGTGTGCACAAGATTCCTCGAACATCCAGCTTCATCATAGCCTTCTTAGGCAGCACATTCAAAGACGACCCGGTGTCAACCAATACGTGCGACATTGTCGACCCTCTGCACTCAACAGATACATGTAATGCCATATTATGATCCCTTCCTTTCGGCGTCAAGTCGAAATCAGTAAAGCCCAGACTGTGGCCTGCATTTACGTGTGCCAATACCCCTTCTAGCTGGTTCACGGAGACATCCTGTGGTACAAAAGAAGTGTCCAGGACTTTCAACAAAGCGTTCCTGTGGGCTTCCGAACACAACAGCAATGACAATATAGAGATTTTGGACGGTGTCTGCTGCAGATGCTCCACAATTTTATAATCACTTTTCCGAATTAAGCGCATGAATTCTTCCACATCTCTCGATGCTGCTTCTTTTTCATTTGCTTTTACCGGAACATTCTCAACCGCTTTCCCTTTTCCTTTCGCTATCCTTTCGGCTTCCACTTCAGGAGATATAAAGATCCTGCCGCTCCTCGTCATGCCTCCTGGGCCAACAACATTATCCACAACCTCCGCTGACTGCTTGTTAACATCGATTTTAATCCCGTCACAATACACCTCCAGCCCATATGACCATGGGACCGCTTTCGTGTTCTCATACGGGATTGGCCCGGCTTTAGTTATGGTAATCGGTGGTCGCTGAGCTGGTGCTGAAATGGTGATCGTCTTCCTAGGAATTGTCACTGTGGCAACATCACTCCGATTATCCACTACTGCCCCCGCAGGCTCATCAGTTGCTGTTCGATCAAACTGCAATATACCTTCATCAATTAAGGCCTGAATGCCTTTCTTCAGATCCTCACATCCCCCAGACAGGGCCCAACAATCTAAACAGTACTCATTACAACCCGGGTAAACATCTCCTTGCAACAGTCGGCTCTTTATTTCGCCCAGCGGCGTCTTCAAATCCTCCACATTCATAATCAGATTCAGACCTTCCTCAGTCAGCACGGCATTCGCCCCATGATTAGGCATGGGTTTCTGGACTATATTCGCACCTGTCGTTCCGAAGTTGATAGACTTGTTGTCCAAAAGATCCTGTACAACGTGCTTAAAAGCATGACAACCTTCGATATCATGGCCTGGGGCCCCAGAATGAAACTCGCAGTGCCTATTTGCGTCGTAGCCGAACGGGGGAGTTCCCGTTATCGGTGCCAAGGTTCTTTTCTCCACCAGATTCAATCCCAACAATGTCTGCAATAAATCAGCATAGGTAGAGGGAGGTTTCTCGAACACCCTTCTCGGCTTACCACCCTGGAATTTTCGTTGAGCTTGCTGTGCCCCCTGCTGAGGCTGCTGCTGCTGTGGCATTGGTTGCTGCTGAACCGGTTGTTGCTGGATTGGTTGTTGCTGATAGGGGATAGTAACACTCGACACTTGCTGCGGCTGACGATATTGATTTCTTCCCCTGCCTCGGCCTCGGCCTCGGCCTCCAAATACCGCGCTAGCTTCGCCCTGACGGCGCCCACCATAAGCTTTCCTATTACTGCCAGATGCAGTTGATTCGTCAACTTGGAACTTTCCTTGCTTAATGTTCCGCTCAATCTTTTCACCCATCAGAATCAGGTCTGAAAAACTAGCCAGAGACGTATGAAACAACATGTCATGAAACAGCCCGGTGAATGTGCCGACAAACATATCGTTCATTTCTTTATCTTCCACAGGAGGACGGACCCTGGCAGCCATATCGCGCCACCTTTGCGCGTATTCTTTAAAACTCTCCCCCTTCTTCTGCGAAAGCCCGGCCAACTGGACCCGATTGGGCGCCAGGTCGCTGTTATACTTGTAATGGGCTACGAATGCCTCCGCTAATTGCTTCCAAGTCTTGATATCAGTGGGCTCCAACCCCATGTACCACTCTAAGGAAGGACCCGATAGACTATCCTGAAAGAAATGCATGAGCATTCTTTCGTCAGTGGAGTATGCAGACATCTTTCTGTAATAAGCTCGTACATGCACTTTCGGGCAATGTGTCTCCTTTGTACTTATCGAACGCAGGCGCCTTGAATTTGATTGGCACCCTCAAGCCAGGTACCAAGCCCATAGTTGCCATGTCCAGTCCCACAGCACTCTGATTTAGGACTCCCTTCATTTGCTCTTCCAGCATTCTAATCTTTTGAGAATCATCCATCGGCCCTTCAAAGCCTCCTCCAGAGAAGGCGTCCTCCTGTTGATCCTCTTGCCACATACCGTTTCCAGCCCCGTACCCATCGTACGCATTATTACGTCCAGTTCTGACCTGATTCATCCCCGGAACTCGGCCTCTGTTGCCGTACCCTTGAACACCTCCAGCAGGACCACCAGCCATAAAACCAGCACCGTTTCCGTTTCCAAAGCCTCCGTAACCCTGATTGACCATACCATAACCATCTTGCCCAAAGCCTTGAGCATTAAAGCCATACTTGCCAGCGTTGTCGAATCCCTGATCGTTAAATCCGAACCCAGTATTGACAAAGCCATTGCCTCCGAGATTATCTCCCAAATTGACATCACCCAGCCCAGCATTATGGACAGCATTTTCATTTCCTACTCCGACGTTACCGTTCACAGCAGTGGTAGCGTTGTTGAGATTAGCGGCAGGTATATTGACCACGGGCGGAGCCACTGGCGTAGGAGTGCCGTCTCCATGAGCAGTATCAACCCGGACAGACTGATGATCTTCGTTACCATGACCAGCGTTGCGAGCCAACAGAGGCTGGACCATGGCCTGCAAATTCTCTTGCCCTTTTGCTATAGCTTCCATGGTCTGCATGAAGAGGGCGAGCTTTTCGCGCACATCCTGCATCTCGTTCTGAATCTGGTCCATGACTTTCCGACAGTTGGAGCGTGTAGAATAGCGGTGCGGATGTTGATCTGGAATCCTGTTAAGTACCTGAATCAAAGCAGGAGATAAGACACCATTCAAAGATTACCTGTTATGCAATATGAATATGAATGCAATGCAATGTGTCTGTGCATTAGGGAAGTTCATTCCCCAGTTCTAGTGCGAAGGTGCCGGTGCAGTGACGGTGCTGACAATAAGAATATCGGAGTTGAATCATAGAAAACCTCGTATATTGCAGAGAGAATCAATAATCCCAGGGTACAATATCACTGAGAGTACAAAGAAGGCATGACCTCAACCAACAATCCTGGCGATGGTCAGCACTATGCAAATAAAGCATACAAATAATGGAATGATCAAATCCTCCCAAAAGTCTGGTACTCCTCTATCATCTTTTTGGTTTCCGGATGGCTTGGTCGATCAAGCAGCCCTTCAACAAGCTGGTTTCTCTTCTTAAGGACACGGCGTACGTCTTCAGCAGTTTCTTCCCATGTTGCTTCTCCGAAGCAATCCTCTAGCTTTCGCTTCTGAGATACCGCTTCGTCTCTGGATTTGATTGCCTTGTTCAGTGCATGCTGGACACTATACCGATTCATCACTTCCTCCTCACACTTCTTGATGCTAGACTTCAACTTCCCTTCAAGATCGGAAATTTGCTGCTTCAGCTTATCTTCCCTCTTCTTGTTGTTGGTGAGTGTAGCATTCCAAGTCTTATTGCAAGAAGATATCTCTCGGTGTGCTGCGTCGAGCGCTTTCTTTTTGGCTTCCAGCATGTCATGGGAGCTTCTGAACTCTTGCCCCAGACGTTCGCGCTTCTTCTTTTCCTCGGTCAATTCAGATCCTAACCTGTTTACCAGCTCAATCTGTTGTTGGAAAGCATATGCGGCCTTGTTTTTCTCGCTGCGCGCCTGGGCTAGCTCTTGCTCTAACCCTTCATTAATCTTCATCAAGGCTTCTTTCTCCTTCACAACCTGTTCATAGACTTCCCTAGAAACAGTAGTCGGCTCTTCTACCGGAATAGGATCAAGAATTGGTGCATCTGGAAACGGCATCTTCAACTGACTAGCCCTCTCCTGAATCCAAACTCTATAAGGTGCATAGGCCTGACAGTCATTCTTTCCTAACAACGGCTTCCCTTTGCGGTTAATACGCGTCCAGGCACGCCGCAACTTGGCTAATAACTCCCCCTTTACGTCACCAGTGAAGTACAGAGATTCCTGTACTTCTTCCTCCTGAGGTGGATTCTTCAGCGCATATCCGAACTGGCGAATGAATAGAGAAGGGTTATAGTTGATGCACCCTTTTCTTCCTATCAACGGCACATTAGGGTACCCAGAACAACTGAAGATGAGCTCAGATCCCAACAGGTCTCTATCAAACCACTCCATATCTTCCGACGATAGCCTCATCAGACGCTCTGGACAACCAACTGGAATTGTAGTCTCTGCAGCTGATCCTCTCTTAGGAAGATGACTCTCAAACCACATACTCAATAAGGGCACACACAGATGAACATTCTTCCCTCTTCCCTTCTCATTCTTGTAATGCAGTGAGTGGTAGAGATCTCCGAGTAAAGTAGGTACAGGATTACCAGCGGCAAACAAGTAGAAAGCATCGAAGTCCACAAAATCCGGTATATTGGGGAACAGTACTATGCTATAAATGCACAAAGCCAACACAGCATTGAAAGCAACCCAGCACCCATTCTTGGCATACTCCTGGGCTTTACCCACTAAGAACTGAAATGAGAATCCTGGAACTCCACGGGAAACAGTAGTCACAAGTTCAGAAGCATCAACATGCAAGGCTTTTGCCAATTCCTCCGGCTTGGGTTTGGCATCATAATGAATGAATGGAACCTGGTTCTGCACGGGCAGCTCAACATACTCAGCGTACTCCTCCAGGGTTGGTCCCATAATGAAGTCAGAGAACGTGAAGCACCTCAAAGCCGGGTCGTAGAATTGCATCAGAGCATACAGCCCATCTAACTCTACCTCTGTAGGTTTGCACACCAATCTCAATAATCTACCATAACTCATCCGGAAACTCCTACGAACACCCTCATCCGCAAGAGAGATCAACCTCAGTAAAGGAACAATATCAGGCGTAGGCAATTTGTAGGCAACCGTTCTCCTTAAGCTAGTCATGATCAAACACTCAGAAGTCTGGGCACTAGAACTAGGGAAATGCAAATGCACCTGCAGCACAGACACACGTTAGTAAAATGCAAATGATAATGGATATGCAGGCAATGCAATGCAAGTAACATTCAACAGGGACCAAAGCTGCAGCTGAATATCCTAAACCCAATCAAGAAAGGTCTCAGACAGACCATCCAGAAGTCATCAAACCCTGGTCTCAGATAGACCTAAACAAATCTCCAACACTGGTCTCTGACAGACCTCAAACCATAACTCCAACTGGTCTCTGATAGACCTCAAATCACATCCATAATTGGTCTCTGGCAGACCTCAAAACACATCTCCAAATGGTCTCTGACAGACCTCAGAACACATCTCCACATGGTCTCTGACAGACCTCATAACTCTCCATAAATAACCAGGATCTCTGATAAAGAAATAACCGGTATCTGAAGGTCTGGTTACCTGCATAACCCTGAATCCCCTCACAGGTGGGTGGCCCTATAACTGGCACAAGGTATGGCATCCTATGCGGTCGTCGGCGTCACAGACTTTCAGGGTTGATGATACGATTCCCAGAAGGAGTGGCATCATCAAATCCTGAAGAGGCCTCACTCAGCCCACTTCCAAATGATCGGTCCCCAGAGTCGACAATCCAACTAACCAGCAACCCACGCCAACCAAAGGAAGGGGCAGGAGGCCAACCAGAGGAACCTCGTCTGAGCGTAGATTTCATGGGACACCAAAGCAAGCAAATCAAGCGGGCGCCCACTAATTTCTACTCTAATTCTAGGTGCACTCAAGCCCAGGTCCGGCTTATCTCTCAATATCAGAACACCCGTCACACCCCAGATACAGCAATAATAATCAATATATAAAGCTGAAAATACAAGGTTAGACATATAAAATAACTCCATACAAAATCCTCGACGGGAAAACAAGCGTTAGGATTGACTCTCTTGTGGGACGTTGGATCCCAAATGCATAAGAACTATCGCAGTTCTTAGCATCCAGGGGACGTTGGATCCCCAGCAGAGTCGCCAGCTGTCGCTACTGCGAAAATCGGCGCCGGCTGAACAGAAGAGTCGCCACCGTGCGTTATTTATCCCACGGGAGGGAAAGGAAACGCTCAGAGTAAACCTCGCACAACACGGGAAAGGTATGGTCATCGCAACCAAAACCTGGGTTCGGGAGTCGGTTACGCAAGGGGAAGGTATTAGCACCCCTCACGTCCATCGTACTCGATGGGATCCACGCTTGTTTTCGGGTATGGATTGTTATTCTATCTACGCTAAAGGTCTGGGGTTAAAAGGAAAGAAAATGAAAATAAAATGACTCGGCAAAGTATCGCACTTTATGCCTACGTATTCCCGTCTGGAACGAGAAATCAGAGTCAACGTAGTTCGCCTACCTACGGGAAAGGAGGGGAAGGTTGCTCGCTAGGATATCGCATCCTATGCCTACGTACTTTCATACAGCATGAAAGATCAGAGCAAACGTAGTTCGGGCCACGTACGACACAAGCTTGTCTTGGTTGATTTTTATTCTCCTTCTGAAAAAGGTTTTTTGATTAGCGGTCCAAGCGGACAAAAATGACGTTTTGATGAGTTCACATTCTTTTACGAAAGAAGTGTCTTTTATTGTGTTTGAAATCTTTATGTGTTTTTCTGTTTGTTTTGAGAAAGAGAGAGACAGAACTCTAACCTACGGTTGCGAAGGGAATCAAACTAACCTAATGTTATCATGCATGGGTTGAGACCTAGTGTCTATCATGCTCCTCTCTTGCACAGAGAGAAACAGAGATCCTACGGGATAGGCAGAAACAGAAACAATACCAGATATATACAGTAAAATGGTAAAATGCATGGATGCAACAGCACAAGCGAGGCAAGGGAGTCCCACTTAACCTCGAACCTAGAAAACAATAGGCAAAAGTGAACAGGCTTCACTTTCAACCTAGCAGGGCAAACAGCAAACAATACAGTCCAGAAAACCAATCAATACATCAGAAATGAAATACAACAGCAGAAGAAACAGCATCAGCAGCTCTGGATCAACATCTGGCTTCAAGTAATCTCCAATCAGTTACAGGCTTCAACAAGCATCAATCTCCATCTTCATGACCTTCAGGCAAGGGCTTTGATCATCAGTCTTCTATCTGCAATGGCTTTTCTTCAAGTTCAAACCTCCAGGATGAGGGATTAGTCACAAGAGTGAATTGGGTGTTAAGCAATCAGTTGACTACCAAAGGTGGTGAACAGACTGCTTCTAACACAAAGAGACATTTACTCTCAAGAGTTCTATCTCATAGACACTGTCACCAAGCCTTCCAAAGGAAGGGGGTGAGTGTCTTAGAGAGACTCTGAATCACAGAGAAGAATGGATGCAGACAAGGCAATCCATGTTTGAGAAACAATCATTCTAATCTAGAGCTCTGCCTAGCTCCTAAACCCTAGTCTCCTTAGCATCTGCTAGCAAGAAACTCCTCCTCAACTTTGACAGTTGATCTCCAATCTTTGAATCTCCAATGGCTTTATCTTCACAAATCTTCAGCTTCCCCAGGGCCCCAGACAAACCCAATACCCAAACAAACAAGCAACAATCCCCAGAGGGCACACCACACCAGACAATTAGATATACAGACAGTAATAATAGCAGTAGGGGAATCCTAACTGTTCTCTAAGGGATCTAATAACTACCCATAGCCCCTATAGTCCCATAACTAATCTATTCAAACCCTAAGTCCTAAGGGAAATGAAATCAAACTCCTAAGTTGTCACCTAAAACCCTAGATTTGTACATGATGTTCAAGCATTTATTAATCCCCTAAAATTAATCTCTAAAAATGGGAACTAAAATATTTCTACAAGTTGAATGTCTCATCTAAACAATATGAAAAGAATGACCAAAAAATATTAAAGCATGTAAGAGAACAAAAATTATCAAAATGATGCATGAAATGAACTATTTAATATGACATTTATTTAGAAAATATGGAAAAAATATGAAATAACACTAAAAATGCAATTTTATTTTCCTATAATATTCTAGACATTTTAATGAAAATATTGTAAAAAGAATGGATTAAAATGCATTTTTTATGAATTAGTTATGAATTTTCAAAGTGGATGAAAAATTAAAATGAATTAAGAAAATAAAATTGGAATTAAAATGAGGGAGAGGGGTGCATTCAGAAATCTCGCCCAGTTATATCCAGGATGGGCCACATAATGGGGGGTGCTGGTAGCGCTTTCCAAAGCCCAGAATACACTCAGCATTAAAGAAAAAAGAGAAAAGCGCTGGGGGGTGAGAGAAGCAACAGAAGCACGTTGCAATTGGTTTGGGCTTGGTTTAGGGGGGTGGGGATAACACAAGCCAACTCAGGCCCGCCCGTTTCAATTAATGAAACGGCGCGTTTTGGCCAAACTTCAATTCCCTCCAAACGTTCAGATTGAATAACAGCCACAGGATCACGCTATTAGTCAAAGGTCCTACACTCATTGAACGGACGTGATTACGTCTTCCTCCTTGAACCAACTGAAACTAGGGTTTCAACCTCACACCTCCATGCACGAGCAGAACTTACACCTCCCTGTTCTCCTTCTACACGCGATGAAATGCCACGCCATAAACACGAAACTTGCTTAGAATCTTTCACTCTACAATCCTATGATCTCAATTCAATCTGAAACTCAATAAATCCCTCAATCCGATAGCATCAATCTCTGATCACCATGGAAGGACACTGATATGCAACAACACGATTCTCAATCAAACTTAACCTAAACTAATCTACACATAATGGAGATTAACCTGATCAATCAAACTAACATTATAACGCATTAATCCAAGAGATTCGAACACTAACAGTTTGTTGCACCTGCTACCAATGGTCTCTAAATCACTCCAAATTCATCTGAACTAATCTCCTAACCACCTAGATCAAATCTACCCTAACAACAGCATGCCTAACTAACTGAATCGATCAATTTGAGTGAAAACATACCTGATGTGAAACCTTGCAAACAGCTATGGAGATTGATGATTTGAGGCTTTTGAGACTTGGATCTTGATCAATCCTTGATGTACTTGATTCTGTATGCAAGCTTCTGGAGATTCCTTGCTTGAATTATGCTATTCACTTGAACTTGTGATTTTGATGTTGATGAAAGAAGCACTCGAAAATGGATGAGAATCACCAAAACCTTGCTTCAATTATGATCTATGATGATGATGGAGTAAAATTGAATTGATTTTGATGAAGATTGATGAAGATTTTGGTGAATTGGAATGAAAACTTCAATGAAAAAGTATGAGAAATTTGTGGAATTCTTGGTGCAAAATGAAGCCAACCCTTGCCAAATTCATCTTTCATGAATATATAGACCCCAATGGTACATTCTAGATCCATCTTGCACATTCCCTTGTTTTCCAACTTTGGCTCATTTTGATTATGTTTCTTAAAAGGCAAGCAACCATGGATAACTTCATTTTTTCCTTCTAAACTCAAAAAAGTGTGTGAACCATTGTTCTTAGAATTGTTTTTCCATTCAAAATCATATATTGGAAGTCTCCATTTGGACTTGTAAATCTCCCAAACCATTTTTCACTTTGAAATTATTCACTTTATAAGCCTTTTTTAGTTCATATTTTGACCAATCATGCAACTCCATGCTATGAGCTTCTCCAATAATTTGTGACCTTCTTTCTAGACTTAAAATCCCATTTGGAGCAAGTTTGATGTTGTAAGTTTTTCCATTTGAGGCCTCCTTGTATGAGTTTTGGACATAGGTTAAAATGACCTGTAATTCACAAATGCCCAAAATACCCTTTGCTTGTCAAGACCATAAGTTGAGTTCTCCACATCATATGAAGGCATACCATACCATTCTAGAAAGCTAAGACAATGAGGAACAATTTTTATGTTGACCAAGAATTCATTTGAAATCTCCTTGAGGGGCAAAACTAGCTTGGAAGTCAAGTCACTTTCACAGACAAAAATTCAGATACCTCAAATGACCTGTAACTTGCAAGGACCATAACTTGAGTTCTACAAATCTCCTTGAGGTCTTCCACCACTCAAATTAAAGGTCTTGAGATCCTCTACAAGTTTCATGTTGGCCAAGAAGCCATTTGAAGTTAGAATTTTGACTTATCTTGCTTGGAAATTTGACCTAAACTAGGGGATTTTACAGAGAAACCCTAATTTAGTAACTCCTCTTCTCCTTGATTTCTCTTGACTTCTCCTTGTCATATCTCCATATCCTTCAAATGATGAACCCCACATCTCTCCAATAGACTTGAATGCCCTTTAAATCAGTCAATTGACCTAGGGTTGACCCAGATGAAACCCTAGTTGACTGTCTTCAACTGTAGCTCTTGTGCTCATATCAATGACTTATCTCCTTCTCCAAATGACTTTCTAAGTCTCTCATAATGTCTAGATACTCTCCATGCCTTCATTCACAGCTCATAACCCTCTTGTTGATCCTCAGATACCCTCAGCTAGGAGATAGACTCAAGGCTTGATCTGCTGAACTCTTTGCTTTCAAATTCTTTCCTGATGACTTGAATATGATTGAATTATGATGATAACCTCTTGCTAGGCCTCTAGAGATGAAAATAATGATTGGTCCCCTGTTGAATGACTTGCTATGCTTATGCTATGCAGATGGTTAGTCTATGGACATGACTCTATATGCAAATGCTAGTAATAATGAAACATAAACCAAGGAATAAGGTTGGGCAAATTTTAGGGTGCAACATCAACCACATATTTCATCTGCTCTTCTAGCATTTTGATCCTCTGAACAGGGTCAATAGGGCCTTCAGGTCCCATACCTCTTCCTGAGAAAGCGTCCTCCTGTTGATCCACATTCCAGTCATTGCCATAACCATCGTAACCCATGTTACGACCAAATCCTTGCTGATTGAACACAGGACCCTGTCCTCGGTTGCCGGACCCTTGATTGACCCCAGCAGGTCCAAAACTATTGTTGAAAGGAAATGCTCCAGCGTCGTTCACATTACCGAATCCACCATTACCGTAGCCATACCCCTGATTGTTGCCGTAACCATCATTACCAAAGCCTTGATTGTTGAACCCGAAGTTCCCGTCCTGATTGACATTGTCATACCCATTGTTTCTGTAGCCAACATTGTCAACGAATCCTTGATCAGCATCCACAGTGTTGCCTTTGTTGTTAACAACATGCCCATCACCACCATTTCCAGTATTACCATTACCAGCGTCAGCACCTGCACCAGTACCCGTGTTTCCATTGACAGTCACAACAGATGGAGTAACAACTGCCGGTATCTCATCCTCCCGGCGAGGAGTTTCAACAGAAATGTGGTCAATGTTGCCATTTCCGTTTGCCCGCGTCAGCAGCGGCTGCACCAAGGTCTGAAGATTCTCCTGGCCCTTGGCCATGCTCTCCATGGCTTGCATGAACAAAGTCAACTTCTCGCGGATTTCCTGCATCTCGACCTGAACTTGATCCATTATCTTCTTGCAGTTGTTTCTGGTTGAATAGCGGTGGACTCTCTGGTCGTCAATCCTGAAAAACCTATGAGATGCAGGAAATAAGATACAGATTCAAAAATACCGGTCATGCAATATGAGGATGCAGATGCAAACGTATAAATATGCTACAGGTTATATTCTCCCCCCCCCCCCCCGATTCTAGTTTCAGAGAGAAGGCCATCACGACAATGGAGTCCCCATCAAGCAAGAAAGGAATCAGAAAACCCTCATTCATAAACAAATGCCAAGAGGCAGAGTACAAGAGTACAACTGAATACAACTGAAGAGACCTCGGCCAACAAGCCTGGCGATGGTCAAGATACAAGTACAGATAACAAAAGCAAGGCGAAGATAACTCAAGCCAAATGGCGCGCCCTGACATCTTCCAATATCCTCAACGTCTCCGAATGACCTAGTCTGGAGATTAGCTCTTGTATCAGTAATGCATGTCGCTCAACAGTGGATCTCAGCTTTTTGGCGTCGTCCTTGCAGGTTCCTTCGCCAAAACACTCGTCGAGTCTGCATCTCTTAGAGTCGGCCTTCAATTCACAACCTCTCAGCTTCTCGCCAAGGTCACTTACTCTAAGCTCAACAGCGCTCCTAAGTGATGTCTCTTCAGCAATCTTTGCATCCTGGGCTCTAATCTGCGCCTCTAGCGTGGAAATCTGCAGCTTCAGCTTATCTTCACGCTCCTTCCGCTTGGTAAGCGTGGTATTCCATAATGTTTCCCACTTGCCCAGTCGGGAATAAGCCTTGTTTAAGAGTTCCTTATTGGAAGCAAGCACCTTGCTAACACCGTTCAAGGCTGCTCCCACCTTTTCCCTCTTCCGGTCTCTTCAGTCAAATCCGAACCCAACCTGTTAATCAACTCAATCTGTTCCTTGACAGTGAAGGTAGCTTCATTCTTCTCATGAAGCAACTGGAAGATCTCTTTCTCTAACTCATCATTGGCTTTCTTCAATTCTTCATTTTCAGCCAACAATTTGTTATACTTCTCAATCTCTACCGAAGTAGGTGCCTCAATCACTGGAAGATACAGAGGTTCCACAGCAGGATATGGCATCAGGGAAATCCTAGCTCTCTCGTGGATCCAAGCCAAATAGGGATCATAAGCTTTGCTATTGCTCTTACTAAGCAAAGCCTTCCCTCTCCTATGGATGTTAGCCCATGCATGTCTTAACCTGATCAAAACAGCCTCGTCTAATGAGCCCGTGAGATACAGAGATTCCTGTATCTCAACCTCAATAGGAGCATCTCTCAAGGCATAACCAAACTGTCTCACCAGCAGAGAAGGGTTATAGTTGATACAGCCTTTCCGTCCAATCAAGGGGACATTCGGAAAGCCACTGCAACTATATATAATATCAGTGCCAAGCATGCTTCGATCAAACCAAATGATGTTCTCAACAGACAGCCCCATCAACCGGGAAGACCAATCCAAAGTATCAACAGCATCAACAAAAGGCCCCGTCTTCGGAAGATGTCCCTGGAACCACCTGTACAAAAGAGGAAGACAGCAGGAAACATTCTTGCCACGACATTTCTCATTCTTATAGTGAATAGAATGATAAACATCACCCAAGAGGGTAGGAACTAGATTCTTCGAGACAAGAATCTGAGTCAACAAAATCTGGTACATTAGGAAACAAGACAGTCCCATAGATGCAGACAGCTAGAATGGCACTAAAGGCAACCCAACATCCACTCTTCATGCACCGTGTAGCCTTCTCAACCAGGACAGACAGGTGAAAACCATAGGCTCCGTTCAGCTTGACCAATCCTCCAGGAAACTCAGAAGCGTCTAAACTGATAATCTCAGCAAGTGTAGCCAACTCAGGCTCAGTATCAACATGTATAAAGGGCATCTGGTCTAACACAGGAACCCCCAACATAGCAGAATACTCCTCCAAAGTGGGTGCCAGAATATAGTCAGGGAACAGGAAGCATCTCAGCTGAGGCTCGTAAAACTGCATCAAAGTATACACCCCAGTCGTCTCAAATGCTGAAGGCCTGTACAACAAACTAAGAAATCTCCCATAAGATACTCTGAACTCAGCCCTCACTCTCTCATCTGCTAGAGCAACTAATCCCAGCAAGGCACTGATATCTGGCGAATGCAACCGGTAAGCAACTATCCTCTTCATGGACTCCATGTCTGGCTAGAAGATACACTAGAATCAGAGGGGAATGATCACACCTGCAACATAAATACACGTTAATGAAATGCAAACATGAAAATGCACATGCATATGCAAACAGGAGATCAAGGGCAATGCTGATGAACTGTGTTGCCTTGTACTGAAGCCTGAGAACCATCAAATCTTCATCTCAAACCAAACCAACCACTCAAATGAATCCTGTAACCACATCTCAATGACAGAGATAAACCAGGTACTCTGAGGTCAAAGGTGTCCTGCAAACAGACCTACCTACCCCTCACAGGTATGTACTTAATTCACAGACGAGGTACGACATCCTATGTGGGTTCAACGTCACAGACTTTCAAGAGCGATGATACGATACCCAGAAGGTGTGGCATCATCATCCCTTGAAGCGGCCTCACTTAGTTGAATCCCAAATGATAGGTCCCCAGAGTCGACAATCCTCGGGTCAGACAACTTGTCGAGCCCTAAGGGCCAGGCAAGAAGCATCAAAGAGAATCTCGTCCGAGCGTAGATTTCACGGCTAGCTGGTGCGAGCTAAGCAAGCAGGCTAACCACTACTCTCTACTTCTAAGTCTATGTGCAAACTCAAGCCCAGGTCCGACTTATCTCTCAATCTAACCCTCTTCCCAGTCATAACAACAATAATGTAGTACTGAAAGTAAAGGCAGAAAGGTAAATACATACAAAACCCCAGACGGAAAAACAAGCGCTAGGATTGACTCGCATAGGGAACCGTTGGAGTCCCCAGCAGAGTCGCCAGCTGTCGCTACCGCAAAAATCGGCGCCGGCTATGACAGAAGAGTCGCCACCGTGCGTTATTTATCCCACAAGAGGGAAAGGAAACGGTCAGAGTAAACCTAACGCAAAGAGGGAAAGGAATGGTCATCGCAACCAAATCCTGGATTCGGGAGTCGGTTACGCAAGGGGAAGGTATTAGCACCTCTCACGTCCGTCGTACTCGACGGGATCCACGCTTGTTTTCTATCTAGGGTGTGTTATCTATCTACCCTACAGGTCTGGGTTAGAAAGAAAATGAAAATGAAAATGACTCGGCCAAGTATCGCACTTTATGCCTACGTATCCCCGTCTAGAACGAGAAATCAGAGTCAACGTAGTTCGCCTACCTACGGGAAAGGAGGGGGGAGGTTGCTCGCTAGGATATCGCATCCTATGCCTACGTACTTTCATACAGCATGAAAGATCAGAGCAAACGTAGTTCGGGCTACGGAAGATACAAGCTTGTCTGACTGGTTTTTTATTACCTTATGAAAGGGTTTTTCTTGATTAAGAGTCCAAACGGACAAAAATGACACTTTGATGTTTGTTTTGAATCTTTTACAAAAGAAGTGTTTTTTAGTTTGTTTGCAATCTCTGACGCACTAGAGAGTATGATTAGAGAGTGACTACGTCGCATGTCACCCTAAGGGTACCATACTAAGTAGTCAGATTACTGAAGAGTGACCCTCCAGCAACCTTTTCTCGAATAGCTTAAGGCTCGTAACGTACGTTATCGATTAACCTTATTACTGTATTTTTGAATTGTTTGGAGATAAGAAGAGAAAGAAGCTCTAAAAAGCCTGGGGTTGAAAGGGAATAAAACTAACCTAATGTTGTCATGCATGGATAAGAATCCTAATTTCTATCATAATTCCCTCCTGCACAGAGGAAATCAGAGATCCTAGGGGATAAACAAAAAAGAAAGCAAGCAAATACGGTAAAATGCATGCAATGCAACAATACAAGCGAGGCAAGGGAAAACAACAGGCAAAGTGAATCAACATTCACCTCAAACCTAGGGGCAAGCTACACAAGCAAACAAATAATACAGAAAAACCCAAAATAAAACAGAGGAGGCAGCCCAAGCAGCAGCACCAAACTCCTACAGCAGACAGCAGCTCTGGCAGCAACAAGATGATTAACCAGCAAAAAGTTGACAGCAACAACCTTCATCTTCATGAATAACTCCCATCCTCAAGCTTCACTAAAATTTCAATCTTGAACAAGCACCAGGCTTCAACAAGCTCCCAGCTTAAGCAAGCTCAAACCCCAACCAGTGACCAACTTCAACAAGCCCCTGACTTCAACTTCAACAAGCAGTAAAACCTTAGCCTCAACAAGCTATTGACTCCATCCTCACCAAGCTTTAACAAGCACAAAACTGCCTCCTTACCAAACTTCAACAAGCACACAACTTCCTCTTTACCAAGCTTCAACAAGCACCTCCAAGGTAGAATCAAACCAACAAGATCAATTTGAAGTGCCGAGAAACTCAATGACAACCAAGGGAAGTCACTGAGAACTCAACATTGTGAGAGACTGGCATCCTCAAAGTTCTACTCTTAAAGCATGCCATTCATACCTCCTAAGGAGAGATGTGACTTCTTTAAAAGGACTTTATGTCATTGGATTGAATGGATATGAACAATATACTCCATGTTTGAAGAAACAAGTAGAACTACTCTGATGCTCTTCCTAAAACCCTAGTTTCCCTAAGCTCCTGACAAGCACTCCACAAGATGAGAGAATCTTCACATCCAATCTCCTTCAAGCTCTCCAAAGCATATTCAATTGGTCTTCATGATCATCCAAGCTCAAAAGCAACACCACCAAAATCTAAGGGGAACTATTGAATTAAACTATCCAAATTAGTTCATCTGAAACACCTATAAGTTAGTCTTAAAACTAATTCTACTTAAAATACCAAACATGATTGTAAAACCCTAAAAAAATTACTAAGGGTTCCTAAACCTCTTAAGAATCTCTCATACAAAAACCAGGGGGTTAACCATTCATTTGGACCTAAAACTATGCCCTAAACCTAAAGGTATCAACTTAAAACCCTAATTCTAAACCACCTAATGTTTAATGCTCACACTAGCCTAAACTTACCTCATAAATATATGATAAAATTACTATGGGTACATGCATATCTAATCTAACTAGCCCAAAAGGAATAAACTCAAAATTCATCACCAATCATTTACAATAAAATCAGCAAGAACACATGTCAAACAAATTGAAAATAAAACCAATTAAAATGCAAAAAAAAATGCAAATAAAATAAAAAATGCATGAATTAAACATTTTTCAATCCTATTAAATTCTACATTTTTTAAGGAGTTAGGAAAAAAATCTAGCCTAAAAATGTTTATTTTTCTATTTATTATGGATTTTAGAATCAAAATGCATTAAAAATAAAAGAAAATCAAATAAAAGAAATAAAAAAAGCTGGAAAATACACACGCCCTTGGATCCTTGACTAAGTATGCAGATCAAACGGCCTAGAGCGCGTCCACATGTGGTGCTGACTGGGAGCTGACTGGCATGCCACATCGTTTAGTAAACGATGCGTTTCAAGGACTTGGAGGTAAACCTGAGTTTAAATCATGGCCACACGATCTGTGGAATAAGTCCATCTTGGAGACTGATCCAACGTCTCAGGCTTCATCTTCTCCAAAAGCTCAGGCGACCTGAGATATTTCCAGGCGGTGGTCCACGGTGGAAACCACCATCTTCTCTGGTGAGATGGTGGTTGCAGGTGATCAGAAAACACAAACCAAATATTGATCTTGACCAGAAATGCACAAGGATTCTAAATCTCCAACCCAAATCACCTAAATCTCACTACATTTCCCAATTCGAAAGCAAACAGAAATGGCACCAAGAATTTGATCAACACTAAATCCAAAATTAAAGCCACAAATTTCTTCCTCTTGTTGCACTGATCATTAATAGCTATCCAATTCAAGTCAAAACCTCAAGATTATCCATAACCGTCTTCAAACAGAAATGGTGCATCACACTTAATTGTCTCTAAACACTAAAATTCTTATCCATAAACGATCTATGATCAACCTAGGTCCTAACCACATGCAAGATTCCACTCAATTCTCCCTAGATCATGAGGAATTTGAAGGTTTACATACCTGGAAAAATTGGATCAACAGAAGTAGAAAATGCTCAATTCAAGCTTCAAGACTCTCCAGACACGGTCAGTGATACACAATGGAGCTTCTTCAACCTTTAAATTGGCTTGATTGTGCTTGCAAATCCAAAACCGATTCTGACTTGGAGCCCTTGAAATTCCACTTGCTATCTCAGCTTCTAGCACAAAATCATCACCAAAAATCAATCTGCAATCACTCCCCTCAATATATAGAAACTTTCCATGGGCTTTTGAGCCCAGTTTGAAGCCCAATTCAGTGAATCCACAATTCTGATTTTTCTCTTGAAATTTCAATGTGACAGTTGTGAAATCTTACTCCCAGCTTGTTCCAGAAGATTCTAACCAACTCCTTGTGGCTTAGTGAATGTGTTTAGATCAAAATGGAGACCTGAATTGCATTGGTGGCTGATTTGGATATGTGACTTGTTTTGGAAGTAACACATTTGCAAAGCAAGTCATGAAACCAAGCCTCAATTCAAAAAAGTAATATTGCCAATGTCTTTAGAATGTGATTTCTAGTCAAAAAATGTAGTCACTTGCCATGTTTAGGACATATAACTCAAAAATCACAATTTCCCTCTTTGATTCATTTGAAATCCTTCCTTATTTTAGGCCATTTTGGGTGACTTTTGATATAAGCTCATTCAACCCACCATGAATTCACATTTAACCTAAAAGCATCATTTTAAGCACATTTCATGTTGAACAATTTTTCATTTGAGGAGTGGAAGATAGAGATTTTGGCACATGCTTGAGAATGACCTATATTCACAAATGCCCAAAATACCCCTGGATTGCCAAGATCATAACTTGAGTTCTATAAATCCCCTTGAAGAATTCTATTACTCTATGGAAAGCTAGGATCAAGATCTACAACTCTCATGTTGGCAAAGAATCAATTTGAAAACTCCTTGAAGGGCAAATGTTGCTTGGAAGTCAAGTGATTTTCACAGATAAATTTCAGTGTCCTCTAGTGACCTGTAATTTGCAAAGACCATAACTTGAGTTCTACAAATCTTCTTGAAGACTTCTAGTACTAAAATTAAATTTATTGAGAAGCTCTACATGTTTCATGTTGGCCAAAGATCCATTTGAAATTTTTATTTTGACTTATGTGGCTTTGAAGTTAGGCACTAAACAAGGGATTTTACACTGAAACCCTAATTTAGCAACTTCCCACATTCTTGATCTTTCTTTGCTTAACCTTGGCACAACACCACACATGTATCAACATACCAATTCATGCATCCCATGACCTCAAGGTAGGCCTTGATGCTTTCCAACCACTCAATTGAATTAGGGTTGACCCAGATGAAACCCTAGTTGACTGCACCTCAACTGTGGCTCTCATACTTGAATAAACGACTTGTCTAAGCTTCAATAAGGCCCTCTATACATCCCATGAGATCCATACACACCTCACATTCACATCCCATGTTTCTAATCCCACTTATGATTCTCAATATTCCTCAGGATAGGAGCAAAACCCACATGTAGGCACTCAAACTTCTCAAGATTTCCAATCACTTCCTGATGGCTTGGATGATTTCTCAAACTTGGATAACACCTCTTGCCAGGCTCTCCTCTTGATAGAAACCCTTAATCCCTTGTTGGATGCATGTTATGCTATGATATGCCAATGATTGAACTATGTACATGATGTAACTATGCAAATGAAATGCAATGAAACATAAATCAGGCAAGAAAAGGTTGAGCAAATTTTGGGGTACAACATGATGCAACGTCCAAAAATAGGAATATGACCAAATAAAATTCCAAACTCAAGTTAAATCCATCAAGAATCAGTGTGCCAAAGATCACAACATGTATTGCATGAAAACATCATCAATTGCATCAAACAAGGCAAGGCATTCAATTTGTCGGGAACATGTCAAAGGTCAAATAAAGTCAAACGAAAAACCATCAAGAAAAGATCATCAAGACATCAAAACCACCCCTAAATGATCCTCAATCAAACACCCAAATGTAAGAGAAAAATTGGTTCAAGAGGGTGATCAAATGGTGTCAAACAACAAACTAGATCCACAAGGGCAAGCATGGAAACCTCTTCACAAGATTAATTAATTAAAAATAATAAAATAAAATGAAAAATAAAATAAAAATCATGAAAAATATCTCAACATGTTGAACAATTAGAAAAAACATTTTATGGATTTTTAAAATGGTTTTAACTATTAATAATATAATTAAAATGAAAATAGGACAAAAATAAAATAAAATGGAAAAAAAAAAGCAAGAGGGGTGTATCAATAGAACCCAGATGAACTGGCTTCATGTTGTAACACGCAAATGGGCTGAAAAAGGGGGGGTCAATATCAAAAATGCCAAAGCCCATACCAAAACTCAACAAAAAACCTCAGATTAATGAAACGCGACGTTTCATTAACGGATGTGGCATGCCACATCATGTTTCAACGCCTACGCAAGCAGGTCAAAGGCCAAATCACATCCCACCTCAGACACCGGAGCCCTAGCTCCGGCCGTCTTCTCCTATGAGCCTCACCGGTGATGGCTGAAAATCTCAATAAAAATGGAAACCCAAGACATGCTTTTGAAGGATTTTTCACGTAGAACACGAATATGCCATTAGTTTCTCAAAAAACTGTTAGAACACAGATTGGTTCTTAATAATTACTCTTTGTTTTGATGATAACTGTTAGGAAATTTATATTTAAGAATTATATACTCTAAAATTTGTTTGACAGTTTTATTGCAGATTAATATTATATTAACTCTCTAGAAGCAAATCTGCCTTGAATACAAGAAGTTATTCTGAATCTGAAGCGCCAGATGCACCTCACAGAAGAATCTGTTTGCTCCTTACAGAAGATCCTGAGTGTAGCCTCCAGAAGGATCTGAAGAAAGTAGCTCCAGAACATTCTGAGTCAGAAGCATCTGAAGATAGTCAGAAGCATCTGAAGATAATCAGAAGCATCTGAAGCTGAAGCATCAGAAGTATAGAAGAATATTGATTGAAGAGTTTCTCAAAGCATTGATCTACAGAAGTTTCTGAAAGTACCTACGCTGCCAAGTACTGAAGTTCTGTGTCAAAATGCTCTGATAATCAACACGCTAGAAGCACACACGCTGCAGAAGACTCTGATACAGCTCAGTTCTGAAACTCATCAGAAGACTCTGATCCATTCAGACTCTGAAGAACTTGTTGAAACTGAAGAAGTGTTTTCAAGAATGTATCTGTTGGAACTATTCAACGTCTCTTTCCTTATTTGTGCTAGACACTCTTACACAGACAAAAAGGATTTTTCTGTGTCATCTATTTCAAGGAAAGGTCAGTGCATGTGAAGACAAAAAGGCTCAGACCTTTTGGACTCTCTTTTCAATGTTCAGCTTGCATGATTCAGCTGCCTATAAAAGGAGATCTTCACTTCATTCTTCAGTGCTACTCTCTTGCTGAAAAGAAATCATAATATTCTATAAGCTCTCATTCTTAAATTCTTCATAGAATCTCATTATACTTAAACTTAAGAGAAAAATCACTGTTGTGATTATAGCTTTTTAGAAGCATTAAAAACTCTTGTATTTAATTTACATTGATTGTAAAGGATATTCCTTAAGAGGATTCAGTTAGAATCAGTAGCTCTTGAGAAGACTAAGAACTGTTGTTCTTAGGTGATACTATTGTAATCAGTTTGATTTAATAGTGGATTAAGTCCTTGTTGAGAAAGGCAAATCACTCTGGAAGGGTGGACTGGAGTAGTTGTTTAATGAACCAGGATAAAAATAATTGTGTGATTATTTTCAAGTATTAATTTTCCATACTTATTCAATCCCCCCCCCCTTTCTAAGTATTATCTCACCTTCAGTTGGCATCAGAGCTCCGGTTCTGAGTGTGCTACCACTTAACAAGTGTCAGTAAAGATCCAGAGAGATATACTTTGATCAATATATTTATTTGTTATCATGGCTGATAATTCAATGTCAAATATCAACAATAAATATGAAGAGAGGGATAGGATCAGCACCAAACCTCCAATGTTTGATGGAGAAAAATTTGACTATTGGAAAGATAGAATAGAAAGTTTTTTTCTTGGGTATGATGATGATCTTTGGGATTTGGTCATTGATGGATATGAACATCCTACTGATGAGGATGGCAAAAAGATTGATAGAAAATCAATGACTGAAGTGCAGAAAAGAGATTTCAAGAATCACCACAAAGCCAGAACTATATTGCTTAATGCAATCTCTCATACTGAGTATGAGAAGATTACTAACAGAGATACTGCTCATGACATGTTTGAGTCACTCAAAATGACCCATGAGGGAAATTCTCAAGTTAAGGAGACAAAAGCTCTGGCTCTGATCCAGAAGTATGAGGCTTTCAAAATGGAAGACTCAGAATCTGTTGAAGCCATGTTCTCCAGATTCCAGATACTCACTACTGGGCTGAAAGTTCTGGACAAGGGATATTCCACGTCAGATCATGTAAAGAAAATCATCAGAAGTCTGCCCATCAGATGGAGACCAATGGTGACTACCCTGAAGATGGCCAAAGATCTGAACAAGATCTCTCTAGAGGAACTCATCAGTTCATTGAGGAGCCATGAGATTGAGCTGGAGGAAGATGAACCCCAGAAGAAAGATAAAGGTAAATCCATAGCTTTAAAATCTAACAAAACTGCTAAAGCTTTGCAGGTCATTCAAGAAAGCTCTGAAGAATCTTCTTCTGAAGAAGAAGATGAGCTATCCATGTTGTCCAGAAGGATTAAGAAACTCTGGAAGCACAAAGGAAAGAAGTTTAACAACTTCAGAAGATCTGATAACAGAAAGGAATCTTCTAGTCACAGAAGATCTGCCAAGAAAGAAGTGGTGTGCTATGAGTGCAAAGAACCTGGGCACTACAAGAATGACTGCCCCAAACTTCTGAAAGAAAAACCTAAGAAGAAGTTCAACAAGAAGAAGAAGGTTTTGATGGCAACATGGGATGACTCAGATGAGTGTGAGTCATCTTCTGAATCAGAAGAAGAATGTGCAAACGTTGCACTGATGGCCAGGACAGAGGATCAAGAGGAAGGTACCTCTGGATATGAATCAGAATCTGAATCTGATGATGATGCAGAAGTGGTAATGGCTAAACTTACCAAAGAAGAACTCATTAAAGTTGTTACAGAAGTTCTTAAAAGTTATAACAACATCAAACTTAAATACAAGAAGCTGAAAAGCAATCTTGAATCTGAGATTGATCTTCTGAAAACAGAACTTGTTGAGCAGAAAGAAATAAATTTAAAAATCAAAAATGACTTTTATAGAACTCAACAAGAATCTGAATCTGAAACTAAGTCTTGTGAAAATATTTTAGAAAAATATGACTCTAGTTTTCAGAGATTTCTCACTAAGAGCATAGACAGAAGCAAGATGGCTTCCATGATCTATGGTGTTAGTGGAAACAACAGAAGAGGCATTGGATATGAGTCTTCATCTGGAAGCAATCCAAAACCTGTTGACAAACTTTTCATCAGGAAGACACCTCTGTATTCTCAATTCAAATTTGGTCATCTGAATGACATTAAACACACAAGCTCTGAGAAGAGTACTTATGTGTTTAAACCAAAGGCAAGTCAGAATAAACATTATGTTGCAAAACAGAAGTTTAGACAAACCTGCAAACCAACTAACCCCAAAGGACCCAAGAAGATCTGGGTACCTAAAAACAAAATAATTCCTGTTGCAGATGTTCTTAGCAGCAAGGTCAGGACACCAATCATGGTACCTGGACTCTGGATGCTCACGACACATGACAGGAGAAAGGTCTATGTTCCAAAGCCTGGAACTTAGATCTGGAGGGGACGTGAAGTTTGGAGGGAACCAGAAGGGCAAGATCATTGGATCTGGCACTATTGGAAATGGTAAACTTCCCTCTATTACTAATGTTCTATTAGTTGAAGGATTGAAACATAATCTATTGTCCATAAGTCAATTAAGTGACAATGGTTATGATATAATCTTTAATCAAAAATGTTGCAAAGCTGTATGTCAAAAGGATGGCTCTATCCTATTCAGTGGAAAGAGGAAACACAACATTTATAAAATTAACCTTTCAGAACTTAAAGTTCAAAATGTAAAATGCCTCTTATATGTGAATGATGAGCAATGGGTCTGGCATAGAAGATTGGGGCATATTAATATGAGACGTATATCTCAGATTAATAAACTCAATCTGGTCAGAGGACTTCCTAAGTTGAAGTTCAACTCAGATGCTCTGTGTGAAGCATGTCAAAGAGGTAAATTTTCAAAATCTCATTTTAAATCAAAAAATGTTGTTTCTACCTCCAGACCATTGGAATTACTTCACATTGATCTATTTGGACCAGTGAAACCTGCATCCATCAGAGGCAAGAAGTATGGGTTAGTCATTGTAGATGACTACAGCAGATGGACATGGGTAAAGTTTCTAAAACACAAGGATGAGTCTCATTTTGTGTTCTTTGACTTTTGCAATCAAGTCCAGACTGAAAAAGATTCCAAAATTATTAAAGTCAGAAGTGATCATGGTGGAGAATTTGAAAATAAACATTTTGAAAAATATTTTTCTGAAAAAGGCATTGCACATGATTTCTCCTGCCCTAGAACTCCACAACAAAATGGAGTTGTAGAGAGGAAAAATAGAACATTGCAAGAGATGGCCAGAACCATGATCAATGAGACAAATCTGGCAAAACATTTTTGGGCAGAAGCAATTAACACAACTTGTTATATTCAAAACAGAGTGTCTGTAAGACCTCTTCTGGAAAAGACTCCCTATGAATTGTGGAGAAACAGAAAGCCTAACATTTCTTATTTTCATCCTTTTGGATGTATTTGTTATATGCTTAATACTAAAGATAATCTGAACAAGTTTGATTCCAAAGCACAGAAGTGTTTCATGCTTGGTTATTCTGAACGCTCTAAAGGCTACAGAGTATTCAATACTGAAACACAGATTGTTGAAGAATCTATTCATGTTAGATTTGATGATAAGCTTGGCTCTGAAAAGCCAAAGCAGTTTGAAAGTTCTGCAGATAGAGAAGTGATTCTCACAGACTCTGAAGGCTCAGAGGCAGAAAAGGCAAAAATCAAAGAATCTGAAGCAACCCCAGATGCTACACCTTTGACTTCCCAACTAAACAACTTGCATATTTCTGATAGACCAACTGTCAGAGGATCTTCTTCCAGAGTCAAATCTTCTCATCCAGAGGATGTGATAATTGGAAAGAAAGATGATCCAATAAGGACAAGATCATTTCTCAGAACTTCTGAATCTTCTTTATTTGGCTTAGTGTCAATAATAGAACCAACATCTGTAGATGAGGCTCTGGAAGATAATGAATGGATTATAGCTATGCAAGAAGAGCTGAATCAATACACCAGAAATGAAGTTTTGGATCTGGTTCCTAGACCTAAAGGATTCAATGTTATTGGAACAAAATGGGTCTTCAGGAATAAGCTGAATGAAAAGGGAGAAGTAGAAAGGAATAAGGCAAGGCTGGTTGCTCAAGGATACAGTCAGCAAGAAGGTATTGATTACACTGAGACATATGCTCCAGTGGCAAGGTTAGAATCTATACGCCTTCTTATTTCTTTTGCTGCACAGAATAACATCACTCTGTATCAGATGGATGTTAAAAGTGCTTTTCTTAATGGAATTATAGAAGAAGAAGTATATGTCCACCAACCTCTTGGTTTTGAAAGTGAAAACTTTCCAGATCATGTTTTCAAATTAAAGAAATCCCTTTATGGATTAAAACAAGCTCCCAGAGCTTGGTATGAGAGGTTGAGCAACTTCCTTCTGAAGAAAAATTTTATCAGAGGAAAAGTGGATACAACTTTATTCTGTAAAACTGTTAAGAAAGATCTGTTGATTTGTCAAATTTATGTAGATGACATTATTTTTGGATCAACAAATATTACGCTTGGAAAGGAGTTTGCTAAATGTATGCAGGAAGAATTTGAAATGAGCATGATGGGAGAATTGAGATTCTTCTTGGGAATCCAAGTCAACCAGACTCCAGAATGCACCTACATACATCAAACCAAATATGTTAAAGAGCTTCTGAAGAAGTTCAACATGGTTGATAGAAAAATGGCAAAGAATCAAATGCATCCTACAAGCACTCTAGGTAAGGAAGAGGTAAGTAAGAAGGTAGATCAAAAACTCTACAGAGGTATGATAGGATCTCTTCTATACTTGACTGCTTCTAGACCAGATATTCTGTTTAGTGTCTGCTTATGTGCTAGATTCCAATCAGATCCTAGAGAATCACACTTAACAGCTGTTAAGAGGATTCTAAGGTATCTGAAAGGTACTGCTAACATGGGTTTGTGTTACAGAAGATCTGATAAATTTTCATTAGTTGGATTCTGTGATGCTGACTATGCTGGAGACAGAGTTGAACGTAAAAGCACTTCTGGAAGCTGTCAGTTTCTTGGAAGTCATCTGATCTCATGGTACAGCAAGAAGCAACCTACCATTGCACTATCAACTACAGAGGCAGAATACATTGCTGCTGCTGGATGTTGTACTCAGATGCTCTGGATGAAGAGTCAATTAGAATATTATCAAATCTATGAGAGTAATCTTTCTATCTTTTGTGATAATACTTCTGCTATATGTTTGTCAAAAAATCCAATCTTGCATTCTAAGGCAAAACATATAGAAATTAAACATCACTTCATCAGAGACTATGTTCAGAAGGGTGTAATTAATTTAGCTTTTGTTGATACAGATCATCAATGGGCTGATATTTTCACAAAACCCCTTGCTGAAGATAGATTTAAGTTCATTCTGAAAAATATTTGTATGGATTTTTGTCCAGAGTAATATTTATCAGAGGCAACCTCTCAGATGCAAAATGTTTAATGATCTGAAGTATTTCTTCTGTTCATTTATTCTATTCTGATTATTATTTCTGATGTGAAAATCTGAACTAACCATCTTTAGAAGATATGAACGTGGCTAACGTTTCATTTCTTGAGAGAATTCAGAACAACATGCAAGCAAACACGTGTCCCACAAAATCTGAAGAGGTGGCGTGTGGACAACTGAAAAGACGTTTGAGGTGAAATTTGAATAGTAAATATCTTGGTTTTCCCCCCAAATCTGTCAGAAGCATTTATTATTTGAAATGATTTTATTCTCTTCTTTTAATGCTGCTCAAACGTGCGTTATTTCTGTCTCTTGGTGTGCCTATGTGATTAGTATAAATACTTGATGTGTATTCACTTTCACACTTTTCACTCTCAGAATTTATATGCATTTTCATCTTCTGTTCTCTCTGCATAAAAACTCAAAACCTAAGTGTTCTAAAAAGCATTCTTCAATGGCGTCTTCTTCATCAACAACTGCACAGTTTCAATCAACAATGGCTGCTGTGACTTCAGATAACCTAGGTGCTGCTCCATATACTCCTCCACAGAGAACTCTTCTCACACCTGTTGATAAGTTAGAAGTGTTGTGTGAATCCATGGTTGAATTTGATTCTTTGGCTGACAATGGGTTTGATTTTCGCTCCATTGTTAGAGCTCAAGGTTGGGTAAAATACTTTGATAGACAGTTTGGACCAGTTTATCCTCTGCTTGTTAAAGAATTCTGGATTCATGCATCTGTGTATCCAAAGTTCATTTTATCATCTGTGCTGGGAAAGGAAATCATCATCACAGAGGATCTGATTAGAAGACTGATTGGTTATGAAGAAACAGATGGTGTTTCACATCTGCCAGCTGGGCGTGTTGATATGGATGAAGTTTATGAGGAGGTTATGACTGCTGGACATGCCTCTAACAGATTCAAAGATCTGAAGCCTGACTACAAGATCTGGGCCAAGATCTTCATGGGATGCATACATCACAGAAAGTCAACAAATTCCCCAGATTATGTCAACAATGAACAAATCTATTTTATGTATTGCCTTAGTCAGAGTAATAAGGTAGATCTTCCTTACTTATTGTTCATACATCTGTGGAATCACATCAATGCATCTAGAGAATCTGTGAAGGAAAAAGGCCAGAAGATCAGGACTTGGATACCTTTTGGAAGGTTGCTCTCAGATCTTCTCACTGAAAATGGTTTGGTGGCTGCTCTGTATGATGCTGGTGTTACAGAAGAACTAGAGTTCATTATGGGAAAGCCTCTGAACGCTAAAAGCCTTCTGAGACTTAAGATTGTAGATGAACTTAATACTGCTCCAAAGAGGTTAAATATGGCTGATTTGAATAAGAGAATTCCTGTATCAGATTTTCCTCTATTCTTTGCTGAAGAACCAAGACACATTGTTCTGATGTATATAGAGGAATGCAAAAGGGAAGGAGTGCCTGTTCCAGCCAATGTATTTCAACTTGTCAAGCAACCACTGCCAGATGAAGGAGAAGAAGAAGGAGAAGAAGAAGAAGTTCCACTTCAGAGGAAAAGATCTCAGCCTGTAGCAGAATTTGAACCTGTCCAGAAGAAGGTTAAGATTGCTGAGAAACCAAAGGATCTGTTAAAGAGAAAGGACTCTGGAGAAGCTGCCTCTGCATCTGCTAAGAGGATTAAACTCAAAGGTCCTAAAGCTTCTGTTACTTCTAAAAATGTTATTATTAATGATTCATCTATTAAGTCTGTACCCAAACCCCCTGTCACTCAAACAACATCTGTTGCTGCCCCTAGTTCTGTCTCACCTCAGAAACAACCAACTGCTTCTGTTTCAAAACCACCTCAACCTAAAATACACATCAAACATTTCACTCCACGTCCTTCACCAACTGTTCCACAACCAACAGAATCACAACCAACAGAATCACAACCAACAGAACCACAACCAACAGAACCACAACAAACAGAACCACAACCATCAGCACTATCACAAAATTCTGATAAACCACAAACAGAAAATTATCCAGAAAAACAAACCACAGAAGATCAACCACAAAAAGACTCTGTCATTACACCATCAACAATTCCATCTTCTGAACCTGTAGCACCTGTTACTTCTGAACCCCTAAAGTAACTTCTGCTCCTGTTTCATCTGAACCACCATCTCAACAACCTGATATTCCTTCAGAACCATCTCATATCCCTGAGACAGAAGTTCTTGACATCACTCCATTAAAAACAGTGTTTCAAGTTTCTTCTACCTCTTGTACACCTGAAACATCTTCCAATTCATCTGAATCAGAAATTCATCCTGATTTTCTGATTAATCCATCTGACAAATATCCTGTCCATGACCCTGAACCTGAATCAACCTTACCTGCTAAATCTACCATTCCAGAACCTATGCCTCAACCAGCAACATCATCTGAGATGATTGTTCCCTCTACCAATCCATTATCATCTGGAATATCTTGTGCCCAAGTGTCTTCTCTTTATCATAATTTATCTTATGGTTTCAAAATAAAAGATTTTTATGATAGAGTTGAGCCTTCTGAACCTTTGGAACCTCTGAAACCAAAGCTCACTCAGGCCCTTCCATCTGTTATCCTTTCATATATTCAATCTATGAACAATGAAGGATCATTAGCCACCATATCTGCTACATCTGGTAAAGCTGCTGTTTCAGCTCTGCATCCTGCATCTGACAACACAGTTGCATCTGATAAGCCATCAAACTCTGCATTCGTACCATACTCCAATGCACCTTTTGATATTGTTTACCCACGCATAAGACCTCAACCAACTCTGCTTAATGCATTAAACAGATCTTTACCTCAGAAACCAGAAATTCCATTCTTTCCATATGTTCCCCCTCCTCTGATTTCCATTCCAAAATCACTGATACCACCAACTCCAAAACCTAAACAGATGACTCTGGAAACCTTGCTTAAACCACCACCCAGACTTAATATTGATCATTTATTTCAAACGTTTTTGCAAGAAATACAGATGTCTTTAGGTACTGTTCAGAAGAGATGCTCTGAAACTATGGATGCAAATGAGACTGACATCATCTGGAAAGGTTTTGTCAATAGATTCAATACAGTAGCTTCTAATCTGAAGAACATCTGTTCTGATGATGCAAAGCTCAGAGCTGAAAGAACTCAATTCTGGATTGTAAACAAGACTGAACCTCTGCTTTGTTTGGATGCTCCTCCTCCTCCTCCACCAGAACCAACTGCCAATGAATTGACTATGACTCTGGTAGAACCCTCTTCAGGATCTCCAGAACATATGGAAATTGACTCTGTTCAGGATACAGAACCTCCATCATCAGAGATAAAGACAGAAAATCCAGATTTGGGAGACAAGATTGCTGCTCTGGAAGCTGGTCAATCTGAAATCAGATCTTGGATGGCGAAGCAAGACAAGAAATCTGAGGACATGTCAGAGTGGATGTCTAAACAAGATGAGAAGAATGAGACAATAACTAAGTTCATGTCAAAGCAAGAGCAATCACAATCTGAGATCACAGGCCTATTGAAGATGCTTTTGTCAAAACACTCTTAGATTTTTTTTCTCATGTTTGTGCATCTGTATGTTATTGTTATATCTTCTGATATTTTCCAATGTACCTTTGCTCTGTTATGATTAAATGAATCAGTTTGTTATTCTCCATTGAATTATCTGCTATTGTTCCTTTTAATTGTCTTTATTAAAAGTTTTTTTTTTACTTTTTGCTTATGACAAAAAAGGGGGAGAAAATAAAGATCTGAACTATTTAATATAATTTCACTAGAATGAATCTTCAGACATATCTACTCTTTCTAATATCTAAATTGACTATTTCAGAACTTTTGATAAGAACACTCTATAAAAGAATCTCTGAGTTTCTCAGATCATTTATATTCTATCAAACTCTGAATCTCATATCTGCAAGATAGTCTGACCCTTGATTATTACAAAGACAAACAAGATCTGGCTCTGAAGATTACTCAAGATAAAAAGGGAAGTTTCTATTCCTTTTTCATATTTAAATCATGGGGAGATTCATCATCTCAGGGGGAGTTATAATTCTTTATGTTCAATTAAATAAAATTTCTGATACTTTTTGTCATCATCAAAAAGGGGGAGATTGTTAGAACACAGATTGGTTCTTAATAATTACTCTTTGTTTTGATGATAACTGTTAGGAAATTTATATTTAAGAATTATATACTCTAAAATTTGTTTGAGAGTTTTATTGCAGATTAATATTATATTAACTCTCTAGAAGCAAATCTGCCTTGAATACAAGAAGTTATTCTGAATCTGAAGCGCCAGATGCACCTCACAGAAGAATCTGTTTGCTCCTTACAGAAGATCCTGAGTGTAGCCTCCAGAAGGATCTGAAGAAAGTAGCTCCAGAACATTCTGAGTCAGAAGCATCTGAAGATAGTCAGAAGCATCTGAAGATAATCAGAAGCATCTGAAGCTGAAGCATCAGAAGTATAGAAGAATATTGATTGAAGAGTTTCTCAAAGCATTGATCTACAGAAGTTTCTGAAAGTACCTACGCTGCCAAGTACTGAAGTTCTGTGTCAAAATGCTCTGATAATCAACACGCTAGAAGCACACACGCTGCAGAAGACTCTGATACAGCTCAGTTCTGAAACTCATCAGAAGACTCTGATCCATTCAGACTCTGAAGAACTTGCTGAAACTGAAGAAGTGTTTTCAAGAATGTATCTTTTGGAACTATTCAACGTCTCTTTCCTTATTTGTGCTAGACACTCTTACACAGACAAAAAGGATTTTTCTGTGTCATCTATTTCAAGGAAAGGTCAGTGCATGTGAAGACAAAAAGGCTCAGACCTTTTGGACTCTCTTTTCAATGTTCAGCTTGCATGATTCAGCTGCCTATAAAAGGAGATCTTCACTTCATTCTTCAGTGCTACTCTCTTGCTGAAAAGAAATCATAATATTCTATAAGCTCTCATTCTTAAATTCTTCATAGAATCTCATTGTACTTAAACTTAAGAGAAAAATCACTGTTGTGATTATAGCTTTTTAGAAGCATTAAAAACTCTTGTATTTAATTTACATTGATTGTAAAGGATATTCCTTAAGAGGATTCAGTTAGAATTAGTAGCTCTTGAGAAGACTAAGAACTGTTGTTCTTAGGTGATACTATTGTAATCAGTTTGATTTAATAGTGGATTAAGTTCTTGTTGAGAAAGACAAATCACTCTGGAAGGGTGGACTGGAGTAGTTGTTTAACGAACCAGGATAAAAATAATTGTGTGATTATTTTCAAGTATTAATTTTCCATACTTATTCAATCCCCCCCCTTTCTAAGTATTATCTCACCTTCAAAAGCTACCTCTATCATGGTGAAAACAAAGCACGAAAGTTGAACACACAAACTAAAATTTGAATAAACAGACACCTCATGTACTCAAACATTGCCTACACATGGTAGGGCTTCATATGCAACCAGTATGAACTTATTTACATACCTAAAATGAGAGTTTCAAATTGAATAATCTTACCTAATGGAGCAACTCTGTTGGTCCTTCAAATGTTGTTCAAGCTTCAATCCAAAGTTGCCAAACCACTCCTTGTGCTTCACTAAGTACCAACCAAGCAAGAAATATAAGAGAAAACCGGAGAAAAATGCAATTCGAAGAGAGAGAATGTTTGAGGAATTTTGAGTGATTTCAGCTCTCTCTGCAGCAGCCAACCTCTCTCTCCACGTTAGGGTTTCCCTAAACCTTATATATGAAGGTTTTGTGGTGTTTTTGCAGGCCTGTGATGGGTGGTTCTTTTGATTTCACAAACTTGCCAAAAAAAACTTCAAATGAGGTGCACACGGGTTTGGGGTGGTTAGTCACTCATTCAAACCATCATTCAGCATAAAGGAGGGTGAGGAAATGAATTATTATGGTTGGAATGAAAGGAAATGGACTTGTGTATTCTTTTCAATAATTCCTTCATAAAGCATGAAATTTGAAAAATGGCTTGAAAATGTGAACTCATGTTTGCTCATTTTGGGTAAAACTTTGTGTGGTCATGTGGTGATATGGAAAAGGTACCAAAAAGAATAAAAACAATTCAATTTGGTGGCTTAAAGTGCAAGAAAGTCAAATTAGGTCAAACATTCATCTAATTGTGTTCATCATGCCTTATTTGTCTCATAAATCATCAAAGGTCATGAAGTTTGAGATCATGATGAAGTTAAGGTCTTGACACACAAGTTTCATGTTGCAAGAATCTTGATTTGAGGTCTTGAAGTTCATGGATTTTGTCCATGAAGTGAATGACCTAAAACTAGGTCATCCAAAATGATCTTGACTTGGGATGATCATAACTAGAGCTCTACACATGGGAATGATGAGTTCTAGCACTTTTTGAAAAGCTTAGACAATAAGGAACAATTCTTATGTTTGTTGAAAAATGAGTAAGAGCTTGATTCCAAGTGAAAAATGCCATAGAAGTGAATTACCCTTGAGTGCCTCTAAATCCTCTTCATTTTGTAACACCTACTTGTGAACATCATAACTTGAGATGTATGAATCCCATGAAAGAGTTCTTGTACCCAAAAGAAATCTTGAATGATAAAGAACAGATCTCATGTTTGATGGAAAATGAGATAAGACTTGCATCAAGGTGAAACTTGTCATTGAAGTTAGATACCAAAAGAGGGGATTTTACACTTAGAATCCTCTAAAACCCTAATTTAGCAACTTCTTGATCTCTTGAATCTCCTTGACTTAGCTTCCACATAACATTTGAGATGACTTAGGATGACTTCTCATGGGTTAAATGATCAAGAATCAAGCCTTGAGTTCTTTTAAATACATAGTTGACTTTTTGTTGACCAGATGAAAACCTAACACCTTATCCACTGATTGAGATTCAGCCTCAATGCCGCCTACATTCACAACCCCGCCATTAGATACTTCCACTGCACACTGGGGAATACTATCTTCGCCATGTTGCGGTGAGAATCGTGATACCAAGCTATTGATTAACTTGAATCTTAATTCTTAAATTCACAACCGGACTTTAATTTATCCAAAAAGGAAAGGTTTAAAGAAGGAAAAACCTATTAAAATGCAAAGCAAAAGGCAAGGCCTAAAGCTAAGCAAAGAGAGATCTAAAGGTTCGGGGGTTGGTTATGCTTAGGGTAGGTATTTCACATCCTAAACATCTGTAGTACTCTACAGGAACCTCTTGTTAATATTTGTTTATGCTAAAGTTTTCTTGCTAAAGGGAAATGTGCTAAGGGTAAAGATATAAAGTATATACAAAGTTTGCTCATGAAGACATCGCATCTCGTGCCTACGTATCCTGACGGGAATGGAATCAGAGCAGCCGTAGTTCCCCTAGTGGGGTAAGGAACTCTTGACTGTGGTCAAGGTTCCAAAGGGAAAGTAAATGTCTGCGGCGAGACACCTACATAGAGTGCGGCGACTCTAAACTAAGGTTAAGTTAGAAAAGAAGGGAATGTCCACGGCGGGACAACTAAATAGAGCACGGCGACTCCAAGCCTAAGTTGCAAAGGTAAACATGGGGAATGTCCACGGCGGGACGACTAAATAGAGCACGGAGACTACAATTCTAAGTTGTAAATGTTAACAGGAAGTTAGTTGTTAGTGAGGGAGAAAGAAAAGGTGGGAAAAATGTGAAGTTGGCTCGCCAAGACGTCGCATCTTGTGCCTACGTATTTTAATCGAGAAATCAGAGTGTTTGTAGTTCCCCTGGTTAGGGGTGAGGAAGTCTTGACTGTGGTCAAGGTTCCAAGGGGATGTGCGCATTCATAGGGAAGTACTTACATGGAGTGCGGCGACTCCTGAATCTAAGTTGAGGTTGTTATGGTAGAGAATGCCCACGGCGGGACGCTAAACATGAGTACGGCGACTCAAATCCTAAGGTTAGGATAACGGGGAAAAGATGTCCACGGTGGGGCGCTAAATAGAGCACGGCGACTCCAATCCTAAGGTTAATATAAAGGGGAGAGAATGTCCACGTAGGGACGCTAAATAGAACATGGCGACTCCAATCCTAAGGTTAGGAAGGTGTAAGAATGTCCACGGCGGGACGCTAAAAGTGAGTACGGCGACTCAAATCCTAAGGTTAGGGTAAAGGGTAAAGTATGTCCACGGTGGGACGCTAAATAGAGCACGGCGACTCTAATCCTAAGGTTAGGATAAAAGGGTAAAGAATTTCCACTGCGGGACGCTAAATAGAGCACGGCGACTCCAATCCTAAGGTTAGGATAAAAGGTAAAGAATATCCACGGCGGGACGCTAAATAGAGCACGACGACTCCAATCCTAAGGTTAGGATAATAGGGTAAAGGTAAAGGATATCATATGTAAACCATCAATGTCACGACAATGTAAACAAAAGGTTCAAAACCTCATGGGGATAATCAAAAGTTTTTAAACGTGAACCACCTAAATGTGTACAAGCAAAGTTGAAATTCAAACTTAAATGCCCAAGAAAGCTAACAATCCATTTTCATAATCTCAAATTAAAAACTCAAAGAGAATGAAATCCAAATGTTTGAAATAAAGAAGGAAAGATAGGAGGGTGAAAACTCTAAAATGGGTTATAACTTGATCATAATGCAAAGTGTTTCTAAAATAGGATTTTTAGAATTATTTAAACATTACATGGAAATATGTTACAATACAAGAATTTTTCAAAAAGAACCACTTAAAAATGATTTAAAATGGAGAAGTTATGTGGTTGTTAAGTTTGTGAACAAAACATAAAAATCTAAATGATAAAAAGAATAAAATGCACATGGTAAGACAATGAATCAAACAAATTTGATTATTTAAACATGTTAACAAACATGTATAAAAAATACAAGATCAATATCACAAGAAAAATCAAGTTACAAGTTGAAAAGGTTTAAGAACATCATGGTAAAAACCCTAAAAACAGTCATGGTTGCATGTGAAATGCAAATGGAAAGTTCACATTTATGAGTTTTAGGTTTACCTCTTGAAGAAAGATTAAACAATAAGAAAACCAGAGATCTTGAAAGCTCTTCCAAGATCTTCAAATGTTCCTAGGATGATGAATAGATGCTCCAAACAACCTCCAAGCAAGCTAGTGGACGAAATGCCTTGTAAATGAAGGAAAATCTCCAAAATTCAAAGATTTCAAAGACCAACTCACTAGAACCTTGTTACATAAATATGGAAGTGATTTGGATAGCTTCAATACATCATATTTGATGTGTTTGAAGTGTTTCTTGAGTTGGAAGAAGTTTGGAAATGGTTTTCAAAGGTGTTTTGCAAAAGTAGATTTTGAGGGATTTTAGAAACTTAATGAAATTTTGCAAGAACTTGTGATTGTGCAAGGAATGTAGTTATAGCTGGTTTCTAGCATGAAACTTGTGTGTTTGTGATATAGGAAGTGAGTTCTATTTATATCCAAAAGCCTTGGATCAAGGTATGGGTAAAAGTGAAGCAAATTGCCAATTTTAACCTTCCATCATGAAAATCTTTGAGTTTTCCAATGCAATCTTCATCTTTGTATTTAAGTCACTCTACTAAGATATTCTCCATGCCCCATATATTTGTTTCATAATGATTGATAGGATAGGAGGTGACTTTTTGAATTAAAGTTGATGATTTGACAAGGGTAGCCACCTTTTTTCTCTTTCTTCACTATTCACTTTTGCAACTTGCATTAAATAATGATTTCCTTTGATCTTTGTGTCATTTTTCGTGGGAATTGATATACAAATGTTCATTATCAATATAAACATCATAAATGAGGCTTAATCTTTGATTAGCATCGATTTGGAGAGGTTTTGGAATCAAAAAACTCATGTTGGCCTGGTTTTGCCAATGCGAGTTTTTGCCAACTTGTGGACCTCGGTTCTCTCTAACCATGAAGAGTTATGGAACACACTTGTACTTTTTAGAAATCCCCAATTAGGTACTACAATATTTATGTTTGTTTTAGGAACTAATTCCTCTTGAAACTAGGTCAAAAACCCTTGTGTGGTTAAGGAGTTATGGCTTTGCCCTTTTCAAAACCTTAATTCATTTCTTTTCGATTACTTCTCAATTCTTGATCAATTGGTCACAAAACTTCATGATTAGATATTAAATGATGTTGGGAACATATTTGGCTTCAATTTTGGGTTAAAACCCTGTTGGTCAATGGGTTGACTTTTCAGTCAGACGAACCGAACGATCGAAAACCTCTGAATCGATTGTTGGTGTCGTGGGTCTTCTGAGGCCTTGAAACTTCTTTAGTGGACTTCCCTAATCCATATGAGCTTCATGGACCATAATTCCATCATTGGAACACCTTTTAAATCAAAATTCAAACTACAATTGACTTTTCCTAAATAGAAACTCTAATCAGGTGTCCTGGATTGCACTGTTCTTGATCTTTGGGTGACAAACTCAAATTGGACTCATACTTGACCCAATGTAATATATTTGATGATGTGGAGAATTGTTTCATGGAGAATAAATCAAATACATTGACTGATTAAACCATTGAAACCTCGATTTTCAACTGTACGGAACCCTAATTCACATGTATCTTAACAAAGACAAACTTGAAATAGGTTAAGGTTAGATAAACAATAATAATGCTCCTAAAATGATGATGAAGGTCTAAGATGTCAAAATTTGGGGTGCAACAGATGCCCCTATTTAAATATCTTCACCAGATGGCAATGAGAGATGATAATCCTCATAGAATCATAGTGAAAGGTATTTAAATATAGCAAACCAGAAATTTTGTCCCTTAGATCGGATGGTATGCAAAAGGACAAATGCTGAAATGCAATGATATCTAAACGATGCTTCATGATGCTTGGATGCAAGACAAATGCAGACACACGAGCAAAAACTAAAGAACGACAATACGACGAGTAATTACTCACAGGGGAAATACAACAACACTGGGGAAGCAATAAACATCATCCATGAACGGAACTGGATGGAAAAGAGTCACAATATTCAAAATATCAATGAATGAGGTGAGGAGAAATCTGAGAAATATAACAGGGACACATAAACAAACATCAGAGATGTTCGGAAGAACATCGAATGTACTCTAAAATATACCAGAGATATTCGGAAAAACATCGAAAAAACTCCGGAACATATCAAAGAAGCACATTGAAGACATATATTTTGAAGGTATATCTGAAACATTTAGAAGGGTATTTAAATGTACGGGAAAAGGTTTGGAGACATATCTGGTAGAACATCAGATAAGCAACAAAGGAGTTCTGGAAGAACATTAGAACAAAAGATATATATATATATATCCGAAAAAACATCGGAAAGATTCTGGAAAAACATCAGAATTTAAGGGGAGTATTTGGAAAAACATCAAAACAAAGACTCAAATTGGAAAAACATCAGAGAGAGAAACATATCTGGAAAAACATCGGATAGATTCTAGAAAAACATCATAATCAAGGTAAATATCTGGAAAACCATCAGATAAGTTCTGGAAAAACATCAGAACAAAGACTCAATCTGGAAAAACATCAGATAGAGAAACATATTCGGAAAAACATCGGATAGATTCTGGAAAAACATCAGAATCAAGGTAAATATCTGGAAAACCATCAGATAAGTTCTGGAAAAACATCAGAACAAAGACTCAATCTAGAAAAACATCAGAGAGAGAAACATATCCGGAAAAACATCGGATAGATTCTGGAAAAACATCGGAATCAAGGTAAATATCTGGAAAACCATCAGATAAGTTCTGGAAAAACATCAGAACAAAGACTCAATCTGGAAAAACATCAGAGAGAGAAACATATCCGGAAAAACATCGGATAGATTCTGGAAAAACATCAGAATCAAGGTAAATATCTGGAAAACCATCAGATAAGTTTTGGAAAAACATCAGAACAAAGACTCAATCTTAAAAAATATCAGAGAGAGAGAAACATATCCAGAAAAACATCGGATAGATTCTAGAAAAACATCAGAATCAAGGTAAATATCTGGAAAACCATCAGATAAGTTCTGGAAAAATATCAGAACAAAGACTCAATCTGGAAAAACATCAGAGAGAGAAACATATATGGAAAAACATCGGATAGATTCTGGAAAAATATCATAATCAAGGTAAATATCTGGAAAACCATCAGATAAGTTCTGGAAAAATATCATAGCAAAGACTCAATCTGGAAAAACATCAGATAGAGACAAACAAAGGTGACATTCAAGAATAGCGTTGGATAAAAGGAAACCAGACACCCAATAATGGCTTTGAATGAAAGGTACAAACACAGTATCTGAGAATAGTATTGGATGTATATAGGAACAGACATATCTGGAAGAACAATCGGATAAGAAATGTCATATCTGGAAGAACATCAGATAGACACGACGCAAAAATCTGTTTGGTAGGTGCCAAGTGAGTTGGACTTTGACCACAAGGTAAGACGTGGATAAAACACGACCTCGGGAGAAATGCAAATGAGGATGAAACACTCATGATATGCATATGTATATGAATTATGCATATGATATATGATCAAAATGCAAATGCAGACACCGACGACAAGGCTCGACTCTTTTGGTGAGATGACAAGACTGGAAGACTGATTCCTCAACATGAAGATCACTTTCAATTTGCTTGGGGACTAAAGATACTACCGCTGAGCACATCTCTGTCACACTGGTAAACTATGTCAAGTTGATGATCCTTGTAGGAAGGATGAAAAGCTTCTTGGGGATTCTTCAAGTAAACTACCACAAATTAGCTGTCTGTGGTAGATGAACTGATAATTGCTTCAGCTTGTCTGATGTTGAAAATGACTGATCCGCTGGGTGCTTGGAAGGCTTGCCCCAGTCCGAGTCTTGAAATATATTCTAGATAAACCCAATTTGAGAAGACCTTGCCTTGAACAAATATTGAACTGATTCTTCAATAGGATGTGAAAAGAACTTTCCCCTGATAGGATCACCGACCAAGTTTCTCAATGTTTGAAAATTCCTTGAGAGGAAAGCCAGTTTGCAAACAAAAGTGTTCATACAAACACGGTAATGAAAAGTTCATGCAACTTTTGAAATCAAAATCATTTTTGAAAGATGCAAAAATAAATGAGTCGTTGGTCAGAACACGGTGGTTCAAGACAACGGTAAAGCAAAAAGATATGATGCCAAAACGAATGATCTGCAAAGATCTTTTGGAGTCAGTTTACGCAACCTTATTGTAGTATGCTTTCAAAAGAACCTTGTTTCAGTTAGGTCTTTTGAGGGTTGTAGCATGGTCTGGTTCACGGTTTAAGAAACAAAGGATAAAGGCTCAAAGTTTATTTGTGCCCACCCAATCTACGTGATGATCTTCAGTCCTATGCTCAGCTAACTCAGAATATACACTCAGGTTGCTATAGGAATTGTACCAATGATAGCCATGATGATGGATTAGCAGTCCAAGGACTCTTGAGACGGCAGTCACTGCTTCTTTACAACATTTGGTTATTTTGACATTAAGGACTTTCAGGGTGAAAGGTTTAAAGATCTCCTCTTCTATTATCCCTAACTTTTGCCTGAAATATTTCTTGCGAAGATTACAGTCAGCGGGATGCCCCAGTTTTGCCTAAGTCTCCTTCATAGGTTTTGACTTAGCGGGCTTTTCTTTTGATTGGGTTTTTTTTTTTAAAGAAAGAGAGTGATTGTCTGGCTTTAATGATTATGGTGAACCATTATCGGCTTTTTGGCTTGAAAAAACATCTTCGACACTTGTTTGTTGCGTGCGAAGGAAAATAAATTATGGTTGCGACCTTTATATGAAAGGTGTCTTGCATGAACATATAATTGAGTTAACTGAGGACTATCCACCCCAAGGTTAAGATTGCGGGTTTTTGTAAAGAAAGAAAACTCCTACTTCTATGCTCGAAGGGGTTAACGAGGGATTATCTTCCTTATTTCTCCAGTGTTTGGGATTTGAAACAATGTCATACATCGTTAACAAAGTTTGATTGAAAGCATACTAACAGCAATTATGGGTATAACGTTTTCATCATCCTCCATCAAATATTTGCATATCAAAAGTTTGAACAAAAGGTGCATATTTTTAAAAGATAAAGCATAAAGATGCGAATACTGGACAAAATGAATTGATTCAAAAGTTGCAATTCTCATTTCATTAACACAAAAGTACAAACATAATTTGAAAGAGAACAGCTAGTACAAAATAAGGAAAGTGCAAACAACAAGAAACATGGCTTAGTGATTAATGAGTTGTCCTGTCTGATTTAAAATCAACGATCTCCATTTGGATTTCTATATTATGCACTTCTTGCTCTGATATCTTGCATCTGTAATTAGCTCTAGTCTGATATCGGTGTCAAGGAATCAGCTTGACGACTCAAAGGCACACAGAATGATGAAGACAGCTGGAGATGAGCGACTGGACAAACAGATGGTATGCAACGAACCATGCAAATATGCAAATGCAATGCAATGCTATGCAAGATAGGATGCAAAACACACATAATAGTATCAAAGGTTCAATATCACAGTATGGAGTCTGGGTAAAGAACCAACCATAGGGTGTGTACTAGGGGTAAAGCACCTGTACAACGGGTTCTATCAAAGTTCCCAGAGTCATAGTAAATCCTTCGGATATTGCCAACTAACGCAACTACTTACGTGAGTCAATAATATTCTTAAGATAAACTCTTTTGAGTGTAGCATTGCGTGACAACTATTGAGGGACTACTCCCTAACAATTTACGCGCTACGTCCTAAAAGGCCAAGTGGGGTAAAAGTGTTACTAAAGGTCCTCAGCTTCGCAGACTCATGTTGAAACAATTAGTGAATACACGACTGCTCATGCATTACTAACCATTTCAAAGAGTCTCCACTGAGCGTGATTACATCATATGTCAGACATATTGGGACTACTCCCAATAGCCGAACTATTGATCATATCACAATCATATCTCATGTGTCACTCTAATCCGGGTTAGGATTTATCTCACCACTCAAGGCACCCAAGACAAACAGATATGTTAACAAATATACATAAATATACAAGCAAGCAAACATATAGCAAACGCAAATGTAAACAAGGTGGGCTTAACCCTCTTAGGGGAGGTCCCCAGTGAAGTCGCCATTTCTGTTGCGGTGAGAATCATGATACCAAGCTATTGATTAACTTGAATCTTAATTCTTAAATTCACAACCGGACTTTAATTTATCCAAAAAGGAAAGGTTTAAAGAAAGAAAAACCTATTAAAATGCAAAGCAAAAGGAAAGGCCTAAAGCTAAGCAAAGAGAGATCTAAAGGTTCGGGGGTTGGTTATGCCTAAGGTAGGTATTTCACATCCTAAACATCTGTAGTACTCTACAGGAACCTCTTGTTAATATTTGTGTTTGCTAAAGTTTTCTTGCTAAAGGGAAATGTGCTAAGGGTAAAGAAATAAAGTATATACAAATTTTGCTCATGAAGACATCGCATCTCGTGCCTACGTATCCTGACGGGAATGGAATCAGAGCAGCCGTAGTTCCCTTGGTGGAGTAAGGAACTCTTGACTGTGGTCAAGGTTCCAAAGGGAAAGTAAATGTCTGCAGCGAGACACCTACATAGAGTGCGGCGACTCTAAACTAAGGTTAAGTTAGAAAAGAAGGGAATGTCCATGGCGGGACAACTAAATAGAGCACGATGACTCCAAGCCTAAGTTGCAAAGGTAAACACGGGGAATGTCCATGGCGGGACGACTAAATAGAGCACGGCGACTCCAATTCTAAGTTGTAAATGTTAACAGGAAGTTAGTTGTTAGTGAGGGAGAAAGAAAAGGTGGGAAAATGTGAAGTTGGCTCGCCAAGACGTCGCATCTTGTGCATACGTATTCTCATCGAGAAATCAGAGTGTTCGTAGTTCCCCTGGTTAGGGGTGAGGAAGTCTTGATTGTGGTCAAGGTTCCAAGGGGATGTAAGCATTCATAGGGAAGTACTTACATGGAGTGCGGAGACTCCTGAATCTAAGTTGAGATTGTTATGGTAGAGAATGTCCACGGCGGGACGCTAAACATGAGTACAGCGACTTAAATCCTAAGGTTAGGATAACAGGGAAAAGATGTCCACAGCGGGATGATAAATAGAGCACGGCGAATCCAACCCTAAGGTTAAGATAAAGGGGAGAGAATGTCCACGAAGGGTCGCTAAATAGAGCACGGCGACTCCAATCCTAAGGTTAGGAAGGTGTAAGAATGTCCACGGCGGGACGCTAAAAGTGAGTACGGCGACTCAAATCCTAAGGTTAGGGTAAAGGGTAAAAGATGTCCACAGCGGGACACTAAATAGAGCACGGCGACTCCAATCCTAAGGTTAGGATAAAAGGGTAAAGAATGTCCACAGCGGGACGCTAAATTGAGCACGGCGACTCCAATCCTAAGGTTAGGATAAAAGGTAAAGAATGTCCACGGTGGGACGCTAAATAGAGCACGGCGAATCCAATCCTAAGGTTAGGATAAAGGGGTAAAGGTAAAGGATATCATATGTAAACCATCAATGTCACAACAATGTAAGCAAAAGGTTCAAAACCTCATGGGGATAATCAAAAGTTTTTAAAGGTGAACCACCTAAATATGAACAAGCAAAGTTGAAATTCAAACTTAAATGCCCAAGAAAGCTAAAAATCCATGTTCATAATCTCAAATTAAAAACTCAAAGAGAATGAAATCCAAATGTTTGAAATAAAGAAGGAAAGATAGGAGGGTGAAAACTCTAAAATGGGTTATAACTTGCTCATAATGCAAAGTGTTTCTAAAATAGGACTTTTAGAATTATTTAAATATTATATGGAAATATGTTACAACACAATAATTTTTCAAAAAGAATCACTTAAAAATGATTTAAAATGGAGAAGTTATGTGGTTTTTAAGTTTGTGAACAAAACATAAAAATTTAAATGATAAAAAGAATAAAATGCACATGGTAAGACAATGAATCAAACAAATTTGATTATTTAAACATGTTAACAAACATGTATAAATAATACAAAATCAATATCACAAGAAAAATCAAGTTACAAGTTGAAAAAGTTTAAGAACATCATGGTAAGAACCCTAAAAACAGTAATGGTAGCATGTGAAATGCAAATGGAAAGTTCACATTTATGAGTTTTAGGTTTATCTCTTGAAGAAAGATTAAGCAATAAGAAAACCATAGATCTTAAAAGCTCTTCCAAGATCTTCAAATGTTCCTAGGATGATGAATAGATGCTCCAAACAACCTCCAAGCAAGCTAGTGGACGAAATGCCTTGTAAATGAAGGAAAATCTCCAAAATCCAAAGATTTCAAAGACCAACTCACTAGAAAATTGTTACATAAATATGTAAGTGATTTGGATAGCTTCAATACATCATATTTGATGTGTTTGAAGTGTTTCTTAAGTTGGAAGAAGTTTAGAAATGGTTTTGAAAGGTGTTTTGCAAAAGTAGATTTTGAGGAATTTTGGAAACTTAATGAAATTTTGCAAGAACTTGTGATTGTGTAAGGAAGGGATTTCTAGCTAGTTTCTAGCATGAAACTTGTGTGATTGTGATGTATGAAGTGAGTTCTATTTATAGACAAAAGCCTTGGATCAAGGTATGGGTAAAAGTGAAGCAAATTGCCAATTTTAACCTTCCATCATGAAAATCTTTGAGTTTTCCAATGCAACTTCATCTTTGTATTTAAGCCACTCTACTAAGATATTCTCCATGCCCCATATATTTTTTCATCATGATTGATAGAATAGGAGGTGACTTGTTGAATTAAAGTTGATGATTTGACAAGGGTAGTCACCTTTTTTCTCTTTCTTCACTATTTACTTTTGCAACTTGCATTAAATAATGATTTCCTTTGGTCTTTGTGCCATTTTCGTGGGAATTGATGTAAAAATATTCATTATCAATATAAACATCATAAATGAGGCTTAATCTTTTATTAGCATCCATTTGGAGAGGTTTTGGAATCAAAAAACTCATGCTGGCCTGGTTTTGCCAATGCGAGTTTTTGCCAACTTGTGGACCTCGGTTCTCTCTAACCAGGAAGAGTTATGTAACACATTTGTACTTTTTAGAAATCCCCAATTAGATACTACAATATTTATGTTTGTTTTAGGAACTAATTCCTCTTGAAACTAGGTCAAAAACCCTTGTGTGGTTAAGGAGTTATGGCTTTGCCCTTTTCAAAACCTTAATTCATTTCTTTTCGATTACTTCTCAGTTCTTGATCAATTGGTCACAAAACTTCATGATTAGATATTAAATGATGTTGGGAACATATTTGGCTTCAATTTTGGGTTAAAACCTTGTTGGTTAATGGGTTGACTTTTCAGTCAGACGAACTGAACGATCGAAAACCTCTGAATCGACTGTTGGTGTCGTGGGTCTTCTGAGGCCTTGAAACTTCTTTAGTGGACTTCCCTAATCCATATGAGCTTCATGGAGTATAAATCCATCATTGGAACACCTTTTAAATCAAAATTCAAACTACAGTTGACTTTTCCTAAATAGAAACCCTAATCGGGTGTCCTGGATTGCACTGTTCTTGATCTTTGGGTGACAAACTCAAATTGGACTCATACTTGACCCAATGTAATATCTTTGATGATGTGGAGAATTGTTTCATGGAGAATAAATCCAATACATTGACTGATTAAACCAATGAAACCTTGATTTCCAATTGTACGGATTCCTAATTCACATGTATCTTAACAAAGACAAACTTGAAATAGGTTAAGGTTAGATAAACAATGATAATGCTCCTAGAATGATGATGAATATCTAAGAGGTCAAAATTTGGGGTGCAACATGCCAGAGATAGTAACCACAAGGTGAACTCTAAAGAGCTCTTTTTCCTCCACTGTGTGTTTGCTCCAGAACATGTGAATGCCACTCCGTTCCTATTAGCGCACATCCAAGCCAACTGTGGTCGCAACTCAAAACCTTTCTATTTCAGAGGAATTATCACATCCATTGCTTTGGCCCTGAACCTTGGTGACCGGCTTACCAATCTCTCATCACTGCTTCTCGTTTTTCTGGACATCGATTATTGCCGCTCCTCCCACCTCATCAAAATAAGAGTCGGCGGCAAGTACCATCCAGTGGTCCAAAACCGTACAATCCGCAGCATCATTATGCTCTGCAGGACCCACATTGATACCCAAAATTGAGCCAATTGGCTCTTTGATTTAGCTGCTCCTGAAGCAAATGCAGTCGCCCCTAATGTGGAAGATAATGCACCTGCAGACGAGATTGAAAAAGAAATGGACCGAACTGCCCAGGAAGAGAGACAATCTTCTCCAGCCCAAGAAGGTACGTCCTCTAGACATCGCCGTCGCCCTGACCCCGAGCCTACTAATGAAGAAATCCTATGCGGGATTTGGAAACAAAATCAGCTGGCCGCACAACTTGAAGCACGGCAACCAGAACAACATCTCTAGATGATGGCTCTATTGCAGCAAATCCAGCAAGGGCAAGAAGCCTAAGGTCAGTGACTCGACAACATAGTCGATGAGACGGCTGCCCTCACACTTCGAGTGCAGGACCTCCATGACTACATCCATCATATTAGCCTTCCAGATCACATGACACGACATGGTCGAGGACGAGCCAAAGCCAGAGGACACGGACCTGAGTAGTTTTAGTTTTTCCTTTAGTGCTTTCGCATTTTTATTTTGTTGTTTCCCTACTGCATTTATATCGCAACATTGAGGATAATGTGCGAAATAGTGTGGGAGAGGTACATTATTTCCCTTTTCTATTTTTATGTATTTTTCCTTTCAGCATTTTCAATCCAATAAAGCAAGCTTTTATATGTACTTTTCTCCATTACACGAATTCCCCCACTTTATTCAGTTATACGAAAAAATTTTACTTACTTCTGATCAATGCATAACTTGACACACCGAGATAAAGGCCGAGTTAGGAAATCTTGGGAACGAATTCTAACAAGACTGGTACCGTCTTAACACCTTAGACCTCCTGCTTATGCGAGTTCAGTTTCAATACCTATTATACCAAAGCCTTAAGTTTCATCCCAAACGTAGCCCCTAGTAGTTTATACAAGCAGTCAGCACCGTCTTAAGCACAAACCACATGGAAAGCCGATGAAAATAAGTGATTGATGCCTAATTGTCGTACCTCGAAAAATACGATCCTCGCGATGGACGCGGAAAATACGTTCGAAACAGAGTCGCCACCGAACTTTATTCATTCCCGTGCAGGAATAGGAAAATATCGATAAAACCTTTAAGGATATAAGAACATGGTCATCGCAACCAATATTCTAGGTTCGGGAGTCGATTACATGAGGGGAAGGTATTAGCACCCCTCATGTCCGTTGTACTCAACGGGAACCTCTTGATCGATTCGAGAGTAAAGTTATCTACGCTTGTTTGTTTTCTTCTAAAGTTTCTCCTAAAGGGGGAAATGGGGGGTTTTAAGATAGGGTGCTCGCCAAGGATTGGGGCCCTTGTGCCTACGTATCTTCACTTGTAAGAAGTGGAAAATCAGAGCATTCGTAGTTCGTGGGACTACGGGTAAAAAAGGGGGATTGTGCTCGCCAAGATCATCGCAATCTTGTGTGTACGTATCTTACATTCAGAAGAGAATGAAGAATCAGAGCAGCCGTAGTTCGGCTAACTACGGTAAAAGGTTTGGGAAACGAACGAGTGTTTAGGTCGCATTCTAGCTGTTAAATGTTGGCTTGTTTGCTCGCTAGGGGAGGCTGAAGCACTAGTTTGTTATGCGCGGAAGAAGGGACTAAACAATGTTCTTTAGGAAAAGGTGTTTGGATTGGAAATCGCACGAGGGCGAGGAATTTGTGTTTATCGTATTGGATAGATTTGAATAGGTTTAAGGTTTCAATTGCACGGGGCAAGAAATAGGAGTTTGGTTAGGTAATTTGATGGAGAATGACGATTATTCGATAAACGAGACGTCAACCTCGCAATCAATTAATCGAGATATTATTGGAATGCTAGATCCCAACAACACCTTTTTCATTCAAATAATTACGGAATATGATTGAGAAAGTTTCAATCGCACGAGGGCAAGAGAACAGAGTTGGATTGAATATTTTAAGGGAGAATGACGGCTACTCGATAAACGAGACGTCAGCCTCGCAATCAATTAATCGGGATATTATTGGAATGCTAGATCCCAACAAAACCTTCTTCATTCAATTAATTATGAAATTGTATTTGAATGGACAATGACGATATTTGTCCCAATAGTTATGGCATATATTTTCTAAACGAAAGGTCGAGCGAACCACAACCTAAAGCGTACGCCCCAAGAGTGGTTACTCGAGAATTCAAGGAATGCGAGACTCCAAGAACTCCATTCTTTTGTAATTTTAATTAAGAAAATAATTTGGATTTTACGTATGGTTTTAGAGACATACTGGGGTTTAGACTCGACCATATGAAGCTGAGGAACGAGGTTAGATGGTTTGAAAATTTAGGAGGAATAACGACTATTCGATAAGCGAGACGTCGGCCTCGTAATCAACTAGTCGGAATATCGTTGGAATGCTAGATCTCAACGACATCTTTTTCATTTCGTTAATTACGAAATATGTTTGTTGGACAGTGAAAGTACTTGTCCAAATAATTATGGGAAATATTTTAGAAACGAAAGTTCGAACGACACACCATTCAAGGCGTACGCCTCAATAGTAGTCACTCTCGAATCCGAGGAATGCGCGACTCCAAGAATTTGATACTTTCATAATTTAGTTTAAGAAAATAATTTGGATTTGATGTAGGTGGGTTAAAATAGGGTAGGTCTATGGCTAGGATTAGGATTTTCCTACTTTGAAAAGTTTAAACAAGGTTGGGGTGTTTTAGAGATGAAAGACGAAACGAACACAACTCGAGGCGTACACCTCGAGAGCGGTCGCTTAAGGATCCAAGAAGTGCAAGACTCCAAGGATCCACCACTTTCATATGAATTCAAGAAAGGAATTTTATTTATTCTAATATAAAAATAAGATATTTGAAATGAGATAATTAATAATTAATCAAGATTAGAAAATTTGTCTTTAATGAATAGTCAACATTAAATAATTTAGTGGTCTAATTAGTATAAAATTAATTTATTATTTAACTAATAATACTCATAATCTAAAAACAATATAAGAATTAATCACTAAATTACTTTAATAAAACTAAACTAAATTGAAATGCCTTCTTAATGGGCCCCAAATACCACATGCTACGGATTCCTACGACTGGCCCGAGAAAACACGTTCAAAATTTCTATATCCTAATCCTTTGGAAGCTTAAACGTTAGTAGACAAAAGAGTTATTTTGAAATGTTAATAATTGTGCCTTGTAAAGACATATGGCCAATGATGATACTTGCCACCTTATCCAAATATCATTAATTTAGTTAAATACATATCTAAACTTAATTAGGCGAATCTCACGAAAACACCTTCCCCAAACTCAACCTTCTCTCTCCTAGACTCATCTAATTTTCTCTTGGCTAAACTTCATTCCCTCAAACTCACCGTAAACGTCCTCTCTTCTTCTGAAGCTTCCTTTCACTAACCCAAATTCCCAAATCCCTAAACCTAACTCCTACCAATTAATCTCCCTTCCAAAGCTCTGATTCGAACAAATGATACATACACGAAGGCGAAACGTTTTCTAACCCTGATTTTATTACCTTCTCTACAACCGCAACGAATTTCTAGGTTGAGATTATACTTAGTTTCATGAGCTCCAAAATCAGCGCTTTAAATTAACTGAGGCACTCGATTGACCACGTTACTAACAACAAGCAGTCGAAATAATGAATGGAAATGGAAAGAGCGTGCATCACAGAGGTTTAGCGACAGAGTTTTGTTCCCAACTGACCTGAAGGTATGATTTCTGGGCACTCTTTGTTCGCGTGTTTGCGTCTCCTCCTTCCTCTTCCTTATCTGTGTCCTGCTTGCTCTTGTCTCTGGATTTGGGTGATGCGGCTAAGTTCAAATTGGCTAGAGCTTCAATGTGAAGCTCTATCGACCTTTAGAAAGAACTCTGGAGTGATTTTAGGTTTTTGTGAATTGAATTTCGTAGCTAGGTTTTTTTCTTGTCTCTGCCGCCTCCTCATGAATGAAGGGAGAGTCTATTTAAAGGCCCAAATTTAGGGTTTGTCTAGGGTTGGCATCTCCATTTTTTGCAAGTCCTGTAATCTCTTTCGTAGATGCTCACAATGCCTTGCCATATCAGTGAAATTATTATGTTGTACTTGCTGCTATATTCTAATTTTGTGTTTTTTTGTTATCTTGTGATATTTGAAAATAGTGGTCCCACTGGTCTGATTTTCTTCCTTTTTCTTACCACAACACATATGTTTTGAATGACTTCTGATACATTTTTCATGTTCATTTTGGTGCAGTGTGTTTGTTCATATGAGACTTAGTTATGCAGGTCAACAGAGAAAAAAGAAAAAAAAGAAACAATTCATTTCTCCGGATATACTTGAACATCAACATATTGGCACCACTCTTGAAAGGCTTGATATGCCTCCTTCCCCTCACCTTGGAGCTCAAGAACAGGCCTAATCCTTATAGTTTAGGTGGTGAGCAAAGACAGGCCTAAGCAATAACCGCTAATGAAGGTTGACATATAGGACCGTTATGTGATGGTTGTGCATTACGCAAACAACAAATGCTATCAGATGCTATAAGAAGGGATTGTAAATGATGGCGCTCGGCAAATGGCATATAATTTGAAAGAAGAGTCATTGCATGAACCCTTATCTATTTGGAACAAAGTCAATGCGAATTCCAAATGTTTAACTGCTATGATACGTTGTTCAGGTTCTGCTTGTCTGATGATGATGGTTCCAACAGCATTCAATAGCTGGAGTAAGTTCAGGTATGAGGACCTCTATGTTGCTTGTTTAACATTTTTGCTTGTGTTGGTATCAATACTTGTGATTAAATCTGATGTTATTCCGGTTTTGATTCAACACTGCAGGATATGTTTTGCCTTTTATTGACGTCGTTGAGATTTTGATATGGAATACCAGGTTCCCTTATTTCATAAGGACCACGAGGGTATGCTTGACCTTGATTTCTCATCATAAGTCGTTCGTCTCTAAATGCAGAATTTAGAGCTGCCAGTTTTCTAGTAATCTCAGCAGGTGTGTCTTAAGACAAATCTGCCTTGGCTGAATTTCCAACAGATAAAAAAAGGTTTGCAGAGGGTCGCTAACAGAAACCAAGCTACCTTTTTCAGGGAGGCGAAAATCGTGAGATCGATTGAAACCACTAGCCTTGGAAATCCCACTTTGAAGTAGCGATGAATTAACATCTCCATGAGAATCTCCATACCCTAACCATTGCTCTTCCAATCTATTTGATTTGGGTTGATGAGTTTTTTTCGCAGGAAAGGCACCACCACTTCCATGTCTGTTCAGTGTAAGCTCGCCGGTAGGAGGATTGACATTGTCTGAGGTAGGGAAAGGAAACAACTGACTCTGAAAAAATCAGCACCTACAGATCCAATTGAACTTCTTTGAACAGAAAGGGGTGCTCCAACTGATTGCAGCTCCTTCATAAAAGTTGATCCAAAAAGTGTTTCCAGCGTCAATGTTTTTTTTTTTGATGAATTAGAAGCATCTGCATTTACTTTCTCTAGATTATCAAGAAATTTTCCAGTAGTTGCCCTTTCAGTGTTGTGCACCGTATCAGTAGAATGTAATCAGACGATAGTTCCACATCTTTATGTAAGGGTCCTTTCTGTAACAAAGAAAGAAGGTGCTCGGCTGCATGACCATCAATTGAATTGGACTGCCCAGCCTTTGTACCAAAATCTTCGTCCTGCAAGCGCGCCTGAGATGACAAACCATTTTCATTAACTTGTGATAGAATTGACTGTTCAAGATCTTCACATGTAAGAACTGCAGGTAAAATTTCAGGTACATCGCTCTTGTAAGATAGCTCAGAGTTACTAATACTGGTATGGGTTACATTTGTTGGTATTCCCTCACCAGCGGGTTCAAGATTTTGGAAATTAAAATTTGGTGCAACATGATGGGTTTTCTCTACATTGGAAACCTGTAGCTCACCCTTTTCACCGCCAACAATAAGCGAGAGCAGGTCATTTGGCTTAGGTGTCAAATCATCCGCAGACGAAACTCCTAGTGTGCATAGGTCTTGTACAAACTTTGGAAATACAACATCAGTAGGGTATTTGACTAACTTTTCTCACATTCTCTTCATTAACTGCTATTTCCTCTGCTTTATGTGCTGCTGCTTTTACTAACCAATTTCATCTTTTTTTTTTGTGCATTTCATGAGTTTGGCGCAAGGTACAATCAAGAATAGGTCCGTGGACAACTCGCCATGAATTGCCCGGTTTTGAGAAACTTAAAAATGGCACCTCATGAGCATCATGTATTCTTTTGGCATGGACTTTGCAGTTTGGTGTTTTGCAAATCTTTTATACGTTTGAGTCTGCGAGGAATAGCTTTGGTGTGCTAATTGTTGCTCCTCATGTTGAAATTGTGCAGGACCTTGATATGATAGTGATGAAGCCTGAATGACGAGTTTGTGGAGATGGCAGCATGTTGTATTGATACGTATCGGTCCCATTCTCATTTAGCAGCTGAGGATCTGCTTCATGCGCTGCTGCTGCTGCTTATTTTGATGTCTTTCTGAATTTTGTATCCCATGGGCTATGTGCTCATGATTAGAATGGGTTTTGGGATAGTGGCGGTAATTGCTTAGTTTGTACTAATACCGTCCGAGTTAGCAGTAACATGCACTTTTGAATTTGTAAAATAGCCATTGAATGCAATTATGTCTTATTTGAACATGACTTATTTTTTATTTACCAATTGTGAACGTTTGCCAAAACTTGATCACAAAGTGGTTTCCACTGCTGTTAGTATTCCCAAGGATTCCCACATGATCCATGATTTAATGTAACCCTTTAACTCGTGGCTTGTGCAAACACGGCCCTAAGTCTTTGATCATCTGGTGTGAATTTAATGAGACTTGAATTCATCTTGCAGCATGGTCTAAGAATTCACTGTTCCTCATTCCCTTAGTATCCATTTGAAGTATAATTTAAAACAAATTGGAATATAGTTGAAGATTAACTTGAAGACATTAAACCGATTTTTTTTTAAGATATCTCATGTCATATGGTTTAGAATCTGCTTGAAGTCTCTTGACCATTTTTCGACTTTTAATGCACAAACTTGAACATAGCCCAATCTTAGACTAGGTTAAACCTAATCTAAAGACAATTCTAATTATGATCAACGTAAATCTTGAACCAATTATGCTAAACATGGCTTGACTTGCGAGCTAAATTTAAGTTTGTCACAAACTGATTTAGAATCCAATTATAACTTGACACTTGCGGGCAAAATCGGCCATGTCTAGCAGCATCATGTGAAGTATCTTGAATTAAGTGCATATCACAGCAAGCAACTTGTTAATGAGGTTTAAACAACCCTTAGAGAATTTTGTAACTAAATTGAAATAGGGTTTAATTTTCTTGAAAACCAACAGTCATGTTACGAGGTAGATCCAATCATGTATTTGACATCATTGTCCATATCATATATGTCTGATCGTGAGAACGAGGACACACATGAGTTTGAGTATAAGGGGTCTGAGGCGCGCTCTTCCCACAAGGATTCAACATAAAGTGCTAGGGATTATAACTACAATGTGTACACACATGGTCTACTAAAATGTTCATTAAATACCGAAGTAGGACAAATTTGGGGTATGACAGATGCCCCTATCTAATTGCCTTAAACTTGAGAGAATGAACTGCTGCATGGCGTTCATTTTAAGGTGGAAGTCAATTAGATACAAGAAGACCTCGAAATTTGTCCGATAAGAAAGTAAACTGCAGTGAGATACACTAGAATGGGGTAACAGGATGCGAAATATGAACAAAATAATTTGACATACTCTGGGTGTTCGAAGCAGCCCCTTATCCAATAAGGCTCTTTAATGATACCAGAGTAGTATAAACGATCCTTTTTGGGTGGTCGAAGTAGTCCCTTATTCAATGAGGTTCTTAGATGATACTAAAGCAGTATCTTGATCAAAACTCGAGATTCTTCGGGTGGTCGAAGCAGTACCTTATCCATTAAGGCTCTTCGATGATACCAAAGCAGTATCTCTGAAAACTTTGAGATTCTTCGGGTGGTCGAAGCAGTACCTTATCCATTAAGGCTCTTCGATGATACCAAAGCAGTATCTTGATCAAAACTCGAGATTCTTCGGGTGGTCGAAGCACTACCTTATCCATTAAGGCTCTTCGATGATACCAAAGCAGTATCTCTGAAAAATTTGAGATTCTTCGGGTGGTCGAAGCAGTACCTTATCCATTAAGGCTCTTCGATGATACCAAAGCAGTATCTCTGAAAACTTTGAGATTCTTCGGGTGGTCGAAGCAGTACCTTATCCAATAAGGCTCTTTAGTGATACCAGAGTAGTATAAATGATCCTCTTTGGGTGGTCGAAGCAGTCCCTTATTCAATGAGGTTCTTCGATGATACCAAAGCAGTATCTTGATCAAAACTCGAGATTCTTTGGGTGGTCGAAGCAGTACCTTATCCATTAAGGCTCTTCGATGATGCCAAAGCAGTATCTCTAAAAACTTTGAGATTCTTCGGGTGGTCGAAGCAGTACCTTATCCATTAAGGCTCTTCGATGATACCAAAGCAGTATCTTGATCAAAACTCGAGATTCTTCGGGTGGTCGAAGCAGTACCTTATCCATTAAGGCTCTTCGATGATACCAAAGCAGTATCTCTGAAAACTTTGAGATTCTTCGGGTGGTCGAAGCAGTACCTTATCCATTAAGGCTCTTCGATGATACCAAAGCAGTATCTTGATCAAAACTCGAGATTCTTCGGGTGGTCGAAGCAGTACCTTATCCATTAAGGCTCTTCGATGATACCAAAGCAGTATCTCTGAAAACTTTGAGATTCTTCGGGTGGTCGAAGCAGTACCTTATCCATTAAGGCTCTTCGATGATACCAAAGCAGTATCTTGATCAAAACTCGAGATTCTTCGGGTGGTCGAAGCAGTACCTTATCCATTAAGGCTCTTCGATGATACAAAAGCAGTATCTCTGAAAACTTTGAGATTCTTCGGGTGGTCGAAGCAGTACCTTATCCATTAAGGCTCTTCGATGATACCAAAGCAGTATCTCTGAAAAAGTTGAGATTCTTCGGGTGGTCGAAGCAGTACCTTATCCATTAAAGCTCTTCGATGATACCAAAGCAGTATCTTGATCAAAACTCGAGATTCTTCAGGTGGTCGAAGCAGTACCTTATCCATTAAAGCTCTTCGACGATACCAAAGCAGTATCTCTGAAAACTTTGAGATTCTTCGGGTGGTCAAAGCAGTACCTTATCCAATAAGGTTCTTCGATGATACCAAAGCAGTATCTCTGAAAAATTTGAGATTCTTTGGGTGGTCGAAGCAGTACCTTATCCATTAAGGCTCTTCGATGATACCAAAGCAGTATCTCTGAAAAAAACTTACTGAGGAATAATTGAGCTAAAATTCCTATTAGAGGAACAGCGTTGTCCAAACTCTGCAGGGGAGAAATCTTCTATAAACTCTCTAAAATAACCTCTGCTTGGAGAGCTACCAGAGCAATAGTTGCTGAGGAATAGTCATCATCAACTGCATGGTTGAAGAATGACTTGCTGGGGAGTAGAATTCCCTGAACTCGTGGTGTGCCAGGGGTCTTAACTCCTTTCAGAGTCATACTGCCAACTTCACTGGAGGACTGACCAAGATACTTTGCGAATTGATCCTGGATCCTGCTACATTACTATGTAATGCAATGTTTTATGATGCCCAAACATGAAAATAAGATGTAACTGCTAGAGAGTGCACGATGCGAATGCAAATGATGTGTTAATGCTTGGTCCGATTATGATATGAGGTTGTATGTCGTGCTTATGATAATGCAGCGACCAGGTATGTCGGGGATAAAATCCTGTCGGGGACATCACCGGGGACTGGATTCGGTAGTTGCCAAATGGTTTGGACTTTGGTTATTGAGGATGCCAACGAGGGTGGACTTTTAGGGTGAATTTAAGGTGCTAATTGGAGTGGCTTTTTGATGTTGCCAATAAAAGATTGGGATTTCTGCGGGATAGTGAGAGGATTAGACTACTCGACGTCCCAGATTTAGATACTCCATGACGACCGGGGGAATTGATTGCCCCAGTTTAGCCCTTGAACTCGATGTTGGAGGGAATCACATCATATAAACCCTTTAGAAAGGCAAAGCTTTTCATGATGACAAGCTTGGGCAGCTGACGACTAATTCAATGCTTCTACCTGTTGATATCTTTCTTGGAGACCATCTGTTTTTCCCAATATCTTCGAACATCAAATCAAATTCTATACCTTGTCAAAAGTTATATTTTATTTTTTAGCTGAAGTTTCGAACACAAATTATCAAAATAAAATTAATTTGCAAACAATCAGATAAAGTAAAGAGTGAGCACAATTTAATTGAGAAATCTCTCTTTATATTGATTTGAACCTTGAATGGGTAAATATACAAAGATGTAATCCCTTAATGAGGTGATTACAGTGCAAGAAAAACATAATGGCAAAAACTAAAGTTCCTTTGAGTTTTGACACTGCTATAGTCCCTATGACTTTGGAAGTCTTCACCACCTTGCTTTCATAGAAAAATGGTCGGATCAATCATGTCTCTTGATAATATACTAGGGTTAAGTGATCATGCATAGTGGATACTTTGCCTTGGAATTTTGCCCCTAACTTTTGCCTGGATCGCCCTTTCGGGTTTTCAATCCACCGGGACGCCCTTTTTTGCCTGAGCCGCCCTTTCGGGTTTTCAACTCAGCGGGCCTATTCTTATTTTATCCCTAATTTTTGCCTGAACCGCCCTTTCGGGTTTTTGGTTCACCGGGATAGCCAATTTTGCCTAAATCGCCCTTTCAGGTTTTCGACTTAGCGGCTCTACTATTCCACTTTTTTAGGCAAAGTATCGTTTGACCAAATCTACATTCACTGGATAAGGTAACTCCTCCCCATCCATGGTTGCGAGCTTTAGGGCACCCCCAGAGAATGCTTCTGTTACCACATATGGGCCTTCATAGTTTGGCGTCCATTTGCCCCTAGATTCATTATACATAGCCATGATCCTCTTGAGTACTAAGTCTCCTTGTGTGAATGTCATGGGATGCACTCTTTTGTCGAAGGCTCTCTTCATTCTTCTCTGATAAAGCTGGCCGTGGCATATGGCTGTCAAGCGCTTTTCCTCAATGAGATTAAGTTCTTCAAACCTTGTCTTTACCCATTCGGCTTCATCAAGTTTAGCTTCCATTAAAACCCTCAGCGAAGGGATTTCGACCTCTATTGGGAGAACTGCCTCCATGCCATAAACCAACGAGTAGGGAGTTGCCCCTGTTGAAGTTCGTACTGAAGTGCGGTAGCCGTGTAGTGCAAAGGGTAACATCTCGTGCCAATCTTTGTACGTGACCACCATCTTCTGGATGATTTTTTTGATATTTTTATTGGCTGATTCTACGGCTCCATTCATTTTGGGTCTATATGGTGTCGAGTTATGGTGTTCTATTTTAAAACTGGCGCACAACTCGTCCATCATTTTGTTGTTGAGATTCGACCCATTGTCGGTGATGATGTAGTTAGGCACTCCATATCTGCATATAATGTTGTGTTTCAAGAAGCGAGTGACTACTTGCTTAGTAACGTTGGTATATGAAGCAGCTTCAACCCACTTGGTGAAATAGTCTATGGCCACAAGTATGAAGCGATGTCCGTTTGAAGCCTTTGGTTCAATCATCCCAATCATATCTATTCCCCACATGGAGAAGGGCCATGGTGAGGTTAATAAGTTCAATGGAGTAGTGGGTACATGAATCTTATCAGAGTATATTTGGCACTTATGACAAGTTCGGGCATGATGATAAAAATCTGCTTCCATGGTAAGCCAATAATAGCCCGCTCTCAATATTTTCTTTGCCATGGTATGTCCATTCGCATGAGTTCCAAAGCAGCCCTCATGAATGTCTTTTAGAATCTGTTCAGCTTCACGTTTCTCCACACATATAAGCAAAACAGTGTCATAGTTGCGCTTGTATAATACATTTCCGTTGAGGAAGAAGTTGGATGCCAATCTTCGCAAAGTTCTTTTGTCGATACCCAGGGCTCCTTCAGGATATTCGTGCTTTTCAAGATATCGCTTTATATCATAAAACCACGACTTTTCATCTGCGTCTTTATCAGCAGTCAGGCAATGCGCGGGCTCTTCAAAGCGTCGTAAATCAATAGATGGTCTGTGATTAGGCCATATCAACTTGTACATGGATGCCAGAGTTGCCAAAGCGTCAGCCATTTGATTCTCTTCTCGAGGTATGTGAGCAAAAGTGATATCATCGAATCGGGGAAGCAGTTTGGCCACATAATCCCGGTATGGAATTAAATTTTCATGCTTTGTATCCCAATCGCCTCTTATCTGGTAAATTACCAGAGCAGAATCTCCAAACACATCGAGAGTTTTGATTCTCAAGTCAATGGCTTCTTCTAGCCCTAGTATACGCGCCTCGTACTCAGCCATATTGTTAGTGAACGGGAAACAAAGTTTGGCCGTAAACGGCAAGTGAAAATTTTTGGGAGATGTAATCACTGCCCCAATTTCGTGTCCATAAGAGTTAGAAGCACCATCGAACATAAGAGTGCATCGCTCTCCTGGTTCTGGCCCTTAATCTTGCCCTGGCTCCTCGTAATCTTTTGCCATCATGATATCCTCGTCTGGAAAGTCGAATCTCAACGGCTGATAATCTTCCACGGGTTGGTGGGCCAAATGGTCTGCTAGCACACTGCCTTTGATAGACTTCTGAGTGATATAATGGATGTCGTATTCAGACAAGAGCATTTGCCATCGGGCTATCCTACCGGTAAGAGCAGGTTTCTCAAAGATGTACTTGATTGGATCCATCTTAGAGATTAAGTATGTGGTGTGTGTCAGCATATATTGTCTGAGGCGTCCAGCAGCCCATGCAAGTGCACAACAAGTTTTCTCAAGCAAAGAGTATCTAGTCTCACAGTCGTTAAACTTTTTGCTGAGATAGTATATAGCATGCTTTTTCTTGCATGAATCATCTTGTTGTCCTAATACGCAACCCATGGATTCTTCTAGCACAGTTAAGTACATAATGAGCGGCCTTCCAGGAACTGGTGGTATCAAGATCGGTGGTTCTTGTAAATATTCTTTGATTGCATCAAATGCCCCTTGGCATTCATCATTCCACACAACCGGATGATCTTTCCTGAGTAACTTAAAAATTGGCTTGCAAGTGGCTGTGAGATGTGAAATAAATCTTGCGATATAATTCAACCTCCCTAGAAATCCACGCACCTCCTTTTCGGTTCTTGGTGCAGGCATATCCTGAATCGCCCTTACTTTATCAGGATCTACCTCAATTCCTTTCTGGCTTACGATAAAGCCCAATAACTTTCTAGACCGCACCCCGAACGTACATTTGTTGGGATTAAGTCTCAACTTGAACTTTCTCAGTCTGGCGAACAACTTTTCCAAATTAACCAAATGTTCATCTTCAGTCTGGGACTTAGCAATCATGTCGTCAACATACACTTCGATCTCTTTATGAATCATATCATGAAAGAGTGTTACCATTGCACGTTGGTATGTTGCCCCAGCGTTCTTCAACCCAAATGGCATTACCTTGTAATAGAATGTGCCCCTTGGTGTAATGAACGTGGTCTTTTCCATGTCATCTGGATCCATCTTAATTTGATTATAACCAGAGAATCCATCCATGAAGGAAAAAACGGAGAATTGAGCCGTATTATCTACCAACACATCAATATGAGGCAATGGAAAATCATCTTTAGGACTTGCTCTGTTTAAGTCACGGTAATCCATACACATACGGACCTTTCCATCCTTCTTCGGCACGGGAACGATATTTGCAACCCATTGCGGATATTTGGCCACTGCTAAAAACCCTGCATCGAATTGTTTTCGGACTTCATCACGGATTTTCAGAGCCATATCAGGACGGGTTCTTCTCGACTTCTGCTTGACGGCATAACACTCTTCTTTGAGTGGCAACTTGTGTACAACGATGTTCGTATCTAGACCAGGCATGTCCTGATACGACCATGCGAATACATCAGCATACTCTCGAAGGAGCCCTACCAACTTTACCTTGACAATATCCTGAAGAGACGCGCCAACCCTTATCTCCCTTTTATTTTCTTCTGAACCTAGGTTGATAATCTCGACATCCTCTTTATGCGGCATAATGACCTTCTCTTCTTGCTGCAGCAACCTAGACAATTCGTTGGGGAGCTCATCCTCGTCTTCCTCATCCGCTCGGTATATTGGACAATCAAAATCATAAAGGCCTATAGCAGCGTCGATATCAAGGACCTCGGTAGTGTCTCTGCATGTTTATGATTTATGCAGCTTATTTAGGAAAGTGAGTGCGCGAAAGAAATGCCATTAATTATGAAAAAGTAGAAAAGAAAATGAGCAAAAATTGAATGCAAATCAAAATTTATTCATGTTAAACATGTTTCGAAACATCAGGGGGGCCCGATACAAAGCTCCACTACGCCTTGGGCAGAGCGTAGGGTTTTGAAAATCAATTAAAACTTTACTTTTGAAGAGGGAAGAATTGAGGTATTTCGATGGTCTTCCAGTTCTTTAATTCTTCACCAGGTTCAGCCTGTCGGATCCAGCTTGCGGAGGCTTCCTTGTCATCAACCCCATCTTCAATTACCATGGCGGAGGTATGATCGAAGATATGCCCAGCGCTCTTGAAAACTTCTGCTACAGGAGGAATCTGCTTCTTGCCATATGCAATTGTCACAGTGTTGGATGAAGGATGGTATCCTAGCCCAAATTTGTCGAACTTTTCAGCCACTTCCACCATTTTGCCCCAGCCTTGGGCGTTCCCTTCGTCTACAACCATCTTAGCCTCTTCATAAGAGGCCATTGCTGATCTTGAACTCTGACTATCTGAAATTCGCTGCACCACTAATGTATTCACCATTTCAAAAGATTGAAAAGGCGTTTCCACCATTTCCCCTTCAACTTCAATGTACCTGAAGGACGTCAAGTGGCTTACCAAGATATCCTCCTCTCATCCAATCTGAACCACCTTGTCATTACTGACAAATTTTAGCTTTTGGTGAAGGGTGGAGGTAACAGCTCCTGCATAGTGGATCAAAGGTCTCCCTAATAGACAGTTGTACCCGGGATAAATATCCATTACTTGGAAAGTAATGGTGAAGACGGTTGGTCTGATTTTTATTGGCAAGTCCACATCGCCAATCACAGCACGCCTAGAACCATCAAAAGCTTTGACTACCAGAGCACTCGACTTCATGCTAACTCCTTTTACTGGCATTCTCTCCAGGGTGATCTTGGGAAGCACATTCAAAGAAGAACCTGTATCCAATAAGACTCGGGATATCAATGTGTCTTGACACTTGATAGAAATATGAAGAGCTTTATTGTGGTTTCTCTTCTCTGCAGTCAGGTCATCATCATTAAACCCAAGAAAGTTTCCGGTTGTTACGCTAGCTATCACATCATCGAACTGGGCTACGGTGATGTCTTTAGCAATATGCGCAACACTCAACACCTTCATTAAAGATAACCTGTGGGCCTCTGAACTAAGTAACAACGAGAGCATGGAAATTCTGGCAGGAGTCTGGTTTAGTTGATCAATCACTTTATAGTCACTTTTTTTGATGATCTTCAAAAACTCCTCAGCTTCCTTTGGCGTAACCGCTGCCTTTGATGATGATACCTCAACAGGTGGCTCAACACTTGGCAGTTAATTATAGCTTTTTCTTTATTTCTAGCTGGCACTTCCACTGGTTTGGCGGCAAATAAACGACCGCTACGGGTCATCCCACTAGGCCCAACAACTGCATCGCATTTGGCAGCGTCATACTCAATCACTAGTCTCTCTGGCCTCTGTTTAAAAACTTTGGGCTCAGATTCATTGACAGAATACTCTATTACCACCGGAGCTGGTCGTGCTGCTTTTTGTCTATTAACATCACCTTCATCATATTGCATAATCACGGGTGCTGGTCGGGCGGGCCTCTGTTGAAAGGCTTCCGAAGGATCATATTGCAAGACTACTGGCGTCGGTCGAAGTCGCCTTGTCGGATAAGCACTTGTTTCATCATACTGGATATCAATAGCAGACACGTTCGAATCTCTCTGTTCTATTTGTATTATCCCATGTTTTATGAACCTTTGTAAATGTCTCTTCACCACTTCGTCAGTCAAATTCTCCACTTCTTTTTGGGGAATCATTCCACTTCTCTTCAATTGTTCTCCAATAACGGCCATCGGAGTACGGACATCTTCAACATTTGTAATTAGTCTCAAACCACTACTCTCTTCCACAGCATTGACAGAAGGACCTCCATGTTTAGGTAACGGATCCTTCGTAATATTGGAACCTCTAGGTGTAAAAATGAGATCTTTGGACTCTATCAAGTCTTGCACCCTGTTCTGAAATGCATAGCAGTTGTCTATGGAGTGTCCAGGGGCTCCCTTATGGAACTCACAATGAGCATTGGCATCGTACCCAGGAGGATATGGAAAGATTGTCGGACGTAAATCTCGCAATGTTAAGTGTCCACTCTGATTTAGCTGAGCAAAAATCTGTCCATATGACATAGGCAACGGGTCAAGTTGTCTTCTTGGCTGTCTCGGCCTCTGCTGTCTCTGAGCTGGAGCATTATGATATTGCGGTGGAGGAACTCTCTGATAATTCTGTTGTTGGGTTGGCTGTTGATAAGGAGCTTGGACTACTGCAGCTACTTGTGGATATTGAATGTCCACTGGAGCTCTAACTCCTCGCCCTCTCATCACGACATTAGTTTCATCTTCCCTTTTCTTCACAAAAGGCTTTCTTCCTCCATTCATTGGGACTGCAGCCTTGTTCTTTTTCAAAGTGCTCTCGATTCTTTCACCTACTGACACCACTTCGGCAAAGTTAGGGAAACTGGACCTAAGCATGCGATCCAAGTACTGAGGTTGTAAAGTTCCCATAAACATGTCAGTTAACTCCTTAGTCAACAATGGTGGTTGAACACGGGCAGCCAACTCCCTCCACCTCTGGGCATACTCTTTAAATGACTCATTGTTACGTTGAGTCATATTTTGCAGCTGCGTGCGATTTGGTGCCAAATCAGTATTATACTGATAATGTTGTGAAAATGAATCTGCTAGATCTCTCCACGTACCGATTTGTCCTTTCTCTAACTGCATATACCATTCCAATGATGCCCCACTGAGGCTATCTTGGAAGTAATGTATTAAGATCAAATCGTTATCAATGTGAGCCGCCATCTTGCGACAGTACGCTCTCAGATGGGTTTTGGGGCAGCTGACCCCCTTGTATTTCTCAAAGTCTGGGACTTTGAATTTCTTTGGTATCACCAATTCCGGAACTAGGCACATGTCAACAGCATCCAACCCTGGAGTCTTTTTGATTTCCAATGACTTAATTTTCTCTTCAACAGTTCGTAGTCTATCTGCAGCAAGGTCATTAGTAACCCCCATATTATGTTGAGGAGGAGGTGGTGGAGGTTGGTAGAAAGCATCATATTGTTCGTCCATGTCTGCTTCAGAACCCTGGCGCACGGATGTGGAACGGTCGACAAGGTCTACGTGGGGGGTTTTAACAATCCCGGAAGTTCCTATATTGTCGGCCGCCTTCTTGGCATCAGCAAAAGTCTCAGCATTGTTTTCTTTTTGGGCTAACGTCAGCATCGTCTCCAGTAGCTGGTCCATCTTCATCTTGAGAGCATCGATGTCACCTCTCGTGGTGTTCTGAGTCTCTTCCATTTGTTCAAGCGTCATTTGAAAGTTGTGCCTGGTCTCGTAGCGATGTCGAATAGTCAGCTTTCAAATTCTGAAGGTATGAAGGAAAAGTCCGATGAGTTGTACTGTCGGGTGAAGGTGCAAAATGCTTATGTTTATGCTTATGATCATGATTGCGTTTTTTTTGTTTTTTTTAGGGAAGCATTTATACCAACGGTTATTTATCCATCATTCAAATAGCAAAAGAACAAATAAATTAAAAAGACTACTCCTCATTCATTCAAATTGTTCCAACATAAATAGAGTACAATCCATCCAGGAATATAAATTTGCGAAAAATAATAGAAAAACAAAGAAAAAATTCAAGCTTCATTTCTTCTTGCTTCGCGCTCCTTGAGCTCTTCCTTGAATCTTTCCAACATTTCCTTGCACACACATATGAACTCATAAATAGCCGGAGCGGTAGAGTCGTCTATGGCTTCCATAGCATCTCTATGTTTCCATATCAAATCTTTGGCCAACCAGTTACAAAATTCCACCAACCCATTTAGCTTGTTGCGGTATGCGTCTCGGTTATCCTTCATGATGTGAATGGATTGCTCATATGCCGCAACATCACGAGCTAACTGGTCTCTTGCAGCAGACCAAATTGCTTGGTCTTCCTTGATAGCTCCTATCTGATTCTCCTGATGCTTAATAAACTTCTTGAGCCCATCCATGTCAACGCATATCTTATGCCAGTCTTCCGGTTTAACCCAAGATGAGATTAGGGCTTCTTCCTTGAGTTGAAATTCTCTATCTTCGTCAGCTCTTGATTGACGTAGTGCAGCACCAAGTGTCTTGATTTCAGCTCATAATGTCTCCCTGATCTCCTTATTCTGTTTAGTGGCTAGAAAATACCACTGTTCATTCTCTCGCCATTTTCTATGAGCGTGCTCCAGCTGCTCTTTGAGGGATTCTAAACAACTGTCAGCTTGGTTGATACATACTTTGGTCATTTTCCTTTTACCCTTTTCTTCATTAATCTTGTTTCCCATCTCTTCAATTCGCTTATCCTTTCTCTCGATCTCATACCTCATGTGATTCTTTTCATTAGTCACGTTTTGAAGCTTGACTTGTAAATCTTCGTTTTCTTTCCCTAGCTGGGCTATCTTGGCTCTCATCTCTTCCACTTCTTCGACTGATACGGGTACGGGCTGCGGAGTGGTGAGTTTAGGAGGTGCCTCAATAGAAAAGGGGAGCTTAACTATTTTGACCCTCTCTAGAACCCATTGCCGAAAAGGCATCCTGGTCACACCATCCCTTCTTCTCAAATCTGATCCTTTAGTATGAACTCTCTGCCAAGATCGTACAATCTGACAGAGAAGTGAAGGATCCTTGGCACCTCTCTCATGGAGGATCATTTCTTCTAGTTCTTTGTCTTCAGGCTTCCCTAACGTTGGGTACTCAAATTGTCGTATGGCTAGTATAGGGTTATAGCTTATAAAACCTTTTGATCCGATCAACGGTACGTTGCAAAAACTACCACAGCTCATGATGATTTCACTTACTTCCAACTTGTTCGGGTACCAGGTGATGTTCTTTTCAGAGATAGATACTAGAAATTGAGCCCATTCCCCACTGTTCAAAGTAGGGACGGTGGCGTGACGTTTGAGTATGTGAGAAGTGAGCCATTTGTAGAGAATAGGGAGACAAAATGTCAACACTGAACCTTTTCTTTCATGGCGAAGGTGTAAAGTGTAGAAAACATCAGCCAAGAGAGGGTGTGCCGGGCTTTGCTCCTTTTTCCAAACGGCCCAAAATACGCTGACAGCTGCAGAATCAACGAAATCTTCGAAAGTGGGAAACAATACTAGCCCATAGATGAGGAGAGCCAATACATTCACCAAAGCATCCCATTGTTTGTTCTTTAACATCTTAATTGCTTCTTTCTCTAGTACAATGCTTCTAAAGCCAAAGAAATCTTCTCTTTTCTTCCAACCAGCTTTGGCTATTGAAATCAACATTTTGAGAGCATCGGCCAATTCTTCCACTTCTGGAGTCTGTCCTATCATAGTATAAGGTGCCCTACCCTTGACCGAGAAACCTAGGAACCCCACAAACTCTTCAATAGCAGGTGTTAAGTAGAAATCTTGAAATAAGAAGCTTCTCATTTGCGGATCATAAAATTGTGCCAAAGCCGTAATAACAGGGACCTGTACTTCAATCATTAGCAGATCGGTCACCTGGCCAAACCTTCCTATCAGAGTCTTCTTGAAGATGGTAGGCATTTCTTTCAAACAGTTTATGACCACACTAACATCAGGTTTGAGTGCCTTAAGCTGAATAGTCTTTCTCTTTTCTGAACTTGCGGCCATTTTGTGAATGTATTTCAACCTGTTAATATAAATGCTTCCCTGAAAATAAAAACTAGTGTAAGTTATGATGCATATGTAAATGATCATGAATGCAACAGTGCGGGATCCAGGCTATCACAAGTATCTCCCACCCTCCTAATAGGTATAAAGATAGTTTTAGATTCTTTACCCAAAATGACCCACTCACGGGATAGTTTCTACGTTGACGGACGGGGTTCTCAAGGTCATAGATACCAATGATACCACCGTCACGCAACAGGCGAGCTGCATTGCGACGGTAATACCAAAGAATCTCTCTCGAGAGGAGTCTTCACGTCAGGCCCACGAGAAGCGAGTCCTTGGGGACCAACACTACACGACTACCAATATAGAAATTGGTTCTAAGAGAGGTTCCCAGAGTCATGGACCCTTCATGAATCAAATCGTGCAACAGGCTAGCTGCGTTACGATAAGATCTACGAAAAGGTCTATTCTGGAGGAGCTTTCATGCTAGGCACACAAGGAGCGAATCCTCGGGGACTAACATTACTCGACTACCGATTCTAAACTATATTTTCTCTCTTCTTTTTCCAAAGCTCGGGTGTAGAGCTTTACTTGTGATATTTTCCCGGAATCCAACAAGCAAATGTAATACATAATAGAAAGAGAAAGTAATAAATAAACAACAGGAGAACATAAGCACGAAGAAAAAACATAAGCACACAGAAAACAGTTAAGAAAAGGTCAACACTCTCAAATCGAGTCAATTTAGGCTTGACTCTCTCTTGCATAGGGCAATGTGGTGTCCCCAGCAGAGTCGTCATCTGTCGTACCTCGAAAAATACGATCCTCGCGATGGACCCGGAAAATACGTTCGAAACAGAGTCGCCACCGAACTTTATTCATTCCCATGCAGGAATAGAAAAATATCGATAAAACCTTTAAAGAGATAAGAACATGGTCATCGCAACCAATATTCTAGGTTCGGGAGTCGATTACATGAGGGGTAGGTATTAGCACCCCTCATGTCCGTTGTACTCAACGGGAACCTCTTGATCGATTCGAGAGTAAAGTTATCTACGCTTGTTTGTTTTCTTCTAAAGTTTCTCCTAAAAGGGTAAATAGGGGGTTTTAAGATAGCGTGCTTGCCAAGGATTGGGGCCCTTGTGCCTACGTATCTTCACTTGTAAGAAGTGGAAAATCAGAGCATTCGTAGTTCGTGGGACTACGGGTAAAAAAGGGGGATTGTGCTTGCCAAGATCATCGCAATCTTGTGCCTACGTATCTTACATTTAGAAGAGAATGAAGAATCAGAGCAGTCGTAGTTCGGCTAACTACGGTAAAAGGTTTGGGAAACGAACGAGTGTTTAGGTCGCATTCTAGCTGCTAAACGTTGGCTTGTTTGCTCGCTAGGGGAGGCTGAAGCACTAGTTTGTTATGCGTGGAAGAAGGGACTAAACAATGTTCTTTAGGAAAAGGTGTTTGGATTGGAAATCACACGAGGGCGAGGAATTTGTGTTTATCGTATTGGATAGATTTGAATAGGTTTAAGGTTTCAATTGCACGGGGGCAAGAAATAGGTGTTTGGTTAGGTAATTTGATGGAGAATGACGATTATTCGATAAACGAGACGTCAACCTCGCAATCAATTAATCGAGATATTATTGGAATGCTAGATCCCAACAACACCTTTTTCATTCAAATAATTACGAAATATGTTTGAGAAAGTTTCAATCGCACGAGGGCAAGAGAAGAGAGTTGGATTGAATATTTTAAGGGAGAATGACGGCTACTCGATAAATGAGACGTTAGCCTCGCAATCAATTAATCGGGATATTATTGGAATGCTAGATCCCAACAACACCTTCTTCATTCAATTAATTATGAAATTGTATTTGAATGGACAATGACGATATTTGTCCCAATATTTAGGGCATATATTTTGTAAACGAAAGGTCGAGTGAACCACAACCTAAAGCGTACGCCCCAAGAGTGGTTACTCGAGAATTCAAGGAATGCGAGACTCCAAGAACTCCATTCTTTCGTAATTTTAATTAAGAAAATAATTTGGATTTTACGTATGGTTTTAGAGACATACTGGGGTTTAGACTCGACCATATGAAGGTGAGGAACGAGGTTAGATGGTTTGAAAATTTAGGAGGAATGACAACTATTCGATAAGCGAGACGTCGGCCTCGTAATCAACTAGTCGGAATATCGTTGGAATGCTAGATCTCAACGACATCTTTTTCATTTCGTTAATTACGAAATATGTTTGTTGGACAGTGAAAGTACTTGTCCAAATAATTATGGGAAATATTTTAGAAACGAAAGTTCGAACGACACACCATTCAAGGCGTACGCCTCAATAGTAGTCACTCTCGAATCCGAGGAATGCGCGACTCCAAGAATTTGATACTTTCATAATTTAGTTTAAGAAAATAATTTGGATTTGATGTAGGTGGGTTAAAATAGGGTAGGTCTATGGCTAGGATTAGGATTTGCCTACTTTGAAAAGCTTAAACAAGGTTGGGGTGTTTTAGAGATGAAAGACGAAACGACCACAACTCGAGACGTACACCTCGAGAGCGGTCGCTTAAGGATCCAAGAAGTGCAAGACTCCAAGGATCCACCACTTTCATATGAATTCAAAAAAGGAATTTTATTTATTCTAATATAAAAATAAGATATTTGAAATGAGATAATTAATAATTAATCAAGATTAGAAAATTTGTCTTTAATGAATAGTCAACATTAAATAATTTAGTGGTCTAATTAGTATAAAATTAATTTATTATTTAACTAATAATACTCATAATCTAAAAACAATATAAGAATTAATCACTAAATTACTTTAATAAAACTAAACTAAATTGAAATGCCTTCTTAATGGGCCCCAAATACCACATGCTACGGATTCCTACGACTGGCCCGAGAAAACACGTTCAAAATTTCTATATCCTAATCCTTTGGAAGCTTAAACGTTAGTAGACAAAAGGGTTATTTTGAAATGTTAATAACTGTGCCTTGGAAAGACATATGGCCAATGATGATACTTGCCACCTTATCCAAATATCATTAATTTAGTTAAATACATATCTAAACTTAATTAGGCGAATCTCACGAAAACACCTTCCCCAAACTCAACCTTCTCTCTCCAAGACTCATCTAATTTTCTCTTGGCTAAACTTCGTTCCCTCAAACTCACCGTAAACGTCCTCTCTTCTTCTGAACCTTCCTTTCTCTAACCCTGATTCCCAAATCCCTAAACCTAACTCCTACCAATTAATCTCCCTTCCAAAGCTCTGATTCGAACAAATGATACATACACGAAGGCGAAACGTTTTCTAACCCTGATTTTATTACCATCTCTACAACCGCAACGAATTTCTAGGTTGAGATTATACTTAGTTTCATGAGCTCCAAAATCAGCGCTTTAAATTAACTGAGGCACTCGATTAACCACGTTACTAACAACAAGAAGTCGAAATAATGAATGGAAATGGAAAGAGCATGCATCACAGAGGTTTAGCGACAGAGTTTTGTTCCCAACTGACCTGAAGGTATAATTTCTAGGTACTCTTTGTTCGCGTGTTTGCGTCTCCTCCTTCCTCTTCCTTATCTGTGTCCTGCTTGCTCTTGTCTCTGGATTTGGGTGATGCGGCTAAGTTCAAATTGGCTAGAGCTTCAATGTGAAGCTATATCGACCTTTAGAAAGAACTCTGGAGTGATTTTAGGTTTTTGTGAATTGAATTTCGTAGCTAGGTTTTTTTCTTGTCTCTGTCGCCTCCTCATGAATGAAGGGAGAGTCTATTTAAAGGCCCAAATTTAGGGTTTGTCTAGGGTTGGCATCTCCATTTTTTGCAAGTCCTGTAATCTCTTTCGTAGATGCTCACAATGCCTTGCCATATCAGTGAAATTATTATGTTGTACTTGCTGCTATATTCTAATTTTGTGTTTTTTTTGTTATCTTGTGATATTTGAAAATAGTGGTCCCACTGGTCTGATTTTCTTCCTTTTTCTTACCACAACACATATGTTTTGAATGACTTCTGATACATTTTTCATGTTCATTTTGGTGCAGTGTGTTTGTTCATATGAGACTTAGTTATGCAGGTCAACAGAGAAAAAGAAAAAAAAGAAACAGTTCATTTCTCCGGATATACTTGAACATCAACATATTGGCACCACTCTTGAAAGGCTTGATATGCCTCCTTCCCCTCACCTTGGAGCTCAAGAACAGGCCTAATCCTTATAGTTTAGGTGGTGAGCAAAGACAGGTCTAAGCAATAACCGCTAATGAAGGTTGACATATAGGACCGTTATGTGATGGTTGTGCATTACGCAAACAACAAATGCTATCAGATGCTATAAGAAGGGATTGTAAATGATGGCGCTCGGCAAATGGCATATAATTTGAAAGAAGAGTCATTGCATGAACCCTTATCTATTTGGAACAAAGTCAGTGCGAATTCCAAATGTTTAACTGCTATGATATGTTGTTCAGGTTCTGCTTGTCTGATGATGATGGTTCCAACAGCATTCAATAGCTGGAGTAAGTTCAGGTATGAGGACCTCTATGTTGCTTGTTTAACATTTTTGCTTGTGTTGGTATCAATACTTGTGATTAAATCTAATGTTATTCCGGTTTTGATTCAACACTGCAGGATATGTTTTGCCTTTTATTGACGGCGTTGAGATTTTGATATGGAATACCAGGTTCCCTTATTTCATAAGGACCACGAGGGTATGCTTGACCTTGATTTCTCATCATAAGTCGTTCGTCTCTAAATGCAGAATTTAGAGCTGCCAGTTTTCTAGTAATCTCAGCAGGTGTGTCTTAAGACAAATCTGCCTTGGCTGAATTTCCAACAGATAAAAAAAGGTTTGCAGAGGGTCGCTAACAGAAACCAAGCTACCTTTTTCAGGGAGGCGAAAATCGTGAGATCGATTGAAACCACTAGCCTTGGAAATCCCACTTTGAAGTAGCGATGAATTAACATCTCCATGAGAATCTCCATACCCTAACCATTGCTCTTCCAATCTATTTGATTTGGGTTGATGAGTTTTTTCGCAGGAAAGGCACCACCACTTCCATGTCTGTTCAGTGTAAGCTCGCCGGTAGGAGGATTGACATTGCCTGAGGTAGGGAAAGGAAACAACTGAGACTCTGAAAAAGTCAGCACCTACAGATCCAATTGAACTTCTTTGAACAGAAAGGGGTGCTCCAACTGATTGCAGCTCCTTCATAAAAGCTAATCCAAAAAGTGTTTCCGGCGTCAATGTTTTTTTTTGATGAATTAGAAGCATCTGCATTTACTTTCTCTGGATTATCAAGAAATTTTCCAGTAGTTTCCCTTTCAGTGTTGTGCACCGTATCAGTAGAATGTAATCAGACGATAGTTCCACATCTTTATGTAAGGGTCCTTTCTGTAACAAAGAAAGAAGGTGCTCGGCTGCATGACCATCAATTGAATTGGACTGCCCAGCCTTTGTACCAAAATCTTCGTCCTGCAAGCGCGGCTGAGATGACAAACCATTTTCATTAACTTGTGATAGAATTGACTGTTCAAGATCTTCACATGTAAGAACTGCAGGTAAAATTTCAGGTACATCGCTCTTGTAAGATAGCTCAGAGTTACTAATAGCGGTATGGGTTACATATGTTGGTATGCCCTCACCAACGGGTTCAAGATTTTGGAAATTAAAATTTGGTGCAACATGATGGGTTTTCTCTACATTGGAAACCTGTAGCTCACCCTTTTCACCGCCAACAATAAGCGAGAGCAGGTCATTTGGCTTAGGTGTCAAATCATCCGCAGACGAAACTCCAAGTGTGCATAGGTCTTGTACAAACTTTGGAAATACAACATCAGTAGGGTATTTGACTAACTTTTCTCACATTCTCTTCATTAACTGCTATTTCCTCTACTTTATGTGTTGCTGCTTTTACTAACCAATTTCATCTTTTTTTTGTGCATTTCATGAGTTTGGCGCAAGGTACAATCAAGAATAGGCCCGTGGACAACTCGCCATGAATTGCCCGGTTTTGAGAAACTTAAAAATGGCACCTCATGAGCATCATGTATTCTTTTGGCATGGACTTTGCAGTTTGGTGTTTTGCAAATCTTTTATACGTTTGAGTCTGCGAGGAATAGCTTTGGTGTGCTAATTGTTGCTCTTCATGTTGAAATTGTGCAGGACCTTGATATGATAGTGATGAAGCCTGAATGACGAGTTTGTGGAGATGGCAGCATGTTGTATTGATACGTATCGGTCCCATTCTCATTTAGCAGCTGAGGATCTGCTTCATGCGCTGCTGCTGCTGCTTATTTTGATGTCTTTCTGAACTTTGTATCCCATGGGCTATGTGCTCATGATTAGAATGGGTTTTGGGATAGTGGCGGTAATTGCTTAGTTTGTACTAATACCGTCCGAGTTAGCAGTAACATGCACTTTTGAATTTGTAAAATAGCCATTGAATGCAATTATGTCTTATTTGAACATGACTTATTTTTTATTTACCAATTGTGAACGTTTGCCAAAACTTGATCACAAAGTGGTTTCCACTGCTGTTAGTATTCCCAAGGATTCCCACATGATCCATGATTTAATGTAACCCTTTAACTCGTGGCTTGTGCAAACACGGCCCTAAGTCTTTGATCATCTGGTGTGAATTTAATGAGACTTGAATCCATCTTGCAGCATGGTCTAAGAATTCACTGTTCCTCATTCCCTTAGTATCCATTTGAAGTATAATTTAAAACAAATTCGAATATAGTTGAAGATTAACTTGAAGACATTAAACTGATTTTTTTTTAAGATAGCTCATGTCATATGGTTTAGAATCTGCTTGAAGTCTCTTGACCATTTTTCGACTTTTAATGCACAAACTTGAACATAGCCCAATCTTAGACTAGGTTAAACCTAATCTAAAGACAATTCTAATTATGATCAACGTAAATCTTGAACCAATTATGCTAAACATGGCTTGACTTGCGAGCTAAATCTAAGTTTGTCACAAACTGATTTAGAATCCAATTATAACTTGACACTTGCGGGCAAAATCGGCCATGTCTAGCAGCATCATGTGAAGTATCTTGAATTAAGTGCATATCACAGCAAGCAACTTGTTAATGAGGTTTAAACAACCCTTAGAGAATTTTGTAACTAAATTGAAATAGGGTTTAATTTTCTTGAAAACCAACAGTCATGTTACGAGGTAGATCCAATCATGTATTTGACATCGTTGTCCATATCATATATGTCTGATCGTGAGAACGAGGACACACATGAGTTTGAGTATAAGGGGTCGGAGGCGCGCTCTTCCCACAAGGATTCAACATAAAGTGCTAGGGATTATAACTACAATGTGTACACACATGGTCTACTAAAACGTTCATTAAATACCGAAGTAGGACAAATTTGGGATATGACACAAATCATAAAGCAAAATGTTCCGCCGCTATGAAGTAATCTTCACTTCTGCAATTCGAAGAAAAAAAAAGTAAAGAAAAAGAAATATGTTGTCAGTTGGTTCATAGGTTCCTGGTTATGGACTTGGTAGGGCGAATTATGATTCGATCCCCCACAAATTACAAATAGGACTTATAAAGGGGTACGTCAATCGTGCACCAGACCTCATACTAAAAAGGATCAAAATCACTAACCGGCTATTCCACTACGTGCGTGTAAAGGCAAGGGCTTAATGTGATTGCGCTAGAACGAAACTGGGTGAAATTTGATACAATAAACTTTACGCCGAGCTATAGTGGAACGATTAGAACTGGGTTGCATAAGAAGGAGGCCTCTAGGCATGCTTACTGTTTTGTGTCACTACCGTATACGTGTTGTTTTAATCGAATCTCCGACGTCCTAACCAAATGCCTCAAAAGCATTTTGAAAATGCAAAAGGGTGTGCTACGTGTTTGCATTGGTTTATATTTCCGACTATTTGCTTGAGGACAAGCAAGGATTCAAGTGTAGGGGAGTTTGATAACGCGGAAATGTACATTATAATTGCCATATTTTTCATTTGTTAACTGTATGATTTCAACCCGAGTCCCGATTATTCCACAAGTTTGCTAAGTTTTTTTGCAGATATTTCATTCTCACGCTAAAAATAAGCAAGACATAGAAAAGCATGCAAGGAAGGGACAAAAAGGGAGAAAAATCCAGAAAAGAACAGAAAAGCAGGGTTTTGGGAGTGTGACGGTCGTCACAATGCACCACGGTCGTCACGACCATCATTGCCCCAACACGATCGTCACGAGCATATTTTCAGTCATAACGTTCAAAACAGAACGTGCCCACGAAAGGGAGAGATTTTAGGCACAACTGCTCTGAGAATTCTCTCCCTCAACTCATTTTCCTCCGACTTTTCCTTATGCAACCTCAACTATAAAAGGAGGGCAGTTAGACCAAAGAAGGGGAGCTTCACTCTATGTACCGAAGTGCTGCCAAAATTTTGATTGAAGCCATTTTTCATTCTTGTTGTTATTTCTTTTCCTTTTCCTTTAGTTCAAGTACTGTATTTCATTATGCACTTGTATTTAGCCAAAGTAGAATCCTGCCGACATTGTGGAGGACTACTCGAGAATTCAGAATCAGTATGACTTGCAGGTTTTTATTAATTGAATTCCTATTTTAATTCTGTCAGTATGCATGATATACCATTTTACTGTTATTGTTTATTTATGTTTGCATTAAGTATCATATCTAGCTAAACCGCTATTGTCGGTATGTAATCAAATTAGTAGGACGGGATTCGATAATACTCGGTGCGCCTTACCTTTTTACAAACAATTTTCTGGACGTAGTTTTTAATCTAATTTTCTAAATAAACCTTTATCACGAAAGTGAGAAGCTATTTACAACGGTTTTGCCATGAGAGTGGGAAACTTATTAAGGTTCGAGCCGGCACGTGAAAGCATGAGGTTTGAACCGGATAGTAAAAACTAGGCATTGATTTTAAACACAGCGAAAGCGCTTTAAAAGAAATCAGAATTTATTTATTTTCAAAAAGTAATTTTAACCCCGAATGGGACTGCGAGAGCGTACATTCCGCCTTAGAATTATGACCAAAGTCAACAACCAGCGTGAGGCAAAGGTTTTTAAACGAATATTTTCTCCTGAAAAGTGATTGCATAAGCTAAAAAGCACTGGTGACCTGTCGAATCTCCAATAACTAAGGCATTGCATACCGATATCCCTTATCGATATTTTTAAAACTTATAATTTTTATTTCCTTTACAGCCCATAACTTTGCATTTATTTTCCTAAAAACATCTTCCACCTTATATAAACATAGTAACACCCGATAGCACTAGTTTGATTACCGGTCTCTGTGGGATCAATATCTTTATTACTACGCGATAGACTATGCACTTGCAATTAGTTTCGTTAGACTCAGAAAGTCGCGATCAACGGACATGTATATAGAAATATGGATATGAAAAAAACTTGGACTTTATGGATTTTAAAAATGGATATTGAAATGAATTTTATGGATTAAAATTAGATATGAAATTAGTTATGAATGGATCTTGAAAATAAAATGGAAAATGGACTAAAATGAAATATGGATGGGTTTAATGGATTTAAAATCAATTGGATTATTGGATGAATTGGATTGGTTTTTGTAATATGCCTCCACCTTTGAACCACACTCAACAACCTTGACAGTTGCACTTTACCACCAACAATTCTGAATTACATCATAACCTTGAATTCACCTTTAAGTGATCTTGATTTGAACGAAAAACTTGACGAACCCTTAGATCAAATAACGAGAACCTGAATCGCATAAATAGCACTTGCAAATAACCTGAAATGTATCAACTGTCTTGACTTCTTTAATGGCTCTGCAACCTGACTTCAACAGATAACTTGAATTGACACGAAACCCTGGTTTAATGATCTTCAAATATAAAGAATGAAACAATCTCCACTTTTCTAACCAAGACTAAGATTACATCCAATTTGAAACTGAAACAGTACTGCACATACATTGAACCTGCTAGCCTCGAATGAAACTCAATTGAACGACACTTGGTCATCTTAAACACAAAGGGTGAGAAACCCTAATCTTCATGCCCTGAGTGCTCACTGATGAAGCAATGACTTTATGAGAACCAAAACCCTAATTCAAAGTCTTCCCTGTTAGGTCACTGATGAAACCTTAAACATTTGATACCCTTAAGGAGACTCGAAGGAGATGACACCGTGCTTTGGCAAACCTCTGATAAAAAATGCTCACAATGATTGCAAATCCAACTCCTTGTTTCAAGCTTGAGTATAAAAACCAAGTGAAATAACCTTTGAATAATGGAAATCCAGGTTAATAGAAAAACCTCTAATCCCATGTCTTAGGAGCCCGATGAAATGCATGTTATGATATATAGATAATGTAGATGCTATGATAATGCATTGACGAAATTCATGGTCAAAATTGGGGTATGACAGTTGCCCCTATTTAAGTATCTTCAACTAGAGAATATGGAGAAGGACTCTTCATATGATCACAGTGGGAGATAGTTAAATATTAAAAAGACCCAAATTTTGTCACTGAATGCAGATGAAATGATATTATATACTATGTTATGAATTTAGGAGGGACTCTATTTTTATTTGGTTTGTTGGGGATATGACATGAAATTAAATAAACCCTAGCATGATAGAATAATGGATGATATGCAGACAGAGAACGAAAGCAAAGCATAAAGTTCAACAACAATAGGTAATAACTCACTCGGGATGACTAAGCATTGGGGGAACAAAAGGATATTGAGGAAATCTAAAGTGATTGAGCAACAAGTTCATACTTGAGCATATGACACTATAGAAGAAAAGATCCTCACTGGGAGTAGAACCAGAAAGATGGTCTCCAATAGGGAACAAAAATAAGTCGGGGCTTTCTAAAGTGATTGGTCAACAGGTTCAGACATGACCGAGTGACACTCTTGGAGAAAAGATCCTCACTGGAGACAAAACCAAAAAGAGGGTATCTGCGGGGGAACAAAAATAATTCGGCGCTATCTAAAGTGATTGATCAACAGGTTCAAACATGACCGGGTGACACTTTAGAAGAAAGGATCCTCACTGGAGATAAAACCAGAAAGATGGTATCCACTAGAGAATATCTAGAGTGATTAATAACGGGTTCAGACATGACCGGGTGACACTCTAAAACAAAAAGGATCCTCATTGGAAATAGAATCAAAGGATGGTCTCCACTAGGGAATACCATAGTGATTGATCAACGGGTTCATGCATCACCAGGTGACACTCTAAAATAAAAAGGATCCTCACTAGAGATAGAACCAAAGAGATGGTCGCCACTGAGGAATATCCAGAGTGATTGATTAACGAGTTTATGCATGACCGGGTAACACTCTAGAATAAAAAGGATCCTCACTGGAGATAAAACCAAAAAGATGGTCTCCACTCGGGAAAATCCAGAGTGATTGATCACTGGGTTCAGGCATCACTTGGTGATACTCTAGAACAAAAAGGATCTTCACTTAAGATAGAACCAAAAGATGGTCTCCACTCGGGAATATCCAGAGTGATTTATCAACGGGTTCAGGCATAACTGGGTGACACTCTAGAACAAAAAGGATCCTCATTGAAGGTAGAACCAAAAAGATAGTCTCCAGTGGGGAAGTCCAGAGTGATTGATCAATGGGTTCAGGCATGACCGGATGACACTCCAGAACAAAAAGGATCATCACTGGTGATAGAACCAAAAGATAGCCTCCACTAGGAATATCCAGAGTGATTGATCAACGGATTCAAGCATGACCGGGTGACACTCTAAAATAAAAAGGATCCTCATTGGAAATAGAACCAAAAAGATGGTCTCCACTAGGGAATATTCAGAGTGATTGATCAACGGGTTCAGGTATGACCAAGTGACACTCTAGAACAAAAAGGATCCTCACTAGAGATAGAACCAAAAAGATGGTCTCCACTAGGGAAAATCTTGAGGGGTTGATCAACGGGTTCAGGCATGACCAGGTGACACTGTAGAACAAAAAGGATCCTCACTAGATATATAACCAAAAGATGGTCTCCATTGGGGAATATCCAAAGTGATTGATCAATGGGTTCACGCATGATTGGGTGACACTATAGAACAAAAATGATCTTCAGTGGAGGTAGAACCAAAGAGATGGTCTCCACTAGGAAAAATCCAGAGTGATTGATCAACGGGTTCAGGCATGACCGGGTGACACTCTAGAACAAAAAGGATCCTTACTGGAGATAGAACCAAAAGATGGTCTCCTATGGGGAATATCCAGAGTGATTGATCAACGGGTTCAGGCATGACCGGGTGACACTCTAGAACAAAAAGGATCCTCACTGGAGATGGAACCAAAAAGATGGTCTCCACTAGAGAATATCTAGAGTGATTTATCAATGGGTTCAGGCATGACCGAATGACACTCTAGAACAAAAAGGATCCTCATTGGAGATAGAACCAAAAAGATGGTCTCCACTGGGAAAAATCCAGAGTGATTGATCAACGGGTTCAGGCATGACCGAGTGACACTCTAGAACAAAAAGGATCATCATTGGAAATAGAACCAAAAGATAGTCTCCACTGGGGAATATCTAGAGTGATTGATCAACGGGTTCATGCATGACCGGGTGACAATATATTTTTGCACCAGGTTCTACACTACAAGAAATTTGTTCCAGAAAGCTACCTTCACTAGTTGAGTCCGCAATTGTCATTATATCTTTCCACAATAACGATTCAACCCATGAACGTCTCGTTTTAACTTTAAGACAGATTCTAGAAGTTGGATAACCACACCCATGTTATGCAATGTTTATCATTTACACCCGACCATTAGAAGTTTTGTTGTATAGCAATCAGTTTTTTTACCACTTTAGAAGGTACTTTGAAGAAGGAAAAGTAGTGAATTGGTAGATTCGCCAATACAGAATTTATAAGCACGACTCTTCCACTTATCGATAATAATTTTCCACGCCAAGATGCTAGCTTATCTTTGAAGGTGTAACGCCCTAATTTTTAGTAATTATTTATTTATATTAATAAATTGAGTGATTTTATTTGAATTATTGATTTAATTCAATGATTTGATTTATTTGATTTCTTTGATTTATATGAATTATTTTATTTATTTGATTAATTTGAATTAATTGAATTATTTAATTTATATGAGTTAATTTAATTGTTTGATTCAATTGATTTATTTTATTTGGTGGAATAAAATATAGAATTGATAGTTAGTAATTGGCCCTGATTATAGGTTGTGAATAGAAATTGAGAGAGCGCGTTAGTAAGCCCAATAGAAATAATGAAATTGTTAGGGTTTAACAAATAAGAGAAAGGAGATAAAATAGAATTAGAAAGTTGGAAAAGGAGGCAAGAAGAGAGGAGTAAAAAGAAGAGGAGTAAGAAGAAGAGGAACCCGAGAAATCTAAAAAAAATCAAGATAAGGGTAAATTTTTATATAATTATTGGGATTGTTTGATAGTGTATAATGGGTAGAAACATGTTTAGGATGAAACCCCTAAACTTTCCATAAATTTGAAATTGTTAGGTTTTAGTGATAATCTTTAAAATGTGTTAATTTAATTATATTTGAAATTGATACGTTAGTATATTATAGAAATTCATTTAATATTTGATGTAAATTCGTTAGAATTGAAAATATATATATATATATATATATATATATATATATATATATATATATATATATATATATATATATATATATATATATATATATATATATATATATATATAGGAAATGGATTAATAGAAAGTGAGGTAACCATTACTACACTTTCTGTAGCGAACCAAAAGAAATGATATATATACTATTATGAACGGTTGCGCATAAGGTATGGAAATAAAAGGAAAAAAAAATGTGATTTTTCTCCAATTTAATATACAGTAGTGCAGGTTATAATTAATAAACACTAAATCGTGAAAATGTGATTCTCATGTGCTGAAGTAGTAGGAAACAAGGAAATTGGTAACACAGGTACATTAGGAAGTGGGATTGTGAGCATTTAATGCATTCTTGTAGCGCTGAATCATGACAGTATTAATGAATGTGATTCATTTACCTTCATCATAAGCTGTAACACATTTTCTCATTATATTACCAATAAAATGTTAATATCATACAAGATGTAGCTCATATTAATTAACTTATGTAGTGGTATTGGAAACATACTCCTCTCCTTTTTAATCCAAACGAAAAGTGATATATATATATATATATATATATATATATATATATATATATATATATATATATATATATATATATATATATATATAATAGGAACCAAGAGAATTGAAATGTAATTTTTCTTTTCCTCATTGAATATTGTAGTGAAACAGAAAATAAAGGGGGTGGAAATGAATTGAAATCTCTTTAATCTCCTTACTGTAGCGGAAACATCAAGTCATGGAAAGTAGTCATGATGTAGCGCTAATATTTCTAGTATATAGCAATGGGATGGTAATCCTCCTACATTTGGTCACTGTAGTGTATATATATATATATATATATATATATATATATATATATATATATATATATATATATATATATATATATATATATATATATATATATATATATATATATATATATATATATATATATATATATATATATATATATATATATATATATATATATATATATATATATTAAAATTACTGAATATTTATTAAATATTAGAACTATATTAATTATTGAATATTTATTAAATACTAAAACTATATTTATTATTGGAACTTTATTAGATATTAGAAATTTATTAAAATATTGAAATATTTATTTAAAATATTAAAGATTTATTTAGTATTGAATATTTCTTACATATTTATGAAATATTTACTATTTATTAAAATATTTGTTGTTTATTAATTATTGATTATTTATTGAATATTGAATAATTATTGAATATTTATTGAGTAGTGAGTATTTATTTAAATATCGATTTTTTAATTAGAAATGGTGGATTAATTATTCTATGTTTAATTGGCGATGTGTGATTTGTGAATTAAGGTTGGATTATGTTGATGGTTGTGTATGTGCAAATGTGTGGTAATTTAAGTATGATGAATTATTGAAGATATGCATGAATATTAAGATTTAAGTATGGTCTTAATTGCATATGATTGTTGAATTTGCACAAGCATCATTTGTGTCAAGAGGCAATGCTTGTTAGTTTCGTGGGAGCTAGTGACTTGTCCAAAACCTAGAGTAGGGTTTGAAAGCTTAGGGAATGGGATTTTCGTGTGCTATTGGTCTAGGTAGGGACCCGGTTTAATATAAAAACTGAAAAATAATAAGTGATTGGTACCACATACTTGAGTCGCATTGTGTATATGTTTGTGATATGAGATTATGTGTATTATGTGAATTGTTGAATTGGTGAAATTGTGGAATTGTGAGTATGCACTTGTGAATAGTATGGTTACTTGAGTGATACTATGTTGATGAAACTTTTGAAGTGTGAGAATAATTGTGATTATGTTTGTATGCCTTAAATTATATATTATCTCATGATTTCGATAATTATGTGAATTCTCACCCTTTTGTTGGAATGATATTTGTATGACATCGCTCAGGTACCGAGGAGTAGAGTTGCTTCTAGTACAAGGTAGTTGTTGGAGTAGCTTGTTCTAGTTTCTTGTCGTGCTCTGATCATGTAACACGAGGATGTTTCAATTTCATGTTTTGAGAGATACTTTATGTACTCTACTTCATTTTGTTATTATTATTTTGAATTATATGAGGTATTGACTTTTATGCCTAAGTATTGGTTATGAATGAGATGAGCATGAGACTTTCATTATGTCTATTATGATTGAAGTAATCTGAATGAGATATTGGCTTTTAAAGATAGATTTCAATTAGTGAATGTTTATCCAACTTCATCTACACCCTAAGTCCAATAAATTTAAAGAGGAAAATGATCTTTAAAAGTGTATTCCAAGGCAAAAATCAAAAGAGAATGAAAGAAAAAGAAGAAGAAAGAACTAAAACAGTCCTAAAAACAAGCAAAAAGCATAAATCTGTCACTAGTTAATTGATTAACCATTTTCCAATGCAAATGTGTTAATCGATTAACACTGCTAAGACAGCAAATTTTTTTGAAAAAATTCAGCATCCATGATCCAACCATTTCTTCAAACACCTCATGATCATGAATGAGAATTAGCACGAAATTTTAAGTGAAACAACAGAAAATACCACCAATAAAACATAATTTGCAAGATCCAAAGATCGAGCAACAAGAATCAACAATAGATCACATTGTGAAGGATGGATCAAGAACAACAATGGTGGAATGAGGGTTTACCACTTCAAATCTGAAATTGCTTCAAATAACTTCAAGATCCACACTCCAAAGCCTTGATCTACTGAGATTGATGATGAAAAAGTGAATGGATGAAGTTTTAAATAAAAAATTAGTAAGTTTTAATGATGAATTTAATAACTTTCAAAGGAAGAAAGAGCTTTGGTGAATTTGGTAGTTGGAGAAAAAAGAGAGAGTCAAGAAAGAATTTGACAAGGTGAATTTGGCTATCTAAAGCTTGTGAAATGAGAGAAATGAAGCCTCTATTTATAAGAGTTAGGCTTGGAAAATTTGGTGGATTGGAGTTTGGTTTGGAATCAAAATTAGGGTTGGAATTTGAATTTGTAGGGAAATTAATGATCAAGCGGTGATTAGTGAAGGTGTATGATGGGAATTGTAACAGCCCAAATTTCATTAATTAATTAATTGATTTATTGGAATTAATCTTAATGATTTGGATTAATTGGATTTATTTGGTAGATAATTGAAGAGAGAAATGGGAAGGAAAGAAATAATAGAAGTATATAAGGGATAAGTGGAAAGAATTGGATAGAAAGAAAATAGAAGAGAAAGAATAGAGAAAGAGGAGAAAAGAGAAGAGAAGAGGGAAACTTGGAGAAATCATCAAAGAATCAACTTCAAGCTTCAATCCAATCAAGGTAAGGGTGAGAAACATTATTATCTAGTCAGTGTATGTGGTTATGTATGTGTGGGTTAGGTTTCTTTGTGAGTTTTCACCATTTTTCAAGCTAGGGCAAAATGGATTTAATCGGTAGAATCGTAGTTTAATCGGTTAGAAACTGAAAATAATGTCGTAGAATAGTCGGGTGATGTGGGATTAAGATTACTGGAACTGGTTCGGTGAGAATCGGTTGATTTTTGGAGGGTAGAAATTTTGGGACAGAATGAGGGTTCTGATATCGCAGGTTCGCTGGCTCTCGCGGGGCGAAGCCCAGCGAATAGTTGGCGAATAATTCAAGAAAACTCCCAGTGGTCTTCGCTGGCAAGTTCGCCAGGCGAAGGTGAGTGACGATTGTTCGCCAGGCGAGTACATCAGCGAAGGGTAGCGAAACAAGCCAGTAGCTACTGACTTTGTTCGCTGGCGAGTTCGCCGGGCGAAGGTCCCAGCGAGCATTCGCCAATGGCTTCGCCAGGCGAAGGGTGGCGAGCAGGACAACATTGTTTTTTTCTGTTTTATCCATCCAATGATTAATTGCTTGGTTTAATTATCTTAATCCTATGTGATATGAATAGTTTGTGTATTATTGTGATGAGTTGTGGGTAGCCTTTGGGCGTGAATCCTAGATTGTGATATGTGTATTGTTTGAATTGATTAGGGATACATGAGAACATATTAGTGAATATGTGTGTATTGTCTAATAAGTACGTAATTGCATATTGTTGTATGCTAATGTATGTAATGCATGGGAACATATCGTGGATATATGTGCATTGTCTTGATGAATGTGATGATGGTATTGAATGTGAATGCCTTGAATTGTTATGAATATGTTGTGTGTGCAATCATGTTGTAATTCTTGAAGAGATGAATTATTTGAATGCATGAGATTAAGACGCGGGATTGGTCTTAAGTGCATTTTGTTGGTTGATTGCATATGCATCATTTAGTCAAGAGGCAATGTTGCTAGTTTCGTGGAGACTAGTGGCTTGTCCCAAACCTAGAAGGGTGGGTTTGAAGCCTAGGGGACGGGCTTTGTTGTTATCGGTCTAGAAGGTTGGACCCGGTTTAAGTGTAAAAACCGAAAAATGATAACAAGTGTTGGTACCACATAGCATTGAGTTGCATTGAGCCGTGATTGAGTCACATAACATGGATGTCCTGGTTATATGAATATGCTTGATTGTGAATTATGGAGTTGAGGATATGGATGTATGTAGGATGAAATATACTTGTTGAATATCCATGAATGGTTTGTGTAAATGTATGATGATGCATATGATAATGAAAATGAATTATGGTGAGAAATGTGGATTATACGTAATTGTTACTTGTATATATATAATCTTATGCATTGATTATTATGGTAATATTTCTCACCCTTCTGCTGTTTTATAATTCTCTATGAGGCATTGCAGATTAGGTTGCGGGAGGTTTCTTTTGCAAAGTATAGCTTCATTCTTTTGAGTCGGATTGCTCTGATTATGTAATATCGGGTAGTTAGGCTTGTATAGCATTCTTTTGTGATACATTTGCGATGTATCAGTTGATGATGTTTTGTAACATGAATGATTGATGAACAAGTGGATAATATGTATTTATGTGATCAAATGTTTTGAGGTAATTCAAATGTTTTATTCTTCTGCTTTAATTTTAAATATTGAGGTGTGGGTTAAGGACTAAGTCCCTCTATTTCGACAACTATCCCACTGTTGTATATATATTTTTATATATAAGAGCGGGTGTTGAGTGTTTTAATTGGTGATGATGTGACATACTTCTTTTATACCATATATTAAATCGTACTCTGATGAATTTTGAAATGTTCATTTTTTTATTTGGGGGTATAGAAGGGGGTGTTACATTAAGTGGTATCAGAGCAGGTCGGTCCGTCCGGCCAAGTTGTTAGTGTGTTGTTCTCCGTGTATATTGATATGTGTGTGTGTTACACTATCGATATTGGTGTTCTTACGTGGTTCTGTTGTTGGAATTCAGTAAGATGGTTGCAGGTAGGAATGACGAAGCAATTACGGAGGCTTTGACGAGATTGGCTGGGGTAATTGGACAAAATCCTCAGGCCAACGTGAATGGAGGGAATAATGCTGACGATGAATTTTGTGCTTTGGGAAGGATCCAAAGGAATAATCCACCGACGTTCAAGGGAACCCACGAGCCTGACAAAGCACAAATTTGGTTGAAAGCTATTGAGAATATTTTTCGGGTTATGAATTGTTTGGATGCACAGAAGGTGCAGTTTGGAACTCATATGCTCGAAGAGGAAGCCGAGGACTGGTGGGGTAATACTCGCCAAAGATTTGAAGAGGATGAGATTGTGATTACTTGGAATCTTTTTAGAGAGACATTTCTGGAGAAGTATTTTCCAGAAGATGTGCGCGGAAAGAAAGAGATTGAATTCCTTGAGCTGAAGCAAGGTAATTCGACGGTAGCTGAGTATGCGGCAAGATTTGAGGAGATGATCAAGTTTTGTCCTCACTACAACACTGTTAATGCTGAGAGATCTAAGTGTCTCAAATTTGTGAATGGTTTGAGGCCTGAGATCAAGCAAGCTATTGGTTATCAGGAAATCCGGCGATTTTCTGAGTTGGTAAACAAAAGTAGGATTTATGATGAGGATAGTAGGGCTCGGTGTAGCCACTACAAGAGCCTAAGTGATAAGAAAGGAAAGAGCCAATTCAGAGGAAAACCTTATGTGACTCCTGCTGAAAAGGGGAAACAAAGGGTTGGTTTCGGTAAGAAACCAAGTGGGGGAGTTTCTACTCCGGTGAGATGTTATAGGTGCGGTGAAGAGGGACACCGTGCTCCGGAATGCAAAAGTGTTGAGAAGACGTGTTTCAAGTGTGGCAAGCCAGGTCACAAGGCTCTTGAGTGCAGAAGCGGTACGGGTGTGACTTGCTACAATTGTGGTGAGCAAGGGCACATTAGTACCAAATGTGATAAGCCGAAGAAGAATCAAGGGAGCGGAAAAGTGTTCGCTCTATCTAGATCTGCGACTGCTAGCGATGATCGCTTGATCAGAGGTACGTGTTTTATTAATGGTATGCCTTTGATCATTATAATTGATATGGAGCTACACATTCTTTCATTTCTCTGGAGTGTGTTAGAAGGTTGAATCTTGAGATGTCTGTTATTGGTGGTGGCATGATTATTGATACTCCTGCTATGGGTTTGGTAACTACACCGTATGTGTGTTTGAATTGCCCTTTGAGTATTTTCGGTAGAGACTTTGGGTTGATTTAGTGTGTCTTCACTTAGATCAACTTGATGTCATTTTGGGAATGAATTGGTTAAAATTCAATCGTGTTTATATTAACTATTTTGATATAACGATTATTTTTCCTGAACCGGGTGATGAAGGGAATTTGTTTGTGACTGCTAAGCAAGTGAAAGAATTAGTGCGAGATGGTGCAATGGTATTTATGTTGATAGCAACTTTGAGTATTGGTGAAAGTGAGGCAATTGATGCCTTACCAGTTGTCCGTGATTTTCCGGAAGTTTTTCCTGATGAGATAAGGGATTTACCGCCAGAACGAGAAGTGGAGTTTTCGATTGACCTGATTCCTGGAACCAGTCCGATATCGATGGCTCCATATCGTATGTCCGCATCGGAATTGAAAGAGTTGAAGAGTCAACTTGAAGATTTGCTTGAGAAGAAGTTTATTCGTCCGAGTGTGTCGTCGTGGGGTGCACCGGTGTTATTGGTTAAGAAGAAAGAAGGTTCTATGAGACTCTGTGTGGATTACAGACAGTTGAACAAGGTGACTATCAAGAACAAGTATCCACTTCCGAGGATTGATGATCTGATGGATCAGTTGGTTGGTGCAAGTGTGTTCAGTAAAATAAATTTGAGGTCTGGGTATCACCAGATTCGTGTGAAAGCTGAGGATATTCAGAAGACTGCTTTTAGAACGAGGTATGGACATTATGAGTATTCTGTAATGCCATTTGGTGTGACTAATGCACCAGGTGTATTTATGGAGTACATGAATAGGATTTTCCATCCTTATTTGGACAAGTTCATTGTGGTTTTTATTAATGACATTTTGGTCTACTCGAAGAATGAAGAGGAGCATGCCGAACATTTAAAGATTGTGTTAGCTGTGTTGAAAGAGAAGCAGTTGTATGCGAAACTTTATAAGTGTGAATTTTGGTTGAAAGAATTGAGTTTCCTTGGTCATGTGATTTCAAGTGAAGGTATTGCGGTTGATCCATCGAAGGTTGAAGCGGTATCGCAATGGGAGACTCCGAAATCAGTTTTTGAGATTAGAAGTTTTCTTGGTTTAGCGGGTTATTATCGTAAGTTTATTGAAGGATTTGCTAAGTTATCGTTACCGTTGACGCAATTGACTAGGAAGGGTCAAGCTTTTGTTTGGGATGCCAAGTGTGAAGAGAGTTTTCAGGAACTTAAGAGAAGATTGACGATAGCCCCTGTTCTGATTTTGCCAAATCCAGAAGAGCCGTTTGTTGTGTATTGTGATGCTTCTTTGATGGGTTTGGGAGGTGTGTTGATGCAGAATAATCAAGTTGTATCCTATGCTTCGAGGCAACTCAAAGTGCATGAGAAGAATTATCCGACGCATGACTTAGAGTTGGTCGTCGTCGTGTTTGTGCTTAAACTTTGGAGGCATTATTTGTTTGGTGCGAGATTTGAAGTGTTTAGTGATCACAAGATTTTGAAGTATCTCTTTGATCAAAAGGAATTGAATGCTAGGAAAAGAAGGTGGTTAGAGCTTTTGAAGGATTATGATTTTGGGTTGAATTACCATCCGGGTAAAGCGAATATGGTAGCGGATGCGTTGAGTCAGAAATCGTTGCACATGTCGATGATGATGGTGAAAGAGTTGGAATTGATTGAGCAATTTTGTGATTTGAGTTTGGTGTGTGAGGAGACTTCGTATGGGGTTAAGCTTGGAATGTTGAAGCTTACGAGTGGTATTCTGGACGAAATTCGAGAAGGACAGAAATCCGATTTGAGTCTAGTTGATCGGTTGACTTTGATCAACCAAAGCTAAGGTGGTGATTTTCGGATTGATGAGAATGGTATTATGAGGTGTCGGGATAGAGTTTGTGTCCCGGATCTTGATGAAATGAAAAAGAGTATTCTTGAGGAAGGACATCGTAGCGGATTGAGTATTCATCCGGGTGCTACTAAGATGTATCAAGATTTGAGGAAAATATTTTGGTGGCCTCGTATGAAGAAGGATATTGCCGAATTTGTGTATTCTTGTTTGACTTGCCAGAAGTCGAAGATTGAGCATCAGAAACCGTCGGGTTTGATGCAACCGTTGTTTATTCCTGAGTGGAAATGGGATAGCATTTCTATGGACTTTGTGTCTGGATTACCTAGGACGCCGGGTAATTTTGAAGCTATCTAGGTTATTGTGGATAGATTGACTAAATATGCTCACTTTATTCCTATGCGAATGGATTATCCGTTGGAGAAATTGGCAAAGCTATACATCGAGAGGATTGTCAGTTTGCATGGTATTCTGTCTAGTATTGTGTCGGATAGGGATCCGAGGTTTACTTCGAGAGTTTGGGAGAGCTTGCAAAGTGCTTTGGGTACGAAGTTGTGTTTGAGTTCAGCTTATCATCCTCAGACAGATGGTCAGACTGAGAGAACTATTCAATCACTCGAGGATCTTTTGAGAGCTTGTGTATTGGAGAAAGGAGGAGATTGGGATAGCTACTTGCCTTTGGTTGAATTTACTTACAACAACATTTTTCATTCGAACATTGGTAAGGCACCGTTCGACACATTGTATGGTAGGAGGTGTAGGACGCCACTGTGTTGGTATGAGTCCGGAGAGAGTTCTGTAGTTGGACCCGAGATAGTTCAGCAGACTACGAACAAGATTAAGATGATTCAAGAAAAGATGAGGATTTCTCAAAGTCGTCAGAAGAGTTATCATGACTAGAGGAGGAAGGCGCTTGAATTTCAAGAGGGAGATCATGTGTTTCTTCGGGTTACTCCAATGACTGGTGTTGGTAGGGCATTGAAGTCGCATAAGTTGATGCCACGTTTCATTGGTCCTTATCAGATTTTGCAGAGGATAGGAGAAGTGGCCTATCGTGTGGCCTTACAGTCGTCGCTTTCTAATCTCCATGATGTGTTCCATGTATCTGTCGCTACTCGAAAAATGCATCGTGCAACGACGGGGAGGCGAAAAAGAAAGGACAGAAGAGTCGCCACCGAACTTTATTTATCCCGTGAGGGGAAAGGAAAATATCGAGAAAACCTTAAGAAAGAAATGGATAAGATGGTCTCGCAACCATGAACGGGTTCGGAAGCCGGTTATGCGAAGGGAAGGTATTAGCACCCCTCGCATCCATCGTACTCGATGGGAACCTTTTGTTTGTCGATGTGTGAATTTATCTGCTTAAATATTATGCTATAAAAAGAGTGTTCTAAAAGATAGAGAGAAGGGTTTAGAAACGAAGAAAGGAGGGATAGAGAGATAATGAGGGAGAAAGGAGATAGAACAGACTCGGTAGGACTTCACGGTCCTAGGCCTACGTATTCTCATAAGATATGAGAAAGTCAGAGTCGACGTAGTTCGGGGAACTACAGATATGGGGGGAATGTGCTCGCCAAGACATCGCCGTCTTGTGCCTACGTATTCTCATCTGGTATGAGAAATCAGAGCAGCCGTAGTTCGGCCTACGGGTGAAAGGTGAAAAAGGGAGCTCGCCAAGACATCGCCGTCTTGTGCCTACGTATTCTCATCTGACATGAGAAATCAGAGCAAACGTAGTTCGTGCCTACGGTGCGGATAACCGATGTGTTTGGGGATGATGTTATCGTGCGCATTCTAGCAGTTAGGTACATTGCTGCTCGCTCGTTGGAGACTTAGGCATTACCTGTTTGCGGTAGAACGGACGTAACATATCCCTTTTTGAAAGATTGATTAGTTTTCGCCATACGAGGCAAGAAGTCACGTTTGATTGATTGGATTTGTTTTTAAAGGGGCGAGACAGGTCCTCGGATAGTAACCCCTACGGGTAGTACCCAATTCGTTATCTCAAAGTTTTTGTTATAGAAAGGTGTGGCGAACGAGGCGTCTTCGTATTGAAAGACGAGTATCAAGACCACACACACTACAGTGAGTATCCTGACACTCGGAGAGGAAGAAGACTACACTCAATCCTCTCTCTTTAGTTCAACACAAAGAGAACTTCATTCTCTTATTAAAGATGTTTTTGGTTTTGAATGGTAAGTGCTTTGTGACAGAGAACCCTACAGTAAACGTCAGCACTCGGGATAGGAGAAGGCCTACGCCTAACCACTCCACGACCATTCAAGTTTTATTATGAAAATGATTTGAAAATGCACTCGATACGGGACCGAGGTTTTAGGTATGAAAAGTTGCGGAAGGAAGTTGTGAAAGCGAGATGGTGGATAAAGTCGCGTCTTCGTATTGAAAGACGAGTATCGAGACCACCCTCACTACAGTGGGCATCCCAACACTCGGAGAAGAAGAGGTCTACACCCAATCCTCTCTTTTTAGTTCAATACAAAGAGAAATTAGTTTTAAAGATGGTTTAAAAAGGGACTCGATACGAAACCGAGGTTCTGAAAATGTACTCGGCATAGAGCCGAGGTTTTTTGGAGGAAAAGGGGTGGAAGCGTCTTCGTATTGAAAGACGAATGTCAAAACCACCCTCACTACAGTGGGCATCCCAACACTCGAAGAAGAAGAGGTCTACACCCAATCCTCTCTTTTTTAATTCAATACAAAGAATTTGTTTTGAAAATGTTTTTGAAGACCCACTCGGTACGGGACCGAGGTTTTTAGGAGGAAAAAGGGTTGAAAAGAAATGGTCTCAGATCCAACGTCATTTATCAATAGCTTGACTTAATAACGGTTTACGGAGGTCTCGTCATCGACCAAAACAAGATGGAATAAAAAAAAGTCGAAAATGAGAAAGAGGAGAGAAAGTCGGTCTCAGATCCATCGTTTCTCATCAATAATTTGACAGAAAAACAAAGGTGGTCTCGTCATCGACCCAAACGGATGAAAATGAAATAAAGTCAGAAAGTGATAAAGAAAAGAAAGTCGGTCTCGGATCCTTCATTTCTCATCAATAATTTGACAGAGAATCAAAGGTGGTCTCGTCATCGACCCAAAACAAAACGAAATGAGCTAAGAAGTTCAATGAGAAAAGAGAAATAAAATCTACCTCTAAAAAAAAAGGATTAAAAATCTAAATAAAAAATTAATAAGAAATTTAAACAAAACTCTAAAAAAAATAAAATAAACTATAGAATACATAATATATATATTAACTAATAATAATAATTAATAATAATTTACAATAATAATAATATTAATAATAATAATAATAATAAATAAATGGAAAGAAGATCAGACTAACAGAACGTGAAAGATCCCCTTTCTGCTCCTTCACACGCGATCTTTTTCTCTACTCCTTGCTCTCTCGATCGCGGCGGATTTCTCACAGATCCCTCTCTGTGTTGCGATCTATTTCTCCCTCGTGATCTCTCTTGTCCGTCTCTGTTTCCAACGCGGCGGTTGTGTTACTGTGATAACGATGATGGTTCGTGCGTGGGGGTATTGACAGCGGAAATGGAAGCTTCGTGTGGTGTTTTATGGTGTGAGCCGTGGTTTATGTAGTTTCGGATAGTTCATTTGTTGATGGTGAAGGTTTGTACTATAGATTTGTGATTTATCTCTGGTTCGGTTTATCTACAGGTTTTAATTTTTCGCTGCGAGAACGGCAATCATGAAAAGTGTCATGAGGAAAGGTTGGGTTTGATGAGGTTAGTGGTTGTTATTAAAGTAAAAACAGAATGAAGGTTTTGATGGTGGTTACGCAGCGGCACGATTTTTGAAGTGCGGTTGGGTGTGAAAGAAGCGGTAGCAGAAGTTGAGTTTGATGAGGTTCTGTGGTGAATGGTGGTTCAGTTAAATGGTGGTTCAGTTGTTGGTACGAGTTCTATTGTGGGTTTTTAAGGTTCACGAATATGATAGTGATTGTGAGAGCTGCTACAACAAGTGTGTTATTGTGATATCATGAAACAGATCTAAGCTGATAAAAGCAAGGTTATTGTGAGTGATTTGCAGATTGTTCGCAGTGTGAAAACGGAGGCGGTTTTATGGAGGATATGAAGGTTACTTGGGTGAAAAAGTGAGTTGTATTGGTGAGCTTTGAAGGTTGAAGAAGATAAAGGTGAGGGACAGTTTGATGTGTGTGAGAGAAGAACAGAGAGTGTTTGTGTTAAGCTGAGTTTTGGTTGGATGATTTACGGTGAGAGTTTGAAGTGTTGGTTGGTGTGTTATCTGTGAAGAAGGTTTGTGTTTTTGTTGGAGAATGAGTTGAGATGGGTTTATGAAACATGTTTCTGGGTTATGAATTGTTGTTGTTGTTGTGTGTGAAAGAGTTCCATTCAGATCTGAAGAGGAGAGTCAAAGGTTTTTAGGGGTCACAGTTTGGAGATTTAGCGAAGGAGAAGGTCGATCGGGTTAACGGTTGGCTGATTTGCGGTTCTCCGATGGTAATGGGATATGGTTGAAGTTCGAAGCTTCACGGGTGGAAGAGAAGGAGTTTTCACGATTGGGTTGAGGTTTGTGTTTGTGAATTGAGAAGTTATCAGTGATTTTTCATGTTGGTTTCTTTCTGCCTGTTTCTTCCCTTTTTGAATTGAAATTTCCACCTTCATGATGCTCTGTCTGCAGCTGTTGTTGCAGGTTGTTGTCTGGCGTGATGAGTAGCAGCTATGGCAGGTGGTGGTACGGTTTGCAGCTGGCCATTTTGTTTGCTTGTGGCTTGGTGAAAAACAAAACCTGCGATGTGTACCTTCTTGTCTGCAAGGTATGAAAAAAAAACACATATTGTGTCTGCGTCTTTGGTGGTATGGTTTGGAGTGGGGCAACAGCTTTAGTACGTTTGGAGGGTAGTGAGGTTCTGCAGAGATTTTGGGCAGCAGTGTACCATTGTGATGGTTTGGCATTTGGTGTGATTTGTTGTGGGTCCACAGCAGATTATGATGTGGTAAAAGAGCTTATGGTCCTCTCTATTCGTCATGTAGTGAAGGTTGTATCAAGTTGTAGTTGAAAAATGAGGCCAGCTTATCTGATTTACGAAGGTGGAAAGGTATAAGTTTTCTTGTAGATACCTCTTTCCTTTCCTTTTTCTCTTGTTGTGGTAGCTCATCTTTTCGTTTGAAGTTTCCTTACAGCAAGCCTGTGACTTTTTGGATTATGACCAACCTTTTTCTTGATGTGGTTGCAGGGTACATCAAAAATGCTGCTATGGCTACGAAAGGATGTGGGCTTGGTGTGGCCAAAGGACGGCGTACGGGTTCTGTTGCGGTGGAGGTTATGATGTTGTGTTGTGCCTCGCAGGTTCACATCCTGGTTTTGTGGTGCGTGGACCACGTTTTTGTCACTTATGGTGAGGCTGCTAGTGTTTGGAATTATTGCGAATGAATTCGTTCTGCTCATTGCCGCGTTATTTTAGTATGCTTTTTACGTTGCGGCGGTTTTGCCAGCGCTTTTGTAGTATCCACCGTATTGCTAATATTAATCTTGATGTCATTACTTATGAACTCTTTTTTTCTTTATCATTCTAGGCACCTCATATCGGTTGAAGGTATCACCAATGCTGCCAGCACCAATGTTGGGTAAGGCCATGACGGCTTAAGTGGACAGATTATGCAGTCTGCAGCATGGCTAACGATTATCTGAGCGAGAGGCTGTTCAAAACATGAAGAGAGTTCAAGGTGCATTTTCAACTTCAGAATCTGTTACCGCGGAACTAGCAAGGATCTCCGAGCTAGATGGACAAATCTACTCTTTGTTTAACTCAATGGCCGCTACAACACATCAACAGAGAGTAATTGGTCCACTAATTTGTCATACAACGGCGAGGCTTTTGTACGGTGGTGCTGTCTGAAACTGTTCTCGAGTTGTTAGCAAGCTGTGAAGGTGGTGTCACGGTGTGAGTTTCTCGCTGACATCCTGCTACTTTATGCAGGGTTTTTTTGGCATTTGGTGGATCATGGTCTTCCATCCCTCAGTCTTCCACAGCAAAATGATGCTTGCTGATATTTTATGTCTTGGGGGATACCGTAAAATACTGCGTGTTTCTTACTGTTGGTGCTGATGCGTGACAGGGGTCGCTGAGATTTTGTCCTTTTGCAGGTATGGCCTTTATGGCTCGGTTTCACATCGTACACGAGTTTACGCTACGGTTTGTGATTTTTCGTGGTTATTTTACAGAGGGAGTTATGGATTTGAAGGATAAAGTAGCTCATCTGCAATGTGAATTATGCAGAGCTATGAAGGTGATGTGCATATTGATTTCCCAAGTATTCCCGTTCAACATTAGGATCAACACAAACATAGTCACCTTAATGCAATGCCATCCTTCATTGCCAAGAGAGCCAAGCTCTTCAAGATCTAGCTTCACGCGAATGCCATTCTCAGGAAAACCAGGATCAACATCAAGTGTAAAAAACAGTGTGAATTTATTTACACCGACAGATTCCTCTCCTTTTTGTTATGAAAGTTGGTACAAGCATGCTGGTATCGTGAGCTGAGAAATTCTGGTGGAATCGAATGAAATTTGCGCCAGAATTCGCGTGACATGGCTCCAATTGTGGGAACACAGTAGTACAGTACGAACGGTCGTACGAGTTTATGGATGTTCCTTTCGTTGTGAGCAGTTCGAGTATGTTGATACTGCGCTTCAGGTATGATCCCGCTACGTGGATAGCTATACGTTGAAGGTGGATGATGTTCTGTTGGCTGTGAGCAGCTTGCTAGCTGGTTCTTCTGTAGTCGGTTTGTTAACATTTGGACCGTACACGCTTGCAATGCTTCCCAATTCTTCCTGTAACTATTTATTTATTTTTCTTTTTTTTAAAGAATGAGCTGACTTGTTGATGTTTGATCTCGCAGCGCTTTGTGCCAACTTGCGGCTTTTATACATGGATTTTGTAATGAAAGCAGGCTGGTGTACAATTTTGCTAATCATTCACAGGACATGGCTACCTTTGATTTACCTTGTAAACTCATGTAATCGTTGGAATGGTACAGTGCTTGCATAAAGGCCACCTTAATGAAATGGGAAATATCTCCCAAGCTTACTAGCTTTTTTAACCTCTGTACTTTGTATCAGCAACTCTTCAATTGAATTGCCTTTTATTACTTTCAAGCCTCTTGTAGTTTTTGAACCTCTTTAATGTGCAATATATTGTAGAATTATTGATGTAACATTGTTCACATAATATGCTTTGAATAGCCTCGTAACTTTCAACATTGTCCTCTGCTTGTGGTATTTTGCTTCATGACTTGTGATTGTTAGTTTAAGTCCTTGATACATTACCGCATTTCCATATAACCATAAATAGTCTCAAGTTGTGCTCTTGACTAGACATGATTACCTCATTGGCTTGTAAATAGATTGGAATAACTCAAAGTACAATCAAGAGATCCCTTCTTTCAATGTGCTTCTCATTATTTAGCACCATTCTCATAGATCCACATGACCACAAGGAACCTACAGATTAGAGACATAAGTGACATGCCCATGCCTATACCAACATCTTGACTTACAATCAATAATTTAAAATCAATCACGATCACTTCATGGCTTGCCTTTCTTGTTAAGATTTTTGATATGGAATTTAAATGATAATGAACTCTAAACCTCAATTGTGAATTTTTGAACAAATGGCATGGGCATATTAACCTGTCTTTGGAGTTTATGAATTATGGACTTTGTTGGGATTTAAAAACAAAATGCTATCTACACTACACCCGAACTCTTTCACGAACACCACCTTGAGATGAAAGGATTAAAATGCTCCCACTTTGAACATTACAGGCCGAATGAGCATATACTGAGATTAGAGATCATGACTCGAGATAAAAGCCTCAGTTCTCATTCCAAACGGATCCTAATGATTATCAACCCTGAAACTATCGATAGTATGACAACTTGATTTATACCCAGGGAATTTGTATTGGCACATGAACTTTCACGATAAATACTCAAATGCACCACGATTTAAATGTAGTCCGGCTATGAAACCCTCCGAGTTTAGTCAGCAAGCCAAGCAACATATTTTTGGATTTTTCAGTGGATGAACAAATGAAAATCAAACAGGTAGGACAAAATTAGGGTATGACAGTATCTCAGTTGAGAAAATACATTGCGGATCCGTCTCATGTAGTCCAAGCAGATGATGTGCAGGTGAGAGATAACCTAACTGTGGAGGCATCACCTATGCGGATAGAGGATCGGAAGTTGAAGCAACTTTGAGGCAAAGATATTTCTTTGGTGAAGGTCGCTTGGGGAGGATCGGCCGGTGGAAATGTGACTTGGGAACTGGAGAGCCAAATGAGGGAGTCTTATCCAGAACTGTTTGAACCATGTAACATTTTCGAGGACGAAAATTCCTAAAGTGGGGGAGGGTTGTAACAGCCCGAATTTCATTAATTAATCAATTATGTTAATTAATTGATTTATTGGAATTAATCTTAATGATTTGGATTAATTGGATTTATTTGGTAGATAATTGAAGAGAGAAATGGGAAGGAAAGAAATAATAGAAGTATATAAGGGATAAGTGGAAAGAATTGGATAGAAAGAAAATAGAAGAGAAAGAATAGAGAAAGAGGAGAAAAGAGAAGAGAAGAGGGAAACTTGGAGAAATCATCAAAGAATCAACTTCAAGCTTCAATCCAATCAAGGTAAGGGTGAGAAACATTATTATCTAGTCAATGTATGTGGTTATGTATGTGTGGGTTGGGTTTCGTTGTGAGTTTTCACCATTTTTCAAGCTAGGGCAAAATGGATTTAATCGGTAGAATCGCAGTTTAATCGGTTAGAAACTGAAAATAATGTCGTAGAATAGTCGGGTGATGTGGGATTAAGATTACTGGAACTGGTTCGGTGAGAATCTGTCGATTTTTGGAGGGTAGAAGTTTTGGGACAGAATGAGGGTTCTGATATCGCATGTTCGCTGGCTCTCGCCAGGCGAGTGAAGGCGAAGCTTTGCCGGGTAAAGCCCAGCGAATAGCTGGCGAATAATTCAAGAAAACTCCTAGTAGTCTTTGCTGGCAAGTTCGCCATCGGAAGGTGAGTGACGAAGGTTCTCCAGGCGAGTACATCAGTGAAGGGTAGCGAAACAAGTCAGTAGCTACTGACTTTGTTCGCTGGCGAGTTCGCCGGGCGAAGGTCCCAGCGAGCATTCGCCAATGGCTTCGCCAGGCGAAGGGTGGCGAGCAGGACAGCATTGTCTTTTTCTGTTTTATCCATCCAATGATTAATTTCTTAGTTCATTTATGTTAATCCTATGTGATATGAATAGTTTGTGTACTATTGTGATGAGTTGTGGGTAGCCTTTGGGCGTGAATCCTAGATTGTGATATGTGTATTGTTTGAATTGATTAGGGATACATGAGAACATATTAGTGAATATGTGTGTATTGTCTAATAAGTACGTAATTGCATATTGTTGTATGCTAATGTATGTAATGCATGGGAACATATCATGGATATGTGTGCATTGTCTTGATGAATGTGATGATGATATTGAATGTGAATGCCTTGAATTGTTATGAATATGTTGTGTGTGCAATCATGTTGTAATTCTTGAAGGGATGAATTATTTGAATGCATGAGACTAAGATGCAGGATCGGTCTTAAGTGCATTTTGTTGGTTGATTGCATATGCATCATTTAGTCAAGAGGCAATGTTGCTAGTTTCGTGGAGACTAGTGGTTTGTCCCAAACCTAGAAGGGTGGGTTTTAAGCCTAGGTGTAATACCCCAAATTTTACCCTTAGATTAGTCAATTCATGTCGCATAATATCTCATTTTTGCATCAGCTAACTATTAACAGGTTACGCATGTAGTACCACAAATTTGTCCTACCTTTACATGGTTTCTAGTGCCACTTTATTTCGAATAAATAAAATAGCACAATTGGCAAGAGACTGTGTGTAAGGAGTTGTGAGTGTGAGAGGTTGAGAGTTCGATTCCTACCTTCTTCACTTTTTGTTTTTTCTTTATGTTTATTCTAAATTTTCTATTTTTCATAAAAAAAAAATAACAAAAATAGTTTTTTTAATTATTTAATTATTATTTTCGTATTTAATTTAAATTATTTTTTAAGAAATATTATTTTTTCACTTTTTTCCATATTATTCATAAAAACATCCAAAAATCATAAAATTAAAAATATTAGAAAAGATTTTATTATGTTTAGTAAAAAAATAGGGTTTTAAGTTTGTTTTAATTTGTTTGTTTTAAGTTTGTTTTAATTTGTTTTATTTAGTTTTGACTAATTATTTAAGTTGGGCCTTTAAGGTGGGCATTAGGTTAGAGATTACCCTAATTTGTTACCTATATAAACATAAGTGATGAGAGGAAACTTCATCAACATCAGAAAATCAAGAGCAGGTCATCAGGGGAAGGAGACAAAGGAGAAAAACGGCGGCCGTTCTCGCGACTTATCAGAATAGGGGAGATTTTTGAAAAAAACATCATCGTTCATCATCAACGAACTCCACCGTAGAAAAGCCGCTTCAAACCGGGGAAAGGTGAGCAACTCTTATTTCTAACGGATGTTTTCTTTTGATGTTTTTTTTTGCAGGAAAAGAAGAAGGGATCGTGGCCATGCAAAAAACTTGTAACCGTAACCCTCCCCCAATTTATCTCCTCTTATTATTTTTTGTTGTTTTCTATTTTTCTTTCTTTTTCATTTATGATTTGTTTGTCTCATTTTTTAATTAACTTAAAATGATATTATAAGGTAGTAACTAGTTCTACAATTTTTTTTTTTTTGATTAAAATTAAAAACTCTCTATTTTTTATAATTAAGATTAAAACTTCTCTTTTTGTTATAATTAAAAATTAAAATTCTTTTTGTTATAATTAATATTAAGATTTCTTAACTCTTTTTCAAATAAATATAAAACTTGATTTTCTAATTAAAAATTCAATTCTAACTCTTTCTTTAAAAAATTAGTTTTTTTATATAAAATTAAAATCCACTCTTTTTTTCTTTTTTTTAAAAATTAAAATTAACTTCCTTCTTTTTTTTAAAATAAAACTTCCAACACCTCATTTCTTTTTAAATTAAAATTTACCTTTCATGTAATTAAAATTCTAATTGTTTCTTTAAGTTAAAATTTCTAACACTCTTTTTTTAAATTAAGATCCTAGCACTTCAATTTTTTCATATCATAAATTTCTAACTTTTTATTAAAACTCTAACTGTTTAACTCAAACTTTTTCTTAATAAATTTCTAACATTTCTAACATTGTTTATTTTTAAATTTCTAACATTTCACACTTTCATTCCAATCTTCTAGTTAAAAAAAATACTAAAATAAAAATGCTTAATATTCCCGTTTAATTTTCATCTTTTGTCCTTGGGTATTAATCCAATACTTTTCGCATTTTATTTTCTTTGGGTTGTAATTATGCGAGGCCATCGTCGCAATTATTATTCTTGTTTATTTCCATGGATGTAATTTACGCGAGGCCATGGTCGCGGTTTATTTTTATTTCGCATTTTTTGGGATTTGTAATTTACGCAAGTGTTCGTCGCGACGCTTTCTTTACTTTCCGCATTTTAATTTCTACCATGTAATAATTCTGTTGCTTGCATGTTTTACCGTTAGAATCTTTCCGAAGGAATTAGGTTTACCCGTTTGACCGCCGAGTCAATAACCCTAATTTTTTGACCGTTTCAAACCCTAATAACCTAGGTGTCCCGCCGTGGACAAAAACGCCCTTCACCCTAGCTTTTAGGTCAAAGAGCCGTCGTGCTCTGTTTAGGGTTTCCCGCTGTGGAATCCCTAATTTAACCTTAATTCAATTAACAAATTCAACATAGAAATAGGAGTTTCAAAGACTCCACGTAAGCGTGTCCTTAAGATACGTTTATTCCCCATTGAAACCTTGACCACAGTCAAGACGTTTCTAACCTCCCTTTTGAGGGGAACTACGATTACTCTGATTCCACTCTCGTAAGGATACGTAGGCACAAGATGCGATGTCTTGCCGAGTAAACTTAGAATTAACCCCTTAGGTCTCTTTTCTCACTTTTAATCTTTGTACATATACCTTAAGCAAATGAATAAAGCAAATAGTAAACAACTGAACAAAAGGTTCCTGTAGAGTACTACAGAAGTTTAGGGTGCTAATACCTTCCCTAAATTTAACCAACCCCCGAACCCTAGATCTTTCCCCGCATTGTGTTTACGATGCAAAAATAGGTTTTCCCTTTTTGACCTTTTCCTTCGGATAAATCAAAGAGCGGTTGTGAATTGAATTGCGATTCAAATTAATTAATAATTTGATATCCTATTTCCACCGCAACAGAAAATGGCGACTTCACTGGGGACTCCTTTAACTTTTGAGGGTTATCCCTAACTTGTTCATATTTATTACTATCTGTGACATTATTCATTTGCATGTATATATTTGTGCTTTGATTGTGGGACTGTTCCTTGTGCTGTGAGATAGGTCCTACACCCGGATCTAGTGTACCTTAGGTAAATGGCAATAGACCAAGGAAACTGTACGACGTATATCGATACGGTTGATCTGGTGGCCATGGTTAGTGCGACTTCTTGGTTGGTGCTTATATTCCTTAAGTCAAGTTGAGGATAATATTGAGGCTGCCATATGTTGTCAATGCACTAACTGACTTTTAGAACCCTAGTTAACTCATCTTGGCCTTTAGAAAGTAGTGAGGTAACCGGCTTTGGTGCAGACTGAAGTTGGTTGACACTCGATACTACGCTCATTGAGATCTTAAACTTGGAGGGTTTTGGTTGGCAAGTCAGTTGCCTTCTGAACAACCACCATGGTGAAGGATCAATGATATTGAGATCCCTTAGAACCTGGTTACTTTTATAGGACAGGATGAACCATCTAACTTCAAGGGAGGGTATTCGCCTTTGAACCTCATGCAAGCCTTTAACCTAGGACTTTGTGTGTTTTCATGCATTGCATCCATAAAGCATCTCATTGCATTGTATTTCATGAAGTTCAAACATCATTTATGGATATCGCGGGATACCATAAATAAAAAAAAAAATATAAAATGAAAAAACAAGGAAAAGATTTCCTTGGTACCCCACGGCATTAGTAAATGTTTTGAATTCCATGAAATCTTCATTTACATTCACATTTTAGCATCATACTTTTGCATTGCATGTGTCTCCCGATTTCTCACACTCGGTTCTCTCACCTTCCAGTTTTGTCACCCTGAGTTCTCGGCACCAATACAACACCAGAGCTCGAACTCGGAAAAGAATGGAGGATCAGGCAAAAGAGATTGATCGCCTTAGCAATGAACTCGAAGACCTTCGAGGGGGTATGGGGCGTATGATGGAATTGTTACATGTCATGAATGCTAAGATGGATACCCAGCCCACTGTTGTTTCTGAGATTACCGGCGTTACTGTGGACCCTCCACCAAGTGTGACCGTAGCAGGGGACCCACCTTATGGTCTTGCTCCCGGTTTTGTGCCTCCTCAAGCCACTGTTCCGATTAATCAACCTGTTCAGCAAGCCGTGCCTTTGTTTTCTGAAGTTTCTAGGGGGGCTCCTATCTTTGCACCACCTGTTGTACACACTCGTGCGCAACCGTACTTCAATGAGACAGCTTTTGATAATCTTGATGAGAATGTTGAGGATTATGAGAAACATGATAAGCTTCGTGAGGAAGTAAACACTATCGTCCAGAGATTGAAAAAGGTAGAGGGTGATCAAATTTTTGGGACTGCCGCAAGGGATGTTTGTTTGGTCTCGGGTTTAGTTATTCCCCCGAAGTTCAAAACTCCGAACTTCGATCGCTATGAAGGTGCCACCTGTCCTAAGAGTCATCTGATCATGTATTATCGCAAAATGGCTGCCCATGTTGAGAATGATAAACTGATGATTCATTGCTTCCAAGACAGTTTGAAGGGTGCTTCTTCCAAGTGGTATTTAACTTTGGACCAATCCCGCGTTAAGAACTTTCAAGATTTATCTGACGCTTTCATCAAACACTACAAGTACAATATGGATCTGGCTCCTGACAGAAGACAGTTGTTGAGTATGTCGCAAAAGAATTCTGAGTCATTCAAAGAGTATGCTCAAAGGTGGAGAGAAACTGCTTCGCAGGTAGAACCTCCTTTGACCGAGAAAGAGTTAGCTGATTGGTTTGTCGACACAGTCCGTCCAGAATTTTACGAGAGAATGGTGGGTAGTGTGACTTCAAATTTCTCCGACATCGTTGCTGTGGGTGTCAAGATTGAATTGGGTATGAAGAGTGGTAAAATGACAAATAATCATGGCGCTTCTAAGGATCAGCCGAAGAAACCTCCGTATAGCTCCCAGAAAAAGAAGGAGAGTGAGACTAATGCTATATCCTCTGGTAGACCAAGGGAACGCTTTTATCGGCATCCGCAAGGTTATGCTCAACCTCAAGGGTATCCAGTCCAATATGCTCAACAACCCTATGTGGCAGCTATTACACCTTCTTTCAATCAACAGGTTCCTATGTATCAACCTATGCAACAACCTCCTGTTTATCCGCCTCCTGTCAACTATCTACAGGCGCCCAATACTCCTGCTCCTCAACAGCCAAAGAGTCCGGCTCCTCGCCAGAATATGCCGAATAGAAGAACGTATAAGCCTTGTCCGCCGATTCCAATGACTTTTACCGAGTTGTATCCCTCTTTGGTCAAGCAGGGTCTCATCACTACTCGGGCTTTGGGTCCGCCTCCTAATCCTCTACCCGCCAATTACAACGCCGCCGCTCATTGTTTATTTCATGAGGGTGCGCCTGGTCATGATCTGGAGAATTGTTATGCTCTCAAAAATATTGTCAGGGATCTATTGGAAAAGAAGATTTTGTCATTTGAGGATCCTCAACCAAATGTTAAGAAGAACCCTTTTCCTAATCATGAGAGTGCCAATGCCATTAGTGCTGATTCAGAGGAAGGTTATGCCCTTGATGTTGAACAGATTAAGACTCCTCTCAAGATGTTCCACTCGAAACTGTTTGAAGCTGGTTTGGTAGATACTTCCCACGTTGCATGTGTAAGTTGTGAAGCCAGTACTAAAGGTTGTGTGTTGGTTCAGAATGATGTTCAGAGGTTAATTAATGAGGGTGTTTTACAAGTGACAAGCCAAGCCAAGAAGGATGTAGTCGCTGTGGTTGAGCCTGTCTTCCATCAGCCTGAATCAAAGGGTAAGGTACCAGTGTTTAATCTATCAGGGGCAGGCTCCGCCAACCTCGTGTTCGATATACCAAGGTCGTATATCCCTGAAGTGAATCAGCCTAAGCCTATAGTTATTCGAAGACCGAGTCCGTTTCCTTTCAGTGATCCTAAAGCTGTGCCTTGGAAATATGACGTGACTATGATCAACGAAGAATCTGGGAAAATTATTTTGAAGCAACGACTGAAAACTGTTGAAGATGTGACCAGCGTAACTGGGGCAAGCCATGACGACTCACAATGATCGTAAACCAGACGTTCTTTCCATTGAGGCTCCGCCAAAGGAAACTGTTGCTCTTAGATTTCATAAACATTTAGAAGGATTTTTCCGACAGTTCATTTGTTTATTTATATGCATTTCTCTTTGATTAAGCATATTTAGCATGTACGAACTTGTTTATCTTTGATTAATTAATGCAACGCATATGTTTGTCTTGAATAGATCCATTCGTTTCACTCATTCAAAAAACGTTTTCATAAATCATAATGCCAACTTTACCCGATCTCTTGTTCTGATGGAGAATTGGGGGGAGGATGACGAACCCAAAACGTCAGATTTCTTGTCGTATGCTTTCGATTGAAACCCGCTGATGATGTAAGGCATTGTTTCAAATCCCAAACACTGGAGATATAAGGATGTTAATCCCTAGTCAACCCTTTGAGCCTTGAAGTAGGAGTTTTTCTTTCTTTTTAAGAACCTTCATCCTAACCTGGGGCAGGGTAGGTTTCAGTTAAACCGATCGAGCGCTTAGACTCTTAAAAAGGAAGAGCCAACCTTCGAGAATTTATCCTTAGCATCTTAAGAAGTCCAATACAATGGCTATCCCTCGGTTACCTAAGGAGTGGGGCAGTCACGAGTCTTTCAAAAGATTTACACGACTTGTGCATAAAAGAATATTCAAAAAAACAAGAGCCCGCTAAGTCAAAACCTATGAAGGAGACTTAGGCAAAACTGGGGCATCCCGCTGGACTCCAAAGTCAGATCAAAAGACGTTGTCCAGGCAAAAGTTAGGGAATAAAAGCAAAACTAGAGGGTACAATAAATAATCCCTAGTAAAGAACAAAATCGTGTGAACAATTGCCATTAGAAATAGGTGAGTGACTGCCATGTCCAAAGCCTTGATAAGTTCTCGACCATAGCAAATCCGCTTGAGATATGAGCGTTCGTATCCGGTTAACTGAATTAGGATTGGAGAACATCACGAAGAATGGGTGGGTACAAATATAACTTTGAGCCTTTATCCTTTTGTTTCTTAAACCGTGAACCGAGCCACGATACAACCTTTAAAAGACCTAATTGAAGTAGGACTTCGGTTGAAAGCATACTCGACAAGATCACGTTTCCTGACTCCTACGAGCTATGCTCAGAAAAAATTCATGTTGGCATTATAATTAAAACTTATATCCTGACTAGTGATTTCGGTCACAAGTTATTGCGATATCTTTTTTTCAAAACAAAAATTCAAGACAAATATATGTGTACATTGACAAGCTCAGGATAGGCATTTCAGGCATGACGACTTTGCTTGATATCTTAGAGATTTACATATGGACATAACCCGTGGAACTTGATGATCCTGCTAAACAGGGGCAGGCAGTTTCCCAATTCGCTTACCAACGCGAGTCTGACATTCTTAAGAGCTATTTCCCAAACATTTCGTCGTAACACGATTAATTTGTGCCAGTTACGTCGAGACCTGACAAATCTCTCAAAGAGTTTGAGAACAATGGGGCAACCGGACTCGGTGTTCTCTATAAAATCCTCTTGAGATGACCCTACCTCGCAACGCAAGTATCCTGGGGCACCATGTTTTTGAAGAAACAAATGGCGGCTACTATAAGGTCCTGCAAGATCAAAACCATGGGATTTCACAATTTTTTCATGCACCCGATGGATTTTACTCACAGCGGCCTTCATACCCCAGTAAGCCTCAGTGTTGCAACAGACTCCTAAACTATTGCCTCATCACAGTCCCCAGAGAGACTATAAGCTGACAACTTTTTCTTGGGTAACTCAAAAGTGTCCCTCAGGTTTTCTTCTCCCCATGAGAAGGCGTGATACTGTGCACCCAAGCAGATTACTTTCTCCCTCAGAGAATTCAGAACATTTAAAACCAGATTTGGTTCCACCATTGATCCTTCTTACCCATGATTGACGTATTGGTTGCAGAGAACGCAGGGTATCTCCGTCGAGATGTTTATTTCGTCTCTCGTCCTGTCTCTAGTCTGTTTCGTCAGCATACGCAAGGGCATGAGCATCACATGCCTATTTCATTACATATTCATTACATATTCATTACATATTCATTACATACTCAACATACTCATTTCATAACATCTTGCATAGTTACATACATAGACATTAACATACATTCACATTAACATATGCATTAACATATGCATTAGCATTCACAGGTTCATTGTGTTTCACCATCATTTGGTTGTTACCGCCGAGTAACTGGGTTCGTCCATTCTCTCCAAATAGATTGTCAGCCCTAAGCATAAAATACTTACTTGTTTCCAGTTTCCCCACAGAGCTCGATCCTCGTGGATGACGGTTACTTCAGCTATCTTTCCTCACCAGGATAAGATATTTACCCTCCGAGATCATTCCCTCTATGGAGTCTTGATTACCAGTCTTCTTTCTAGCTCGATCCTAGATGGAATCTCAGTCATGTCGGTCGTCGAGCCCAACCGGACGTGCATTTATTTTGCACCTTCTGAAGGTTTTCACCATACCACGACAGATACGCGACTATCTTGCTTGAGAAGTTTATCACTATACCCAAATGTGCATTTATTTTGCACTATCTTTCAAGAAAATCAACTACAGATACATGCCAGTTCACGCCTGGAAAATCTATCAGTAAAACACTTTACAATCCTACATGTTACAACCCTTTACACTTTACATCTTACAGCATCAACACACGACATTTCTCACCTAAGAAGTCGATCATATCCTCGTTATGACTCGCAGCAAATGGCCATCTCCATGGAGCAGTTGGGCTTCCATTTACCTGCCGTCTTGAGTTTTGAACCAAATCGTATTCAGGAGAGCACGATCTTGAGTTACGGGAAGGTTTGAGCGAAATCATATTCAGGAGAGCACGATTCTGAGTTATGAAGAAGTTCATTTATCCTTTAGTAAAAGAAGGAGCGGAATCATATTCAGGAGAGCACGATTCTGAGTTATGAGGAAGTTCAGTTGGCCGTTTTTCAGGAGAGCACGATTCTGAAGAATGAAGAAATTTCAGGAGCCGAATCATATTCAGGAGAGCACGATTCTGAGTTATGAGGAAGTTCGATTATCCAGTTTCATATTCAGGAGAGCACGATTCTGAAGTATGGAAAAATTCATTTACAACCAAATCATATTCAGGAGAGCACGATTCTGAAATATGAGTAAATTCAGTCATCCAGTTTCATATTCAGGAGAGCACGATTCTGAAATATGAAGAAATTCAGTCATCCAGTATCATATTCAGGAGAGCACGATTCTGAAGTATGAGGAAGTTCAGTTTACCCTTTTCATGTTCAGGAGAACATAATCTTGAAGCATGAAGAAGTTTATTTATCCTTCAGTAAGAGAAGAATCAGAATCGTATTCCAGGCGCCGACCTTAAATACGAGAAGATTTATTTATCAGATAAGCAGCAGCCTCTTTATTTGAGTGCTTATCCATTTTGTCACATAAGTCCCTTCCAACGATAAGTGACAGGTCTCCCGCGAGAAGCTTATCAGGGCATTTCCCATCAAAGTCCATTTATTTTGGCATACAGCCGGTCTTTACCCTGTATATTTGTTACGGAGTTCCGAAAAGTCCGTTTGATCCTGCTACGAGGGATAGTTTACAGAAGCTTGGATGTTATTCTTTGCTCAATGCTCCAGCATTCTGTAATCAATCTCGCAATCGTACGTGATCCAGTTTTATCTTTTAGATTCCCCAGTGGAGGCCATCTCACAGGTGCCATCTCCATTTGAGAATCTCGTTCCCGTTCTAAAAATGACAATTGGTCGTGTTCGCACCAGTTGACCATCATTTTAGAATTCCCCAGTGTTGTGTTGTTGTCCCGGCGCGTCGTATTTCCCCAGTGTGTTTCTTGTCGCGTCTGTCCCCTATGTCGTCGTGTCGTCTGCAGCCTTGCATTTCTCATTCCATCATCCGCATCATACTAAATTCATGCCATTGTCAGCATTATAGTTCGTCCCGTTCTATCCATAGCCTTGCATGATCACTGCATCTAAGGGCAAAATTTTCGGTTAACTATATTTAAATCCCTTTCACCATGATTTCTCGAGCCTACGTCGCTCAAATCATTCGGCGAAGCTATTTAAATAGGGGCAACTGTAATACCCCAAATTTTACCCTTAGATTAGTCAATTCATGTCGCATAATATCTCATTTTTGCATCAGCTAACTATTAACAGGTTACGCATGTAGTACCACAAATTTGTCCTACCTTTACATGGTTTCTAGTGCCACTTTATTTCGAATAAATAAAATAGCACAATTGGCAAGAGACTGTGTGTAAGGAGTTGTGAGTGTGAGAGGTTGAGAGTTCGATTCCTACCTTCTTCACTTTTTGTTTTTTCTTTATGTTTATTCTAAATTTTCTATTTTTCATAAAAAAAAAATAACAAAAATAGTTTTTTTAATTATTTAATTATTATTTTCGTATTTAATTTAAATTATTTTTTAAGAAATATTATTTTTTCACTTTTTTCCATATTATTCATAAAAACATCCAAAAATCATAAAATTAAAAATATTAGAAAAGATTTTATTATGTTTAGTAAAAAAATAGGGTTTTAAGTTTGTTTTAATTTGTTTGTTTTAAGTTTGTTTTAATTTGTTTTATTTAGTTTTGACTAATTATTTAAGTTGGGCCTTTAAGGTGGGCATTAGGTTAGAGATTACCCTAATTTGTTACCTATATAAACATAAGTGATGAGAGGAAACTTCATCAACATCAGAAAATCAAGAGCAGGTCATCAGGGGAAGGAGACAAAGGAGAAAAACGGCGGCCGTTCTCGCGACTTATCAGAATAGGGGAGATTTTTGAAAAAAACATCATCGTTCATCATCAACGAACTCCACCGTAGAAAAGCCGCTTCAAACCGGGGAAAGGTGAGCAACTCTTATTTCTAACGGATGTTTTCTTTTGATGTTTTTTTTTGCAGGAAAAGAAGAAGGGATCGTGGCCATGCAAAAAACTTGTAACCGTAACCCTCCCCCAATTTATCTCCTCTTATTATTTTTTGTTGTTTTCTATTTTTCTTTCTTTTTCATTTATGATTTGTTTGTCTCATTTTTTAATTAACTTAAAATGATATTATAAGGTAGTAACTAGTTCTACAATTTTTTTTTTTTTGATTAAAATTAAAAACTCTCTATTTTTTATAATTAAGATTAAAACTTCTCTTTTTGTTATAATTAAAAATTAAAATTCTTTTTGTTATAATTAATATTAAGATTTCTTAACTCTTTTTCAAATAAATATAAAACTTGATTTTCTAATTAAAAATTCAATTCTAACTCTTTCTTTAAAAAATTAGTTTTTTTATATAAAATTAAAATCCACTCTTTTTTTCTTTTTTTTAAAAATTAAAATTAACTTCCTTCTTTTTTTTAAAATAAAACTTCCAACACCTCATTTCTTTTTAAATTAAAATTTACCTTTCATGTAATTAAAATTCTAATTGTTTCTTTAAGTTAAAATTTCTAACACTCTTTTTTTAAATTAAGATCCTAGCACTTCAATTTTTTCATATCATAAATTTCTAACTTTTTATTAAAACTCTAACTGTTTAACTCAAACTTTTTCTTAATAAATTTCTAACATTTCTAACATTGTTTATTTTTAAATTTCTAACATTTCACACTTTCATTCCAATCTTCTAGTTAAAAAAAATACTAAAATAAAAATGCTTAATATTCCCGTTTAATTTTCATCTTTTGTCCTTGGGTATTAATCCAATACTTTTCGCATTTTATTTTCTTTGGGTTGTAATTATGCGAGGCCATCGTCGCAATTATTATTCTTGTTTATTTCCATGGATGTAATTTACGCGAGGCCATGGTCGCGGTTTATTTTTATTTCGCATTTTTTGGGATTTGTAATTTACGCAAGTGTTCGTCGCGACGCTTTCTTTACTTTCCGCATTTTAATTTCTACCATGTAATAATTCTGTTGCTTGCATGTTTTACCGTTAGAATCTTTCCGAAGGAATTAGGTTTACCCGTTTGACCGCCGAGTCAATAACCCTAATTTTTTGACCGTTTCAAACCCTAATAACCTAGGTGTCCCGCCGTGGACAAAAACGCCCTTCACCCTAGCTTTTAGGTCAAAGAGCCGTCGTGCTCTGTTTAGGGTTTCCCGCTGTGGAATCCCTAATTTAACCTTAATTCAATTAACAAATTCAACATAGAAATAGGAGTTTCAAAGACTCCACGTAAGCGTGTCCTTAAGATACGTTTATTCCCCATTGAAACCTTGACCACAGTCAAGACGTTTCTAACCTCCCTTTTGAGGGGAACTACGATTACTCTGATTCCACTCTCGTAAGGATACGTAGGCACAAGATGCGATGTCTTGCCGAGTAAACTTAGAATTAACCCCTTAGGTCTCTTTTCTCACTTTTAATCTTTGTACATATACCTTAAGCAAATGAATAAAGCAAATAGTAAACAACTGAACAAAAGGTTCCTGTAGAGTACTACAGAAGTTTAGGGTGCTAATACCTTCCCTAAATTTAACCAACCCCCGAACCCTAGATCTTTCCCCGCATTGTGTTTACGATGCAAAAATAGGTTTTCCCTTTTTGACCTTTTCCTTCGGATAAATCAAAGAGCGGTTGTGAATTGAATTGCGATTCAAATTAATTAATAATTTGATATCCTATTTCCACCGCAACACTAGGGGACGGGCTTTGTTGTTATCGGTCTAGAAGGGTGGACCCAGTTTAAGTGTGAAAACCGAAAAATGATAACAAGTGTTGGTACCACATAGCATTGAGTTGCATTGAGCCGTGATTGAGTCACATAACATGGATGTTCTGGTTATATGAATATACTTGATTATGAACTATGGAGTTGAGGATATGGATGTATGTAGGATGAAATATACATGTTGAATATCCATGAATGGTTTGTGTATATGTATGATGATGCATATGATAATGAAAATGAATTGTGGTGAGAAATGTGGATTATACGTAATTGTTACTTGTATATATATAATCTTATGCATTGATTATTATGGTAATATTTCTCACCCTTCTGCTGTTTTATAATGCTCTATGAGGCATTGCAGATTAGGTTACGGGAGGTTTCTTTTGCGAAGTATAGCTTCATTCTTTTGAGTCTGACTGCTCTGATTATGTAATATCGGGTAGTTAGGCTTGTATAGCATTCTTTTGTGATACATTTGCGATGTATCAGTTGATGATGTTTTGTAACATGAATGATTGATGAACAAGTGGATAATATGTATTTATGTGATCAAATGTTTTGAGGTAATTCAAATGTTTTATTCTTCCGCTTTAATTTTAAATATTGAGGTGTGGGTTAAGGACTAAGTCCCTCTATTTCGACAACTATCCCACTGTTGTATATATATTTTTATATATAAGAGCGGGTGTTGAGTGTTTTAATTGGTGATGATGTGACATACTTCTTTTATACCATATATTAAATCGTACTCTGATGAATTTTGAAATGTTCATTTGTTTTATTTGGGGGTATAGAAGGGGGTGTTACAGGAATTAATTATGATGAGGTAGAGGAATAAAAATGAAGTGATATAGATTATTCTCATGATGCAACATTTGAATTTGGTGCGAAAAATTATGCAAAATTTGAATTTGTTGTATTTCCACAAAAAACGCACTGGTTAATCGATTAACCATTTGCATGTGTAAATGTGTTAATCGATTAACACAATGAAAATTGTGAAAATTTGCCTTTTTGATGTTCTGTCTTGGCTCTGGCTCGATTTTCTGACTTGTCAAATAAGGCATGGAAATAAACACATGAACCTTGGAGTCTCTTGAATAATAGTCAATCAAATCTTGGGAAACTCTTGATCAAATAATTTGAATTGCTTACAGATCAACTTTGACTTTTTTCAAATGAAATTCATTCGAGCTGAGGGACCGGTATTTGATATCTTTGGTCCAAATTCTTCCTGAAAAAGTTAGTAAAGGAAGAACAAATATTTTTTTGATTTTAATTAATGGTTAGCAAACATAAACATAAAAAAAATCAAACAAATAAGAAAACAAGGGTGTCCGGTGATCCCTCAAGAATAAACACACAGAGGAAGGCAAGAGAACCAAAGCTTGTGATCTTGTTTGTGGTATAAAATGCAAATGATATGTGGGATCTTAGGGGTAAAAACTAGGGTATTACACTATGTTGATGAAACTTTTGAAGTGTGAGAATAATTGTGATTATGCTTGTATGCCTTAAATTATATATTATCTTATGATTTTGATAATTATGTGAATTCTCACCCTTCTGTTGGAATGATGTTTGTATGACATTGCTCAGGTATCAAGGAGTAGAGTTGCTTCTAGTACGAGATAGCAGTTGGAGTAGCTTATTCTAGTTTCTTTATTTATTTTGAGTTGAGTCATGCTCTGATCATGTAACACGGGGATGTTTTGATTTCATGTTTTGAGAAATACTTTATGTACTCTACTTCATTTTGTTATTGTTATTTTGAATTATATGAAGTATTGACTTTTATGTCTAAGAATTGATTATGAATGAGATGAGCATGAGACTTTCATTATGTCTATTATGATTGAAGTAAATTCGCTGATATATGCTAATGTGAAAGTGTTTGAAAAACATGAATTTATTTTAAGTGTTATTGAGCATGACAAGTGTTTGTGTGATGTTTAGAAAATATATGTGACACCCTTATTTGAGATGCATGATAAATTACTTTGATTATTTATATGTATTTTGTGGGCTTTAGAAGAGTGTTACAGAAGGCATCTATGACTGGATCCCAGAATGAAATAGATCTATGCTTGCCACCAACGTGTAATCCCAAGAATTTGAATGGAAGAGAACCCACTCTACATGCCAAAAATTGTGTTGTTGCTGCTAACCTCGACTGCTTAACACTAATGCCATAAATGTTGCTCTTCCAGAACTTTATTCTCAAACCAGATAAAATTTCAAAACCTCTCAATAATGCCTTCATTCCCCATATGTCTTCCCATGATCCGTCACAAATCAGTATTGTGTCATCAGCATATTGAATTAGGTTGATGAATTCGTCCTCTTTCACCCTGTAGCCCTTTAGGATGACTTTGAGATTAACTTGCTTCATCATCTCTACAAGGCATTCAGCCACCAAAGAGAAGAGGAGAGGGGACAGAGGATCTCATTATCGTAGACCGCGTTCTGCCTTAAAATCACATGTGGTTCCACCATTCATAATAACCAACAAATAACAATTTAACTCTCCTCCTTTAATCCAGGATATCCATTTAGGACAAAATCTCATTGCTAGTAACACCTCTTCAAGGAAAGACCAACCTTATGTTGATATTTATCTCTGTTTCATACCAATTTTGAGACAATTAGTTAATCCTGAGAACTTTAAGGCTTTTAATAAGTCAAATTGAAAATTAGAAGTTGTTTGCAACACCACTGTTGTCCATTGATTTATATATCATGGCTAATGTTATTTGCCAAGATTTTTTTCTATCTAGCTACGGTTTTGACTGTGGTTAAACACCACTTTTTTGTGACCTATTTTTTTCCATAGTCGACAATGTGTATCAGTTTTATTAAATATATTTAAAAAAAATTACTAATTTTTCCAGTTTTTTTATTTATTTCTAATTTTTATTTCTAAACGCTGCTCCATTTTTGTCAATGTAACTTCTACACTAAAAAATACTTAAAATGATTTTGAGACTGATCAAAATTTTTACATTGTTTCAGAATAAAATTAAAAAGATAAAAAAAACATAAATTATTAATAAAAAATATTTAAAATTAATATAAAATATACTAAAAATCATGTACTCCCACCATAAATTATTAATAAATAAGTATCATTACAACTAATAGTGAAAAAAAAATATATTGACAAAACTAAAATTATAAAGAAGAAATTGAACAAATGCTTCCACCCTAACATTGTTCTATTGGCTTCTTATTCCAACAAAAACATGTCAATGTCATTTCCCTATTTTGATTTGTTTTGTTTTTTTTTGCGTCTATTCTGTGAGACGTATTTTTAGTGTCCACCTATCATTTATAGGAATTAATGAATAAAAATACACATAGTTAATTTTTTTCAAACATCTTCAACTTATATTAGTAATATTTTATAAATTGATGGTCATATAATCATATTTGTGTGTTTTTTTCTTCAGAATACAACACAATACAGCAACACTCACATTCTATTTTTTTATTTTTCTTCGTTTTGAAATCTTGTTGAGTATTTTCTTTTTTATGTGTTGTGTGATGTCGGTTATTTTCAAACACTTGAGTGATTAATATATTAAGATTAAAAGATTTTAAACAATTAATTGGTAGAAATTATGAAGTGTTTTTTATAAACTTGTTGTGAAGACTCTCAAATTTACGGTTTGAATATATGGTTATACGTGAGGGTAACCCTCACCATATAAGCCAGTTATGTATGCTTGAGTTAGATCCAGCCACAATTTTTAATGTAATATCAAGAGTCTCTTTTAAGATCAATTGAATCACCTGCTATCAGGTTTCCGTTTTCAGGTCGCTCACCATTTATTTCCACACTCTAGACGCTAAGGGGGACAATCCTCACCCAACAAATTAGTTTTATAGAAATCTATTAGGTTCTACCATAATCCTTAACACTTGTTGAGTTAATTTTATGTATTAGAGAATTTCTTTCTCCCAAGAGTTGATCATTTTGTGTAACAATTTATGTGTGTTGAGTATCTATTTTTATATTTTGTTTCGTTAGCTGGTAGATTAATTATTATTTGAGACTATTTTGTTGGTTATCATTGTTCTTTATCCTACACCAATATTTTAGTGTATTTAATTCTTTAAGTTTTTCACACTAAGTGGTGACACCATGTAGAAAAAGATCATAAATTTATAATTGGGCATCATGCGTTTTAAATTAGACATCAAAATTTTAGAGATACGAACATTTTGAGTTATGGAAAGTGAAATGCAAGCAATCTTAATTCAAAAAAGTGTGCAAAGGGATTGCAAGGTCATACATTGATGTTGGAAAGCCTAACACAAGAATATAAGACTAAGATGACGGATAAGACCAAGAGTGTTGTTATCTTGTGTCTTGGAGATAAAGTATTTAGAAAGTTTGCAAGGGAGAGCTCGTACTAAAATATGGATTAAGCTTGAATCAATGTATATGGCCAAATTCTTAAATCATACTTACGTTATAAATAAAAACTTTATTCATTTTGGATTGTGAAGAACAAATATATTGACGAGTAATTAATGAAATTTCATAAAATTACGAATGACTTGTAAAATATTGAGGTGAAACTTGATAATAATGAAAGGGGTTTATTCATCTTTGGCTTATTGCCTAGATTCTTTAAGCATTTCAAGAATGTCTTTCTTTGTGATAAGGAATGAATTATCATCTTGGAGGAGGTCCAATCAGCTATTAGAGTCAAGCGATTAACCAAAATGAAAGAGTTAAAGGTTAACGATATTGAAGAAGACGTAAATGTTTTGAAGATGAAGGAGTGAGAGCAAAGAAAACCAAAATTGAGAGAAATCTAGATCTGATTTCAAATTCAATGGGTTTGAAAAATCAAAGTACAAGTGCTTTATGGTTCATAAAATAAGAGGCTTCAACATGGATTGTTATAAGAGGGGGAGTAAGGATGATTTTGTTCTTATTAAAAATGTCTCAAATGAGGTTGGTCGTGAAAGTATTTGTGCGCTAGTGGGGATGAGTTTATAGACAGAAAAAGGTTGGGTCGTAGACTTAGGATTCTCTTATCACGTGAACTTCAAGAAACAAATGCTTTGAGATTTTGGACCTAAGAATAATGTGGAATATTTCAAATTGTTAATAAAAGGCTTGCAAGGTTCGTGTTCTTAGGGAGGTTTGACTCAAGATGTTTGACAAATATATGTTTTTTTGTATGCAATGTGAGGTATGTTCCCGAACTTAAGCTAAATTTGTTGTCAATTTAGGCTATTTCATTATAATTAAACATGACATGATGAAAATTTTGTATGGTGCATTATTAATTTCTAAAATGTATGGTTTGTATGCTTTGGATTGTTTCAATGTTATTAATAATGCATCATTGTATAGTCAAGACTTTCACGATAAAATGAAACTAAGGTATTTGAGATTATGTCATGTTAGTGAAAGAGGTTTAATGTAACTATCTAGGAAAAGTTTACTAGGTAGTGAAAATTGACCAAACTATAATTTTGGTGTAAATTTCATACTAAGAAAACAACATAAAGTGAAGTTTAAGAGTGATCTGCATAATTTTGGAAGACTGATTAAGTATGTTCACTCGAATCTTTGAGTTCGACTAGGATGGAAATTCACGAGGGTGATTTCTATTTTAGCATTATGATTGTTGATTTCTCTAAAAGAGTATGAGTACACATTTTCAAACATAAAAGTGACACATTTGAAAATTTTAAAGAATGACATACTCTTGCAGGAAACTAGATGACAACTATGTTATAACAAGATTTGTCCATGACATATTCTCTTTTAGACAAAAGTATTGAAAGAACAATGGTTTATTTGATGTGTGTTTTATTTATGCAGGTTCTTGTTCTTGCACATAAATAATTAGAATTTGTTTTACTTAGACACACTTGGGAGTTGCTTCATTGCTAGCTTATGGTGGTAGAGTCTGAAGAATAATTGTTAGTTTGGCTTGGCGCAGACTCTAAGTTGAAGGTCTCAGCATTCAGACGAGTTACTACACTTGGTAATTGTATATCAGCATCTGGTATCATTCAGAGTTGGTGATAAAGTTGTGGTTGTCCATACTGCATAAAGCAATTTGTATTGTCTTATCAACTTGTCAGCTAGAGTCTATAATATTGTAAGGCTCAAGAAAGGTTGGCATGCTTTACGGATATTTTCTCCCAACGGCTCTATCAGTACAAAACCTCTTGAAGAATCAAAGGTTAAACATGTTACACACTAGATTCAGAATTTGTTGCGTATCTATCGTCAACGGCTCTTGTACTATGGAGTAAAGGCAAAGATACTTAATCAAATTACCTTTTCAATGGCTAGTTTCTGCAAAGGCTATAAATATGGATGAAGATTCAAGTTTGAATCTTAACAAGGATTCTCCAGACGAATGAGTAGCAAGATCAAGCAATTATCAACTTTAATGTAATATGCAAATTTTCTATTATAGGTTGTAATTGTAAAAACCTTAACATTTCTTACTATTGAATATATTAGAAATCTTAAGAGATTTAGGTCTTTGTTATGGTGACTTCCCGTACCTCTGATGCTTATATCATGTACACCTTGTTCTCTATTCTGCTGAGCCTTCAGTAGTTTAGATCAAGTCTCTTGTTATGTGCTTAAGAAAAAGTCTTGTCTCATTATGATTCAAGCAACAAGTCTTGAGCCAAGATGCTTGAGCCACGTAAGTCTCATTGCTTAAGTGCTTGAGTTGTGAAATTTTTATTCAGCTAGTCTGATTGAGCAAGGAAAAGTATCCGTCTGAGGGGCGTGATCAGGAAGTCTCAAGTGTTGCTTAAGTAAGGAAGTCTCAGTCTGGATGACCAGAAGAGCAGGTGGCTCGGTCAGATGATGTGATCGGGAGTCTTGGACATGTGCTCTAAGTAAGGATAAGTCTCAACCAGAGGACCTTTGGAGCAGTTGACTCGGTCAGAGGGTGTGAGCAAGGAAAGTCTTAGATATGTGCTCTAAGCAAGAAAATCTCAGACAGTTGGTTTGAGAAAAGACTTATGCAAAAGCATAAGTGATTGTAAACATGAAGTGGTTATAATGAAAATCTCTTGTGAGGCAATGGGACTGAAGTACTCTCAGTTATGGGAGGAACCAGGATAAATCTTTTGTGTCTTCTGTTGTTATTTGTTTACTTCTGTTATATCTGTTGCCAATGAATTAAAATAGAATTTGAACACTAGTTTTGATTCTAAAAATATGATTAGAAGTTAAATTAAAGAAAATACGAAACACAATTCACCCCCGTCCCCTCTTTCTTGTGTACTTTTCACACGTTCAAACTAAACTAAAATTTTCAAGAATTGACAATGGCCTAGAGTTTGTTTTAGAGCACTTTAATAAGTTGTGTAGAAAACAAAATATTAAGAGGCATATAATTATAGTGGAACACCACAACAAAATAAATTAGATGAATTCATGGATAAGACCATTTTAGACTAGGTAAGATGTATGTCATTGGGAGTGAAGTTACCTAGGTGTTTTGGGGGTGAATTGATTATTATGTAGCTTATTTGATCCAAAGATGTTCATCCATGAGAATAGACTCCAAAACACCTATTGAATTTTTTAGTGGAAAACATGTAGAATGCTCTTATACAATTAGTTTAAGAGCTTTGAAGTTTGCACGTATCAAGTAATATAAAATTGATGTTAGATATACAAAATGTGTCCTCATTAGTTATCTTGAAAGAGAATGGATACAAGTTCTGAAAGATTGAAGTTGGAGGATCAAAATTCATTATAAGTAATGAAATTACTTTTGATGAGATTAGTATGGAGATGAAGTGTAATGACATAGAAGTTAAGTACTAAATAATAAGGTGGATAAAACTTTGTTTGAGGTGGAGGTCTCTGTTAATGAGTGAGACGAGAAGTGAGAAGGACGTTGAGGCTTCCATATCTAGGTTTGAGAAATGAAATCTATAATAGATCTAAAATATTAGTTGGTTCTTAATATGGTAATGAGAAAGATTGTACCACCTCAAAATTATAGTTTTATTAATTTTACTTGTATGTTTTAATTGTTGTTGGAGAGTTACAAGACTCAAAATGAAAGCCCTTCAAGTAGGAATTTGAAAGAAAAAAATTAGATTCATAAATGGTTGAAGGTGGTGAGCGAGGAAATGTATTAAATGGAGAAATCATTATTTGGAAATTCTGAAATTAATGAGAAACAAAGGTGATTTGTTGCATGTGATTCTACAAGAAAAAGAAAGGAAACTGTATAAAAGACATGTGGAAAAGAATTTTACTCATGTGGAAGGAATTAATTACAAGAAAAATACTTTCCCTTATGGTAAAGCATTATTCCATAAGATTGCTTATGGATATTATTAATAAATGTAATTTTTATTTGGAACAAATGAATGTCAAAACAATATTCTTACATGGAGATCTTGAAGAGACAGTTTACATGAAACAATGTGAACATTTTATAGAGGACAAATATAAGGTGTTTCTTTTGAAGAAATATTTATATGAGTTGAAACAAAATTATAGGAAGTTGAATGTTCGGTTTTATAAATTTATTCTAAATTATTTTGTTTGTAATAAGCAAGAATGAGTTGTGAATACATATTAAGAAGGAATGAGGAAGTCATTCTCTAGTAACTTCAGTATGTTGATTATCCCTTGATGGCAAGCTCGGACAAAGAATAGATTGATAAGTTCAAAAAAATATTGAATGAGGAATTTGAGATGAAAGATCTAGGTGAGACTAATAAAATTTTAGGGATCGATATCATGAAGAAATTAAAAAATGGTGAATTATTTTTATCCCAATCTAATTACTTAAAGAAAGTGGTGAAACGGTTTAGAAGGTTTGATGTTAAAAGCGTTTACGCTTCTTTAAGTTATCACACAAAGTTTTAAATCATGAATATCTTCAAATAGGAGATTAGATAATGAGATTGAGAGTACTCCTCAATTGTCAGTTGGATGCATCACATATGTTAAGGTTTGTTGTAGGCCAAACTTAACCTATGCCCTTAGCATAGTAAATTGGTTTACGGAAAAATCAAGGTTGAGTGCAATAGGAAGATTTGAAGTAGACATTGAAATGTTTGAACAAATATTTAAAGGGTGGTTTGAAGTACACAATAACGGCTCAAGAAATAGAAACTTTGGAGAAATTTGTTGATGCAAACTAAGCGAGAAATGTAGACATTATATTTATAACTCAAGTGAAGTATATTATCCTAGTTGAAGAGGTTAGAGAAGCTATTTAGTTAAGAGTATGACGGAAGAGTTTGATATCGCTCAAGAATTTGTAAAGATATATTGTCATAATCAAAATGCAATCTATTTGTTTAATCATGAATCGTAAGAGGACAAATTACATTGACATTTGTTTTTACTTTGTGGCTCTAAGAAGGTTGTTTTTAGAAGAGAATACAACAAATATGTTTGACAAATTATTACATGGGTCAAGATTCTAGCACTATTTGAATTTGGTCAATTTTGTTGAAGAGTGGTTCAAACAAGGAAATATGAGCACGGTAGTTATGAGTAATTTGACATTATCATCGATTTGAAGGGAAGGTAGAGAATTATGGGAAGTGCTTTGAAATTTTAGAAAAACGTTTAACAAAGGCCACAAGACATGTGGATAATTGTAATTCACGCATATCAATTTTGCCACAGAATCCGTCATTTTATTATAATTTATATCATTTTTATTATAATTTATTTGTAATTTCTTCTTGAAACGTAGATCAAAGAGTTGAATCAAATTAGATCAATAATTTATATCTGTTGATTCTCTACTTCTTTTGTTCTTGTTAACTTGTGCATGCATCTTTTGTTCTTGTTAACTTGTGATTTGCATGCACTAGCTTGTGGATTTGTGTTCTCGTTAACTATGCACTAGCTTGTGGATTTGTTATTGCTTGGTACTGTTTAATTAGTTTGTTATCGTTCTTTTGTCACTGTCTATTTATTTTTTATTTGAATCTGAGTTTGGGGTGTACTATAATATTTTGTAGATCTCTTTGATCTAGTAGTTGAAAAATATTGTGCACCATACATTACTAATCTCAGTTATGGATGTTAGAAAAGAAAACCCACATTTACATTGGTAGATTCTTTGGATATCGAAATACTAATATTGCATGTGAAATTATGTGTTCATTATGTGTTTATCTTTATCTCTTTCATACTTTATATTTTATACACATTTTAAAAATATAATTGACTTGAATACACTTAGTCGATGCCAAAAACACTTCTACAGTGATTTTTTGAATAACCCAAAGAACGAATTTTTAGGCATATAAGCTTTTTTACTTAGATGAGGTTTTCTCTTAAATACTGAAAACCATATGTTCACTTGAGTTCCAACTTATTAATAAAAGAATGCAAATATGTAAGAATTTTTAATTTTCATTAGGGATCAAATAATGACAAATTACATCATAAAATGGTTTCAGTTCCTTAAACCATTATCGCCCTCCCCCTCTAAACTTAAATCCACACCAGTGTGGAAACTAACAATAAATTAAGGAATAAGAAATTTTACAATTCCAAAAAGAACTTGAGAAGAATAAATGGGGGACATTAACTCAAACGAAATCACCTTCCAAAACAATATTTTACAATGAAGGTTAACTTTCCAACCTTATGTCAAATGTACAAAAGAAAATACCAAATCTCATCCTCCTTGCTTGGCTTTGGCGAGGAGGATGCTAACTGATATTTATTCAATCCATGAAACCTCTTCTCATGTCTTGCCTTCGGCCATCTCCAAAAACCTCTTCTATCATGCTACATGTTGGTAAAAAGTCCATCTTGTTTTTAGAGCAAGATACAAAGCCAGAATCCCATGCGGGTGCATCACAGGGCTCCAACACATACCCTTGGCTATAACCATTGCTTATTCCATTGTAGTTACTGGACCAATGATCTCCATTTCCACTCTTCACTCTGGTCTCCCTTGAAGCAACTCCCCCCATGTCATGTGATGTGTATGGTTCATGCTTAACTTTTTCACCACATGAATCCTGCCAAACTGATCGATCCTGATGCTGATTCAGATGAGGGGAAGCATTGGGGCGTTGCATCTCAACGGGATCAATGTTTCTCTTTGTAGGATCTCCAAATCCGTTAACAGCACAAGTTTCATCTTCAGGAAACTCATCCTCATATTCCTCCAAATGATTATCATTGCAGTTATTGATACAAGTATCATCTTGACAAACAGGATCATCCGCAACAGAATCCTCATCATCATGATCATCATTACCTTGCCACTCATCGTTATCGCTATCAGCACTTAATAGGTGATTCCTGTTCTGCTCTGCCCGCTTACGAAGCATGAAGACATTAAAGTAGTAACTCACTATCTCCTTTTTGCTTCTTGAGGGGAAAACAATGGAAAGATAATTCCAGAAATTCTTGTTGGATGATGCTGGATTATTGAAGACAACCTTGTGAAATAGATGTTCATCCTCTGTAGTCCATCTATCAGCCACTTGTTCTCCCATGCCAGGAAACCCCAATTCAATGAATTTCTCAATCCCAAAGGTTTTAAATAGTTTCTTTCTTTCTTCCATTATATGTTGTCTTACACATCTTATAGACCCACTGTCTTCGCAGCTGCAATCAGTTCTTCCCTTTCCAGCTTCATCATCAATGGAAGATAACTCCATCTGAGGCATAGAAATTATACAGGTCCCCATCATTCTTTTTTCAGCTTCCCCGTCATGAACAGTGATGTTTGAATCTGAGACAGCATTAGCGGCATTAGGTACCCATGGGGGAACATCAGCTTGATGATTAGCTCCAATTGAAACAGGCTTGCGAGGAGATTGCTCAAGGAGTAAGGAGTAAAGGTCCTCATAGCGAGTAAATGTCCTTATGGGTCGTTCTGGACTGAAATATATTGGCCTTTCTGGACTGAAATACTCAGGAAAAAGAGGGAGATGTATAGGTTGTTCTGATCGGTGATATTCTTCGGATACGCCATTGGTGGCCCAAGAAGAAGCAGGAACACCTATCACAGGAAAGCTTGTTTCAGATTCCCCAGCCCCACTAGGCAGTACATCACAAGTTTCACCAGCAAGCTTGTCTTTACAATCGTTACTACCTTTTGCATATCCTTCCTCTATGAATTAAAATGTAGACAAACTTAATATAAGTACAATTTATCACAAACTTCAAACTCCTTGAAATGTACATTTTTAGGTTGATTTTCAAATTACACAAGATTAATAAATAAACTCCCACCTGAAGTTTTAGGCAAATGGGTGTAGCAATCATCATCAGGAAAAACAGATTCTGATAAAGGTACAAGATCACTGGGGCTTGCATGTTTAGGGTGTTTGAAAGACACCTCAAGCATCTCCTCAGCATCAAAAGGACGTTTCTGCACCATGGTTGCCTGCAAAATAGAATTCATCAAAGTATAAGACAACAAGCTTGCACCACAAGATAATAAGCAACAAAGTAGTTATTTAGAAATCATGCATAAAAACAACCAATAAGGTAGTTCAACAGTCAAAAAACATCCTCAAAATATGTTATCAAAAGACAGACAACTAGAAACATTACATATAGCATGTGAGGACACACAAAGTTTTTGCTATAAATAGAGTACACTGTAATAAAATCCCCAAAAGTGAGTATTGATAATCGTGTTCTTACTTCCGAATAAAAGAATAACTTAAATTAAAGAACACTGTAACTCTGACATTTATAAATCATTAATATCATCATCAAAAAAGAGGTGGGCCAACTCAGTGAGGCACAAATAAGGACAATTCTGTAACTTCACATTAATTACCCAGGAAGCATCACATTATTAACCACACAACAAAGAAACGTGCCACATCACTGCCAAAACTTTAAATAGAAAGAATAATAATAAAAATAAAAATAATGTAAAAAAATAATTTAGCTTCACCAAAAAAACAATAAAAAATTAATCTTTTAATAATACCTTAAATCGGTCTCTGTCAAATTAATGGCAAATTGCTGAATTAGGAAGTAACAAAACCGGAGAATCCTAATTACTCAAAGAAATTGAACTTTCCCCAAATAAATTCAATAAAACAAGAAAACCCCCAAATTCAAGAAACCCTAACCCTAATTTTTTAAATCGAACGATTACGAACAAACGAAGCCTAACTGACGAAGAATTACAACGATTCGCACAAAAGATATAACAACCCCCAGAGAAATTTCCAAACGACGTAACCAAAATCAAACCCGTTGAATTAACCCTAAATCGGAAACAACAAAACGATTCAAACAAAACCAAAATCAAAATCAAACGAAGAAAAACTCAATCGCGTTATCCCAGATCAATATAAGAAAAATAGATCGAGGAGATTCGCGACGGAAACCCTAAAAACCGACACCGTGAATGAACAACGACGAAATTAGGATCGATCGAAAGATAAAATCACGATCTAATAGAAGGTTGAAACGATCGGAGAGAAGGAGAAGAAATTGAAGGTGAAATCGAGGGGAAAAGAAAGGGGATCGAGATCCGAAAACGCGGCGCAAGAAAAACTAGGGTTTGTTGTATTTTTATTTTTTTTAGGGTTGGTGAGAGAAAGAAATAAAAGAAACGACACCGTATTGACGAAAATTAAACTCGTGTTGTTTTGCGTTGTGGGGTGATAGAGAGAGAAATAAAAGAGATATATGAAGGAAAAGAATGGGATGTGAGTGCGGTATATATGGGACAGTGTGGGAACGAGGTTGTGGGTAGATTCTAAATCATGATTTTTTTATAACAGGGTTATTCATACGTGGCTTTTTGTAAGTGGGTAATTTTTGTTATTTGTAATTTTTATTTTATTTTACTTTTTAATCTTTTATTTATGGGTTTGGGGAATTTGGGGACCATAATTTCGAGGATTTTTTTTAATTTGTTTTATTTTAACAAAACAACTAACTACAATATAAACTTATTTAATTATTTGTTAAATACAATATAAACCTATTGTTTCGTGTTATTTATTTATTTCTCTTTTATTTTTAGTTATGTTGATGGTTAAATTTTTTTAAAAATTTAAAAGAGGAACACAAAATTTAATAAGGAAGCAAATACTTATAATCTTGCTCAAACATACAAAGACATAAGAAAAAGAAGATCGAAAATTCTAAAAGAAAATAAGAAAGAAAGAAGAAATGGGAAAAAGGCGCCTCTAGGTTGTAATTGTGTCCACACAAAAATCTTACAATTCAAGTAGTATTATTTATCTTACAAAAAAATCTTACAATTCAAGTTGTAGAAGTCGTCAAACATTTATGGGATTTAAGAAAGGAATTCGGATTGATATAAAGGATAGGAGTGCGGAATTTTACTGGAACTAATTACAAGAGTTCATGGTGGAGAAAAACTGGCTTAATTCTTGCAAGTCTTTTTTTTTGGAGTTATGAGACGCCAATAATATATTGATGAAATTGGAGATTATAGATAGAAAATGTTGTTGCGTCTTGTGGGGTTCCAATGACTTCGAATTTGTATTTAACCCTACAGTCGGGAGATCTAGCAGAACTTTGATGATATGGGACAAAAAAGTCTGCATAATCCATAGAATAGATACATTAATTTATGCAATATGGGTGGAGGGAGAATGGGTAAAGATTAAAAAACACATAAACATAGTTAACGTTTAAGCACGATGTAATGGAAGAAGAAAATGTGAGTTGTGGGCTAGTTATCCATGAGAATCGACGAGAAAATAGAAAATGCATCTACTTATTAGGAGATTTTAATGTTATAAGATCTAAATATGAGAGAAGATGATCTTCTGATAACAATAGAATATATGAGATTGAAGCATTTGACAAATTCATATCACGATCAGATCTGATCGACTTGTCATTACGGGGAAGAAAATTCACTTGGTCTAGAATAGAGGATGGAACGATAGATGGGCCGGACAAATTTCTCATCATGAAAGAACGACTTAGATTATGGCCAACAAGTAAGCAATGGGGTTGGACAAAGATTTATTGGACCATTGTCACACTTTGCTTTATGAAAGTATTAAAAAAAGGGACCAAAACCATTTCATATGTGAAATTGTTGGAAGGGTTTAGAAGGCTACCGTGAACTTGTAAGAGAATACTGGAAAAACATAAAGGTCAATGAAAAGTTAAAAGATTAGCACAAGACGCATACACATAATATGGAAGGAGACATCAAAGAGACAAAGGAAGAACTCAATCATATTGAGATTAAAGAGGAATAAATTAATTTATCTGAAAAAGATATGAATAGAAAGAGAGAAACAATAACAAAGTTGTTTAAGTTGTCAAATCTCAATTGCAGCATTCAATAGCAAAGAGCAAGAAGTAAATGGTTGAAAGAAGGAGATCCAAACACTAATATTACTATGGGTGTATAAATAAGAAACATAAATAAAATGAAATCATATCACTGAAAGTGAATGCAAGAAACTGAAAGAGGAGGAGGAAGAGATAAAAAGAGAAATATATGATCACTTTTATAATCTTTTCACTAGCAAGAGGGAAAGGTCGTTACCAACCAATATCGAATTAAAAATATTGCAGGAAAAAGTGCGAGATGCGATGACTCTAGACGTTTTAGAAGAGGAAGTCTAAAAGGCGATATGAGAATGCGAATGTTTCAAAAGCCCGAGCCCAAATGGACTTAATTTTGAGTTTATGAAAGAGTTTTTGGACAAGCATCATATCTGATTTTATGAGGATTATGAAAGAATTACATTCAAACGACAGAGTTGTAAAAAGAGAAAATTGTTCATTTTTTGGTCTAATACCAAAGAAAAACAGTCTTATAGGGATATCAGACTACAGACCAATATTTGTGATAGGATGCAAATACAAAGTCATATCCAAGGTATTGGCAAATAGATTGAAAAAGGATATGGACACAATCATTTCAGAAAATCAATCACCTTTCATTTCTAGAAGAAAGTTTATGGACGCTATCTTGGTGGAAAATTAAATAATGGGATGAGGCTAGGAGAAAGAAGAAAGAAGTGATATTATTTAAAGTGGATTTTGAAAAGGCATTTTACTCAGTCGAATGGAATTTCATATTACTTGTGATGGGATGAAAGTGAGGAATTAAGTAGTTGTGTCGGTGAGTGTGGGGGCGAGGAATAAATATCTCGTCTATTTTTTTAGTGTGTTATTTTTGAAGGGATTTTGAATTACATTTTTCGGTGACTTGGTGTGACTACAACTATGTAGACCGATGGATGAATCATTTGAAACAATTTGAAGGTTTGTTGGCCAGAGGTAGAACATCATTTGCAAAGACAACAATAATATGGTTTTCTTGTATATGGGCCATTTGGAAGACTAAGAACTAAAAGATTTTCCAAAACGAAGAAGTCAATATCGAAAAAAATGGTGAAAGAGGCAAAAAAAATTATCTTGGAAATGGCATCGCATCAAGGCAAAATGAATTGAAGATAATGTTGCATAATATTTTTCTCACCTAAGGCTTGTTTAGGGTTCATGGACGAATGAATATATGGAAGATCATCTCTATTGACGATCATTTTATTTACATATTACTCTATCAGTATGTTGTTCGTGTTCGTAGTTAGAGGGACAAATTCTGATAACGAATGGATAGGTTACAGAGGGATACTGTTGCAGTTAGGCTGGTACTTGGGACATGTTTTTGATACATTTAGCACAATTGGGATGGATTTGGGGTCAACCTTAATCCAAATTATTAGTTGACAATATTCAAATGTGCGGTTACATGTAGTGGAGCTTCTTGGCAAACTGGTATACTGGAGCTCATTGAAAAGCTCATTAATCCTTAAGCATTTTGTTTTTATCATGACGTTTGGCGGTTGAAGCATAGACTATTTATATCAAGTTAGTAATTAGAGAAAATAGTAGTTCTTTTTCTGAATTTTCAATATGTGTGTTAGAACTCTCATTGTGTTTGTAACGGTAAATATTTTGGTATTGGATAAGCTCTAATGGAGCTTGCTTTTGTTTGCAGCTTGGTGGTGAACTAATGTACTTATAGTATTGTGATGCTTTATTTCTTATGCATTTTGCCTTATTAAAAAAAGATATAGTAACAAGTGCAATATCGGGGGCTCAAACTCCCATAATAAAACCAAAATTTTCTTTTGTAGTGATATTATATTTGATTTTTAGTCTCTATAAAATTTACTACTAAACACCCCAAATTATGTTTATTCTACTCACCACACTTCCACTTCACACTAGTTTTATTTTATTTTATTTTTTTTATTTTTTCATTACCCCAATTTCATTTTTCTATCAAATTACCATATTATTATCTTTTAAACCTTTTTCTCTTATTACTTCTCTTTCAATATTTAAAATTTAGATTTATTAAGTAACACTAGTTACTTTAATCAACTCATTTATATATTTTAAATATGTATTTTATAAAATTTTAAATTTTTTTTTTACTTTAATCAACTCATTTAACGACTTCTGATTTTTTTTTCAAAAAATATATTTAAAATTACGTCACAATTCACTATGTTATATACATAATAAATACATATAATATTTTTAATTATGTTAGTGAAACATCAAAATTAAATTAAATATTTATCTCGATGTTTCACATATTAAGGCAAGGGGCAAAGTTGGAGCCCGAGCAAGTGGCAGATCGATCGATATATATATATATATATATATATATATATATATATATATATATATATATATATATATATATATATATATATATATATATATATATATATATATATATATATATATATATATATATATATATATATATATATATATATATATATATATATATATATATATATATATATATATATATATATATATATATATATATATATATATATATATATATATATATATATATATATATATATATATATATATATATATATATATATATATATATATATATATATATATATATATATATATATATATATATATATATATATATATATATATATATATATATATATATATATATATATATATATATATATATATATATATATATATATATATATATATATATATATATATACCTTGAAACTAAGAACCACAAGCTTGAGACATCTGCCCTAGGTCATACATTGAACCTAGAGAATGAAGGAATGACATGGGTTAACATGAGAAGCATTTGCCTTTTTCTCTCTCTATGAACAGTGACACATTATATTGTCTTATTTCTTAGATGTTTCTGTATATCCCCCATTTTCAATAATTGTAAATAAAAAATTAGGAACAATAAATATATGAGAATTTATCTAAACATATTCAAAACATGATAATTTTTTACTGTCAATCCAAAAGGATCTATCAAAAGAGCATTCATTATGGTTTCGAAAGCATCCTTCTAATGATAATGAAAAAGTGGATTCCAAAAAGATTCTTCTAAAATTATTTCAGATGACATGAATACACGAAAAACAGACAAAAATTTCTAAAATGCTAAAATAATATTTGAATGACAAATACATTGTAAAATTAAACATACATAATATATTGTTTCATAATTATAAATAAATTGGAGTTAGTTGCACTTAGTTTTGATGAAAAATCACGAGATATTGATATTTTTTTTTTGGTGTTTTAAAGGTTTAGAATTGCAAAGTGATGGGATGAGGAAGGAGAAGGGTGTGGTCTTCGCAAATACATATAATTCGAAAGGAAAGGATACTTATGAAAGAAAGTAGCATCTAGATAAATCCTTTTGATAAAGAGAAATATTGACAATTTTGAAGATCCCAAATATATGTGGGAGGTGGATCAAGGATTTTGAAGAAAAAAAATAGTTTAAACATTACAACATTATATCCTTGGCATACGCCTATTTATATTCCTAACTCTAAAATATACAATGAGTTTAATTGGTTTAGAAAATGTAGGAGTTGTCATCTAGATATCTCATATTTACATTCTCATCTTCATTTTTATTGATTAAAAGAGTGCATAACATCTTACATCTCAATCCTTCCATCAAAATAAAATATAACTTCTAATTTTTTTCTTCTTTTCTTCGTTTTTTTTCTTATAATTATTTTTTCAATTTTAACCAAGAGATTTAAGTGTTATTGGTGTGCGATTGTGCATATGTTCATTCGTCTTTTTGTAGTAGTATATTTGAGAATGAGGTTTTTGGCTTACGTTCCTTTTCAAGATATTTGATGTGCCTTCGAAAAAACTATCTTTCAATGTCTAGTATACTTAAGTTTAAAAATTCAAAATTGTGTCTAACCTTTTTGAATTGATTGAACCGTTGATTTTATAGGTTTTCAACCATTTTAATGAATTGTTCTCCATTTTAAAGCATAAGATTTTTAAGCATACTTTGACCAAATAGATGTACACTTCATGGTTCAACTAGTTGAATTGGTTGATCTAGTATGATTTCTAGTAACTTACTACTAATATCCTTTATAAGAAGTACTTAAAGGGATGCGACTCGCCTTCAAATAAACAATGGCATCAAATATCAAATAAAAGTTACACCTTCAACATTTGAAACTAGCACAAAACCATGACAATTAAATTTGTTATTTGGTGGAAAAGTGTAGACCTTTTCTCTTAGAGGTCATCTAGCACGTCTAATATTAACATGTTCTTAATGAAAGAGGAGGATGGGAGAAGAGTACATGAAGACAATAAAAGAAAAGGTATAAAAATTAAATATGTCAATTTCATTAAAAAAAACCAAATATCTCACTGGAAAATGAGGTAATTGTGAAGACCTTAAATAAGCATAGATAAGTTGATTGATGTATCATCGTACATAAGCTCCTACTAAAGGAAATTTTAGTACCAATTTGTGACATAATTACAAAACAGTCATGGCAGTAGCATAAGGTGTAATAGAATAGATCAAAGTTAGACGAGCTAGCCATAACAATAATCATGAGGTTCTGAGTCGGATCTTGAAAAAGATGAAACATAGATTAAAACACAATCACTTTCATAAAAATACTCGCGCTTTCCTCACTCGAATCATTATAACTACTAAAATCACTTTTAATCAAACCTAAAATATCCATAAAATAACTATTTGGTTCATATTTCCACGAGGTTTCTTAAAATGTGAGTGGCACATAACAAAAAAATCACGGTTAGTTGTAAGAGCTTTTTCAACCTCCATATTTCATCTTATCTCTTTGAGAATCATCATTAACAATGAACTGCAAAGTATAAAATGAAAGAAAAAAAATACTTTAACACAAAATGAAAATAATATTGCATGTAACACGAAACCACTTAAACTTATAAGAAACACAAGACTTAACTTAAATTTCAAAGCTATGAAAAAAGAGGAAAATGAATGGATAAAAATAAAATAGCATACAAAGAAGATCGGACAACTGTCACATAACGACATGGACATGCGAAACAGAAACTCTGTAGTAAATGTTCACTCGATTACATGGAATGGACATAATTTTGATGTGGAAAAAAAATAACGATAAAACTAACTCCTTCCAAGTAACTACAACGTAATATAATGAAACACATAGGCGTAACTCTCAACTTTCCCTCAATCAAATTTTAAGAGAAATTAGATTAAGCACATTTCTCTTAAAGAACTCATAGGATTGAAATAACACTCTTAAGCATATTTCTCTTACAAGCCTCATATTTAAAAGATGATAGACTAGAATAATACTCTTAAACATTTCAAATTTATAAGATTTGAAGTTCATGAACTCAACCTCTTACATGTATTGACATATGACTTAATGTCATAACTCATCACTTAAGCCCAACACAACATCATATGGCTAACCATCCACTCTTTTATCTATTACTGAAAATGGCATTGTGAATTGCTATTTGTGATCATCGATCATATTAGATAGGCATGACAATGAGACAGATCGGAGACGGTTTTTACCTCCCCCAAACTTAAACTCGAATTTAAAAACAACCTTCGTTCCTCGCCCCAAATCCCATCAGGAATTGAAAAATAAAACTCAAACTCATCTCAAACGGGTTCGGGTATCCCTGCCCCGCCACCATTTATTTAATGAAACTTTTTTTTAATAAAAATGTTTATTTTTTCAAAATAAAATCATATTACAAATAATAAAATAAAAATATCTCATAAAATTTCATGTATATATTTCAAATATTTTAAATAATAAATATAAATCAAAATATCAAAACATTAATCACATATTTAATATTCTAAATTATCAAAACTAAAATAATAAAGCACATAATAAAATAAACGGGACGGGTTTGGGGATGAGTTTGAGATGGATATTAATGTCCTCAGTATCCGACTCGTCCCCATATTTTATAATCGGAGAAAATTCAAACTCAAACTCAGTCAAAACGAATTTTCCTCGTTAAATTCTGAGTGAATTCAGGTAAATACCCATGTGTATGAATTATATTGTGATGCCTAATATTAGCGGAGCATGCACCCTAACAACTATAAATAAGAGAATCAACATGAGTGATGATCATTCAAAAATAATCCAAAGAACACAAGAGTTCTTGTCATAGGGCATTGCTACCCGAACTCCTCGTTACATATCTATACACTAATAGAAACTTATGCATAAGCTATTTATATAGTAAAAGGTATAACAAAATCAAATTATAGTCGTATAAACTAGTATAAACTATAAACAACCCATCATATGCATTTCAACCCAACAAAAATGTGTGTTTGGTTTTATCCACGGGGAAGGAGTTTCAGGTCTCAAAGTCATCATGCTTGTTTTCACAATAAGCTTAACAATCATAGTTCTTCTACCTTCTCCATTCCAAAATCAAACAAATTACGAAATTTGCACCGAATCATATTTTTAATATCACTAAAACTAGTTTCCCAGAAGTTATGAACAAAGCAACACACACGTTGAAAATAGGTTATAAACCAAACTAAACTCATCAGGAACAATCAATATACTTCTGTTATATTTAACATATTTTTATCGTTGGATCAATAACGGCTAAAAGACTTATCATAAAAAATAGCAGCAGAAGATACTTTAGTCGAGGATCCAAACTCAAGATACGAAGATCCCTTTCTAAATCCTCACTTCAAATTATCATATATTTATACAATATATCCCCTACTATTTATCACATTTGTTTAGTTGAGGCCAGCATATATCATTTGCAGGCAAACAAGGTAGAAGAATAAGAGAATGAACCAAAGTAACACAAATATTATTTGCATTCTATTACACTTAATGTAATTGAGAGTGTAAAGAATGCAGTGTCTTCCATATTGCATCAAAACTTAATTTACAGCTGCCAGTATATCATATAACACCCTTTTCATTGTTAACAAACTGGCATCAGATCATTTATATGAAATCTTAAGACTATTGTTCGACATCGACTCCGTCTATAATCTAACATATTTGCAGGCAAAATGTACAATGTTACAGCCAAAGTTCACCAAAATGTACATCTCAAAACCGTTTATTGCAAGTAGACCCAGAAAATCCTGAGGCATTTCATAGATCGACACCCTCATCAAGACCTTTGGAGCCAATCATTACATTTGAATCAATTTGTTTGTCAAATTTCTTTTTTCTTCTTGCTTCAAACTCTTGAAACCCATCCATCTGGATAATCGCCAATACTTTAATTGCATTGAAAAATAGATGAGTGAGAAGGTTGAATAAAATCTGGGAACAAGTGCATACCTGTTGAAATTGGTCCATTGATATAGGATTACCATGCAGTGATATGTTCTGAAGAGCGTGGCAATCTTTCAATAGATTCAGAGGTATCTGCCCAAAAGGAAACCAAAGTATCACGAAGACATTCTGGATTACATAAACTCGTAGAATCTTGGATTGGGAAAATAATATTAAAACCATATAGTATCTAAGTCTAATTTAATAGTATTGCAAAAAAATTAATAAAGCAAACCAAAATAAGGAAACGTGAAATATTCGGTAAGCAACCAACAAATAAAGCTAAGATGGGTTACCGACCAGACAAGAATACGCAAATATTGCATGGCAATTCAAAATTGACAAACAATTTCATAAATCACAAGATATGGTTCAAAAAAGGCATCAGTACAATTGTAAATATTGATTCAGCAATTGCTGCACTACACATTTCTTAATATCAAGCCACACTATCTTCGTTCTTCAGTTATGAAAACTATGTGCATTCATTCCCCTTGTATATGCAACAATCTAGTGCAGCAAACAACTTATAATTCTTAGCGAGGGAAGTTAATAACCAACCACTCATTCAAGTAATTTCCAAGTTTATGTTTTCTTCAGAAATTATTGAGTTAAGATTCTTTACAAGCAAAAATAATAATTAAACAATTTGCAATCAACCATTCAAGTCTGCTGCAAAGTTTATAAAATGCTAAAAACTTGACAAAACAAACTCCTATATAACGGTGACAGTCAGATCCACCAGATGAATAATAAACTCAGGTAGCTAGCTATACTGAGGAGTCAAGTGGTGTAATCAGGACAAATCTTCCTCACTTGTTATGGTTTGGTTATGTTCCAAAATTTCAAAGACTGAAAAGAGTGAAGAATGTACTTGCTTCCCGTTTCATATAGAATTACAATAGGTAGAATCAAATTTTTATTGGGTATACCTACAAGAAATCTGTCACAATATATATGAAAAATATAACAATCATTAAGAATCATTCTTTGCTGTGTCCTCCTTTAAGTAACTTTTGTAGCCTCTAGGACCCTATTGTCTTTCGTCCCAGATCCTAAGATGTAATTTGAATCGCCAAACAAAAATAGTACCCAGTTCTCCCAGAAGCAATTTGGCTTCAGGTTTGTCCTAGATTTGGCATGGTACGGTGTGGACTATTGTCGAACTAGCAATCTGGCCTCGACAAGCCCTAGATACTATATAAGGATCCTCTCTATTTTTCAAAAAAAGATTCCATTACTAAAGATTTTAGGTGTATAAAGAACTCAACACATTTCGAAAACTTCTGACATAAATTGGACATTTATACACCAAAAGCGCAATAATGGATATTTCCATTTTTTTAAGGTATAGGATCTCTATCCCCAAGATGCAGTCTAGCCCTAGCTCTTATCAAAGATATAGTCTGATCCTAGCTCTTATCGTAAGTGCAATCTAACTTGGCTCTTGTTTTAATAGACTTTCCAGTCATAACTTGTGAAGTCACTATAGATTTTTTCCTCTTAAAGGGTTCATTTTAATAAAAGCTTAACGTTTAGAAAGCTAGGAAGACTGTAAGAATATCAAAACATATCTCACCGCATAATTACTCTTTCATGAAAACATGCTTTGAGAATCTTGTATTATCTCGTAGAAATGATTTCCACGCATTTTAATGATTTTTTCCCATATTTAATAAGGATTTAGAGTATAGTATCTATACCATTATATAAAGGCAACTCCAAAGTTAACTACCATAAACAACTAATTCTGATTGGATCTTTTTTAGACAAATTTACCCTAACAACCCAATTCTTTTTCAAATTTAAATTAAATCTACACTAAAACTTAACAAAATGGTGTACCTGCTTCACATTATTGTTGTCTAAGCAAAGGGATTTCAAGTGAGAGAGATTGCACACTGAAGAAGGAAGATCTTCAATAAGATTATCTGAAATGTTCACAAAAAGTCTGAAATTAGATTCATTCAGAAGCAGCATAAAGCTAAATAAATAAGAAAGGTGGTGCATAATGTTCCAAATATCTAAATTTGATAATCATGAAAATGGAAAATCACAAGGGTATTGGTCTTATGCTATATCACCATAATCATTCTTGAACCCAATATATTGTTGTCTGTTCAAATTATAACCAAATTGTAACTTTTGATTAAATTAAATTAAACTAAACCAAGTAACTAGAAAGCATAAGACAGTATAAATGCCTTAGCTTTCATTTAGAGATAAGATGTAAGTTGTAAGAGCAGAAAACTATTCTCAAACTTAAAGTCTTAAAGCAATCTAATCTTGAATTTATATCTTCCATAAAACAAAAGCTTCCATTGGTAGAGAAATAACAAAAAGGAAGATTCTCCAAATCAGATTAACAATCAACATAATCCAGTTAAACTAAATAAGTAACATGTCAATTAGGTAAAAATCTCACCAATCATTTCAAATTTTTACAAGGAAAAAACACAAAGGAAAAAAGACATGCATTACCATGCTCATGCACTGCAGAAATGAAAAAATTGTGTCAAACCGTCAATCAGAAACATACCATCAGCTTGTAATTCTTCGAGAGAGAAGCAACTCCCAACAGATTCTGGAAGGGACTGTAACTTGTTGTTTGAGACATTTAAAATCAACAGCTGCATTATCAAACAAGATATCATACTTTAAAAGTTATAAGGGTACACATTTCATATCATAATTTCCCCCCAACAATCCAAGACGGGCACGCTTGGATCATTAACTATGAGAGCAAGAATGATCCAAGCGTCACGCAAATCCAATTCATAGGTCTCTATAGCATACATCCATTGTTTATATAACATTGAAGATAAGAAAGATAGTGAAAATAAAATAATCTTGAGTTGTACAAGGGTGTCCTAAAACACTCCTTCGTTTAAAAAATAAGCATGTCAACAGAAAACAGTATATTATCTAACAAGCATGGACAGTTAGAAAGAAAGAAAGAAAAGAAAGGGGAAAAAAAGGTTACAACACTGATGACATGACAAATTATGTGTCTCATTATAATGAGTAATGATGTCCATGAGATGTCAGCTCAGTGGTAACAGTTTGACCTAGTAACCTCAAGGAACGGAATTCATATTCTCTCATGGACGGTTGTAAAAAAGTAATGATGCGTTGTGTATCAAATGTATGGCATGGAGAAAGCTTACTTTCTGAAATGTCTTAAGCTTAAAATGATGATCTCAGACTCTTCAAAATGCAATAAGCATGCAGCGATGATACACGTATCTACACATAAATGCAGTATGTGTGCAATCTTCCAAATTCCATAAATGCAGATGCGATATAAAAAGTCGGACGATATTCAGGTTTCATTATTTATAATTACTTACGTTTCTCAAACTGCCAATAGTTGCCGGCAAGGATGTTAACAAATTCCCTGAGATGGACAAGCGTTCAAGCCTTACTAACTGGCCCACTACAAACAAAATACACTGAAAGTTATTACATAAAAGAGGGATAATAACATTTCTTTTTAAAAAGTATCTTATTGGGTGAAAGTTGAGGCATTACATTCATCAGGCAAGGAAGTAATTCGATTTCCATCAAGGTTCATGAGTTTGAGAGACTGGAGTTTCCCCAAATTCACTGGCAATCTCTCAATGATGTTGTCCGCTAATACCTGCGATGTTAGTGCACCTTCAGTACATAATAGTATTTTATATCGGTCACCAGCTACTACAGTACTGATAAAAAAAATATTAAACAAGTAAGCAGCCATGACCATGTTAGTGCACCTTCATTACATAATAGTATTTTTTATTGATCATCAGCTACTGATAAATAAACTTAAACAAGTAAGCAACCATTACCAGCATTCTACCATGGAAAAACAAATGAAAGATAGCCATGTGCTTAGAGCCATAACATGTGTCCCAAAATGCATGAGTTTCAAAGTTAATAAAAATTTTTTAATAGTTTAACTGGAATCAATGAGAAGCGACACTCCCAAAATGAAAGAAACATTATGATAGGGTTCAATGTGGGAATGAAGCCAAACTTCGGTTAGACCAAGGTTTCAAATTTTCTTATTTCTCTCTTTTGTTGACGAGTGATGAACAGTGTTGTCAATCACACATCGCGGAAAATAGCAGTTTGTTCAAATACTCCTGCTAAATCGTGTATCGTAGAATAGTATAGGTTTGTTAAAATTCCACCCACTATAGTGACATAACGTTGCTATAGCCGCTATTTGACAACACTGGATTTGAGAGAACTATGTACCGCAACTAGATTGAGATTGTATCACCTACTAAGTAAGCAGACAATTGTAATATCTAATGTGCATGGGTTCCGTAACCAGTGAGCACTAGACTCTTCAATTCTCTTGCTTCCCTGGTAATATAAGTGATAACAAGACTCTCTTTAATACTCTTTTTCTTGACACACTTTTCAATGATTGGGTGAAATTCATGAGTACCGCCTATTAGGGAGTTAGAACCTACATAATGTAAAGGAGTTCAATGAAAAGAATATTAAGTATTGCTTGCATCGCTTTGCAATTTTTTTACAGGTTCCAAAGCCTTCTACTACATGCTTGTGAATCAACAAAATATTAGACGGTAATTTCATTAGCGACACAAAAACTGGACATGAAATCAACAATTGCACATACAACTGAAAATGAGACGTGGTTAGGGATGGTAATAAAATCCATACCCGCGGATATCCGCAGATAAAATCCGTCACGTATATGGGGCGGGTAGCTTAACAGATATCCATGAATAAAATAAATGGATATTTAAATACCCATTTGTTAATCGATATGGATACGGGTTTAATGATATATGTGCCCGCAGATATCCATATCCGTTAATAAATTATAAAAATCATTTAAATATCATTAGTTTATTATACCTTATCTTTTCATCTTTTAAAAAAAATTAGTCTTCTTATATTTCTTTCTTTTTTTTTTGAAATTTTCTTTGAAGAAAATCTTTCACATTTCATTCAAATTCAGTTACCCATTTTATATTTAAACTCTTCAATACTTCATACCCACTTTAACAATTTCACAATCCAACCAACTAGTGTCGTCATTCCTCTGTCGAACCAGTGTCTCCCTTCATACTCCTCTGTCGTCCGCTCTTCTATCATAACTCACAATCACAATATCTTTTATTTATTTGGTTAAAAATGAAATGTATGTATATTATGTTTGAATCTAATTATGTTTTGGTGAATAAGAAAAAAATTACATCTGATAAAATTTTATTGGTTAAAAATGGATGTTATGTGATAATAACTTTTTGTTTCTTTAAAAGAAGTTAAAAATATTTTTTCTCAAAAAATATTATTTGCGGATTACCCGCTTAACAGATTCCCACATGAATACGGGACGGATATGGATTTCATATTTATCCAACGGGGTGAATACGGATATCATATAGTATCCGTCCCCATGGATATCCATTTACATCCCTAGACGTGGTATATACTATCCTTTCAAGTTTAAACACGAATTTTATGAAAATTCACTGAAAATAAAACCAATCAAATTATAGTACAAAACAGCACGTAATCGAGAACTCAAGTTAATAATAAATGATAGAACATATAAAAATAAATAACTTTTACGAAAAACGATTGTCAAACTGATGCGAAAATCTATTGTAGCTGATTTAATTTACTTCCTAAGATAAAATGCACGGATTTTAAGAAATAGATGCTGAGAGCATAGTGTAAAATGTCAGGTTCTTACCAGGCGCTGCATATTAATCAATTTGCTAATTTCCAAAGGAATGTCAGCTGCAGTCATGAAATAAATTTGTTAGCAATAAAATAACAGCATCAACAATGATGATAATAACTTTTAAGAGGAAAGACACTTCTCATTGAGTCAAAATTATTACAACTACTTCAAAGCTAAGGCTTCTTAACCAAAATGTAAGTAAAAGGAAAGAAAATTGCTTACCTATTCGATTATGCGTTAAGTCAAGAGTGCGTACAGATCTGTCTAAATCAATAATTTCATCCGGAAAAGTCTGGTTTAGAAGGAAAACAAATGAAACCAATGTAAGTCACATGTTTTCCCATAAAAAACAGACACACATACACAGGCTAGCAAATACTAATCTCCACGGAGTCTGGTACTTCCTTGAGATCCAGAGATGAAAGATCTTAAAGAACAAACATTCCCAACAAATATTCTTCCATACACACAAATTAGAAAACTAATGATAACATGCATAAGGAACCTCGTGACAATACTCATCTTCCTATGGTGTCATGCCATGTTGGTCTAGTTATATTTTGGGTGAACCTAACATAGTTCCATTTAAAAGAGAGCACCAGTGTTCTCTTCACGTAAACCGCATATTATACTAAATAAGAAACAACTAATGGTCACACAAAAATTGATAAAGTGAATTACATCCTTCACAAACTACTCGTTATACAAAAGTAATAAAATTAGATTAACAAATTATTCTCAAATAGACTAACATGACAATTCAAACCTATGAAGTACAGACGCCGGATACACGACACCGACCCTGACACAGTGATACTAGTAGATTCATCTAAACCACCTCAAAAAATAAATAAATTAAACATAATCACAAGTGTTGTTGTTGTCAGACACAGACAGTGTATGTGTTGGTGCCACAGAGATTCAAACTACCATTATAGAATCATATTAATATCAGAAATGTTATTTCAACATCAATTCAAAACAACAAAATTCGCCAACTTTTTAAACAGTTACGGCAACTCATAACTTTTTCACACACATGGTAAACTCATTTCAACAAACGGCTAATGAATATATCAAGATTGAATAACTCATCAACCATCAAACGAACTTAATAAACCACAATTTCAACAGCTTCAACTACATACACAATTGAACACTTGAAAATCAATGTTAATCACAGATATAATCTATGGTTAATAAACTTGCAACAACAACACCTGATACATCTATTAATCATGTGTGTAAACTGAATTAACCACAAATGTTCAAACCCTAAATCGAATAATAAGAATTGATTAAAAACAATGAAAAGAGAAATTGTTGAAGGTTGAGTAGTTAACTACCTTCAATTTGGAATCGCGCAAAGCAACAATGCCAGTGGATCGCCACCGCGAGACTCTACTCGCTTTCGTCTCAGAGCTTTTGCTGGCGAAACAACCCATTTTTTTTCCTTCTCTGTTTCTTTTGGTTTTCCAATAACAAAAAAAATGGTTATGATTTTGAAGATGAAGAGAGTCAAAAGAAGAGAGAAACTGAAACCGCGTTTTTGATCTTTTTGGGTTTTCCAACCACTGATGACGTACTGCCTCGGTGGTGTTTTCGGAATTTCTATTTTACTTTCTCTCTCTTATCTTTTTTTTCTATTCTAATTCAAATATTCTATTCAAATTTTATATATATTTAATTAATTTTAAAATGTTTGATTGGAAAATATCTAAATAAAAATAAGTAAATAATAGAAAATTTTGGAATTTTTCCTACGTTAAAAATTTTAACTAATTAAAATAAAATTTACAAGTATTTGAGAAGATAATATTTTAAAAAATCGTATAATATATAATTTATTTAATATGATTTTCTTTAAAAGGGTCAAAATAGGAATTTTCACTGATTTTATTAAAGTATTAAATTTTAATGAAATGTTAAGTATTTTTCTTTGTTATTGTTAAAAAATAATTATTTGTAACTAAAAATATAAAATTTGCCTTTAAATTACTTTTGAAAAATCATATTATACAAAATATATAATTGAAGTTATAAAGAATATAATTGTTTTACTTTGGTGCATAAAAATTCAAACAAATAACATTTAAAAACAACATAAGACGGTTAGAGCATGTCATTATAATAAGACAATATCCATTGTTATTGTCAATAGCAATGATATATCCTTTCCAATTACATAATTTGTTTATCTTTAATTAATTGTTAGTTGGTCTGTTAATTTATTAATAAGAACGATTATAGTTCAATTTTTTATAATTGTAATTGAGAAATGATTGAAATCACTTAATATCAAAATTAATATTAAAATTAAATTAATTAATTAATTAAAGATCGAACAAACAAAATTTAAACTTTATAACAAGTTGATTTTCAGTATTAATTATATACATAATAAATTTGTTAAATGACTTTTAATTTTGTCTTACTTCATTAAATTTGTTTAATGACTTTTAAATTTTGTCTTGCTTTATTAAATTTGTTTAATGATTTTTAGAATTTTATCTCCCTTTATTAGTCATGATTGCTTGTTAGAAAAACATAATGTAGTTTTTTTTTTTTTTTTTTTTACTTTGGAACATATAAATTTAAACAATTAAATTGTATAAATATCTTTTGTATTTATAAAAAGTGCTAAAGAAATTCCATTATTAATAATCAATACAAGGAGGGCGATTATAAAAGTTTTTTTTTATAAACCAACTTCATTCAATAAGAATATTAGGAATATCCCAACTCATATACAAGAAAGATCAACAACATCAACCCACCAAAACCAATTACATACCGTCTAAAGAAAATTTGCACCAATCATAATAATTATGATAGATGCGAGAATTCGATCTAGCTGCTAACCACCACCAAGAAAAAAACTATATTATATATACAATAAGATCAATGCCCCCCACCTCATTACCAAATAAAATTTGATTCCTAGACAACCATATACACCAACATATCACAATCCCTAATCCACATGAAGAGTTTGTTGCACATTTCCTTCTCAAGGATTCCATCCATTTCAATAAGTGACTACAACAATTATTTTTAGCAAACCTCTTATACTAATCTAATGGAACACCTTTCTTCAAACCTGCAGAACTTGTGGGCACAGTATAAAAATATGATCATTGCTTTCCACCGGACCAAAGCAGAATACGCACACTGTGTCATGTTGATTCCAAATGATTCCAGGTTCCAGCAGATTTTGACAAGTCGACAACCTATCAATGAATACTCTTCAAGCAAAGAGTTTCACTTTTGAAGGTAACGTTATTTTCCACATGTAAATTAACACCTTCTTCAACAGACAAGGCAATGGTCCACCCACCATGGCCAACATCAATTTTGTGTAGAAAGATTTAGCAGTGTAGCAGTTGTTCACACCATAAGGCCATAAAACACCATCTGATAAGTCTTTGTTTGGCTTGAAATCGTGCAAAATATTGAGCAATTTAGTGTGCTCAATTACCAAAGATTGCTGCAGTTGTACATCTGGTGAGGAAAGTTGCCACATTCATCTTGTTCCATACCACCAACCCATCTCTTTGACTGATTTCTCTTTACAATCAGAAACCCCATACAACCTTGGAAATATTAGAATATTAATAGTAATTCATATTTATTTAGTTGAACTATTTTCTTAGCCCCTAAGTTTGTTAGAGGGTATTTTAGTATTTTATCTTATTCTAGTAACCCTAGTTTTAGCTTATAAATAGGGTGACAATCATTGTAACTTTTATCATGTTTTTTTGTAGCTGTCATTCTTAATAGAATATTTCCTTTGTTCATCATTTATTCACCTTTGCACCAACAATTGGTATCTAGAGCTCCGGTTCAGATTCATTGGGAAACACGGGAAACACGAGTGAACGTGAGGTCTTGTGTGTTTGATTTTGATTCTTAGATTCGTGTTGAATCTTGAACAAAATCTGATCAGAATTTTAATTCTGTGGGTTGGGAAACACTGTGTGAGAAATCTGAGTGTATTGTGCAAGGTAGAAGATGAACGGAAACGGCAACATGAACACCAAACTTCCAGTATTTGATGGTAAAAACTGGAATCGTTGGATGATCCAAATGCGTGTACTATTTGGTGCTCAAGATGTTCTAGATCTTGTCACTGATGGTTATGTTCCAATAGCAGAAAATGCAACAGATGAACAGAAAAACACGCAGAAGGAAGTAAGGAAGAAGGATCAGAAAGCATTGTTCTTCATTCATCAATGTGTAGATGTAAATGTGTTTAAGAAGATTGCAGATTCAACAACAGCAAAGGATGCGTGGGACACACTGGTGAGATGTTATGGTGGTGACGCATCAGTGAAGAAGGTGAAGCTTCAGTCCTTGAGAAAGCAATATGAGAATCTCAACATGAAGAATAATGAGAAAGTCTCTGAATACATCTCCAGAATGATTCTGATCACTAATGAGATGAAGGCGTGTGGAGAAACTCTTTCAGAAGAAACAATCATGGAGAAAGTATTGAGATCCCTTACTCCTCAATTTGATTACATTGTGGTAGCAATAGAACATTCCAAAGATCTGAGCACCATGAGAATTGAAGAGCTGCAGAGCAGTCTAGAAGCGCAAGAGTTGCGTTTGACTGAGAGAACTTCTGAAAAGGAAATAGAGCAGCAGGCTCTGAAAGCAACTTCTGATAGGAGGTATCAGAAGCAGTCAGAAGCCAGGAGAAGATCTGATGGTGGTCAGAAGTCAGAAAGCTCAACCTCTGATAGACAAAAGAATGCTCAGAAGGGAAAAAAGAAGTATGACAAGAAGAAGATCCAATGTTACTGTTGTAAGAAGTTTGGTCACTTTGCTAGAGATTGTTGGTCAAACAAGGAGAGAGAAATCAGAAGAAGCAAATATAGCCAGAAGCTCTGATGACGAATCTGTGCTATTGATGGCTTCTGAATCTGATAATATGGATCTGATAGACTGGTGGTATATGGACACTGGCTGTTCAAATTATCTTACTGGAAACAAGAAATGGCTGGTTGACTTTGACTCTGAAAAGAGAACAAAGATCAGATGTGCTGATGACAAATATCTTAATGCAGAAGGTATGGGAAATGTCAGAGTGATTCTGAACAATGGGAAAACAACATTGATTCAGAACGTGTGGTATGTACCTGGCATCAGAAGCAATCTGATGAGTGTGGGACAATTAATTGAGAAAGGTTTTTCAGTTACCATGAAGGATAATCTTCTGAAGCTGTATGACTGCAATCAGAAGTTGATTATGGAGTCAGAACAAGGAAGGAATAGAACATTCAAGGTGAATGTCAGAACTGCAGACTCAGAATGTCTCAGTGCAACATGTGCTGAGAAGGAGAGTGAGCTGTGGCACAGAAGATTTGGTCATTTGAATTTCAGAAGCTTAAAACATCTGAATTCAAAGAAGTTGGTACATGGAATTCCTGCAATTAAGAAGCCTGAAAAATCACGCAAAGTTTGCATGGAAGGAAAACAACCACGATTGCCATTTGCGTCAGAAGCTGCTCCAAGAGCAAAACATTCCTTGGGAGTTGTACATTCTGATGTGTGTGGTCCATTTCCAGTAGCATCAATTGAAGGAAATAAGTACTTTGTGTTATTTGTTGATGAATTCACAAGAATG